>OX442320.1:10460865-11660865 GCA_949358305.1 Strigamia acuminata
AAATACTAAAAAAAATAAAGAAAAAACTATAATAAAGTGGAAGAATGATGGAAATTATTTCTTTCGACCCAAAACTAAGTGAGACCAATCACTAAATAAAAGAAGAAAAAGATTTAAAAGTGAAAAATAATAATAATAATCAAAAAGTAGAGGAAAAAAGATTTGATCGAATGATACAAACACAAAAGAAAACAAAAGCGCAATTAAAATTCTGAAGAAACAGAACGTGTTAAGTACGTCGTAAACATTCACAAACACGTACGAACGATTCGTTTAACTATTTAGACACATGATTAGTATTAAATTGCATTGTTATGTACGTTGTGTTTGCAATGCGACTGTGTGAGTGGATATGCTGAAGACACACGACCTTTGGTGACTTAACAAACGACTTTCGTACAGATGATTTAATTCTGGCAACACGTATGAAATGTCGTCCCACGGATGGCGATAAAGTCCTTGTTTCAAGCGTTTTTGATCCAGGAAATGACCTGAAAACGTTTGGATTAATGCACGTTTGTATTTTAAAGCGGAAAGCTCCAAATCAATGCCAGGTGGTTTTACAAAAATCAGCCATTTTCACAACAAAATCAGTAATTTTTCGTGAAAAAAATCATCAAAATCGGTGATTTTTCGTAAAAAATCATCAAAATCAGTGGTTTTTCATGAAAAATCATCAAAAACAGTAGTTTTTTTATGAAAAATAATCAAAAACAGTGGTTTTTTCATGAAAAATCATCAAAATCAGCGCTTATTACAACAAAATCGACGATTTGTCGTGAAAAATCAGCAAAATCACCGATTTTAGTGACCCCCGGGTTTAATCGGGCTCAGGCCCTTAAACGGGTGAAGCGACAATTCGGAGCTTTATGGTACTTCATTTATTCGACTAACCAATGAATCCCATACTGCGGCCTAATACAAACAGGCCGTTTAATGTGCCTATATCGAGGTATTCCTGTGCTTCCTCTGTTTTTCAAAGAAAAATTTGTTTGATTTCAAATTCGATTTTTTTTTTGGGGAGGATGAGGAAAATTTTTACCTAGTGAAACATCCACTGTAACGCAGTAAGTCCATCATGGCGACTCCAATGAAGCCATCGACATTTAGAATAAGATTTGGTTTCTAAAAATTAAATTTAAATAAAAAATAAAATAAAATAAAATTACTTTTATTTTTACTTTTGATGTGGTAATTTTTTCCACTTCTAGCGCATAATTCAATACGGGTGTCAATGGGAAATGCTCGATTGTGAACTCTTTCAATATCTGGACTCTCATATCGGGATTATTTATCTAAAAATTAAATTTAAATTTGATTTTTTTTTTATTTTTTATATTTCAATCGATTACCGATTTGACTCGATGTTCAATTCCCATAATTAATTCGCCCTTTTTCCGCATGCTGTTGACGAAATCCATGGGGATGGTGCCCGCATCGTGCGCCTCACTAAACTGCCTGGCAGCTGCGTCCAAAGCGCCTCCGAAACGATCTCCCTGAATTTTAAAATAAATTTTAATTTTTCAAAACTTAAAAACAAAATTAAATTTACAATTGTCAGTAATCCAGAAACTAACGATGAAACTAAATCCTTCCCGCTCGCGCACAAACGATCGTGTTGTGAGCTCCGGACACGACCGGCCTGGAACTTGCGTGGAAGTTGGTTTGTTGTTTGGATAGTGTCGGGTGGTTGTGGTTCGGTGCAGAGAGAGATATGCGATGGTTACGAGCGAGAATACACGTCTGTAGTTTGGATAAAACGCGCCATCTTGCCAAACATAACGGAAGCTTCTAATTTAACTAAAAACCATGACTACCGTACTTATTATTTAGCGCCCAAATCAAACGTGGTGAGTATTCGAAGTTTTAAATTAATTAATTGTTTGTCCTCACGCAGTAATTTTCGCTAATTTTTCAATCCAGGTTTTAGAGATTTCTATCAGAAAGTTTACACAGCGCTTGCGCGATGAGATGCGCAGAACCCGTAAGTTAGTAGGCCAAGGTGAGTAGAATAATAATAAAAGTAGGCCGCAGTCACGGTTACGGGCAGCAGCCGGTCGTGGCCGGTCATCGCTTTTTTTGTAATGGCTTTCAGTGTGATATTATTCGTGTTGATTCATGGTTCGGAAGGAACGTTTCCAAAGCGTGCTACATGTGTTTCAAATGTATCGATGGAAACGAAGCAGACAGAAGGTAAGAATTTCCTAAGGATTTATTCGTTTCAAAATGCCTTTGTGCTGGTAAACTGGCCTTGAGTTGATTGCGACTTGAACATCCTGGCTCGACAAAGTGCTCTGGAAACCTCCACTCAGATGTTTATTTATTATTCCGACTATCAAATCGAATCGAACAACATTTTAAAATGCGAGAATTTAAAGTCAAGACGTATGAAACACTCAGCCAATTGCCACACAAACAAATTCGAGGTCACTAATTCAAGTTTTATTTATCCCAGTTTAACTGCAAAAATGACATAAGACCATAAGACGATTGATTTTACGCTTTAAGATGTCGTTAAAGATTTTTTTTAACTGAATTTAATATTTTGAAGATAATTTAACGAACCAGTCAAAAGGCATCGTGAAACGAAATCTCCACTCGAGAATCGCGACCTATTCGATCAGTGGTATTTTCCGACTTACAAATATTAAGTCATCAACTGTAATCAGATTGGTTCCTAAGTGATCTTGATTTCCCCTATGCTATTGACCAGCAGCAATAGAGATATATAAAGAGAGAATCTCAATCATCTGTGATAATTATACAATTAATGAATTTATTTATTTTTAGTTACGGAATAAATGTTCGACTTAAGTTTGCCCTTTTTTTCTCACTCTGAAAGTTTTATATGGTACTCAGAGTTATATCAGTTATGTGGGTAATAGTGAATAATATAAATAAATAATATATAAAAGATTCATCTCTGATGTCACCATTTTTGGTAGTAGGGGTTTGGTGGGAAAGTTGTTTGGGAATAGAGTGTAGACGAGGTCATTTTAATGGGAAGGATGGGAAAGGTAAAGTAGGGTGTTGGGTTAGCCCCCGTATCGCCCTCCCCTTTCTCATTCTCCACATTCTCCAGTTCACTTTTCCCTCTGGGTGTCTTGAATAAAAAGCTGAAAAAAAAAAGCTTGTGCTCCACAAGGATATTTTTGACAAGGTTTTTACTATCATATTGAACTTGGTATTTGTATGAAGAAGCAGGCTGTTTGATTACAGGTAGGATTTATTAAGCATGAGCTTTTCAAAATGAGTTAAAAACAAATTTATAATTAAGGTATATATCGTGGAAACGCAATTGTGTGTGTAATAATTACAAGGAAATAATTAGAAATAAAAATGCTTTTTAAAGGAAATATTAAAATTTAAATGAAAAAATGTGTGATTAAAAGAAATCAACAATAATTTACTTTATAAATGGAAAAAAAAAATTTATTCAATTCAGTTCAATTCAATTCAATAAAAACGAAATAGAAATAATAAAATTGAAGAAATATAAATTAATAATGAAAAATAAATATTAAAAATCAACAACAAAATTCAATTCACTTCAATTACAAATGTAACCGAATGTTTAAGAAATATACGAAATTGTTTAAAAACAAAAAAAATTCGTTCCATTGGTTTTAAATTAAAATCAATCAGTCAACCAACAAGAAATCTCGATGGAAATTCGTAAAAAAAGACGAAATCTCAATCAAAATTCTTAAAAACACAAGAAATCTCGATAAAAATTGTACGACAAAATTAAAATTTTTTAGGCCGAAAAAAAAAAATTTTGCCGTACATTTCTACTAACCTAGGTCGACCGAAATATAGCCAAAAAATCAAAAATAAAATAATAAATCAAACACAAATCAATAAATGAAGTAAATAAATAACATAAAATGAAAATCAATCAATCAAACAACAAGAAATCTCGATGGAAATTCGTAAAAAAAGACGAAATCTCGATCAAAATTCTTAAAAACACAAGAAATCTCGATAAAAATTGTACGACAAAATTGAAATTTTTTGGGCCGAAAAAAAAGAATTTTGCCGTACATTTCTACTAACCTAGGTCGACCGAAACATAGCCAAAAATCAAAAATAAAATAATAAATCAAACAAAAATCAATAAATGAAGTAAATAAATAACATAAAATGAAAATCAATCAATCAAGCAACAAGAAATCTCGATAGAAAAAAGAAAAGATCAAATGAATAAAAGAATTTAAAAAAAAAATAAAATCAATAAACATTGTAAAATCGTGTTGCAGAGCTGAAATTCGTCCGATAATTGCCGATGAAGGACGATTCGTCGCCGCTACATCACCGGCCGATTTTTTTAATTCGTTTTTATTTCACAATCGGCGGCGTTGGCGAGCTCAATTGCGCCCTAAAATTGCCGAATTTTGAGCAGAAAATTGTGCCGTAATAATTCATTGGTCCGGCGCACTCTACAGAAAATTCGGCAATTTTGGGCCGCATTTGAGGTCTCCAACGCCGCCGATTGTGTATTAAAAACGAATTAAAAAAATCGGCCGGTGATGTAGCGGCGACGAATCGTCCTTCATCGGCAATTATCGGACGAATTTGAGCTCTCCAACGCGATTTAACAATTTAGCAATTTAGCAATTAAAAGAATTTAAAAAAAATAATTCATAAAAATCCTACTGTCACATATGAAGCGGCGATCAAGCGGCGATGAAATGTAAACACACGTCAAAACATAGGAAAATCCACTAATAACAATTCACATAATCCTCACTCTTCTCAATCCCAAACACAAACACTTCACTTATCACTTAATTCACTAAACACAAGTGGTAATCCATTATTCAATAAACACAAGTGGTAATCCATGATAATCCAGCCATGGGCATTACAAAATGATGAAGTTAACTTTTGGGTTCCAAAAGCCATCAATAGATGGCGCTCAGTTAAAAATATGATTCCTCCTGCAGTATTAGGAAAAGTTGTGATGTCATTTCAGCAATTAGAGAGCCAAAGCCACCGATTGGTTGGCGCTTTTTTTCAAAATGGCTGTCGATGTCCAAATGAACGAGAAGGAAATGGTTAAGCACGCGGTAAGAAGGTTTGGAATTATAACGAACAAATAATTTATATTTTTGGGATTCATTCGTGTTTTTGCAGGGAACGAGTCATCAACCGGCGCATTATCACCTGTTACGGGATGACAGTGAATTGCATTTGCACCACGTGCGTTCGCTAAAGTAATTTGATTGCGTACGAAAATGGAGCCATAACCCATCTCGAAGTCACCGTAATATCTCAGCGAAATCAACCTTTGTGAAGCCACCCATGCACTCGATGATCTATTCAGCATTACAATTATGATTGTATCGATATTGTTTTATTTTTTATACATTGAAGAAGCAAAAATATTTTTTTTTTAGGTTTATTTGGTGAAGGACCAGCAGATAGATGAGAACGGTTGAGAGGAAGACCGAAGACAGCAAGAAAAATAAGTAACACAAATCAAATTATGACCACACAAATTTAATTTAAATTAATTACAGCACGAATCGACATGGTACCAAGAAGGAACTGCAAATTTGGCAAATGCACGTTATTGGTTAGCCGAATATTCAATCCGAAAGTATGGCATTCATTCTAAATTTAATTTATTGGAAATTAAACAAAATAAAATAAAATTTACAGAGCGCGAGAACGGTTGAGAAAAGCGCGAGAATTTCAATTCATCCCAGATTCGCGACGGAATGAGAAACAACAAGAGTTACACAAACGTCTTCGCGTACGAAATTTACGTTTTCAACAAATTTTCCAACCACTAAATTAAAAATTAATTATTTCAGGGGTTGAACATATTTGCCAGTCAAATCGGCGACACGCGTCCGGTGTCGTTCTGCCTATTTAGTCCAAACGGTAAAATGTTAGCCACGACGTCTTGGACCGGTCTGTGCAAACTTTGGTCCATTCCCGACTCCCAACTGATTAAAACGTTACGAGGACATAACCAACACGTTGGCGCAATGGTTTCCCACCCACAGTCGACGATTTCCCTCTCCCCGAGTGTTTGCAACATGGCGTCGAGCTGCGATATTGATTTTCAGTGTGACGGTTCGTTAGCTGTTACGGGGTGAAGAATTTATTAATTAATTAATTATTATTGTTATTAAGTTGGTTTTTTTTAGTGGACTGGATGGATTTGGTCGAATGCAGGACTTGCGCAGTGGTAGATGTATAATGTAATGTTTATGAAGGGACATTTGAAGTCTATTTATGGAGTGTCGTTTTCACCAAATGGGTAATGATGTTAGAAATAGTGGCGTAATAATTTAATGCATTTCGTGCATGCCGAAGTTGTTTTAATGGATCATACATGTAAATTTGAGAAGTTTTGATTGACATTTTAATGAATTTCAATGAATTTTGCAAAATATTTTATGAATTTCAATGAATTTTGCCAAAAAATTTATGAATTTCAATGAATTTTTCCAAAATTTTAATGAATTTAAGTGAATTTCAATGAATTTCTATTTTATTTTGATTTATTTTGATTTAATTGATTTATTTTGATTTATTTTGATTTAATTTTGATTTATATTGGATTCATTTGTTTTTATTCTGATTTATTTGATTAATTTTGATTTATTTGATTTGTTTTTGATTTATTTTGCATAGCTTTACGTGTTCGGAAATGGGCTTGCGGATGCCACGATTCGTGTATCGAAGTTGAAATCGATGAAGTCGTTCAGTGATTTGAGCGGAATTGACCGGGAAGCCGGTGACGATGTTTTTGGTATCAGTTTGATTGATTTTGGTTTTTGTAGTTCGTTTTAATGGATCAAATATGTAAATTTGAGAAGTTTTGATCGATATTTTAATGAATTTCAATGAATTTTGCCATAATTTTAATGAATTTCAATGAATTTTGCCAAAATTTTAATAAATTTCAATTTAATTTTTCCAAAATTTTAATTTTTTTTTCTTTAAATTAAAAATCGAGTTTTTTTATTTCAATTTTTGAACTTTCAATAGCAAGAATTTTGTGATTGTAAAATTATTTATTAACGTTAAATATAATGGCTTTTTTTTTGTTTATTTTAAAAATAGATAGTTTGAGTAAATCGATACGAATACAAATACATATGTTTTAACAATGTAATGACGAATTTAGTTTATTTAATAATCTCAATTTCAATTCTTATTTTTAGTATGATGTTGATGATTATCTGGGACCTAACTTTAAGGAGTTCACCAAACTTCGAGCGTGTAAGTGATGTAAGTGTGTCATTTTGATTACTTTTCTGGTCTTTTTTATCAATTTATGTTTTGAATTTACCCCAAAATGAATACCGTATTTTATCATCAATTATTATTTTGGCTTTTTTAGTTTTTTAAATTTAATTTAATTTAATAATAATAATAATAATTTAATTTAATTTAATTTCAAAATGGCTGCTATTGCATACCGATTGCTGTTGTTTAGGTTTGGGTTAGGTTTTCGGTTAGGTTAGGTTCGGTTAGATTTGGTTCCATTTTTGTTTGTTAGTTTTGTGTTTTGGATTTAAATGGCTGCATTGGTTAGGTTTCGATTAGGTTATGTTTCGGTTCGGTTAGGTTTTGGTTGCATTTTTGTTTGTTTTGGCTGGATTAGCGTTACTGGTTTGGTTTTAAATGGCTGCACTGGCGTTGGGTTTTGTTTTGCTTTGGGCCTGCATTGTATTGGCTGGATTGGGTATTGGCCGGATTGGCGTTGGGTTTGGCTTGGGCCAAAATTGTATTGGCCGGATTGGCGTTGGGTTTTGTTGTGCTATGGTGTGGTTTTAGTTTGGGTTTGTATTTGTATTATTATGCTTTGGGTTGGATTATTGGTTTGGTTTTGCAAAAATGTAATTTATGATTTTGCTGTACACATTTGTCTGATTTATGGCTCTGCGGGTGAACAGCTAGTTACTCTGTATTTGTAGATTTAGGCCCAGTTTACAACAACTGAGTTGTTTGGCCATTTTTTTTCATCTATTACTTTTTTTTGGGGCGTTTTCCTGGTTGGATAAGTTCTATTTCAGGTTTGGCCTTGCTTGCCTCATGCTCCGGCCATATGAGAAATGCTTTTGTGACAGAAATTTCTAATACAATTTCTGCAGTTGTTCACATGGCTGTTTTTATCCTATCACGAATTAGCAAAATTGGATTAACCAATGGCACGAATTAAGTTTTATCAATTATGACTCACTATTTTTGTGCGTCATCTAGTTGCATTAAGCGAAGCCGTTACAATTGAGAAAAACCTTAATTCGTGTCATTTATTAATAAAATTTTCCTAATACGAAATATGATTTAAAAACCAGTCATGTGAATCAATTGTAGAATTTGTATTTCAAATTTGTGTAATGAATTTATTTGCTTTTTAAATATTGCAACTTTTATTGTTCTTTATTAAAGTTCAATTTATTTAGTTTTTATTGCTTTAACCCTCCCCAATCCAACCTAGGGTCAATTTTGACCTCCAAAAGTGTTTTTATTTTTTTTCTCATTGCATTCAAAGGTAGTGAGTAAACAAAGGAATTTTTTTTGAAAATTTTTATTTGCAATTTTTAAATCTATTATTTTTTTTATTGTTTGTTATGATGTTCAATGCAAATACATGAAATTTCAGAATGAAAATCCCAATAGTTTTTGAGAAAAAAATAAAATGTCAATTATTTTTATCGCTATCTTCTGACAAATGCCGAATTGCTGAAATTTCTTCATAAACATGAAATTCTCAGAGAATAAAATCATTTTCACTCCTCATTTTGGGAAAATTTTTTTCGGCTAGGGGTTAAAAATGACCCGGGTTGGGTGAGTAAGAAATTTTTTTAAGTTGGGTCTGCGAGGGTTAAGCAATGTTAAGCTTTAGAAATGAAATGCAAACTGTTTTTTTATGTATTTGTGAACTTTGCACTGCAGCAAAGTTCAATTTTACCCCTTAATTACTCTGTATTTGTAGATTTAGGCCCAGTTTACAATAACTGAGTAGTTTGGCCATTTTTTTTCATCTATTACTTTTTTTTGGGGCGTTTTCCTGGTTGGATAAGTTCTATTTCAGGTTTGGCCTTGCTTGCCTCATGCTCCGGCCATATGAAAAATGCTTATGTGACAGAAATTTCTAATACAATTTCTGCAGTTGTTCACATGGCTGTTTTTATCCTATCACGAATTAGCAAAATTGGATTAACCAATGGCACGAATTAAGGTTTTCTCAATTATGACTCACTATTTTCGTGCGTCATCTAGTTGCATTAAGCGAGGCCGTTACAATTGAGAAAAACCTTAATTCGTGTCATTTGTTAATAAAATTTTGCTAATACGAAATATGATTTAAAAACCAGCCATGTCAATCAATTGTAGAATTTGTATTTCAAATTTGTGTAATGAATTTATTTGCTTTTTAAATATTGCAACTTTTATTGTTCTTTATTAAAGTTCAATTTATTTAGTTTTTATTGCTTTAACCATCCCCAATCCAACCTAGGGTCAATTTTGACCTCCAAAAGTGTTTTTATTTTTTTTTCTCATTGCATTCAAAGGTAGTGAGTAAACAAAGGAATTTTTTTTGAAAATTTTTATTTGCAATTTTTAAATCTATTATTTTTTTTATTGTTTGTTATGATGTTCAATGCAAATACATGAAATTTCAGAATGAAAATCCCAATAGTTTTTGAGAAAAAAATAAAATGTCAATTATTTTTATCGCTATCTTCTGACAAATGCCGAATTGCTGAAATTTCTTCATAAACATGAAATTCTCAGAGAATAAAATCATTTTCACTCCTCATTTTGGGAAAATTTTTTTCGGCTAGGGGTTAAAAATGACCCGGGTTGGGTGAGTAAGAAATTTTTTTAAGTTGGGGCTGCGAGGGTTAAGCAATGTTAAGCTTTAGAAATGAAATGCAAACTGTTTTTTTATGTATTTGTGAACTTTGCACTGCAGCAAAGTTCAATTTTACCCCTTAATTACTCTGTATTTGTAGATTTAGGCCCAGTTTACAATAACTGAGTAGTTTGGCCATTTTTTTTCATCTATTACTTTTTTTTGGGGCGTTTTCCTGGTTGGATAAGTTCTATTTCAGGTTTGGCCTTGCTTGCCTCATGCTCCGGCCATATGAGAAATGCTTTTGTGACAGAAATTTCTAATACAATTTCTGCAGTTGATCACATGACTGTTTTATCCTATCACGAATTAGCAAAATTGGATTAACCAATGGCACGAATTAAGTTTTCTCAATTATGACTCACTATTTTCGTGCGTCATCTAGTTGCATTAAGCGAAGCCGTTACAATTGAGAAAAACCTTAATTCGTGTCATTTGTTAATAAAATTTTGCTAATACGAAATATGATTTAAAAACCAGTCATGTGAATCAATTGTAGAATTTGTATTTCAAATTTGTGTAATGAATTTATTTGCTTTTTAAATATTGCAACTTTTATTGTTCTTTATTAAAGTTCAATTTATTTAGTTTTTATTGCTTTAACCCTCCCCAATCCAACCTAGGGTCAATTTTGACCTCCAAAAGTGTTTTTATTTTTTTTTCTCATTGCATTCAAAGGTAGTGAGTAAACAAAGGAATTTTTTTAAAAAATTTTTATTTGCAATTTTTAAATCTATTATTTTTTTTATTGTTTGTTATGATGTTCAATGCAAATACATGAAATTTCAGAATGAAAATCCCAATAGTTTTTGAGAAAAAAATAAAATGTCAATTATTTTTATCGCTATCTTCTGACAAATGCCGAATTGCTGAAATTTCTTCATAAACATGAAATTCTCAGAGAATAAAATCATTTTCACTCCTCATTTTGGGAAAATTTTTTTCGGCTAGGGGTTAAAAATGACCCGGGTTGGGTGAGTAAGAAATTTTTTTAAGTTGGGGCTGCGAGGGTTAAGCAATGTTAAGCTTTAGAAATGAAATGCAAACTGTTTTTTTATGTATTTGTGAACTTTGCACTGCAGCAAAGTTCAATTTTACCCCTTAATTACTCTGTATTTGTAGATTTAGGCCCAGTTTACAATAACTGAGTAGTTTGGCCATTTTTTTTCATCTATTACTTTTTTTTGGGGCGTTTTCCTGGTTGGATAAGTTCTATTTCAGGTTTGGCCTTGCTTGCCTCATGCTCCGGCCATATGAGAAATGCTTTTGTGACAGAAATTTCTAATACAATTTCTGCAGTTGATCACATGACTGTTTTATCCTATCACGAATTAGCAAAATTGGATTAACCAATGGCACGAATTAAGTTTTCTCAATTATGACTCACTATTTTCGTGCGTCATCTAGTTGCATTAAGCGAGGCCGTTACAATTGAGAAAAACCTTAATTCGTGTCATTTGTTAATAAAATTTTGCTAATACGAAATATGATTTAAAAACCAGTCATGTGAATCAATTGTAGAATTTGTATTTCAAATTTGTGTAATGAATTTATTTGCTTTTTAAATATTGCAACTTTTATTGTTCTTTATTAAAGTTCAATTTATTTAGTTTTTATTGCTTTAACCCTCCCCAATCCAACCTAGGGTCAATTTTGACCTCCAAAAGTGTTTTTATTTTTTTTTCTCATTGCATTCAAAGGTAGTGAGTAAACAAAGGAATTTTTTTTGAAAATTTTTATTTGCAATTTTTAAATCTATTATTTTTTTTATTGTTTGTTATGATGTTCAATGCAAATACATGAAATTTCAGAATGAAAATCCCAATAGTTTTTGAGAAAAAAATAAAATGTCAATTATTTTTATCGCTATCTTCTGACAAATGCCGAATTGCTGAAATTTCTTCATAAACATGAAATTCTCAGAGAATAAAATCATTTTCACTCCTCATTTTGGGAAAATTTTTTTCGGCTAGGGGTTAAAAATGACCCGGGTTGGGTGAGTAAGAAATTTTTTTAAGTTGGGGCTGCGAGGGTTAAGCAATGTTAAGCTTTAGAAATGAAATGCAAACTGTTTTTTTATGTATTTGTGAACTTTGCACTGCAGCAAAGTTCAATTTTACCCCTTAATTACTCTGTATTTGTAGATTTAGGCCCAGTTTACAATAACTGAGTAGTTTGGCCATTTTTTTTCATCTATTACTTTTTTTTGGGGCGTTTTCCTGGTTGGATAAGTTCTATTTCAGGTTTGGCCTTGCTTGCCTCATGCTCCGGCCATATGAGAAATGCTTTTGTGACAGAAATTTCTAATACAATTTCTGCAGTTGATCACATGACTGTTTTTATCCTATCACGAATTAGCAAAATTGGATTAACCAATGGCACGAATTAAGTTTTCTCAATTATGACTCACTATTTTCGTGCGTCATCTATGCATTAAGCGAAGCCGTTACAATTGAGAAAAACCTTAATTCGTGTCATTTGTTAATAAAATTTTCCTAATACGAAATATGATTTAAAAACCAGTCATGTGAATCAATTGTAGAATTTGTATTTCAAATTTGTGTAATGAATTTATTTGCTTTTTAAATATTGCAACTTTTATTGTTCTTTATTAAAGTTCAATTTATTTAGTTTTTATTGCTTTAACCATCCCCAATCCAACCTAGGGTCAATTTTGACCTCCAAAAGTGTTTTTATTTTTTTTTCTCATTGCATTCAAAGGTAGTGAGTAAACAAAGGAATTTTTTTTGAAAATTTTTATTTGCAATTTTTAAATCTATTATTTTTTTTATTGTTTGTTATGATGTTCAATGCAAATACATGAAATTTCAGAATGAAAATCCCAATAGTTTTTGAGAAAAAAATAAAATGTCAATTATTTTTATCGCTATCTTCTGACAAATGCCGAATTGCTGAAATTTCTTCATAAACATGAAATTCTCAGAGAATAAAATCATTTTCACTCCTCATTTTGGGAAAATTTTTTTCGGCTAGGGGTTAAAAATGACCCGGGTTGGGTGAGTAAGAAATTTTTTTAAGTTGGGGCTGCGAGGGTTAAGCAATGTTAAGCTTTAGAAATGAAATGCAAACTGTTTTTTTATGTATTTGTGAACTTTGCACTGCAGCAAAGTTCAATTTTACCCCTTAATTACTCTGTATTTGTAGATTTAGGCCCAGTTTACAATAACTGAGTAGTTTGGCCATTTTTTTTCATCTATTACTTTTTTTTGGGGCGTTTTCCTGGTTGGATAAGTTCTATTTCAGGTTTGGCCTTGCTTGCCTCATGCTCCGGCCATATGAGAAATGCTTTTGTGACAGAAATTTCTAATACAATTTCTGCAGTTGATCACATGACTGTTTTATCCTATCACGAATTAGCAAAATTGGATTAACCAATGGCACGAATTAAGTTTTCTCAATTATGACTCACTATTTTCGTGCGTCATCTAGTTGCATTAAGCGAAGCCGTTACAATTGAGAAAAACCTTAATTCGTGTCATTTGTTAATAAAATTTTGCTAATACGAAATATGATTTAAAAACCAGTCATGTGAATCAATTGTAGAATTTGTATTTCAAATTTGTGTAATGAATTTATTTGCTTTTTAAATATTGCAACTTTTATTGTTCTTTATTAAAGTTCAATTTATTTAGTTTTTATTGCTTTAACCCTCCCCAATCCAACCTAGGGTCAATTTTGACCTCCAAAAGTGTTTTTATTTTTTTTTCTCATTGCATTCAAAGGTAGTGAGTAAACAAAGGAATTTTTTTAAAAAATTTTTATTTGCAATTTTTAAATCTATTATTTTTTTTATTGTTTGTTATGATGTTCAATGCAAATACATGAAATTTCAGAATGAAAATCCCAATAGTTTTTGAGAAAAAAATAAAATGTCAATTATTTTTATCGCTATCTTCTGACAAATGCCGAATTGCTGAAATTTCTTCATAAACATGAAATTCTCAGAGAATAAAATCATTTTCACTCCTCATTTTGGGAAAATTTTTTTCGGCTAGGGGTTAAAAATGACCCGGGTTGGGTGAGTAAGAAATTTTTTTAAGTTGGGGCTGCGAGGGTTAAGCAATGTTAAGCTTTAGAAATGAAATGCAAACTGTTTTTTTATGTATTTGTGAACTTTGCACTGCAGCAAAGTTCAATTTTACCCCTTAATTACTCTGTATTTGTAGATTTAGGCCCAGTTTACAATAACTGAGTAGTTTGGCCATTTTTTTTCATCTATTACTTTTTTTTGGGGCGTTTTCCTGGTTGGATAAGTTCTATTTCAGGTTTGGCCTTGCTTGCCTCATGCTCCGGCCATATGAGAAATGTGTATGTGACAGAAATTTCTAATACAATTTCTGCAGTTGATCACATGACTGTTTTATCCTATCACGAATTAGCAAAATTGGATTAACCAATGGCACGGATTAAGTTTTCTCAATTATGACTCACTATTTTCGTGCGTCATCTAGTTGCATTAAGCGAAGCCGTTACAATTGAGAAAAACCTTAATTCGTGTCATTTGTTAATAAAATTTTCCTAATACGAAATATGATTTAAAAACCAGTCATGTGAATCAATTGTAGAATTTGTATTTCAAATTTGTGTAATGAATTTATTTGCTTTTTAAATATTGCAACTTTTATTGTTCTTTATTAAAGTTCAATTTATTTAGTTTTTATTGCTTTAACCATCCCCAATCCAACCTAGGGTCAATTTTGACCTCCAAAAGTGTTTTTATTTTTTTTTCTCATTGCATTCAAAGGTAGTGAGTAAACAAAGGAATTTTTTTTGAAAATTTTTATTTGCAATTTTTAAATCTATTATTTTTTTTATTGTTTGTTATGATGTTCAATGCAAATACATGAAATTTCAGAATGAAAATCCCAATAGTTTTTGAGAAAAAAATAAAATGTCAATTATTTTTATCGCTATCTTCTGACAAATGCCGAATTGCTGAAATTTCTTCATAAACATGAAATTCTCAGAGAATAAAATCATTTTCACTCCTCATTTTGGGAAAATTTTTTTCGGCTAGGGGTTAAAAATGACCCGGGTTGGGTGAGTAAGAAATTTTTTTAAGTTGGGGCTGCGAGGGTTAAGCAATGTTAAGCTTTAGAAATGAAATGCAAACTGTTTTTTTATGTATTTGTGAACTTTGCACTGCAGCAAAGTTCAATTTTACCCCTTAATTACTCTGTATTTGTAGATTTAGGCCCAGTTTACAATAACTGAGTAGTTTGGCCATTTTTTTTCATCTATTACTTTTTTTTGGGGCGTTTTCCTGGTTGGATAAGTTCTATTTCAGGTTTGGCCTTGCTTGCCTCATGCTCCGGCCATATGAGAAATGCTTTTGTGACAGAAATTTCTAATACAATTTCTGCAGTTGATCACATGACTGTTTTATCCTATCACGAATTAGCAAAATTGGATTAACCAATGGCACGAATTAAGTTTTCTCAATTATGACTCACTATTTTCGTGCGTCATCTAGTTGCATTAAGCGAGGCCGTTACAATTGAGAAAAACCTTAATTCGTGTCATTTGTTAATAAAATTTTGCTAATACGAAATATGATTTAAAAACCAGTCATGTCAATCAATTGTAGAATTTGTATTTCAAATTTGTGTAATGAATTTATTTGCTTTTTAAATATTGCAACTTTTATTGTTCTTTATTAAAGTTCAATTTATTTAGTTTTTATTGCTTTAACCATCCCCAATCCAACCTAGGGTCAATTTTGACCTCCAAAAGTGTTTTTATTTTTTTTTCTCATTGCATTCAAAGGTAGTGAGTAAACAAAGGAATTTTTTTTGAAAATTTTTATTTGCAATTTTTAAATCTATTATTTTTTTTATTGTTTGTTATGATGTTCAATGCAAATACATGAAATTTCAGAATGAAAATCCCAATAGTTTTTGAGAAAAAAATAAAATGTCAATTATTTTTATCGCTATCTTCTGACAAATGCCGAATTGCTGAAATTTCTTCATAAACATGAAATTCTCAGAGAATAAAATCATTTTCACTCCTCATTTTGGGAAAATTTTTTTCGGCTAGGGGTTAAAAATGACCCGGGTTGGGTGAGTAAGAAATTTTTTTAAGTTGGGGCTGCGAGGGTTAAGCAATGTTAAGCTTTAGAAATGAAATGCAAACTGTTTTTTTATGTATTTGTGAACTTTGCACTGCAGCAAAGTTCAATTTTACCCCTTAATTACTCTGTATTTGTAGATTTAGGCCCAGTTTACAATAACTGAGTAGTTTGGCCATTTTTTTTCATCTATTACTTTTTTTTGGGGCGTTTTCCTGGTTGGATAAGTTCTATTTCAGGTTTGGCCTTGCTTGCCTCATGCTCCGGCCATATGAGAAATGCTTTTGTGACAGAAATTTCTAATACAATTTCTGCAGTTGATCACATGACTGTTTTATCCTATCACGAATTAGCAAAATTGGATTAACCAATGGCACGAATTAAGTTTTCTCAATTATGACTCACTATTTTCGTGCGTCATCTAGTTGCATTAAGCGAGGCCGTTACAATTGAGAAAAACCTTAATTCGTGTCATTTGTTAATAAAATTTTGCTAATACGAAATATGATTTAAAAACCAGTCATGTGAATCAATTGTAGAATTTGTATTTCAAATTTGTGTAATGAATTTATTTGCTTTTTAAATATTGCAACTTTTATTGTTCTTTATTAAAGTTCAATTTATTTAGTTTTTATTGCTTTAACCCTCCCCAATCCAACCTAGGGTCAATTTTGACCTCCAAAAGTGTTTTTATTTTTTTTTCTCATTGCATTCAAAGGTAGTGAGTAAACAAAGGAATTTTTTTAAAAAATTTTTATTTGCAATTTTTAAATCTATTATTTTTTTTATTGTTTGTTATGATGTTCAATGCAAATACATGAAATTTCAGAATGAAAATCCCAATAGTTTTTGAGAAAAAAATAAAATGTCAATTATTTTTATCGCTATCTTCTGACAAATGCCGAATTGCTGAAATTTCTTCATAAACATGAAATTCTCAGAGAATAAAATCATTTTCACTCCTCATTTTGGGAAAATTTTTTTCGGCTAGGGGTTAAAAATGACCCGGGTTGGGTGAGTAAGAAATTTTTTTAAGTTGGGGCTGCGAGGGTTAAGCAATGTTAAGCTTTAGAAATGAAATGCAAACTGTTTTTTTATGTATTTGTGAACTTTGCACTGCAGCAAAGTTCAATTTTACCCCTTAATTACTCTGTATTTGTAGATTTAGGCCCAGTTTACAATAACTGAGTAGTTTGGCCATTTTTTTTCATCTATTACTTTTTTTTGGGGCGTTTTCCTGGTTGGATAAGTTCTATTTCAGGTTTGGCCTTGCTTGCCTCATGCTCCGGCCATATGAGAAATGCTTTTGTGACAGAAATTTCTAATACAATTTCTGCAGTTGATCACATGACTGTTTTATCCTATCACGAATTAGCAAAATTGGATTAACCAATGGCACGAATTAAGTTTTCTCAATTATGACTCACTATTTTCGTGCGTCATCTAGTTGCATTAAGCGAAGCCGTTACAATTGAGAAAAACCTTAATTCGTGTCATTTGTTAATAAAATTTTGCTAATACGAAATATGATTTAAAAACCAGTCATGTGAATCAATTGTAGAATTTGTATTTCAAATTTGTGTAATGAATTTATTTGCTTTTTAAATATTGCAACTTTTATTGTTCTTTATTAAAGTTCAATTTATTTAGTTTTTATTGCTTTAACCCTCCCCAATCCAACCTAGGGTCAATTTTGACCTCCAAAAGTGTTTTTATTTTTTTTTCTCATTGCATTCAAAGGTAGTGAGTAAACAAAGGAATTTTTTTAAAAAATTTTTATTTGCAATTTTTAAATCTATTATTTTTTTTATTGTTTGTTATGATGTTCAATGCAAATACATGAAATTTCAGAATGAAAATCCCAATAGTTTTTGAGAAAAAAATAAAATGTCAATTATTTTTATCGCTATCTTCTGACAAATGCCGAATTGCTGAAATTTCTTCATAAACATGAAATTCTCAGAGAATAAAATCATTTTCACTCCTCATTTTGGGAAAATTTTTTTCGGCTAGGGGTTAAAAATGACCCGGGTTGGGTGAGTAAGAAATTTTTTTAAGTTGGGGCTGCGAGGGTTAAGCAATGTTAAGCTTTAGAAATGAAATGCAAACTGTTTTTTTATGTATTTGTGAACTTTGCACTGCAGCAAAGTTCAATTTTACCCCTTAATTACTCTGTATTTGTAGATTTAGGCCCAGTTTACAATAACTGAGTAGTTTGGCCATTTTTTTCATCTATTACTTTTTTTTGGGGCGTTTTCCTGGTTGGATAAGTTCTATTTCAGGTTTGGCCTTGCTTGCCTCATGCTCCGGCCATATGAGAAATGCTTTTGTGACAGAAATTTCTAATACAATTTCTGCAGTTGATCACATGACTGTTTTATCCTATCACGAATTAGCAAAATTGGATTAACCAATGGCACGAATTAAGTTTTCTCAATTATGACTCACTATTTTCGTGCGTCATCTAGTTGCATTAAGCGAAGCCGTTACAATTGAGAAAAACCTTAATTCGTGTCATTTGTTAATAAAATTTTGCTAATACGAAATATGATTTAAAAACCAGCCATGTCAATCAATTGTAGAATTTGTATTTCAAATTTGTGTAATGAATTTATTTGCTTTTTAAATATTGCAACTTTTATTGTTCTTTATTAAAGTTCAATTTATTTAGTTTTTATTGCTTTAACCCTCCCCAATCCAACCTAGGGTCAATTTTGACCTCCAAAAGTGTTTTTATTTTTTTTTCTCATTGCATTCAAAGGTAGTGAGTAAACAAAGGAATTTTTTTTGAAAATTTTTATTTGCAATTTTTAAATCTATTATTTTTTTTATTGTTTGTTATGATGTTCAATGCAAATACATGAAATTTCAGAATGAAAATCCCAATAGTTTTTGAGAAAAAAATAAAATGTCAATTATTTTTATCGCTATCTTCTGACAAATGCCGAATTGCTGAAATTTCTTCATAAACATGAAATTCTCAGAGAATAAAATCATTTTCACTCCTCATTTTGGGAAAATTTTTTTCGGCTAGGGGTTAAAAATGACCCGGGTTGGGTGAGTAAGAAATTTTTTTAAGTTGGGGCTGCGAGGGTTAAGCAATGTTAAGCTTTAGAAATGAAATGCAAACTGTTTTTTTATGTATTTGTGAACTTTGCACTGCAGCAAAGTTCAATTTTACCCCTTAATTACTCTGTATTTGTAGATTTAGGCCCAGTTTACAATAACTGAGTAGTTTGGCCATTTTTTTTCATCTATTACTTTTTTTTGGGGCGTTTTCCTGGTTGGATAAGTTCTATTTCAGGTTTGGCCTTGCTTGCCTCATGCTCCGGCCATATGAGAAATGCTCCCCAATCCAGTAAATTAGTTCCTCTCTTTTAAAGACAAAAATAAAATAAAATAAAACAAAAAAAATAAACAAAAAGTAAAATAATAATAATAATATATTTGAATTTAAAATTAAATAAAATAAATTATTAATTGCTAGGCAGCAGAAAATGTTATATGTGATTAAATTAACCAATAGTCGTGCCTCGGGCCATTAAATTCCAGGAATTCTCTACCAACAATGCTCTTGAATTGGTTGTTACGTTTAATATTTCTTATCTGGCTGTAGCAATTGTTCCCGTACAGGAATAAATCAACGTGATGTTTCCTGTTTCTGTGTATGATCGCGTATCTTTCCACGCGATCGCCGACGCGAGATGACATTTTTGCCCCATTCACCTTTTGGTTTAAAAAAAGCGAAATCAATTTTAAGTGTCTGTACACATACGAAATAAAAGTAGTCGTGAGTTTCTTCATATTCGGCATTTTGTATTGCCAGTTCTCTCGCAGCCGAATCCAGAATGTGGTCAACATCATCTGTAAACATTACGTACGGCCCAGCCCGGTACCAAAAATTTGCATGCGACAATTTTTTGGAATGTCGATATTTCAATTGCATCATAATGCTTACTTTGCACGCATTCGTGTCGGTTATAACTTCCGCTGCCAATGCTCGGATTTTTGGAGCAACATCTTTCATCACGTCTTCTATTTCACAAATCCTTTCGTCGAAATTTACAATGTACTCGCGACATTGACCATCAAAGGCACTTTTATGAAGATAATACGGAACAGGGATAATCTTGTCAAAATCTTTATATTCGCGGCATTTCCTCAAAAGTTGATCCAAACCCACGTTCAACTTGAAATCCGTAGATAAATCTTCATTTTGTCTTTTTTCTTTTAAAAACTCAACACATTTCTTGACCTTGTCTCTATTCATTCTAAGCTGAGAATGAATCTAATTTGGTTCTTCTCGTTAAAAGACAAAAAAAAATAAAATAAAATAAAAAAATAAACAAAAAGTAAAATAATAATATATTTGAATTTAGAATTAAATAAAATAAGTTAATTAATCGCTACGCAGCAAGACGTGATTAAATTAACCAATAGTCGTGCCTCGGGCCATTAAATTCCAGGAATTCTCTTCGTCAACGTTAGTGTTTGTTCCACTTCTGACTTTATAAATAAAATAATCAATTTTGAATTTGTAACAAAAAGTTTTGCAAACAAAACTAGAACCACTGAATTCAATGATCAAAATAACCAAAACGACTGAACTCAATTGTCTAAATTGACAAAAACGACTGAATTCAACGTCTTAAATGACCAAAACGACTGAATTCAATGTCTCAAATGATCAAAACGACTGAATTCAACGTTTCAAATGACCAAAACGACTGAAATAAATCTCTAAATTAACAAAAACGAGTAAGATAAATGTCTGAATTGGTCTAAATTAACCAAAATGACTAAAATAAATGTCTAGATTAACAAAAATGAGTAAGATAAATGTCTTTATTGATCTAAATTAACCAAAATGAGTAAAATAGATCTCTGAATTGGTCTAAATTAACCAAAATGAGTAAAATAGATCTCTGAATTGGTCTAAATTAACCAAAACGACTAGAATAAACGTCAAAATTGGTAAAGACGAAAAATAAATTCAAAATTTTACTGCTTGAAACAGTGGGCACTGACCGTGAACTGACCATGCAAAAGGTTCGGTGTGATCGATGATATTCTTCACCATTACAACAGTGGGGGTTGGAATAAATCTAAATATATCTTAAAATATCTATTCATTTTTTTTCAGATAAAGAACATGTTTCAAGCAAAATAACCGAAAAGTTTAGAACATACAGTATACTTAACACCAAACGAGAATTAAACCTCTCCCAAAAAACTATTTAACACCAAGCGAAAATTAGACCACCAATTAAACTTTGAGCTGCACTTGACCGTTTTATAAATAAAAGCAATTCCTTCATTTATTCGTTCTTTAATTACATCAACATGATTATAATAAATATTGGCGTCACCCCGAGTGTGAATAAAGTCATCCTGCATCAAATTCGTCACGTGGACGAGCATATATAGGTGAGGAGGAAGCAACAGGCGATGTTGAAATGGGCACCGAGATCCATGTTGGCCGATCTTTGGTACAACTGTCACGTTAATTCGCTCCCGGAAACGTAAAATTGAGCCAAAACATGGCAAGACGGAAGCGCCATCTTTGAAATGTCTAAAACAAATAGAAATAAAATCAAATTAATCGATTGGAACTTATCGTCTGTGTAATAATTGAGAGCATTTTTTTAGTGAAATCAAAGCATGACAATCCAGCAGTTGATACTGAGAAGCCATAATGGCTACGGTTGTTTACATCAGACAGTTCTGTTATTAGCCGATATTATGAGAAAAAATAAACAAAGAAAAATTTACCAAATTTACAAAAAACACGAAATGTTTATTTTTGTTTAATATTTGTGTGATGATTTTTTTGTTGTTTAGTTTTCTCAGAATTTTAGCCAATCACAAAGCGGCATTTTGTAAACAAATAGACGCCATTACTACTCTAGAATATCTGCTGGACCTGTAATACGCAATACAGTAGTGTCATCTTCTGTGTATATTTAGCATTATTCGTTTCCATGTGTGAACCGGTCGCCAACTCGAAGATGGTTATGATGCAATGGAAGTGATCGAAAAAAAGGAAGATTATCCGCTAAGTATCAAATTCGGAAGGCCGAAATTAATAAGGAATACTCGCCTACATGTTCCATTCGTAAGAAATTATTAAATTGGATTATTAGAAATTTATTATAATTTAAGTAATTTCTCTTCAACAGATTTGACGCTATTGTGTCGCAACTGAGCCCAAGTTGTTCCTAATGAATGTCGTGAGTTTTACATTAAATCTCATAAAGATTTTAATATGTTTTGTAGATTGTGATGATTTTTTTGTTTTGTTTCAGTTTTCAAAATAAATTAAATTATAAAATCAAATCAAATAAATTTAATTTAATTTACTCAAATTTAATTTAATCAGCTGTCAAATGAAAACATGTTAAAAGTAAAGTGTTAAAAATCTAATTTGTAATTTAAATTAATTTAATAATTAATTCGGATTGATTTAATGGTGGATTTAATGTAAAAATTTTCATATTCGTCTGTTTCACCAGTAAAATATTCGATTTTTACTATTTTCCACGACTCGGCAGTATCTAACGACCAGCCCCGAGTATACGAATTTAATCGAGACAAATTCATCGCCAATTTTCTAAGTCTGAGATCAAGTCTGCAAGAATGTTTTTCTCCTTAAATGAGATAGCTAGTGTAAAATAGCGAAATGTATTGACTTAACTCAACCAATTAATATCCAATTTTATTCTTTCAGACCCGAAACTCATCATAACACCTTCGAGCTTAATTCTGACCCGAACGAGCTAGTCTATCTGATCACGGACCAGAGTATCGATCAGATAAGTGAACCGAATTTGAATTAATGTGAACAATAATATTAAAAACATCTACTTTTTAATTTCCAGGGCTAACTTTCAGATAGTTCTCAACAGTTGACACGTGCAACTGACTGATCTAATTTGTGTTCTACATTAATTTAATTATTTATGTATTTTATTTAATATGAGGTAAATTGGTTTCATTGTTTAAGAAATGTGTGGTTTATCTTAACTTTATTTCAATATTTACAAACGTGATGTTTTGTAAATGATAAAAAATAAATCTATTTATGAAAAGTTGATTTTTATAATCAATAGAGAGTTTGCGCTCCGGGTGAATTTATTTTTTATGTTTTAAAATTATCCTTACGTTGAACATTAGAGACAATTCTTGTAATTTACTGGTTTAAAACAATGAAGCACATTTATTATTGCAAATTTAAACCAAATGATAGAGAAAACAATGACATCGAAGCAATGAAATTAAAATGTCAGGAATGAGTTCGCTGCTAATCTAAATTGTAAGGCCGCGACGTAAATATTGGAAAAATACCGAATTGGCTGCCCTATATTTTATTTTAGTGTTAAAAACGATACACTAAAGGTCTTTTGCTTAACCATATAGTACTAAAATAATGTGTCGTGGGGCAAAATAAGGGAAAAATGCATCCTGCAAACTCTCTATTTTACAATTAATTTCACAAGCATTTAAATGGTTAATTAAAAAAAAAATAATTTTGTAAAGTTTATGTTCATAACACTTTGTAAAGTGTCCTTTACAAAATTAAATTTAAAGATAAATTTCATCTTTAACAAAATTTGTAAATTTAATTTACAACTTGTAAATATTAAATTTACAATTAATTTACACAATACATTTAATCCAATAAAATCTGCTTTTTCTTGCAGTGGTCAGGCTGTAAAATGATTAATTACAAACTAATAATTGGTTTCACAATTTTAAAATAGACTTTCCACACAGAATCTAAGTTGGACTCACTGTCCAAATAAATAGCCGCAGCTATAGATACAAATATATTGCCCAAAACTTTGAATATTTCAGCTTCCTCCACATCGAAACAACCTTCTTTCTCGATTAAAAACTAGAAAAAAATAAAATAAACAGAATTCAGATAACGTAATCTAAGTTTAAAAACACACCCCACTACATACATTATCTCCATCTGCTAATGCAAGAAATTTACTTCTGATATTAACCAAAATGGGATTTCTTGTATTCGAATAATAATTGTGCACATCCGCGGCCAATTTTCCCAATTTTGTAAACGCAGTATTTGTCACAGCTAATTTTGCAAAAGTTGTATTGTTAACTAAACCTGATCTAATATCAGCTAGCTCCCGGGGTGGAAATGTCTGCGTATCAGCAAACAGATGCCAGGTAATCAAATAATCTTTCAAAAAAAAATAGTTGTTCAATCTATAGATTTAAAAAAAAATAGCTTTAAATTTTACTTTCCACTTACCTAAAATTGCATTTCCGAGAAATTTGAGTCTGTTATAACAACCAACTTCTAATTTATTACTGTAGTGTGAAGGATAAGTTATTGCTTGAATGAGAAAGGATTTATCTCGAAACACGTAGCAAATTTCATTTTCAAAATTAGACAATCCCATTAATAGTTCATCAGGTATACATTTTTCTGGGTTGGTTAAAGCAACCTTTATCACATTCGTGTTTGTCTCGCCAGGCTGAATATCAAGTCCGAGAAAAATGAGAAGAAACTGGGCTGATTCTGATCCAGCATACAACAAGTGTGCTCCCACAATCGCCTCAACACAGTCGGCTGCGTGTTTATCAGCGATTAGCTGATACTCGGTCAAATTCATAACAATTCCTCCTGTTTCCAAATGACCGATTTTGTCACCACATTGGCCGATATATTTTGCATTCCCACTGTTTGCCGCAAAAGAGCGTATCTTATCACATCTTCCTTTCTTCAAATCATAACCGATAAAATATTTCCAAGAGTCGAAGGGCAGTCCTGCACGCATTAACCTGAACTCAGAGCTGATGTTTATAACGAAACACGGTGGTAACCAGTTAGTAGCTGGTGAAAATATCTCACATTTTAATAGATTAGTTAACCCTTTATTCTCAGCTATCTGATAGAGATGTGAACTCGACACCAATGCATCTCTTCTACTGATCAAATTACCCTCATCTAGTGCTGGGAACTTGTTGAAGAGGTGGACTGTTACCACAAACCTCAGATAAGCGCTCCCTAAGAATTTTAGCCGTCCCAAATCGAAGCAATCATTTGCTGCGCACGTGGTTAGTGCATTCAAAATCACGTGTTGTCCTGGAAGATTTTCATAATTAGTTAACAAAGAACCGTGTTCGATTTTATAATCGAATTCCCAGTTGTTTTCATTCATAACCGATAACTCACGGTATCCCTTTTCCGTTACAGACCATTTCTTGTATGTTAAATCTTCCGAATCTAGATCTTTCAACAGTACATACCCTGCCATTTTCCCCAAAAATACAGCCGCTAAAATTAAATCGTTCAGACGGTATATGATACTGGGTATCATCATTCCATGTTTTAAGTGAGATGCACTAATCGGTAAAACGCCGCATAGTTCGGGCACCAAGAATATGTGTGTGTTCATGGTTTCACCATCAATAGCCATATTTTTTTTCTCGTCCTTTCGGTTGACCTTGTTCGAGATCATATTTAGTTCATTGTTGGTGATCATTTTGGCTGCTAGTAATGGCTGATCCATGTTTTGAATTGCCACTCCGTACTTTTGTTGGAAATAATCTGCGCATGATTTGAATCCGCAAGATTTATACACTTGGGTTGTAAATGGATGCGATGGAGAAATTGTTTTCGTAATTTGTTCCACGATGAAAAATACTTTATCGCTTAAATACAGTGGAACTACCACTCTGTTCACAAATTTTGTTTCATCACATTGAAACTGCTTTCTTTCTTCTGCTGAGGGTAAACCATCAAACGCGTAATCACATACATCTTTAATTGTTTTCCAATCCACATCAAACAAAGGCGGTTCATCCGCGGTGCCATCTATAAGTTTCATAAATTTCATAATGTCAACAGATAGAGTCACATTTCAGTTAAACAGTTTAATAATGCGAAAATTTTTTTATACTTACCAATAAGCTTTATAAGTGGAAGGACAAAAAGTGCCATATTTGAACCCAAAGGCTGAAAGTCTATTGGATATGAATTTATTTGCAAAAAGTCGAAAAAAAAACGTCTATGAAATTCTGCAATCCGGCTTAAATCTCTCTCTTCAAACATTACATTATCTACCGTTCCGAATAATTGGGTTAATTCAACCCAATGTTTTCCATTTTTTGTGAATATTGGAAAAGGTGAAATCTAATGTAAAGTTCCAACAAGAAGTTTAAGATATAAAATAAAAATATGTGCAAGTGTAGTAGTACAAGTAGTACCTTTGGCAATCGGTCTGATGTAATTATGGCAAATTGTCGATAACTCGTTTCGGTATCGTGAATAGTTCCTCCGATACGTTCTCTTGTTTGTTTCGAAGGTTTTACACAAATTAGATACATCGAGCAATTTGTATTTGAGCATGGACAATCTAGTAAAGGTGGAGCAACCTAAAAAAAACATACAAATTTTAAATATTTCGGGAATCATTAGTCTAATTTGATCAATTCTGACATTTTAAATAACCATCTAAGCTTATGATAGAAAAACTGTAAAATCGTTATTCTATAAAATCTTTATAGTTACGAAATTCTGTACCAGTTTTTTATATAATTGACGTCGTTTTGAAATATATGGTTGTGTGTTTCCTGGA
Source organism: Strigamia acuminata (assembly GCA_949358305.1). NCBI lineage: Eukaryota > Metazoa > Arthropoda > Chilopoda > Geophilomorpha > Linotaeniidae > Strigamia > Strigamia acuminata. The sequence goes on from OX442320.1 coordinate 10,487,447, forward strand.
GCTGCTTCGTCCATCTCAACGGTGAATAAACTACTTGTATGTGTGTTCATGGCTGCTGATTTTATTAGTGTAGCTGAAATTTATATCAATTCAAATGTGATACTCCTCCTATTGGCTAATAGCTACAGGCCGCTTAGTGATAGTATAATTGAAATTAGAATTCAAAAAATGAAAATAAAATGATCGAATTGTAAAATTACAATCTTTATATTCGCCGCATTTCCTCAAAAGTTGATCCAAACCCATGTTCAACTTAAAATTCGTGGATAAATATTCATTTTGTCTTATTTCTTTTAATAACTCAACACATTTCTTGACTTTGTATCTATTTATTCTAAGCTTAGAATAAATCTAAATTGGTTTCTCTTTTTAAAAACAAAAAACAATAATAATAAAATAAAAAAGAAACAAATAATAATATATTTGAATTTAGAATTAAATAAAATAAATTAACCAACGGCTATGCAGCAAAAAAAAAGACGTGTGATTATATTAACCAATAGTCATGCCTCGGCGCCTTTTAATTCCAGGAGACAAAAATTAGCTGTTTGACAAGTGTGCCAACTGTACCCTCTACTGTCCATTTCTCCTCAGTCCGCTGTCCATTTTCCTCTTCCGTTGTCAAGTTTTTTTTTCATGAATTGCTTTTAGCGATTTCCGATTTATTCAGTTGCATTTTTTTTCTAATTTTTAATTTTCATTTTTTTCTAATTTTCAAATTTTAAACTTTTTTCTAAATTTCAAATTTCAAATTTCAAATTCCTAGTTATTCAAATTCCTAGTTCATAATTAATTTTATTCTTTAATTAATTTAGTAAATTTAATAAACTCAATTATTTCTGAATAAAATGCAAGTATTAATATATATTCTATTAACTTGAAGTACTAGCAGTAGTGGAATTTAATAATTTTCTAGGAATGGAGTTAAGTTTGTTTATTTTTTCGAGTCTGATGATTCTGGGTGTCTGTATACAAATAATCATTCTTATTTGCCAGTGTATTTGTGAAGAAAAGCCAGTGCCTTTACAACTTATTTAAACAACAACACAAACTTAGCAGTTAGCAATCCCCTCCTTCTTGTACCTTATTAGGTGTCGTCATTTCTATCAACACATATTGGACATTCCAATTGTACTTATATTGAAATATAATTAGAGGGTTAGTAATATCTTTGATACCATCCGTTATTACCAAAGATATTTTAGTTTTATAATCTTCAAAAACTGTTCTTATAAATTTTGTTTTCTTGAAATTGAAGTAATTTAGTGATGGTCAGCAAAATTGTATACTATTAGTTTTCCTGAAACAAAGTAATATTAGGAATAAGTTGAGTTGTGGCATCGTTAATGAATTTGCAGCAAAAATTAACGTGGCGAGAATTTAAAAATAATACATTGAAGGATATTCCTGTTCCTGTTTCTTCATCAAATAAAAACAAATGTGGTCGAAAGATAAACTTGGCCCTGTATGCCTGTATTTTTTACATTGTAATATGTTGTATGGAGTCAGCAATGAAAACAAGGGGTGACAACAATTACAAAATATTCATAGTTAATCAATAAAAGTTATTGTTCTTATTGTTATTGTTTAGTCCGTATTACTTCTTGTTTGCTTTATTTATTTATAATTTAACTTAATTGTTATATTAATTATGTATTTTAAAAAAAATATACAAAGTCATAAATGTATTTCTAGTATTATAAAAATTGTTTCGAATGTACAATCACGGTTTTCAAAGTTGTTTGTGTTGTAGTTATATAATGCGATCCTGACATATTGTGTGGCCAATTAATTTTTTTTAAATATAATTAAACCTTAATCTTATCATTTACAAATTCAAGTATTTAATAAAACCATTAAAACGAAATTTAAAAACCTCAAAATAGCTGTTGTGGCATTTTCTGTTTAACTAGCGCTTTTCGCTTTTCTGTCATTCCCCGTCAAACTTCCCGCGTTCTAAAATAATAATAATAAAATCACATTTTCAGTAAAAACAAAAACAAGTTTAAAAATAATATTTCTAAATTATGTAAAATTTTACAATAGACAAAGTATGTAGTTACATTTTTAGAAAAATATAATAATTTCACATTTTTGCTTTTTAGTTAGATTCTTCTTTTAAAAAAAGTATATAAGAGCAAAAACAGAACAAAATTAATCAACATATTGAAAAATCTAAGCCAGTCTATTGATGTCAATTGAGTGATGTCCGCCCAGAAAACACTAGCCAACGAGTTGATTACAAGTATAAAGCAGTTGTTAAATTCAGCCGTTAGTTCTACAAGTGCCTTTTCACATGCATGTACATTCCACGACATGAAGACATGTATGGATAAAAAAATTGAGACTACACAACAAATTCTCGATAAGGTTTTCGAGATTGGTAAGCATCGGGTGGATTTCGGTGAAGAAGACAAAATAACCATTGGACATTCTATTCCTAAGGCTAGTTTAGACATAGATTCGTGCGTATCCCACGCGACTGATGGCTGGGGCTATAATTCATTGAATTCGGCTTGTAAGCAGCGATCAGCTCTACAGTTTATGCTCGACATATTTGGTGCTTTTCCATCAGAAGATCAGAAGACCGTCAGAAGAACACTCAAAGAATCCGGCATCGGTGTAGCCATCGAAAGGTGCAACCGCGTTATTCAGAAGTCGATGAATAACCCCGAGTATAATGTTGAGATTGATATTCCTGAAGGAGTGCCACCCTCCCACACCTGGTGGTTTCAGCAAAGGTAATAATCTTTACATACTATAAAAATCAAATTTTTTCTGTATTATCTAGATCCTTATACTGCTTTATTATTCAGCTGACATGTGTGTTGTGTTTAATACTTTTACTAAAACATGCATTAGCCTTCCCCACCCCAACCTATGATCAATTAAGACCTCCAAAGTGTTTATTTTTCTCAAAAACGATCAAGTTTTTCATTCTGAAATTTTATGTATTTTTATTTTACATCATAACAAATAATAAAATTGATAATAAATAGATTTAGAAATCCCCAAAAATTATTTTCACAAATATACTTTGTTTATTTATTACTTTTGAATACAATGTCAATTGTTTTTGTTGCTCTCGACAAATACCGAATTGCTTAAATTTCTTCATAAACATGAAATACTTGGAGAATAAAATCATTTTCACCCATATTTTGTAAATCTTTTCTACATGGGTAAAAATGACCCGAGTTGGATGAGTAAGTGATTTTTCTTAGGTTGTCATTGACCGTAGACATGGCAACCGCTTAACCCAAGCCGTGATCTTAGAATGACCGTAGACTTGACAACCGCTTAACCCAAGCCGTGATCTTAGAATGACCGTAGACTTGACAACCGCTTAACCCAAGCCGTGATCTTAGAATGACCGTAGACTTGACAACTGCTTCACCCCTCAAGCCGTGATCTTGGAATGACCGTAGACGTGACAACCGCTTCACCGCTTCAAGCCGTGATCTTGGAATGACCGTAGACGTGACAACCGCTTCACCGCTTCAAGCCGTGATCTTGGAATGACCGTAGACGTGACAACCGCTTAACCCAAGCCGTGATCTTGGAATGACCGTAGACTTGTCAACCGCTTAACCCAAGCCGTGATCTTGGAATGACCGTAGACGTGACAACCGCTTCACCCCTCAAACCGTGATCTTGGAATGACCGTAGACTTGTCAACCGCTTCACCCATCATCCTGGAATGACATTATGGCCAAATAGGCAGTCTGGCCTACCGTAATGCGTGTATGTGAAGAAAAGAAAGTATTATATTCATCAAGTAAACTTTACAGTAAGCTAATAATAACAAAGGCAATAATTCTTTTATTTTTGTTTTTTATTATTATTCACAGTATACAGAAGAAGAGAGAATATGGACATTGATTCAAATAACTCAAGTCATCAGCTCAACCAGTCTTCTTGAAACGACCGTAGAGATGCCAGCCGTTTCTGCAACTCAACCCGTCATGTTGGTAGAACCGTAGAGATGCCAGCCGTTTCTGCAACCCAACCCGTCATGTTGGTAGAACCGTAGACATGTCAGCCGTTTCTGCAACTCAACCCGTCATGTTGGTAGAACCGTAGACATGCCACTGCAACCCAACCCGTCATCTTGAAACGACCGTAGAGATGCCAGCCGTTTCTGCAACTCAACATGGCATTTTGGAACAACCGTAGACATGCCAGCCGTTTCTGCAACTCAACATGGCATTTTGGAACAACCGTAGACATGCCAGCCGTTTCTGCAACTCAACATGGCATTTTGGAACAACCGTAGACATGCCAGCCGTTTCTGCAACTCAACATGGCATTTTGGAACAACCGTAGACATGCCAGCCGTTTCTGCAACTCAACATGGCATTTTGGAACAACCGTAGACATGCCAGCCGTTTCTGCAACTCAACATGGCATTTTGGAACAACCGTAGACATGCCAGCCGTTTCTGCAACTCAACATGGCATTTTGGAACAACCGTAGACATGCCAGCCGTTTCTGCAACCCAACACGGCATTTTGGAACAACCGTAGACATGCCAGCCGTTTCTGCAACTCAACATGGCATTTTGGAACAACCGTAGACATGCCAGCCGTTTCTGCAACCCAACACGGCATTTTGGAACAACCGTAGACATGCCAGCCGTTTCTGCAACATAACACGGCATTTTGGATCGACCGTAGACATGTCAGCCGTTTCTGCAACTCAACATGGCATTTTGGAACGACCGTAGACATGTCAGCCGTTTCTGCAACTCAACATGGCATTTTGGAACGACCGTAGACATGTCAGCCGTTTCTGCAACTCAACATGGCATTTTGGAACGACCGTAGACATGTCAGCCGTTTCTGCAACTCAACATGGCATTTTGGAACGACCGTAGACATGTCAGCCGTTTCTGCAACTCAACATGGCATTTTGGAACGACCGTAGACATGTCAGCCGTTTCTGCAACTCAACATGGCATTTTGGAACGACCGTAGACATGTCAGCCGTTTCTGCAACTCAACATGGCATTTTGGATCGACCGTAGACATGTCAGCCGTTTCTGCAACTCAACATGGCATTTTGGAACGACCGTAGACATGCCAGCCGTTTCTGCAACTCAACATGGCATTTTGGAACGACCGTAGACATGTCAGCCGTTTCTGCAACTCAACATGGCATTTTGGAACGACCGTAGACATGCCAGCCGTTTCTGCAACTCAACATGGCATTTTGGAACGACCGTAGACATGTCAGCCGTTTCTGCAACTCAACATGGCATTTTGGATCGACCGTAGACATGCCAGCCGTTTCTGCAACTCAACACGGCATTTTGGATCGACCGTAGACATGCCAGCCGTTTCTGCAACTCAACACGGCATTTTGGATCGACCGTAGACATGCCAGCCGTTTCTGCAACTCAACACGGCATTTTGGATCGACCGTAGACATGCCAGCCGTTTCTGCAACTCAACATGGCATTTTGGATCGACCGTAGACATGCCAGCCGTTTCTGCAACTCAACATGGCATTTTGGATCGACCGTAGACATGCCAGCCGTTTCTGCAACTCAACATGGCATTTTGGAACGACCGTAGACATGTCAGCCGTTTCTGCAACTCATACCGTCATTTTGGATCGACCGTAGACATGCCAGCCGTTTCTGCAACTCAACATGGCATTTTGGAACGACCGTAGACATGCCAGCCGTTTCTGCAACTCAACATGGCATTTTGGAACGACCGTAGACATGCCAGCCGTTTCTGCAACTCAACATGTCATTTTGGAACGACCGTAGACATGCCAGCCGTTTCTGCAACTCAACATGGCATTTTGGAACGACCGTAGACATGCCAGCCGTTCCTGCAACTCAATATGGCATTTTGGAACGACCGTAGACATGCCAGCCGTTTCTGCAACTCAATACGGCATTTTGGATCGACCGTAGACATGCCAGCCGTTTCTGCAACTCAATACGGCATTTAGGAACGACCGTAGACATGCCAGCCGTTTCTGCAACTCAACATGTCATTTTGGAACGACCGTAGACATGCCAGCCGTTTCTGCAACTCAACATGGCATTTTGGAACGACCGTAGACATGCCAGCCGTTCCTGCAACTCAACATGGCATTTTGGAACGACCGTAGACATGCCAGCCGTTTCTGCAACTCAATACGGCATTTAGGAACGACCGTAGACATGCCAGCCGTTCCTGCAACTCATACCGGCATTTAGGAACGACCGTAGACATGCCAGCCGTTCCTGCAACTCATACCGTCATTTTGGAACGACCGTAGACATGCCAGCCGTTCCTGCAACTCATACCGTCATTTTGGAACGACCGTAGGCATGCCAGCCGTTCCTGCAACTCATACCGTCATTTTGGATCGACCGTAGACATGCCAGCCGTTTCTGCAACTCAACATGGCATTTTGGATCGACCGTAGACATGCCAGCCGTTTCTGCAACTCATACCGTCATTTTGGAACGACCGTAGACATGCCAGCCGTTCCTGCAACTCATACCGTCATTTTGGAACGACCGTAGGCATGCCAGCCGTTCCTGCAACTCATACCGTCATTTTGGATCGACCGTAGACATGCCAGCCGTTTCTGCAACTCAACATGGCATTTTGGAACGACCGTAGACATGCCAGCCGTTTCTGCAACTCAACATGGCATTTTGGAACGACCGTAGACATGCCAGCCGTTTCTGCAACTCAACATGGCATTTTGGAACGACCGTAGACATGCCAGCCGTTTCTGCAACTCAACACGGCATTTTGGAACGACCGTAGACATGCCAGCCGTTTCTGCAACTCAATACGGCATTTTGGAACGACCGTAGACATGCCAGCCGTTTCTGCAACTCAATACGGCATTTAGGATCGACCGTAGACATGCCAGCCGTTCCTGCAACTCAATACGGCATTTAGGAACGACCGTAGGCATGCCAGCCGTTCCTGCAACTCATACCGTCATTTTGGATCGACCGTAGACATGCCAGCCGTTTCTGCAACTCAACATGGCATTTTGGATCGACCGTAGACATGCCAGCCGTTCCTGCAACTCATACTGTCATTTTGGAACGACCGTAGACATGCCAGCCGTTCCTGCAACTCATACTGTCATTTTGGAACGACCGTAGACATGCCAGCCGTTCCTGCAACTCATACCGTCATTTTGGATCGACCGTAGACATGCCAGCCGTTTCTGCAACTCAACATGGCATTTTGGAACGACCGTAGACATGCCAGCCGTTTCTGCAACTCAACATGGCATTTTGGAACGACCGTAGACATGCCAGCCGTTTCTGCAACTCAACATGGCATTTTGGAACGACCGTAGACATGCCAGCCGTTCCTGCAACTCAACATGGCATTTTGGAACGACCGTAGACATGCCAGCCGTTTCTGCAACTCATATCGTCATTTTGGAACGACCGTAGACATGCCAGCCGTTTCTGCAACTCATATCGTCATTTTGGAACGACCGTAGACATGCCAGCCGTTCCTGCAACTCATACCGTCATTTTGGAACGACCGTAGGCATGCCAGCCGTTCCTGCAACTCATACCGTCATTTTGGAACGACCGTAGGCATGCCAGCCGTTCCTGCAACTCAACATGGCATTTTGGAACGACCGTAGGCATGCCAGCCGTTTCTGCAACTCAACATGGCATTTTGGAACGACCGTAGGCATGCCAGCCGTTCCTGCAACTCATACCGTCATTTTGAATCGACCGTAGGCATGCCAGCCGTTCCTGCAACTCAACATGGCATTTTGGAACGACCGTAGACATGCCAGCCGTTCCTGCAACTCAACATGGCATTTTGGAACGACCGTAGACATGCCAGCCGTTTCTGCAACTCATATCGTCATTTTGGAACGACCGTAGACATGCCAGCCGTTCCTGCAACTCATACCGTCATTTTGGAACGACCGTAGGCATGCCAGCCGTTCCTGCAACTCATACCGTCATTTTGGAACGACCGTAGGCATGCCAGCCGTTCCTGCAACTCATACCGTCATTTTGGAACGACCGTAGGCATGCCAGCCGTTTCTGCAACTCATACCGTCATTTTGAATCGACCGTAGGCATGCCAGCCGTTCCTGCAACTCAATCTGTCAAGTCCGCCTACTGTAGTCAGGCATCCGCTGTGACATCCGCCTACTGTAGTCAGACATCCGCTGTGACATCCGCCTACCGTAGTCAGACATCCGCAATTAATTATCCAAAAAAAATAATTAGGATATCCAACAAACATGGCCTTATCCGCTAGGCCAAATGCTACTTTTGGCCTAATCCCTAAAAAAGTTATGGGGTTTATATGACAGTTAACATTAAAAAGTATACAAATGGAAAAATGCACTCCGGGGTGCTAAACAGCGGGTTACACCCGTTTCTCGATGATAACGTCGTGTAGACGTCGTCGCATGTCGAAAATCGGTGTAAATCGGCGAAAAATCTGAAAATATAGAAAATTTCCGCAAAATTCGCGAAAAAATCGCGAAAATTGTGGAAAATTAAGGAAAAAACGAGGCCCTGGTGTCTTTCCAGGCCTCTGCTACCAATTGTGGTGGTATGCTGCAAAAACAGCACAGACTAGGCAGTGGAAACGCTTAAAAATAAGCCAACACGTACGATATAGCACGCACGAGACGTGCGGCACGTCGTGTACGCGAATTCGAGCCGGTTCTGGTCGAATTTGCGTGGTGTCTGCACTTATCTACGTGCAGACACAAGAAACGAATTATTTATAAACAAAATAAACGATTTATTAACCTAAAACTTACGAAAACAGGATTGAAAAGCACAGGAGCACACTTAGCAGTGTGCGTCGCCATCTTGGAATAAAAGGCAGTGCGCTCTGGTGACAGAAGCGAGCGACTCACAGGTATAAACAGATAGGCGATGCATGATGCCCAGTGTGTTAAGACACAGTTAATGCAGGCACCATGCATTTCCCTTACAATATAAAGTAAATATACGGAAATATACTGGTAACAACCAGTTAAGTAGGAAATAAACACTAAATCATTTGGGGAAAGAAAATATAACAACCAATGATGTGAAAAAGTTCAGGTAGCGTCATTACGCATCGAAAAAGCGTTAAATAAACGTCCGAAGTGGTTTCAAGGACCAACAGGGAGCCCGCTGGGGAGCCCGCTGGGGAGCCCGCTGGGGAGCCCGCTGGGGAGCCCGCTGGGGAGCCCGCTGGGGAGCCCGCTGGGGAGCCCGCTGGGGAGCCCGCTGGGGAGCCCGCTGGGGAGCCCGCTGGGGAGCCCGCTGGGGAGCCCGCTGGGGAGCCCGCTGGGGAGCCCGCTGGGGAGCCCGCTGGGGAGCCCGCTGGGGAGCCCGCTGGGGAGCCCGCTGGGGAGCCCGCTGGGGAGCCCGCTGGGGAGCCCGCTGGGGAGCCCGCTGGGGAGCCCGCTGGGGAGCCCGCTGGGGAGCCCGCTGGGGAGCCCGCTGGGGAGCCCGCTGGGGAGCCCGCTGGGGAGCCCGCTGGGGAGCCCGCTGGGGAGCCCGCTGGGGAGCCCGCTGGGGAGCCCGCTGGGGAGCCCGCTGGGGAGCCCGCTGGGGAGCCCGCTGGGGAGCCCGCTGGGGAGCCCGCTGGGGAGCCCGCTGGGGAGCCCGCTGGGGAGCCCGCTGGGGAGCCCGCTGGGGAGCCCGCTGGGGAGCCCGCTGGGGAGCCCGCTGGGGAGCCCGCTGGGGAGCCCGCTGGGGAGCCCGCTGGGGAGCCCGCTGGGGAGCCCGCTGGGGAGCCCGCTGGGGAGCCCGCTGGTTCATGTAATTTTTTTTGCAATTTAGCTGTAAAATACAGTAAAATAGCAATTGATAATAAAAAGAATGCTAATTTTGAACATGTAGACAAAATTGCCACATTGGTACTGTGGAGGTGCATCGGCAGTACGTAAGCACCTAAACATTTTGAATTAAAGGTCGCCCTCGAATACAAGTCGCCCGCGATTTGAAGCCTCGACTTTGATTCGAAGAAATAGCAGTAAATTGCGAACAATCAAATTTGCGACATTGGTGGCCATTTGAGCCTGTTTCTAGGCTTGTGCATCCTGACTGTTCTGGAAATAATAGAACGTATAGTGTTGTGTAGAACTCCGCCAAAAACTGATTTAAAATGACACAACACACAACAATTGTTGTTTGTTTGTTGGTAACAGTTTGGCTTTTGTGGGGAGATCAATATACATTTTTGAAATTATTTCAATAGAAATTTCAACCAAGTTGCTCGCAAAAATCTTTATCTCTAAAAAGTCAACACATTAAAAATGAATATGAAAAGAAAAACTGGTAACAAATTTTTCCTGCTTTGACAATATAATTACAACCATCTTTTCATCATTTTGACATTGAATTTGAAAATAATTTCCTCAAATCAACCGGCAAATTACTAGACTGCCCATGTCAACATCTACACCGTCTAATTTTCTTATTATTTATTCCGTTAATTTGTCACATGTGTGTGAAGTTTTGAAACTTGCATAAAAACACATAAAAACGCGAAAACGCTCATTTATCTAAAACAAACAGCAGGTTTTCAACGTTTATTAAACAGAAATTTCAAGTTTCTAGTGTTCACACAATGAGGATTGCAAGAACATCAGAAATCATAAAATTATCGCATAAAAACATCAAAACCATGAAATTATCGCAAAAAAACATCAAAAAAGACCTAATTATCAAAAATGATCGAAATTATCGCATAAAAAACATCAAAAATATAAAATACTGTATCAAATATCAAAAATGATCCAAATTGTCGCATAAAACCATCAAAAATGATGTGGTTTGGCCAATGTTATTGGCCAACGTTTCCCTAACCTAAAATTGTTGAAATTGTAAAACGGGACGAATTAAATTCAACTGCTACAAAAGGATTCTGTTTAGTCAGCGTCCCCTATGTGTTTTAGTGAATAAACGCTATTCTAATTTCTACCTTATGATTGACTGGACTCCATCTTTAATTTTCGTAAACCTTTACGAATCTTTTAGTAGATACACACTACTTAGTACTTAGTACTTTGGTACTTTTAATTTTAATTGCACTTACTAATAAATATTTTCAAATAATAAAAATAAAAAATTTCCTTTTTGCATTCTAAATTCAATTGGAAAAAGGAAAAGTAGAAAAATGGCCAATTTTTTATTTTTCCTTTTTAGGACAATTTTGTTTTTACAAAATGAAATTTTTTTGGCAAATTTCCTTTTTTTTTAACCCTTGGAGGCATAAGGCTATACGGATTTAGGGACAAGCTCTTTCTTAAATAGAAAAATTTTTTTTCTATCTATTTTTTTTCGCTGAAAATTTGTGACTTTGTTTATCTGATAACAAAGTAAATCTCAAGTGAAATTTGTATTGATTCATCATTTATTTAATTAGTTATTCTTCTTGCAAAATTGGTGCCCCTTAAAACTCCAGCAAAAATTTTAAACAGGCTTTGCTGCTTTAGTAAAAAGCGCTTCAGTAACAGCCTTTTTGCATTTACTGGTAGTGTTTAAAATCACCACCAGATGGTTCAAAGTTCATTATTATTGCATTAACATATTGCGCCCTCTATAAATTTAGTAAAGAACTACAAAAAACCTAAACAGCGCTTCAACTAACTGACCTGAAAATTGTCCCAAAATCCGTAATGGCTTATACCAGAACGGCACATTTTACCCTTATGCCTCCAAGGGTTAAACAGAAAATAAAAATTCTAAACCATTTTACTAGCTCGATGCACGGGTTCAGTTTGCTCCAGAAAATCGTTCTTTCTAAGAAGTCAACACATTAAAAATTAAAAAAGAAAAAAAACAATATTTCCTATTTTGACAACATAATTACAACCACCTTTTCATGACTTTGACATTTAATTTGTAAATAATTTGTACAAAACTTGATTGAACCGACAGATTGCTAAACTAGCCATGTCAACGTGTATACAGTATATAATTTCCTAACTACTTATTCCATTGAGCCGTCTCATATCCAAGCAATTTTCAAACTTCAAACTAAAAGAAATGGAAACACTATCGCATGCAAACCTCCGCTTAAACTAGAACAGCAGCAAGTTTTCAACCATTTTAAAACGAGAAGAAATGCAGTTGCAGCTGTGGCAAAGTCTAAAATTCGTAAAAATTTACAACAAATGCCACTAGATGGCGCAGTATGTATTACACCTGGCGGCCTTTGATGTATTCACTGAATAAATGCCAGTTCAATACTGGTGCTTAAACCGCGCACATCCTTTATTGGTGAGTCTCTACAGTAGCTACATTACTTTTGTATAATTGTGTTACTTGTCAACACATACAGACTATAATCACCTGATTACTTATTCCATTATAACGTGAGTAGCGCCCACTTCAATACATATAAAATATAATTATGTGATTATTTATTCCATTAACGTGACTCGTGCCCAAGTCAACACATACAAAATATAATTAACTGATTATTTATTCCATTAACACTTCTCGCATCCGTGCACTATTGAAACATGTAAGCAAATGCAAATTAGAACAAACAGCACATTTCCAACGTTTTTAAACCAGCAATTACAAGTTTCTTACATTGCCACAATGAGGATTGCAATGAATAGGAAAGCAGCTGCGGTAAAGTCTAAAAACCGTAAAATTGTACAACAAAAAATGCCACGACTTTGGATGTTCGAGGAATCATTTCCTGAAATACAAACATTAATTGATCCCATGAAAAGTGCTACAATCAAAATTGTTTGGAGTTTACTTCTAACGAGCTGCCTCTCACTTTGTTGCTATCAAACTGGGCAGAAAATCAAGCATTTCTTTTCAAACCCCATCGCTACTGACGCGTTTACGATAGACGCAACCAAGATGTCATTCCCAGCTTTCAAAGTATGCACGCTTGAAAACGAATATGTACGATATGCTTGGAAAAATATTTTAGATTCAACACCAACAGATTGTCTGAGCACTCTAGAAAATTTAATTGATAATGAAAATGTCAACATGTCTGCATTATGGGATATTGATCAACCTGTTGTAAACAAAACAGAATTTATTTCGGTAAGGAAAACCCAATTTATTTTGGCAACTAAGATATAAAATAGCAGACTTCTTACAGAAATCAATTGACAAACCAAATATCAAAATAAGGAACGAATTGTCCAATTATGGAACCTGCGCTGTGATAACAGTTGGTAAGTTATGATCGACCATTAACTGCAATAAACTCCTACTACAGTCATTTGGTGTTTTCTAGAAAATATTACCGGTCTAAATTTATACGGCAAATTAAAAATGTGGTTCAATCGACCAGAATTCTGTCCCCCAGGCGTACTTTACGTAAATATATTAACTACAATGACAAAAGCAATATTAAAAGTTATTAAAATTACAGTTGTCAAGCCCTATAACAGGTAGATCTGATGTAGCAATCCCTGGAAATTCAAATGAAGTCATAAGAACTAAATTTAGTTTACAAAAGGTATTTGCCATCACTATTTGATTAATTCCCCTACCGACTTCCCCAAACTAACTGAGATTTGTTTTTCAATATTTTTATTTTGCTTTTTATTTCTTTTATTTAATTTAATTGCATGGTGGTTTTATTTAATTGTAACAAATTAAATAAATTAAATAAATGCGTGCATTTAGGGCGCGCAATTGACTTGTGCGCGCATTTGGTCCCCCAAGATGTTACATTTCATACATTTTATGCATATAGTATGATATACTGTAGTATGATATTTGTTAAAATAAACAACCAAAAAAGGTAAAAATTTAGAAAAAGTGGTCAAACTGTTGAAAAAAAAAATTTAGGATCCTGACAAGCAATGTTACATCCCCTCTCCAAACCAGACAACTTCCAATGTCCAGGCTACAGAGTAGTCATGAACTAAGGATAACAAAGCAATGCATGACACGTGATTACACTCATCCTATCAGTTCACAAAACCACGAATCAAAAAGAAATAACACATGATTACGTGTCCAAGTAATCCTTGGTTCATGATACAGTGTATAGGATACATTGCAAATCTTGATTATTTTTTACGTCTATAATTATAGTTTATATTTCTGAATACATCATCTAATCCATGCATTGATGAAAAGGATTTTATCAAACGTCACGAGAAATGCCTTCAAGATTTTTACAGTCAACAACCTTGCAGGTGAGGGATCACTTTACACATAGGAATAACCATTTAAAATAAATTTGTGAACAAACACAATATTAATATAATTAAATATTAAATTGTTTATTCAGATTGCCATTTATGAGTGGAAAGACGGGAGACACATGCAATACTTCTATTGGTACACGTAACCTGTACAAAAGCATTAGTAATACCCTATGGAAAATAAACTCAGAATTAAAGTGCTTGTGCAAACGAATGTGCACTCAAATAGAAGAGCAGATAAAATTCTACATATCTACTACATCAGATGCCCCGTTGACAGAACGCAAAAACGAAGCAGCATCAACTCTTATTGAAGTCATCAAAGAAAGATTTGCTTATGGATTTGTCAATCTACTCATCGATGCAGCCGGAAACATTTGCCTTTACCTCGGGATGTCGATACTTTCAGCTTTGGATTTGATCACATTATTAATCAATTATCGAAAACATAATGCAATGTCACGAAACAATAGTAGAATTCACTTCAAAGTATGGCATTATCTGCAAAAGACTAAAGGCCATTTCTCATCCCTACTGAAAGAAAACGAGCCAATTCCTTGCAGCGGTATATTGGAAAAGGTTGTTTATCTCGGCTGCACCTCTCTCTTTCTGGTCATGATCTATTTCAAATTGATGACTTACATGGCATATCCCATACGAGTTAACATTGCAGTCGCGGACGAAGCAAATGTAACCTTTCCAAACATAACAGCTTGTGTAATAACAAATTCGACGACCATTGAATTGGAGAAGATGTATGCTGATGAAAATAATCTGAGTCAGAGTGATTGTCCCATTCACATGTTGAACCTACTAGGTCTAAAAGGAGTAAACCTCACAGTAGAAGAACTATGGGAGCAATCTTCCTCTTCAGAAGCTTTAATCTTCTATGATTTCGTAAGTAGGATTATGCAACTTACCAGATAGTCATCTTATAAATGTTACCTTTTGGCAGGTACAGTTTTCAAAATTTAAAATAAATACCCCAAGAGGAATATGTACACATTACATAATTGGTGTGTCTTTAAATTCATGCTGCCGTAAATGATTGCCAAAATTACTTATTATTGACCTTTCCTTTGGCACAGTATTGGAAGCAAACTTGTTATTACAATCGACACCTCAATATAAATGATTTATTCTTTAGAAAATTGTAGTCAAAGTGCTTTCGACATTTTTTTATCTATACGATTTAACTCATTTTTTTAGAATTTTTTTGTTTTCAATATTATTTTACATTACCATATTTTGCAGACCTTAAGACGCACTTTGAAAAATCGACCAAAAGTTGGAGTGTCCAATCTTATGGCAAATCTGGGGAATCCCATAAAATTAATTCGGGCAATTATGAAAATAATAATAAAAAATTTAAATTTAAATCTTTTGGTCCTATGAATCTTATCATTCAAAAAGTTATTTTTTAAGAATAGTCTGATAAATTTGGGGTACATCTTATGGTCTAACGCATTTTATCGTTCGCAAAATATGTAAAATGCTGATTAACTGATTGAATGATGGTTGAATGATGATTTACTGAAAATGGGTGAATAACAATTTAATCACAAGTCCTCTTTTTTCTAGATGAAACTCTGTACAACGGCCAAGCCACAATGCTTCTGAAATATTTCAAGGCTCCTACATTGATGCTATGTGACCAATACTACGAGGTAAAAAAAGCACATCAATCGCACATTTAATTTCATATGTTAATTGATTGTCATGTATCACAAAGTTTTTCATAACAACAAGAGAAGACCAAGATTTGGATTTGACTTCAAATAAATTATTACCATTTGGAGGAGACTTCGTAGTAACTGTTGGGTATCGCATGATAAAGGTGAAAAAACTTGAACATATCGTACTTTACTTGAACGCATCAATTAGTTCCAAACTCAAAAAGCCATTTACCCGACTGCTTTTATACAGTGTTCTAAGCGAGTAGTTTTTATGGGTCGATATGGGTCGCAAAAAAACTTCTGTTTTTGAACATTGAACCATGAAGATACATGTCAGGAGACAAGGTCCTCAACTTCCGAAGGAGTATGGTTCAGAGAACTTGTTCAATGGGGAAAATTCACCCTAATTAAAGAATGCATTATTAATCTTATTTTTTTATTATAAATTAATAAAGGTTCATATTAAACAAAATTTATAATATTTTTTTAAATTTATTAATAGTTTGACCGCATAAATACACCAATACGAAAGTGTACGTCACCAAGCAATTTCTATCAATGCAAAAAGCAATGTTACCGCAAAAAACTGAATGAAAAATTAATATGCCGGTACGTTTGTATTCGCATACAGTACACGCACCCAGTCATAAAACATCAAAGTTCCTAAACCAAAATTCAGAAAAAATATTTATTCACTTCTTTCACACAAATTCTAGTTATTGTTTTGACATCAAATTATTCATCTTTGACTCATTTTACCCCCAACTAAAAATATTGTTCTCTCCTTAATATTTATTCCCCAGAATAAAAGGTTTTACATTTCCCCCCACCCAATTATTGCCCAAGGATTCCCAATACTTATTTTTGTTTTATTGTGAATACAATGCTCACTTAGCATTCGATGGGCGTCCTCGATGGTTTTTCTGACCGATGGGTACAGTTATTCCCTCTTGTGGTAAGACAATCATATCTTACAAATGCACATTTTTGCAAGTTCCAGTCATCGTTTTCAATCTTGTCATGCCACAAATGATTTCTTGAATAGATATAACTTGGGCATCCAATGCCTGACCAAAAATCATTTGTGGCATATCAAGATTGAAAACAACGACTGAACCATGGAACCCGCAAATGCCCAGCGTTTGCAAAGATGTACATCTGCAAGATATTGTTGCTGTACCACCGAAAAGCCATTTAAGAATGAACGCACCTATTGTGTTTACAATAAAAATAAAAATAAAAATTGGAGTACATTTGGCAATAATTAGGGTAAATATGTTGGCGTGTGAAACTTTTATTCGAGGAAATAAACATTAGAAGAGAAAACTATAGTTTTCTTGAGAGTTATTTGAGTTGGGAGATTTAAAGTCATTCTTGCATGGAAAATGAGTCAAAAATAGGGGGTTATTAAATCAAGTCCTATTGATTTAGACTAAAACTTTCATATCAATTTAATAGTGATTAACAGAGCACACACATTTCACTTTGAATACCAAAGACAGAAAGATACAAACTGCTAGATCATAGCTAACAAAAATTTTCTTTCACCATAGATTACCGTACATAGACCAACTGCAATATCCCATGTGCAACACTTCTCAATCGGCCAAAACGACTGATTCTATCTACAAAAAGACTTTTCTTGACACAAATATAAAAGATGCATGTCAATGTCACATTCCTTGCAAAGAATCTAAGTACTCTAGCTTGGCACAATCTACACGTCAGAATAATAATTTGAGCAATATAATATCCCATTTTTTCGAAACAAACAAAATTCAAATTTTTATTGACCGGCTTGAATACGACATTATCTCGTTCATATGCGACATTGGAAATATTTTAAGTTTATCGCTAGGTCTGTCAATATTGAGTGTGGCTAGAAAAATGGAAAAACTAATTTTTCAACATCACCATAACCATCGGATGGGTTTTCAACAATGAAAAAAAATAAAAGCATTACCTCACAAATTTACTTAAATTGTCTAAATATTGTCCATTTGCACGCAAATATTTGATAGGAATTAATAAAATTAGACTCAAAATTAAATAGAGATGCAACCTAATTCATGCAATTCTAACAAAAATCATAAGCAGTTTATTCCTGGATAAATCACAATAATAATTTATTAACTTTTTAAATATTAATCCTATTTTAATTTCAATTAAAACTTGATCTAGTTCGTTACTGAGCCATTTTGCTCCTTCTCTTCGGTTCACAAATAAATGTCAATACTTTAAATCTACCACTAGATCTGTCAATATTGAGTGTGGCAAGAAACATAGATAAAAAGGTTTTTCAACATCCGAAAAAACAAAATTAATTGAATTGTAATAATATTGTATTTCAAATATGTTAATCTCAATTTTCAAATACAAACAATTTGTACACCAGTGTTTTCTAGTAATTTCTGTAATTACACTCGAAATTGAGTGATCAAACGAAATTCCCGCACAAATCTCACTACAATTTATTCATGCACAATGATAAATTATTCATGCACAATGATAAATTATTCATGCACAATGACAAATTATTTATGCACAATTACAAATTATTCATGCACAATGACAATTTATTCATGCACAATGACAATTTATTCATGCACAATGACAATTTATTCATGTACAATGATAATTTATTGGCGCAATCAATTAAATTTTGACTCTTTCCTATCTATTCACAACTAAATGTTAATATTACGTTGTATATTTGAGTGACAAACTAATAAATCACACTTGAATAAAAAGTGTCAACCTTGATTCATACGAGAAACCACGTAAAACAAACAGCCGGTTGCATTGTTAACAAAACGGACACCAGCACTACCCGACCAAACTCACGAGTAACACACAGTGAGAAACTAGCAAGTGAAAACGACTGGAGATTCCATTTTTGGATCAGAAAATTTCCAGCTGCCCCAAGAAACCTCAAATAATCAAACAAAAATTGCAATATTCCGTTTTACAACGGATAATACGTTAAGTTTCCATCACTTCATTACCAACAAATCAATTGATTCATACATTTTTCCTACCTCTTAGTTTTTGCAGCTTCACTGTCATTTTTCAATTTAAATCATTTCCATTTCAAGATTTTTCCGCTACGGCATTTCCGGCAGTTCATTATCACACGCTTCCATCCTTCCCGGCTTCGGAGATTAAACCGTTCGTGTATTCGTTTGATCACGGGACTCATCGCAGTGCGGTGACAAATTTCAGCCTCAAAGAATACCGGTCAAGATCGTCACAATTTTCTTCATTTGTTTTCGTGAATTTTTCAGCAGTTATGATGCACACCGCACACTGATGAATCATGGCTCTCATTTCGTCATCCACACCAGTTTCCGGACGATTAAACTGAAAATAAATTTCCGGATATTACAATAAGTGCAGACAATTCACAGTATTTACCTTTTGATCCGAATCTCACGGCTTTCACTTGCACCAACACAACAACAAAGCGGAAGCTAGCGTTACTAGCCAAACCCATGGCCGCCATCTTGTTCCCATTTTCATAGTTTTCGCCCCACTTAATAAATTTAATAAATTTTAACAAATTTAATAAATTTAATAAATTAGACCAAAACATCAAATTAAATAAAACATTTATTTACACATAACAACCCCTCACATTTCCACGATAGTATTAAAAATCCGTATAAATAAACTCAATGACTAGAACAACAATCAACCAACAACGAAAAACTAACTCCTCACTTCGACCTCGACCGTCTCCTTCTTAACAAAATTAAACTCGTTATGCTCGATATTCAACTCTGGCGAGAACTGCATCGTCTCAATATGCACCGCAGTCCCGTTAACCCTCTCAAACTTGCAATTGGTCACTTGCAACCCAACCTGACTGCGCCCGCTCACGATCCACACCCCGTCCGAATACGCATCGAGCACGCGACAATCCGAAAAAGCGATCGGAATGCGCCCGTCCTCCGCCCGCGCGTGCAACGTCACGTGCATCGCGTAAAAGCGCTCCGAACTCGCCCCGGCGCGCGTGTTGTACGTCGAATTGACCAGCGCGCTCTTAGTAAACACCAAACCCTTCGCGTCGCTCGAATTTCGCTCCGTGCTCAGCTCCACGGCCACGTCCGTGCCGCCATTGTTGACGAACGCCGAATTGGCGATGTAGATGTCGGCCCTGGTCGAGTTGAAGACGGCGCCCTGCCTGGCGTGGTCTTCGACGAGCGATTTGGAGATGTTGAGGCGTCGCGAACGGACGGTTAGGCCTAGATCGCCGTTGCGCTGGACCTCGCATCGGGTTATGTTGACGGGTCCGTCGGTGGTGATGCGAATGCCGTGCACGCCGTTGTCGGCAACGCCGCAGTCGGTTATTTCGAGGGGATCGTTGGGGGCGAGACTGGTGACGTCGAGACCGGCGTGTTTGTTTCTGGTGGCGTTGGTGGAGCGGATGTGGAAGGGGCCGGTGCCGCGGACGTCCATGCCGATGTCCTGGCCGTCGGTGATGAGGGAGGCGAGCACGAGGGCTCCGTGGGGCGATTTTGGGTTGAGGATGACGCCAGGGCCGCGGCTGTTGACTACTTCGATGTTGTGCAGTTGGATGCCGTCGATGTCGTCGATCTGGATGCCGACGTCGGCGCTTTCGATGCGGACGAAGCTCACGACGGTCGGCAAGTTGTCTGAAACAAATTAATTCGAAATTCGAAATTAATTCAAAATAAATTCGAAATTAATTCAAAATAAATTCGAAATTAATTCAAAATAAATTCGAAATTCGAAATTAATTCAAAATAAATTCGAAATTAATTCGAAATAAATTCGAAATTAATTCGAAATAAATTCGAAATTCGAAATAAATTCGAAATTCGAAATAAATTCGAAATTCGAAATAAATTCGAAATTCGAAATAAATTCGAAATTCGAAATAAATTCGAAATTTGAAATAAATTCGAAATTCGAAATAAATTCGAAATTCGAAATAAATTCGAAATTCGAAATAAATTCAAAATAAATTCGAAATTCGAAATGAATTCGAAATGAATTCGAAATTAAGAAATTCTTCAAGATTTTAAATTTCTTCATACCGGAACCGTCGGCTGCAGAGCGGCGCAAGCGTTTCGAGTTTTCGGTGTTGCAAACGACAGTGGCGATCTGTTGATTGGAGCAGTTGATGGACGAGTCGACGGTGGCGTCGCAGTCCAGGAGCGACAACTCTAGACCGTTGCAGTGGACGTTGGCGAGACCGATTTTCAAGTTGCCAGCACCGACCGACGCGATCGAGGACGAACTGCGGGATAAAAACATTGAACGATGATTCATTTTTGTTTGTTTTTTCAATCGTTGAGCTTACTCGGTGAAGCCTAGTTCCTTGCACACGACATGGGCGTTGGCAGTGTCGAATTTTTCGGCGCAAACACCGACCCACGTGTCGGCTACGAACGCTTCTATTCGTCCAATGTTCGGGGCGTTGGAGCCGGCAAGTCGAACTCTCATGAATTCTGAATAAATTAAACGGGAAAAGAATTAATTTCTTTTGTTGTGCTTTTTCTTTAGATGATGTTCTTTACCGTGTCGAGGTTTTCCGATCGTTATTCCTTTCCATTTGCTTCCGGGAACGGGTCGCATTTCTATCCATTTATCACGCGTACCGTTCATCGATAAGTGACCTACACAACAAGACAAAATAATTTCAGAATAAAATAAAATTATCGCATTAAAACATCAAAAATGAAGAAATTATCGCATTAAAACATCAAAAATGAAGAAATTATCGCATTAAAACATCAAAAATGAAGAAATTATCGCATTAAAACATCAAAAATGAAGAAATTATCGCATTAAAACATCAATAATGATGATTATCGCATTCAAACATCAATAATGATGAAATTATCGCATTAAAACATCAAAAATGATGAAATTATCGCATAAGAACATCAAAAATGATAAAATTATCGCGTAAAACATCAAAAATGATGAAATTATCGCATAAAACATCAAAGTCATAAAATTATCGCATTAAACAAAATAGTCAAATTATCACGCACCAACCAAATCTTACCCAAAGCGTAAATGCCAGTCTGATTGCGAAAATTGAGCACCGTCCCCGCCGGAATGGTGAGCGAACTTCCGTACGGAATCCTAATCGGATACTGCACTTCATACGGCCCGTCAAACTCCGGCAAAACCACATCTCCCTTCACCGACCCCCCAACAACTCCGTCCAAAACCTGAAAAACATCCGGAAAAGCCGTCGACACGTCCGAATAATTCCTCGACAGCAAACACGGAAACAAAACCGCCTGCGCGCGCGTGAAATCCAACCGACCGTCAAAAACCCTCGACACGATCCGATTAAAATCGTCCGTGCCCCACCAATTCATCGTCGCGTTCACCGGCGCCAAATCGCCCACCCACAAGTCGTACGCGGCCGCCGAGTTCTCCAACAGATTCCACACGACCTGCGCGTCGTATCCGGTCGTCTTAAGCGTCGCCGAGCCGTTCCCGCGCGAAATATTGTTGTACGAGAAATCGAGCGTGGCCAGGCCGAGTTTGGCGGTGCCGTTGGCCGCCACGGTGGTCGGGGGAGTCGCGTGGAGCACGACGGAGCCGCAATTCGTGATGCGGTTGTTGGTGAAGGCCAGTCGGTGCGGATTGAAGCGACTCGTCATTTGCGCGGGGCTGGCGCAACCGAAGAAGGAGTTGCTGTAGACGACCACGTCTTCCGCGTGCGATGCGGAGATGCGCAGGGCGACGCCTTGGAGTCGGACGCATTCGAAGGTGTTTTGCGTGATGGCGTACGAGAGGGGCCAGGGTTCGGGCGTGGGGTGCGTGTCGAAGAGGAGGCTGGCTGCGGCGCCCGGGTCGCCGTCGAAGCTGCTGACGAAGCGGTTGCGGGAAGCGGACCAGGTTGACGGGTGTTTGATGCATGGCGAGCGGACGGAGACACCTCGGAGGGGGTCGGCGGTTGATGTGAATTCGTTCTGGGTGATGGAGACGTTCTGAGGGAATTGTTCATTTTTACGTTTAGTTTAATTGGGTGCGTTTTTTGGGCTTTGTGAAGGGGGTAGCCAAGTAAACAAATCAAGGAGGAGATTTTGTTTGAAATCTTGTTGGGGAATTTTAGCTTCTGGTGGATTTATCGGGATTTCAGGTGAATTTTTCAAGATTTCAGGCAGATTTTTCAAGATTTCAGGCAGATTTTTCAAGATTTCAGGCAGATTTTTCAAGATTTCAGGCAGATTTTTCAAGATTTCAGACAGATTTTTCAAGATTTCAGGCAGATTTCTAAGGATTTTAAAAATTTACTAAAATTTCTAAGAATTTAAAAAATTTACTAAAATTTCTCAAAATTTTGAAAATTTAATAGAATTTACTAAAAATTTGCCAAAATTTTGAAAATATACTAAAATTTCCCAAAATAATGAAGATTTACTAGAGATCTACTACAGATTTCAGGGATTTGAATATTCCAGAATTTCAGGCAGATTCCTCAGGATTTCAGGTGGATTCTTCAGGATTTTCCAGAATTTTAAAAATTTACTAAAGCTTTTTCAGGGATTTACTAAGCATTTCAAGATTTTTCAGGGATTTTCAAGATTTCAAGATTCCAGAATATCAAGTAGATTTCTTTAAAGATTTTGCTACAACTTGTGAGATTTCATTGATTTCTGAGATCAAAATCTTAGCCCGTACGAGATTTCCAGCATTGGCTACCCCCTCAGAATTTTCATTTTACTCGATGCAAGTTGCAGCGGTCGTCGAAATCTACAGAAAGAACTGTACCGGACTTGTTGTTTGAATTTGATTGGTTGAAGATGTTTTCTACGATGTTTATCGTCCCGTCGCTCACATTAAGGATCATCGAAGACACGCCGTTGTTGACCAGCACGTTTTTGCTGATGCTTGCACTGATGGCGATGTTTCCGGCTTCAATTCTCAACCCGTATCGACGGTTCAGTTCAAAATGGCAGTCGGCGATGTCGAGTGTGAATTCGTTGGAGCCGTTCCCTTGGATCTAGTGCGACACCAAGCAAAATTGAGCGAAAAGTGACAAAAGTTTGCCATTTTTACATCATTTTTACTTGTAAATCAACTCCGTCCTCATTGTACATAAAATAGGAGTTGCGCAAGCGGATGGATGTGGGTTGAACAACGTAGACGTACAGACCGGGCCCAGTGGAGTAGGTCACATCCATTGCGGTCATTTCCGGCACGAATCCGATGCTTTGGACACCGCGGCTTCGAACGATTGCGGTGTGGGCAAACGAAGCAGCTAAAATTAATGTTAAACATTTCAAATTATTTTTGTTCGCAAACTGGGACACTCCTTAAATGACGTCAGAAACAGATGGGCAAAATGAGAAATCGTACTTGATGCTTGTAGTGAATTATTATTTTGTAATTACTGTACAATTCTGTCAAACACTTGTACTGTAAATTTCATTAGTTTGTGGATAGGTTGTTCCCTCCTCAACAACTGTTCTAGGCACGTAGTCGTCCCCTGATCACGCGATGTCCGTCCGAACACTCACAATTCATCAAAAAACGAATTTCATCAATTTTTCACACACAAAAACGGGAAAAACAAGCAAAAAACACCATGACGTCATTTACGGAGACCCCAATTCCATTTTTCTTTTTGTTTAAATAACCTTTTGAATACAAAAGCCGAATTCCTTTCCAAGCAAATTCACTCGAATTCGCACTGGATTCCATCACGACCGGCTTGTCTTCATTGCCTTGCACCTTCAAACTCCCTTCGACCAAAATGCCCGTGTTTCTTGCGAAAATCAAATGCAATCCCGCGGGTAACGTGAGCGCACTCGACTCGGGCACGAAAATCGAGCGCCAAACGTGATGAGTGTCCAACAAACCGAACGTAACATTCCCCTCCACAACCCCGCCGTTCCTATAATCATCGCCCTGCTTCAGTCTCATGCTAGCCGAGTCCCAGCTCGCACCGCGCACGCGCGGCTCCTTCAAAACCGGCGACAAATCGGCGGCGGCCAAATCCAAATCCGCAAAGAAATCCAACACTCTCGTCCTCGCATCAACCAAACTCTCGAACCCCCACCAATTGTGCGTAGCATTGATGTATCGTCCTTTGTTTACCCACGGCAAGCGCACGCACAACTCGCAGCTCGCCGACGGATTTTCAAAAACGTTAAAAGAAACCTGAGTGGACATTAAATCCGTGTCCAGTATCCGCGGAAATTTATTATTCCTAATAAAATTATCTGAAATAAAAATTTAAAAAAAAATCACGTGATATTTAAAACAAAAATGGCCGTTATTCTATGTTCAGATGTTCACTTACATTCGAACGACACGTGACCGTGCACCTGCGCATTAGCGACACCAAAAATGGCGACCAAACTCTTTTTAACGTAAGCGGACGGTTGTTTCGTTTCATCGTTCGGCACATTCTCCGTTATCTCATTCTCCGTGATGGTCCCCGTCACGTCTAACGCGTTGTACGTTACATCCAACACCCTGTCCTTATTCTCGACGTATTTATTGTCGCTGATTAAAAAGGACGAGCCTTCCTGCAACTGCAAAATGGTGGCCAACAACAAACCGCGAAACTCGCAATTACGTATGGAAACCATCGATTTTTGGCCCCGTAACGACTCGGGCCCGAAATAACTGACCCCGTTAGCCCCGTTCGTAAAGCCACACTTCTCGACACTCACGCTGAAATTGCCGCCTTCGCCGTACCACTTGTACCGTGCGTAGCGCTTGAAATCCACGTAAACGGCGTAGAGCGAATTGCGTAGGAAATGCGAGTCGCGTAACGTAGCCGCCACCGCCGACACGGCGTCGCTAAATTCCGCGTAAATCCCGTACTCCACGTCCGAGATGGTCATGTGCGAAAACTCCATTTTGATCGGTTGATAAGACGATACGGAAATAGCGTACGACGAATTTGTAACGCGAATTTTGTCCGCTACGATGGTGTTAACGTTGGGTTTGTCGTTCAGGAGCATCGGGTAGGTGATGGAGAGCGCGACGAATTTTGTAGCGTGAAATGTAACGTTGGAGACGTCAACCGGGCCCGAAACGTTATAGATTTGCATTCCGTTATTGTTGTGGTAGAATTCGGACGATTTGAGCACATTCGCGAACGTTTGTACGCCATTTTCGACCCGTAATCCGCACTGACAACGTTTGAACGTTAAATGATCCATAGAAACGAGTCCCGCGAACGTTAGGACTCCGATAGCGGCGCTCGAGATCTCAATATACCGTAAACTCGACGTTTCGGTGCCTATTTATAACGTAAAATAAAAAATCATTTAAATTTTTCACGATTTTCGAATTAATTGTTTGATTTACCGCCGGGTATGAACGTTATTCCTTGCCAAAATGCGCCTACCGTTAACTGACTTATGACGTCATAAGCCTGAAGTTTGATCGGGGATTGTTGGGTGCCATTAGCGATGAGAGTGCCTTCGACATAAATGCCGCTTAAGGGGTTGGCGAAGAGGATTTCGACACCCGGTGCGAGGGTTAGGGTGATGCCGGGCCATATTCGGATGGGTTGGTGCACCAGGTAGGGGGAGCCGGGGCCCCAGGTGGCGTCGGAGGTGATGTCGCCCCGCCATACGACCGGGACGAGTGAGGATTCGATGGGAGATGGCGGTTGGCAGCCGTAGAGTTCGACGCGTAGTGCGGGGCCTGGAGTGCCTTCCCAGCTGGTTGGTTGGATGACGATGTAGCGAGCCTTTGTGGATTAAATTGAATTGTTAGTGGTTTATTTTGTTTGTCAAAGAAGTTTGTTAAAGAGGAGAAATGAATTCTGTTTTGGTTTTTTTGCATGTTGGTGATGGCGAAGCATTTTGATTTTGCAATTCTTGCACCAAAATTGGAAACTTGTGATAAAATTCAGAAAAGGTTTGACCTAAATCAAACAAAAATCATCAAAATCACCAATTTTTTTTACAAAAATCACCAAAATCACCAAAAATTTTGGAAAGAAATCACCAAAATCACCAAAATTTTGACAAAAATCACCAAAATCACCAAATTTTTTTACAAAAATCACCAAAAATTTTGGAAAGAAATCACCCAAATCTCCAAAATTTTGACAAAAATCACCAAAATTTTGACAAAAATCACCAAAATTTTGACAAAAATCACCAAAATTGTGACCAAAATCACCAAAATTATGACAAAAATCACCGAAATCGTGACCAAAACCACCAAAATTTTGACAAAAATCACCAAAATTGTGACAAAAACACCAATTTTTTCAATTTTTTTTATTAAAACACCAATTTTTTTTATTAAAACACCAATTTTTTTTATTAAAACACCAATTTTTTTTATTAAAACACCAATTTTTCCACTTACCGTCAATACAGTCGAAAAAATATGAAGTGACTCAAAATTACTCTCATTAAAGCGAGCTGTAATTCTCCTATCCGTATTCGCCGGCTGCCTGTCCCAATGAAAGCCATCAACACTATAAAGTACATTAAACTCCTTCACAATATTCTTCGGCCACTGCGCGTGCGGCTGCAGCCTCAATCCCGATATCCGATAAACCTGCTCCAGATCCACCTCAAGATAATGAACATCCGAAAAACCGCCGATCCACCCGGCTCGTCCGTTAAGCCTAGCGTCGTTCGGAACCGACCCGGGCGACCAATCGGAAGCCGTAAAAATTCCTTTTCCGGTTTCCAAGTCCAGAGGTTGAGAACAGCCGTCTGTTTGCATAAAAACAAAAGAAAACAATTAATTGGATGATAGGAGAGAAAACGAGGTCAAATTGTGATTAATAATATGAATAATCAAGCCTCAACGCGAAACACTCTTCTTTCCTAGGAAATATACATGAATATTTTTATTCTATTTTGCCAGACATTTTTCCTGCTTCCTCCTACTCGGCACATGCGAGTTAATCAGATGCGTGTGTGCACGGTGAGTAAAAATCATAAAAATGGAACCCGTGACACGATAAACTTGTGCATGTCGAAATAAATGAATAGATAAATAAGTGGATGAATTTTAGGGAGAAAATTGAAGTGGAAATTATTTTAAGGCGGAAAATCGGAATTTAGACGGAGTAATTGTAATAATTTAGCAAAAATCTTATTTTAGACTAAATAAATGTAGTTTTAAGCGCAGAAATGTCGTTTTAGGCAAAACAAATCCAATTTTAGACTGAAAATATGTCATTTTAGACAGAAAAAATGCAATTTTAGACGGGAAAAATACGATTTTAGACCAGAAAAATGCAATTTTAGACTGGGAAAATGCAATTTTAGACTGGGAAAATGCAATTTTAGACTGGGAAAATGCAATTTTAGACTGGGAAAATGCAATTTTAGACTGAAAGAATGTAATTTTTAGAATGAAAAATGCAATTTTAGACTAAAAAATGCAGTTTTAGATGGAAAAATGCAATTTTAGACGAAAAAAATTCAATTTTAGACGAAAAAAATGCAATTTTAAACCAAAAAAATGCAATTTTAAACGCAAAAAATGCAATTTTAGACAAAAAAAAGGCAATTTTGGATAAAAAAAAGAGGCAATTTTGGACGAAAAAAAGGCAATTTTGGATAAAAAAAGAGAGGCAATTTTGGACGAAAAAAAAGGCAATTTTAGACTGAAATATGCAGTTTTAAATGGAAAAAAAGCAATTTTAGACGGAAAAAATGCAGTTTTTAGGTCAAATACAAACATTTTAAACAGAAAAATGACTGATAACCAAAGAAAAGTGCGTTCAACTTAAGCCTCTGACTCCACGAATAAAATTCCACCAAATTTCCAATTTCAAAACCTAAAAATTCCCATAAAAAAAATACATAAAAATCCGAGTTAAAAATTGATTTCGATCTCCAATTTTCAACCCGCATTGTCCCACACTTGTTTCTTTCTATTCTCTCTCCCCTAATTAAATTTACCCGGCAACGTTTCCTGTTCTTCCTCAACCGGCGTTAATCCCGTGCTCGTTCCCATCGCCAACGACCAATCCGTGTCGGCCCAAGTCGTCGTTTCCACCGTCCAACTCGAAAAACTCGACAAACTCGACGAATTTCCATCGGAACTCGTCGAATCACGAAACGTCGCACTAAACGTTGATTCTGTCGCCGTAGAGTTGTCGATTCCCACGACCACCGGCAGGAGGACGACGTACACGATCCTCAAGGTCCCACCAAGGGACATCATCTCGTCGAGCGCTGTTATTCTACGGAAAACTTTGACTGCAAATGTGCGAGTGGGAAGCAACGGCATTACTCATCCCCGTCACGTGGTCTATCGGCCCCCGCTACAATATTTCTTCTCGATTGCATCACAAACTCTTTATTGATCTGTGTCCATAGAAATAACAGTTTACTTCTGATCGATGCCAATTGGACTGTTAAATTTCGCCACAAAGCACAGGAAAAGATGGAATATCCTGGAAATGAGGAAAATCAATTTGTATCGGTGATAATGACAAAAATTTAGGAGTTGCATCCGGTTTTATAACTTATTAACCTGGTTTCATAAATCTCTCTAGATTAGTCTGCGCGGTATTTGGATGCCAAATTCAAACTGCGCATGTGTTTAATGTGTCTCGGTACCATCTTGTAAATTATCGTTGTTTATTTACTTTACTTTAGCATTATGAAGCTAGGTTCACACTTGTGTTCACACTAGACGCGACGCAACGCAAGGAAAAATTAGTCAAACGCAACGCAGAGTCTGTTTACACTGGTTTGAACGGAGCTGAAACAACTGATGTTGCGTCTGGCCAATCAGATGGGTTCAATGAAACCTGGAATTGGATCTAGTTCTAGAACTATTTCCAGAATCCGAAAATGGCAGTCTGTTTCCATGTGTCAAAGTTTCGCAAACCAGACGTGAATCAACGAGAGTTGGAGTCGATCGTGATTGGTTGGCCGCAAGACCTTTCCTTATCGGCTGCTTTTTACAACTTGGAGTTGTAGCAGGAAATGGCGTCAACGTCAGTGTCGTGCATTGGCGTAAAAACCGTACCCGTTACCCGCCCGTTACCCGTCTTCAAAAAAATTCTCTACCCATACCCGCCCGTACCCGAATGCAAACGCGATCACAACATCACGTGTGCTTACTGATCGATTTTGATGAAATCATCGATCGCAAAAACATTAAGTATGTACAGCACAACAACGCGTACCCGTGAGACCTGTACGGGTACGGGTACCCAATGCACAACACGGGTCAACGTCAAGAATTATTGGACGCAAGCAGCTTGCGTTGCGTCAGTTTTCTTGCGTTGCGTCTAGTGTGAACACAAGTGTGAACCTAGGTTTAGGCACAATAATAGAAGTAATACTGGGATGCGCAAGAAGACTTTCGTAGTGTCGTTAAGTGTATATTCTATACAGTCGAACCTCGTTATAACATGATGATATCGAAGGATTTAAGGGATTAAACTTTAAGTGCGCCTCTGATAAATTATCTTTAAGAAAACTTGATTGTAATTTTCATCCAATGTCAAATCAAGATTATTTTGATGCGTTGTCGGAGGACTCATAGGCATTGGGATCCAGAATACAATCGACCCTCGTTACAACGAATCACAAAGGATCCGAGAATTCAGTTCGTTATAACGAAAGTTTGTTATATCAAAAAATTTTAACATGGTGTTCTATGGCCAACCAACTGGCCAAGCATATTGTGAGTTTCTATGATGACATTTATGTATGAGCGCCACCTACCGCACTGTGTTAATACCGTAAATAAATTTTTACGGAAACATTTCCGGTTTTTCGCTAACGTTGTCTCAATTCACCACAACCACTTCAATCCTTCGATATTCATCAAGTTATGGGCCATAACCTGATGAGTTTTTTTTAACTATCCGTTTTAACGAGAAATTCGTTATAACAAGGTTCGACTGCATTTCGTGCAAATAAATAGCGGCCCTGAAAAAGGATTGGGAGGAAGAAAGGTTCTCGGCGTTTTTACACCAGAAGAGAAAGTTATTTGAATCACCCTGTGGTTTCACAAACTGCCACCGGATGGTGCTGAATGAAAATCAAATGTATTATTTCCATTCAGTTATGGGAATTTTTAAAAATATTACTTTAAACCTAAAAGCTAAAAAAGAAATTAAGGCACAAAAAAATGCATTTTTCACATTAGATAACTTGATCTAAAATTACAATTTTTAGGGCCTGTAAAAGAGAAATGGCTGTTAATAAGTTTCCAAACCTTAGCAACAGATGGCTCCACTTGTCCATCTTTGATCCATGCACAACTTCTGCTTTTGGTTCCAAGGTGGCTCTAGTGCAGTGCACACAGTAATTAAAGGATTAGTAGATAAATCACTTGAGCAAACAAATTCACTTTTCAAAACTTCTAATCCACTTTGGACTAATCAAACACAAAACACTTTACCAAGAATGCACCAATGGGATTTCCTAAATAAACAATACCAGGTCATCTCCAAGCTGTTCAAAAAAATGAGTATTAATTGCACTTCCAGATATCAATAACCATCAAAGTCCAAACTCTTTATCATATCACACAAGATTCTCCACATTCACATACATACCAATTTATTAACAAGGTCATTGCAACAATGTGTACTAAAAACCAGCACCTTTATAATATACAATACAATCAAAAATCATTCTTCTACTGTAGGTTGTGTTTGATCAGTAGAAGGTATGGGAAAATATCTGCCATGGAACAATGGTGGCAGTGGAATTCCATGAGCAACAAGTCTAGTCACTTCGGTTAAATTTTTAGCATCAAATATTCTCAGAGAGTCTGCAATGTCATCTTTAAAAGAGATGGCAATGGCCAATACCAAACCTAATTGGCAAAACAGTAAACAAGAATTGTTATGCCCAATCTCCTGGGAGTATTGATTAACTCATACCATCATCTTCGCTGCAAGCGAATGGGTGAGCGACAAATACGGGTTCCAGGAATGTCATTTCTTCGCTCGCTTTGCACATTTTGTATTTTTTTGTCTGAACATTCAACTTGACAAGCTGGAAACAAGTTTGCAATTCAGTTTCTAACAAGCACCCAAACAAGCAAAACACTATTTCAGTGACCAAATACATATCCAGGGCCAGATTTACCATTAGGCTAAGGCAGGGGTCGACAACCTTTTGAGACGGAAGAGCCAAAAGTTACAATTTACAAAATTTCCCAGTTTTTGTTTCAATATTATGGTATTTGATTAGGATTAGGTATATAAATTTGATTTTTTTGTTGCAGTATAATATTTTTTATGAGTTTTGAAAATAAAATACTATAATCATTAATATTTGCGCATGGAACTGGAGAGCCGCATCTTGACATCGAAAGAGCCGCAGGTTGCCAACCCCGGGGTTAAGGACTATGCAGTGCAGGACCCAGAGGTGGCACTGGTGTATGTCTTTATGAAACTGATAGTTGGGTCATCAAGTGTTGTCTGTTGAAAGCAAACCTGGACGAACTGTCTTTAATCACTGAAACACAAGTCACATACATTCCCAAAATGATGAGATAGCCATAAAACACCAAGTGGAGTGTATGCGCTGTGTGGGATAACCATTGCTTACCGCATTCTTGTATATGTCCTCAAAAATCAATCCTGTCGCATAAACGTATTTGTATTTCTTGCCAATGTAAGCATAATTAATCTGTGGCATATCAAAACCCGGAGGTCCAAGACTTTCTGGCTGAATGATTATAGTCCTGTTAGACAACTTAGCCTTTGCATTACAACCCTCCAGTTTAACTAAATTTTCTCCACTCCTGCACTTCACTTCCTGAATTGACATAAAAATCCAAATATGAGTTAAGTCCAGTTGCCTTACTTTAATATCCGGATTAGTTTACTTTAGCGACAATGCAGTTAGGTTAGTTTAGGTTAAATTAGATTAGGTTGAAAAACGGCGTCGCTAAAGTGAACTATATCCGTAACATCTGTTTAATGGTTGACACTTACCTTAACAGTTTTAAATGTGGGCAAAACAAATCTTTGAGCTTGCGGTATCGAGAGTTTGTCAAACTGCGACGAATGTAAGTCGTTAAGATAAATGTTATTTACAAGATCTGAATTTGGATAAGTAACCAGATCAACTATAATATGCCCATTGTCTTCATAAGCATTAATGTGGTTGATAGCAAAATGGGAGACAGAAGTAATGAACTTGGTCTTCCAAACTGCACCGGTCTGTTTTTCAATCACACAAAACCGGTTCTAAAATCACAAATCCAAAACTAGCATTAAAGAATTAAACAAACATTGGAGATTGTGTATACCTTTTCAGCAGAATACCATTCCAAGCTGTCTTTAAAACTGCAATCCCTAATCTCAGACCTTATAAAGCTCAATCCAATTTTGGTTTCCAATACTAAAGGTTGCTCAATGAAAATGATGTAGTTCTTTGTAATGGAGAAGCTGTGAACGTAAGAAAATTTTCTTTTCCTGCCAAATGGAAGTTGACAGAGTGTTGATCCACTTGATATTGTATTGCTGACATCTAAATTCAGAACCAATCAAACGTTAAACATCCTTCTTGCAGGTGGAAACACAAGGAAGCGGTTAAAATTCCAAAGCTTGCTAGTACAAGTTTAAAGAGGGAGTCATTTACAAACTCAAGCTAGCTGGCTGCCGGTATTCCCGCCAAAATCTCCTCCAAGAATTTCCTCACGATTCTGATTGGCTGTCAAAGTCACATGACCAAAACACCAGCAAGTTTGAAGCTGGTAAATCAAACTCGGTTTGATCGGAGCGAGCGAGTACAAGCTCGCTTCAAAACAAAGCTTTGAATAAAAACGCAAGCTTGTGTTTGCTCAAGCGGGCGAGTTTTTAGCTGCTTTTTCAAGATAAAAGCAAGCTTTTAAATTTTACCCGCTCCCTTGTGTTTCCACCTTAAGCAGAGCTCAATTTGCACCATTTTGGTGGTGCCTTGTGGGAATGCCCAAAAAAGACCTTTTTGGACATTTGTGCCCACTTGGTTTCTTACCTTCGTCTACTAGGGAATTAGTGGGAGGGAATTTAATCACAAAATATTTCAATTTGGTAAAGGAAATTCCAATGGTGTATGTAATTCCATCATCATCTGTCAGAGGTTTTGATGTGAACATGTGAACTGGAAAAAACTTATTTAAATCTGCCTAAAAAATTTAAAAAAAAAATTAATTTTTTCTTAAGCTGAAATTTATAATCCAGGTGCAATTAAGTTGCTTCATTAATTGTAAGCTTCACACCGTTTCTATGGTTTCAAGTGTTATAGGATCAATTTTGTGAATATAATGATTTTCTGTTGCTGAGTAAGTGTTGCCTTGAAGCTGATACACATTTAAGATGCTATTTTCCAATAATTCTGGGATGGCAAACTTCGATAAAAACCTGGAAGCAAATTCATGACAAATTGTACATTTGAACAACTTTCTTTTTTTGCTCCACTAAGGGGTATCATTAAAATGTACACGATTCTGTAATTCTGTTTCTGCATTAATCACAAAATCAATCATTTTTGATGCCGTCAAATTCAATCACAGCAACATTTTCACACAAGTTTGGCCGACTACTCTGCAGTTGTTTCTTGGTTTAGTACCAGTGGTTCCCAAACTTTTTCAGTCCCAAACTTTTTCAGTCCCCAACACACAGGGCCGTCTTAACACTTTTAAGCGCCCTGGGCTTAAAAAAATCAGGCACCCCGTGCCCTTTGTCGTAATTAAAAAGAAATCATTTTTATATTTACAAGTTCACAGGCCTGTTCCTAGGGTATGCTTGTAGTGCGCTCGTGTTTTTTTGGGCATGCTGGCACCCCTCTCCCTCAACGCTCTCCAAAAGAAGTACTGGTAAACATTTTTGTGAAAAATAAATTCGGACCAAAAAATGCATTTTTGAACCATGAAAATGCATCTTTCAAAAAAAAATGCCACCCAGGGTAGCGCCTCCTGACCTGTGACGCCCATGTGTTTTACACATTATCAACAATGAGTAGAAACGGGTTCAGTTTATATTTGAACACTCATGAAGACTCTTTATAGGAGGCGCCTGAAACACCTCTCTGCCCGGCGCCCCTGGGCTGCAGTCCGGTTAGCCCAATAGTAAAGGTGGGGCTGGTGCAGTGCCAAGTTGGTGAATTGGTGCACTTATTTATAAGTAGTTAAGTGAGAATTATCACAAACAATTTATTGATAGGATCAATCAGTGAGATGGATGAGCCTGTTAGTCACTACAGATTCTTTCAATATTTTCTAATATTGGAATATTTTGCAGAGCCTCTGTAGGCCAGTCTTGGAAGCACAGTTTTGGAACCACTGGGCAGCTACTACAAACTCAGAAATACTTCAGTGCATTGCGAATTACTTGAAATAGCCGTTTAGATCACGCTTGTCCGCCTCCATTTTGTTTTGGGTTCGACAAGTGTCAAAATCATTTGCTAAAATTGCTTGATTTTGCGATTTTGCATTTTTCCTCTTTTGCGTTTGCACAATTACGAACATGATTGGTGCAACTGATATCACGTGACAAATCCAAAAGTGCAAAATTGTTAAAATTACAAAATTATAAAATAGCTTCCATTAATAAAACCCCTTACTCCAATATACCTGGAAATTGTGTTTTTACATACTTCAGGATGAGTCTTTGAACAAAAGCGCTTAAACGACTC
Source organism: Strigamia acuminata (assembly GCA_949358305.1). Taxonomy (NCBI): domain Eukaryota; kingdom Metazoa; phylum Arthropoda; class Chilopoda; order Geophilomorpha; family Linotaeniidae; genus Strigamia; species Strigamia acuminata. The sequence continues at coordinate 10,522,851 of OX442320.1, forward strand.
ACTTTCTAAGTACTTGCAGTGGTAGGTCACCTGGCCGTTTGTAAACACAAAATTGTGCAGCAGCGGGAATTCTTCAAAATTGTCCGAAACAAAATTGTAATGTCCAGGGCCACTCCGCAAAAAAACACCGGACAACCACTTCGGCACTTCTCCTACTGATAACAACGATAATGATAATACAGTCGAACTTCTTTATAACGAATCGTAAGGGATCCGAAAAATCTGCTTTTGATTTTTGCGGTCTTTAATGATGGTTTTTGGCTGTTTTTGTTGTCATTTCATTTATAGAAACAGTAAAACCTAATATTTATTGACAACGATGGTAATTTTTGTTTGAATTGAATAATAATAGTTGTTAACTTCCATCTTAAATAAATAATAACAATAATACTAAAAGTTGAATTTTCTTATTGAAATTTATAATTTATGTGCAGAAAATCGCTGAGTATTGAAAAAAACCACCAAAATCCACTTTTTTGGGTCAGAAAAAATGATTAAAGAGCAAAGGTTAATAGTTTTTTCATTCTAGTAACCTAGAAGCTTCAATTTCGTCTTTTTGTCCACAATTTTTTACTCCTCCAACGGTCAACAAAAAAATAAATAAATATTTTCTGACCTTATTTAACAAACAACAAAAAAAAACTTTTTTTCTCTCTCTCTTGTTTTGTTCAAAAGCCAACACAGAAAGATGATAAAACATTAAATAAAAATCACCCTTTCTCAAGTGTACCACTGACCCACTTCCTTTTTTTTAAGCACTTACTTGACCTTCACCGTGCAAAACAAAAAAAAAAATAATACAAATATTGAGGTTAGTTGACCCAGAGAAAATGAGGCCTAAACTGAATTTCCAAACTTTCACCAATGTCAGAGATTCATTTTCCTAAATCACTTGCAAAAATATCAAAAATTAATTTTTTAAATATTAAAAAAAAAATAAAAATATTATTTCTATTTCATTTTCTTCGTATTATATTTGTCAGTGTTTTTGAGGATAAAAAACAAACAATTTGTTGCAATGAAGTGATTTCAAGGGGTTGCAATCTTGCAATTTTGAGCTAGAGAGACGTAACAAGAGAATAAGTGCATCATCCTACCTTCTATTTCTAATATTACTGGATTCGATTTCCCATCAAGTGATCGACTGAAATCACCAGTAGCCATGAGCAAAAGCAGCTCTTCAAAGCTGATAGTAGTTCCTTATAATGTGTGTGTATAAAATGTTATGGGTGATACGCCATCTGGTGGTCATTAGGCAAACTAGGAACAGTTTTTTTTTTTATGTCGAATTAAAAAAATAATAGAATTCTCAGGCTGAACTTGTGAGAATTGAAGTTGCACTCAATTAGTTTAAGAGTGATATAAATGAAATAAAAATTGAATTGAAGCTAAGAGCTTTGCATGACAGAATGGATGGCTGATTTAGGTGTAAAAACAAATTTTAGACGCAAAAATGGATTTTTAGAAATTAAAAATGAATATTTAGGACACAAAAATACATTTTTAAGATGCAGATGCGCATTTTTAAGGTGCAAAACTGCATTTCTAGGTACAAAGATAAGTTTCTGAAATATAAAAATGAGTTTTAAGCTCAATAATGCATTTCTTTAAGGGAAAAAATGCATCGTCGCAGATATTTTCAGTACAATTTTATTGTAATGTGATATTCTTTCGTAATAGCGCCACATGGTGCTCAGCGACTTTAACGTTAAAACAAAATTGTAACGGTACTTCCGTAGTAACCCTTATACGGTATGGTCTCATTTCGTGTCTCTCCTCCCACATCACATTTTTGGTTGCATGAAGTGCAATTTGGAAACAATCTATTTTTATAAATGTCATGTGTTATGATTTCTTCCCGCTTGGTGTATGCACCAGTTAAGCCGCCTATCGATCTCTATCGATTTTAAAATGAAATAATAAAATCAAAGAAAAATCGATTATCTGCCAATTATCGCGTATATTCACACGTTAAACTCGTATTGTAACACGTAAAACTCGTATTGTAACACGTAAAACTCGTATTGTAACACGTAAAACTCGTATTGTAACACGTAAAACTCGTATTGTAACACGTAAAACTCGTATTGTAACACGTAAAACTCGTATTGTAACACGTAAAACTCGTATTGTAACACGTAAAACTCGTATTGTAACACGTAAAACTCGTATTGTAACACGTAAAACTCGTATTGTAACACGTAAAACTCGTATTTTAACACGCTAATTGGCTAAAACTCTTATTTTAGCATGAAAACGGTAAAATAAATTTAATTTACGACGAAATAAACCAACCTGTGTGATTTCAATGCATTAAAACTAGTTTACCTTTGAATATAAGTGTCTTAACCAATTTCGTCGATCATTTCTGACGGATGTTTCTGTCTGTGAGAAAAAAAAATTTGCGATTTTAATCTTAAAAAAAAAATTAAAAAAAAAACATCCTCCTTAAAAGTAATTTACTAGAACTTTTTCAACAACTACATCGATGTACCATACTTGCACATAGAAATAAACAAATGAAACGTGTCAAAACAAAACAAAACGAGATATATATCGAACAACCCAATATGGCGCCTGCTTGAACAAAATTAAAAAAAAAAAAAAAAAAAAAAACATTAATTAAGCGTTATTGTACATCGTTGCAGTTTAACATTAGAAAAATTGTATCAACATCAATCTACAAGTGTCAAACAAATAAAATGAGTAAAATAATTAATTCATCTTGCCAGCACAGCAATTTTCTTTTTTTTAAATTAAATAAAAAATTCACAACTCAACATCGCACAAATTTGATACTTAGTCCATTTTTAACCGCTTAAATTCTCACTTTTTATACTTTCAAAACGTCGTGTTCGTGTCGCATTCCATTGAAATTGATCGTTCGACCTGCGTGCCCAAACTGCTGGCAAGATTCGCGGATCTAGAAGCGTTTTCTAGTCGTTTTTGGTGATAATCGGTCGCGTATTGCTGTATTCGGCTGCTAAGAAACACCGCTCGTTCCCGTTTTCGGAGCATTAATTCGCTCGGGTTGAGCCATTTGTGTTCCAAACATTCGTCCGTTGTTAATCGTTTGCTAAAACCGACAAATAAACACTTAAAACCCTAAAACTGCGCCAAAAACGCCGCCATCTTTAGAAATTAGTTTTGATTTTTCTCGGTAGATGACTCCGAAAAATACGGAGTCATCTATCGGTAAAAATGTGCACTCACAATGGCGTTTTCTTAAATATCTGCATCAAGAATCGTGTTGCTTCGGGAGTTATCTCTTTGTGGAGATTTTCGAAACGATATCGAACAAAATTGATGTTTTCTTTCGTCTCCGTGTCGTCGTTGCCCAAAAACGGCGACGAACCGCTCAACCTACATTTATAAACCAAACACAAAAAGGGCACAAATTATAAAAAATTCTCTTTTTCCTCAAATAAAATGTTACAAGAACTCACAAAACATAAGCTAGAACTCCAACGGACCATACATCAGCTTGGAAATTAATTTCAGCGTTTGAAACGACTTCCGGAGCTGCAAAAAATCACTTTTACAACTAACGAAGGCCAAATTATGACCTTACTATACCATGTTTTAATGATTAGACCCCGGATAAATGCATAAATGCATACTTCATATGTATTTTGCATATTTGGCCGAATTTGGTTTATATTGCATATTTTTCGAAAATCGAAAAATAAATGCATATATTGCCATTTTTCCGGAAAAAAAAGGCGATTTATGTCTCTTTTTAACGATACGTAACATGTACAGAGTACGTATCAATTTTTGCCTTTTTTTAAAGACGTTCGGAAAACTGAGGATTTCGCCAAAAACAGACACCAGGGGAAGTCATTAAATAAGTGTCTGGAAAAAGTTTTAGAATACTGGTATAAACAAATAAAAAAATAGAAAAAAATGAATTGTAATTACTAATTTTTGTTCATTTACATCAAAAACACTTTGAAATGGCATTAAGTTGTTATTTAGCACCTGATTTCACTCGAATAAATTTTTTTATTTTGCATATTTCAATTTTTTTTTAGCATATATTGGAATTTTTGGTGCATATTATATGCGCATTTAACGAAATTTATTTTGCATACATATCCGGGGTCTATTAATGATGAAAACGTCATCTAAACATTTAAACTAACATTTTTGCAACGTTTTCATCATCAAACATGGTGAACGTGAACTTCGTTCGGATAATCGGCAAAATTATTGGAAAATTACCGCGATAATCCATGAGACCGGCTTGCGTCGTTAACATTATCGTTCCGTTTCGTGGCACCCGCTGCGCACTTGCCAAGTCCACTAATTTAATCTGCACCAACTGAAGTGAATTCATAACAATGTTGTCGGGTTGAATGTTCAAATGTACAATTTGTCGGAAGTGGAGGTACTCTAAAGCGTCGAATAACTGACTTAGGATTTTTGTAACTGTTTCTTCGTTGTACTGGTGACGGGAAGTGAGATATGTCAACACGTCATAACCGTGTAGTTTTTCCATGATTAAAACATAGTTTGTGTTGTGCAAGAATGCTGCGTGCAGACTCGCGATTCGTTGGTGGTTTATCGATGCTAGAATGGCGAATTCGTGTTTTGCTGCGGCTTCGTTATCCGGCGAACCGTCGATGACTTTGGCGGCGTAAAACTTGTCCCCGGTTTCACTTTTGCAACAACATTTAAGCACAACTGAAAACTGACCCCTGGAAAATAAAAATTAAAATATGAAGTAGGATTCTTAGCGCATACAAATGGTGAGGAAAGCCAATAACAAAAATTGTACACAAGATTTTGAAATCCTGTTAAATCTTGAAGATTTTGGGATTTCAGATGGAAAATCCTATCAAATCTTAAAGATTTTGGGATTTCATGTGGGAAATCCTGTTAATTCTTGAAGATTTTGGGATTTCAGATGAAAAATCCTATTAAATCTTGAAGAATTTGGGATTTCATGAGGGAAATCCTGTTAATTCTTGAAGATTTTAGGATTTCAGATGGAAAATTCTATTAAATCTTTAAAATTTTGGAATTCCATGTAGGAAATCCTGTTAATTCTTGAAGATTTCGGCATTTCAGCCAGATTTGTCAGAATTTCTTTAAATTTGTAGGGATCAAAAGATTTACTCAAAATTCCAAGGATTTACTAAATATTTCAAAGATTTACTAAAGATTTCAAGAATTTACTAAAGCTTTCAAAGATTTACTAAAGATTTCAAGGATTTACTAAAGATTTCAAAGATTTACTAAAGATTTCAAGAATTTACTAAAGCTTTCAAGGATTTACTAAATATTTCAAGGATTTACTAAAGATTTCAAAGATTTACTAAGGATTTCAAGAATTTACTAAAGATTTCAAGGATTTACTAAAGATTTCAAGGATTTACTAAAGATTTCAAGAATTTACTAAAGATTTCAAGGATTTACTATGAATTTGAAGATTTCAGGAGGATTTCTTTAAAAGTATTGCTCGATTTTGCTCCAACTTCCAAGACAATTTGTAAGATTTCATGGATTCCTACAAATTCATGAATTTCGAAATTCAAAATCTTGGCCAGTACAAGATTTCCAGCATTGGCAGCCCGAGATTTAGTGCAATGTAAACGTATCTTGGATTGACATTCATACCTTGCAATTTCGGAGACAAAGTTAAACTTGTCGGTTGCACTTCCTGTTGACAATTCCACCGGGTTTTCCTCAACCGAATAGTCCAGCTGTTGCTGTTGCCTGACAGTGAAATCCAAAGGTTCCTGACGGCCTTCGGTCAATTCCTGCTGATGTTTCATGGCTTTCGAAATGGTCAAGGGTTGGCACGTATCATCTCCGGTCGCGGCAACACCCGAAGGAACACTGAACTCTCCGCGACCAAATTTATTCGCGGCTTTTACTCGAAACTGATAACTCGTCTGCGGCTTCAATCCGTGGACAATGAAAAACTCGTGATCTATATTCTTGCACACAGACTCCCACTCTGTAGCACCTAAGACCAAATTTAATTACAAAACAAATAAATCTCTCTTCACGTGAGGACAGTGGCAGATCATGCATTAGGAGGCCCCAAAGGTCAACCTAATTTTGAAGCCCCCTTGTGGACGCCAAAGCCCTCAGAGTGCGCTTCTTGTATCCACAAGGGTTGTTCCTTCACTTTAGCAACAAGGAAGCTTTAGTCATGAACCAAGGATAAAATGGACATGTATCCATTCAACTTCCTGGGACCCGTCCTGTATCCGAACTACAGAGTACAGTCAGAACTAACGTAAGAATAACATGTTCAGAGCGTTTTGCCACCGATGGAACCACATAATGTATAGCTGCACTGTATTCTGGGATGACAACAGGTAACAAACATGCTTACAAGGAGAGCACATGTATAAGACACTCACAGATTGTTGTAATATTAAATGTGAAAGATTGTTATATCATGTTGAATGAGACCCTAAAATAATTTCATTCCATAAACAGCCAACAATGTAACTTGGTTCATGGTATAGTGGAGCAAGCAGTACAGTGGTTAGGTCAAAGTAAAGGTCAAGGTCAGGTCAGATCAGGTTCAAGTCACTTCCGTCGCTAAAGTAAATATAATCTGATCCACCACGAGGCGGAAGGTTAATTTGACTTACTGTGATCCTTCATTTCCAGTTCGTAGCCTCCAATAACTGTATTGCCAGTACCTTTCGGTGGTACCCATGTTACTAGCGCTTGGGTGTTGGAGATTTGAGATACTTCCGGGGCTTCCATGCGTCCCGGAACATCGCCGACTCTGAGCCGAGCTCTGCAAGATGTGTCGGCTGTCTGATTCCTCGCGATGGCTTTAAATACTCCGGCATCAAAAGATTTGATTGGTGAAAAGCGGAGAGTTGACCGACCGTCCTCGCTTTCGATGAACTTCAAACGGTGAGTTTCAGATAACATGACATCATTTCTGAGTTTTGATAAAAAAAAACCACAAGGAAAAATAAGTAAAGAAATGACTCCTGGAACAAAGAAGGAAAAGAAACGCATTCAACCCACAAAAGACGAATTGCATTTTTGGCCAAAATTACTTCTGTAAACAGAATACGACGCTTTTTACATCATATCTCTGAGAATTCAAATAAGAAGATTAAGATTATAGAAGTGGCTTATCTCTCCTGCACCTATTGTTACCACACGTTGTAGGAAGCCAGTTCAGTTCTTAGTGCGTTCATCGAGAATTCATTTCTTTAAGTCACTTCTATAAGTGATTTAAGGAGACAACAATTCGTCCTTTGAAGTTTGTTTCTTCAGAGCTCGCTGAGCTAAATTCAGGAAGTCTTACCTGTACCACTGAACTGTTGGTTTTGGATCGCCCACTGCGAAACACGTTAACTCTATGTCTTCACCTTCCACAAACGCAACATCGTTGAACTTCTCGCGAAAGAACGGCGCTTCGCCGTCATCTCTTAACGGCAACAATTCCTTCAAACGATTCTTCGTTTCCGACCGCGGGCTAATTTCGGATGATATTCTTTTCTTCCCGCTGTTACTAACCCCTTTCTTCTCATCATCAATCTCTTCATCCATGATGTCCGTAAAACGGCGGCGCTCATGAATAGTCACCTAGAATGCAGCATATTTCACAAAAACTCCATCCAAACAAGCCACTCATTGAATAATTACACTTTTCCCTAACAGTGTGTCTATCAACCTAACTCCCAATGATGGCGTTGCACAACCGGCAACTCTCATGTATTCGCGGAGCCGGAGCGGAAAATCAATATCCCTCAATTGCAGCAAGTATGTGTCAGGTCCATTCTGGTACCTACAACCTCAAAAGTTAGAAAACAACACGTGGAAAATTGGTTCAACTATTCACCTGCTGTCTGAATCAAAATATCCCAACTCATTCTCCTCATGTTCATGTTCCCTGTCCACTTTATCGCTAAAGCCAGGTTTGTCCCAAGGAGCAGGCTTTGCCCGGTCCAACTCTGGACTACTTGGAGGTGTGTATTCCTCATCAGGAGGGTACACCATTTTGCTGGGGTGTGAGTAAGCCGAAGATAGAGGTCTGCGACGATAGAAACGCCGACATCCACTTCGCAACACCTATCGAAATAGGAAAGTAGAATGTTAGGCCTTGTTATCCGCCGTCTGTGGCACAACTTTCTTGAGAACCCAACCTTGCATTTGCACCAAGAACTAGCAAAACCACAGTCTCGCTTAATCTCAATAACGTTTGTGGTATACTTTGAGCCGATACAACGTTGTCCTATTTCCAGCCGCATCACTGGTATAGTGGCACAAAAAAGTAGCCCAAAACACCAGAATTGTAATCGAACTCCAGACATTGTGATCGATTACAAACACTTGTTTCATTGCCAAAGATGATGCTTTGACACAGAACTACTTTTCCGCATAGTAGAGCACAGTCCACAGTTAGGCGTAATACAGCTGGAATTAGGTCAACGTTGTCAGCGTATAGATTATCATTCGACGACAATTTTCTTGAGAACCCAACCTTGCATTTGCACCGAGAACTAGCAAAACCACAGTCATTGCCACAACTTACCCAATCTCGATAACGTTTGTGGTAATTTATCAATCGGTCAGTACTGAATCCTTCACCGCCAGGCCTATCTGCCATCTAAGCATACAATCAGAATGTTCTTTATTTTTCCTAAAATAATGTATAAAAACTGCAATTACTTTCAACCAAGAGTGTTTAAGAGCTGTTTTCACATCCATTCTGCCTCTGTAACACAATAAGTTGAAATAAATTGATGAAATTTAATCAAGATGTTAAAAAAAATCTAGAAAAGTTATTACTCTTGATCAAAGACCAGAAGTTTCAATATGAAGTCTCTGCCTTCATCTGATATATGAGAAAACACTTCAGTATCAAAATTAATTTTGCCTTGCTGCACTTGCTGTAATGTTTGCCTATCATTTTCCCCTAAAAATGGTGATATGCCACTGAAGCTAAAAGGAGGAAAAAATTACAAGATAAATTACAAGAAACTTAGTGGCTAATGAAAAACCTTACAGCACATAAGTGATGACACCAACACTCCACATGTCAGTGTAAAATGACACTGGATGTCTATTAGCAATCTCAGGTGCCACATACTCAGGCATCCCATAATCCAAAATATAATCCTGTCCTTTAATGAGTCTTCTGGATAAGCCAAAGTCACAGATCTTTATGTCATCGCCACCTGGTCTTGCCAATAAAATGTCAGCAGGCTGTCAATTTAATTACACATAAGCTTAATATGACCAACCAACAACTTTCCTAACAAATTTAATCTTACCGTCAGCCCTAAATGTGCAATTCCTTTGCTGTGCATGTGCTCCAAACCCCACAATGTTTGCCTGATATAATATGCAATTTCGCTTTCAGTCAATACACTTTGTCTACACAAAGTATCTAAAAGCAAACCACCAGAGGCCCTAAAGTTTTGGACATTAAGGAATAGTATCGGGTTATTAGAGTTCGGTTCTATGCAGGGCAACTGCCCCTGGCCGTGCAAACATTTACGCCAGGTCTTGGCAATTGGTCAGTGTGTGACAGTGACGTAGGGCACGCCTTGGTAGACTATTCAGTCCCATATTTTGTATTATCATGGGTAAAAAATTGCCATTTTGGCTTAGGAACCGTGTTTTCTTCAGTTGTCGAAGATAAGCCAAAGGATACAGTTCGGTGATTAAAGTTAATCCTTTCTTGGTATCGAAAGCATCAATTCCACGGATTAAATATCGGTTGTGAAGCTGATTCATGATGTCCAATTCGTGGTTCATGTAATCGCGGAACTCCCCTCTGCCATGCATAATCTTTGCTGCATAACTATTGCCGGTTGAACGTTCAACCGTGTGATAAATAATACCTTGGGTGCCACTGATAAACAAACAAATAAATAAATAAATAAATAAATAAATAAACAAACAACTTTTCTCTATCCTCTATCCTCTAGATTGGGCATTGTAGTTGTGTCACTTACCGGCCAAGTTCGTCTCCAATGTCGTAAAAGTCTTCAAAATGTTTGTTGTGACTCGCCTTTATCACCCGATTTCGATTGAAAGTCAAACTCATATAATCTTGTTCGCTTTCTACAATTTCAAAACAATTCTGAACTAAACCATAAACAACGTAAACTCCAGTATCCTGATGACAAATTCACACATTCCACTCGTTATTTAGCAGTATTAAGCCTAATATTTAGCATCAAGATACCTAAAGTAATTACGGCATCCACCTACCTTCCACAGTGAGCATTGCAGAGCACTGCGTCGTGCCAACGACATTTCTCGCCGCGCACGAATACAGACCGCTGTCCTTGTTGATAGCGCCATTGATGCTCAATGTACAAAGATCGGGCTCTTTCCAATCAATCTACCGAGTAAAGTCGACCATGTAGAGTGAAATTGCAACAGTTACATTAATTCCATTTACTTTATTGCGATCGGTCGAGACGATCGGATGCCAATCTTTGTACCACTTGATGTCCGGATATGGGACACCGATCAAACGACATTCTAGTCTTCCGGATTCCCGCACCGTTATCGTCGTTTCTTCCAAATAACTGATGAAAATTGGCGGTTCTGGAATACCCAACCAAAATATCGCGTTTAATTATGTCAAATAGATAGTTTAATTTCAAATTATGCCGACCGGCGATCTCCATTCTGACCCTTTGCCTCGACTCGCCGTGTTCGTTGATGGCGACGCATTCGTAAATGCCGACATCGCGCTCTAAAAAGCTTTGGAGAGGAGGAAGAAACAATGTGTATGTGATCGTAGTAGGACAGTTGTGTACTTACCGATTAATGTAAAGGTTGGCTTGTCCGTTGCGAGATGTGAAGGAGGATTCGTAGCGGCCCAACAGCTCGATTTTGTCGTCGTTGAAGTACCAAGAAATTGTTGGTACTGGGTAACCGTAGACAAACCATTTGATGCTGCTCGGTTGGTTGCGGGTGCCGTATTGGGCCTCGGATTCCTGGCGTAAGAAGCGCGGTGCGTGTGCGTACTGCTCGTGAAGGGGTTTGTCGAAGTCGTAATCCTTGGGGAAAAACGGACTCGTTTCGGGCCGAAAGTCAAATTCTGAAAAATAAATTGATCAAAATTGTAGAAAAATTGCAGAAACTTGAAAATAACTGCAAAAATTTGCAAAAGCTTAAAAATAAGTGCAAAAAAATTGCAAAAACTTGAAAATAACTGCAAAAAATTGCAAAATCTTGAAATAACTGCAAAAAAATGCAAAAAACTTGAAATTAAGTTCAGAAAATTGCAAATACTGTAACTGGAAATTGCAGAAAATAGCAAAAAATTGCAAAATTAGCTAAAATTGCAGTAACTAGGCATAAAGTTGCAGTAACTTGCAAAAAGTTGCAGTAACTTGCAAAAAGTTGCAACAACTGGCAAAAAGTTGCAATAACTTGAAAAAAGTTGAATTAAATGCAAAATAATTGCAAAAAATTGCAGTAACTTGAAAACAGTTGAATTAAAATGCAAAATAATTGCAAAAATTTGCAAAAAAATACAAAATAATTGCACAAAATCGACAAAAATCCACAAACTCTACCGGAAGGAATAAACGGCAGCATCCGAGGTGGAGTCATTTCCAGCTTAGTCCTGTACGCAGTCGCATAGGGCGATGGGTCGCTCACTCCATACTTATTCTCAACCCTCACGCGATACTTATAGTCGCGGTACGGCTCGAGATTCTTAATCTCGCAGCAACACCCCCTGATGCCGTGTCTGATGCGCATCCAATCTGCGTCCGGCTCCACCTCGCACATCTCGACGATGTACGTGACCGGCACGCGGGGTCCCACCGGAATGGACGGTTTCCACGACAACGTGAGTCGCCTGTCCGTCATCTTCGAGATGATTGGTTTGTCCGGCAGTGCGTAGGGAATGCCCGTTTTCTTGATTTTGTCGTAGTCCATGTCCAAATCCAACATGACCCTTTTCGGTTTGCGCAGCTCCAGACCTGCAATGGCAATTGAGAGCTTTTTACATGAATGCGTTTGATTCGGGAGGGCGGAAGTAACAAATTCATGCTGGAAAATTGAAAATCGAAAATCAATAGAAAAACAAAAATAAACAAATAAATAAATAAAATATAAAAACTTGAAATCATGGAAAATTTAAAAAAAAATAAAAAAAAATAAACACATAAAAATGAATTTCTTTTGTTGTTTTTTGTTTAAGTTAAGAGGCATTTCTGAGTGTTTCATGAAACGATTTATACAGCGCGGATCGCAATTAGTGCGCGGGGCCAGTGGCGGATCCAGAGATTGAACTGGGCCCTGCAAAAAAATCATTAGGTGTTCAAAGTTTCGGTTCATACCGTTTATGCCGTTTATAAAAACAGCAAAAGTAGTAAGCAAAAAAGTCGTAGGTACACGTGACCTGATTCCATGCACGGAATGGTCACTGTCCATGTGCGGCCAGAAGTTTTGGTCGACATGGTACACATAGTTCCGCTTACCACACACGAAAACTTTCTGGCGACCGGAATTCTATTCTTTCGGGCAGTGATTATGCACGGAAAAATTCATTTCTTTCCGTGCACGAACAAATTTTGAGTACCCAGAAAGCATTGTGGTAATGCGATCAATCGTGACCGGTCGAACACAAGTAGGAGGTAGTTACTGAATACAAAGACAGACAATACTAAAAATGTTTGATTAATTAATTTTATAATTTATTATTAATTATTAATTTAAAAAATATTGTAATTCATTTATTTTGCACAATCAAACTCCAATTTTTTTAAAAAGTGGTCGCCGTTTGTAATTAGAACACGTGCACGGATTGTGTGTACCAAACAGTTTCCGCGCACGGAAAGACAGCCAAACAAACATACAGCACAGTACTCATAAGCTTTCAGAGTCTAAATATTTTTACAGACTTAATTTTTCAACAGCAACATTTCAAGCGGAATGTTTTATCCTCTTATGACTCTGAATATGATAAACACAGTAAAAACCGAAACTTTGAACGCACCTATTCTTTTTGCTTCAAAATAATTTACAATTTTCTACATAAACATTTTTGGATCAAAAATTGAGTTTTTTGATTTAGAAATCAAGTTTCTGAGCCTAAAAATAATGACAATAGGCTCCACAGATTCTCCCTTGAATCCGCCTTGGCAGAGCACTGTTCCCAACACATTTTGTCTAAAAAATCATAACAAATGTCAGTTTTTGTAAAACTTATTAAAAAAAAATAAAAAATTCAGGGCTTATTGTTTTAATTCCATGATTTCAGGCTTGGTTTGTTTTATCATGCACAACAAATTTTTCTTTGGGGTGGGGGCAGGGGGGGGGGGACCTTCAAAACATCAGTTCCAATTAGAAAGGTTAAATGAAAAATAAAAATTAAATTGTATTTGTTTTAATTACAGTGAGAATTATGTGGGAAAAATCCACAAACAAACATTCAGATGCAACAGCTCACCTGGAATGATCTAATCAAATCAGCAGAAAATTAAAGTTGTTTTTTAACAAAAATTATAACAAAAATTAACAAAAAAAAATCAACAAAAAAATTAACAAAGCATAAAAATTAAAAAAAAAAAAAAAAAAAAAGTGTTATTTATTATGTAAAAATAAAAAAATCAAGTTCTAATGCATTTCTATTTTAATATACTAAAAATTGATTAAAAAAAAAAATTTGCCAAATCTGTGTCTAGAAAAGGCAAAAATTAATTACAATATAAATCATAAATATTAAAAAGAAGTGTAATATAATAAATAAGGAGAAAAAATACAAGAAAAAGACTAAAAGAGATGCAGTTTTATTTGTTAAAACAGCTAGAGAGAAGTCTACCAGCGCATAGTAGCCTTGGAAACAGATTGGCGGTGCTGATAAGCATATTTCGTGTAAGAAATTTCAACTTTCTTAGTTTTCATGTGAGGGGGAAGGGTCGAGCCTAAAAGAAATGAAACGATGCAGAAAGTAGAAAAGACAGAAAACAACAGATTTCTGAGAAATGCCGCTTAACTAAAACCAAGTGTGTGCACAATGCAACTGTCAAATCAAGCCACCAAATATTCTTTGGGGATTAAACAAAACAAGAAAACAAAATGGAGAATGCGAGATTTCTGCGAGACTACCCACGAGATATCTCTAGGAAGTAAGACAGTCAGAATCTGTGTCAGAGATTCAAATCTTTCAGTTATACTGTGACTGGTATGGTCTTCGCCATGGGGACTGGTTACCATGGTGTGGGACGCATGCTCACGTATTAATTAGACAGAGACTCCAGATTGTTGGTTGTTGGCCCTTAATTTTTAAGACCAGGATTGTAACATAGTATCTTGTGACTATTAAAACCGTTAATTTATAATTCGTTATACCGCAATATACATGAAAGTCAAACCTCATTATAACTTAACAAACCACAATATAACATATTTCTTGTTGTAACGAATAATTAACAACGAGGTAATAACTGAGTTGGCCACCAACGCCATCTATGGGTAAAATTTAGCAACTAATTAACGAATTATAAGCCAAATCAAGCGCTACGGATCGGCCGCTTATCGGAACGGTCTGTACGCGTAACAATATTGGTGCTTCAAATCGCTGCCAGAGTGCGCTACTACCGCTGGAAGTCAATCAAACATTCATGAAATAAAAAATGGCTTAGTTAGTTGTTCGGCGATAGAACACCATGTTAAAAAATTTTGATATAACAAACCGATTTCTCGTTATGACGAGGCTCGACTGTACAGAATGCACAATGGAAAATAGTCACTAGAGTTCCTAACCCGTTAGTCCGGTGCATGTCACAATTTGACAATCCCCATTTTGTTTTTCGAAAAGAAAATATACTCATAAATAAAAAGTGTAAATTTACCTTCACATCGGAGAAGAGCATCACATTCAGCACTTCCATGTGGATTAGTGATTTTCAGTTGGTAGCGTCCAATATCGTCCGGCTTAATATCTTTAATGATTAGTCTGAGAAGACCGTGGGCTTCTACCTCAAATTTAATCCGGTCGGATGGGACCAGCTCGCGATTATCCTTAAACCTATTGAAATTACTTATTAAATTTAATTCCTGTTTGCAATCTTTAATGTCATTTTTCTCCTGTACCACTTATATTCTGGCTCTGGGTAACCGGACATGCAAGCTGTGAATTTCCCAGGCATCCCTTCGATGACCTCACAGTCGGCTAATTTCTTCAGGAAAGATGGCGCTTCTGTTTTCATTTTTTTATCACTAACAAAAATTAATCCAAAAAATATAGATACAAAACCACACACAAAGAACTGAATTTCTTACAGTTTCGAAGCCACGTTGAGAAAGGCGACACATTTGTCTTCGCCGTCGTCGTTTCGTGCAATGCAGGAAATGTTGCCAATGTCTTCAGGAGCACAATTCTTCACATACAAGGCATGCAAGTCACCCTCTTTCTTCACTTTGTATTTATCCGAGTCAAATATCGGTTTATCGTTAAAGTACCACGAAACATCGGGTGTGGGTAATCCACTTATACGACAAGCAAAGCGAGCATCTTGAGCAGTAATCTAGAAAGCATCAAACTTTGAGTCCCAATAATACAAAAAAGCTAAAAGAAGTATGGGAAAGCAAGTCGCCATCTTGATTGACCCGTGTTTCTAGCTACATAGTGAAACCTGCCAGGCCCGGCTCAAGGTAGGATCAAGCGGTCCAATTAAATATATCGCGACTCATCAAAGTGCTCAATTCCCCAATACATGCAATAAAACAGTTAAGGTAAGGTTAGTGGGGGTCAAAGAGACGCTAGCCCCCTTATTAAGAAAAAAAAACACCCAAGAACACGCGATAGATCAACTAGAACAGGGGTCGGCAACCTTTTGAGACGGAAGAGCCAAAAGTTACAATTTACAAAATTTCCCAGTTGTTAAAGAGCCACTACAATTTTAAATTAGGTCCCATACAGCTGCATCTTGACATCGAAAGAGCAGCCTGCAGCTCGCGAGCAGCAGGTTGCTGACCCCTGAACTAGAAGCATTAGTCAGTACTGGTGAAGAGCATCCGGTTCTCAACGACTAATACAATCTTGGGGCCCCCTCGTATATTAGCTTTAGGATAGCATGATTTTAATCGCCTAATCTGCACTGAATTTACTCCTGAAACTATCTGATTTCCCATCGTTCTTTGTGAGCCTTAGAGAAATGGACTTACCGCGTCAACATCTGGGAACCGTTGAGTGAAAAACGGAAGTTTTGCTAATTTCTTCACTTGGACGTTGCAAGAAGATGTCGAAGTGCCATGAGGATTGGTCAGAATGCATTCGTACATTCCTGCATCGCTTTGATTTGCCTTCTTGACCTCCAGACCAATTCGGTCACCGTCGAAACGGATCGACAAACGTGGATCCGACGGAGACAATGGTTGACCGTCTTTTTTCCATACCAGGTCTGGAATTGGATTGGCGGTTACGTGTGCCTGCAACTTCAATGGTGTTCCTTCGTCCACCGTCACATCATGCAGGGGAGTAATGAACGTGGGTTCACTTGTCGGTTCATCCGCCTTAATGCGAGCTAAGACGACGGCAACAATAATGCATGACCAAATGACCTAACTTTTGGATTCTTCTTGGAACTTACCTTTAACGTCCACATCAGCACTTGATTTGGCACAACCTTGTGGATTTGTAGCAACAACTGAGTACTTTCCTTTATCCTCAGGTTTAGCACTGTTGATTATGAGTGCAAAAGACCCATCTGGTTGCATGCTTGCCACAATACGTTCACCATCAGGTACCAATTCTTGGTCATCTTTCATCCTAAGATTAAGAAAAACAATGTTTCAATAAAGCTGCAGTGGGCCCCTCAGGCCTTGAATGATAAGCCCTGGAAAACAAATGGCTTTGAGACAAACAAGCCCCAGAGCAAGAGAAGGCTTTGGGACCTATCAGCCCTGAAGCAAATGAAGGCTTTGGGGTCGGTAAGCCCTGAAGCAAGTGAAGACTTTGAACTGATAAGCCTTGGAGAAGTGTTGGACCAATAAATGCTACTGTATCGACATCGGAACTGCGATACTATTGGTTCGATACCCATAGCACCGCACTTTACGACCAGTAATAAAGACCTTGCACTGGTACCACCAGTCTTACCATTTCAGTGTAGGTGTTGGCTGACCCTTGACTTTGCCCTCTAATTTGATGGGGAATCCTTCGAATGCTTCACATCCTGTAATGCCCACTCCAAATTCAGGAATTTGTTCGGCAGCTAAACGAAATTATTAAGCAACTAAATAAATAAATAATTTCTAATGAAATTGAAATGTCGTACGTTCGACGGAAACTTCGGCAGCAGAAGAACATTCTCCTAAAGAATTGGACACTTGCACACTATAGTTTCCCTTGTCCTCTGGCTGTGCTTTTTCGATCGACAAAGATATTGTACCATCTGGTGCCTGCACAAGTTTAGCCCGTTCTGATTTGATGGGCTTGCCATCTTTGAACCATTTTACTGAGGGTTTTGGATGGCCGGTAATTTTCGTCGAAAGCTGCAATGGCGAGCCTTCGGTTACCTTTGTCTTTTTCAAGCCACCAATTATAACTGGAGGTTTCGGCATAGCTGAAACGAAAGAAAACATGAATGAATCCAAACCAGTTTACTTTCAGTAGGGCATTGTGTATTCACTTTCAACTGATACAACTCCAGTACTCGTGAGTTCTCCAGTTTCGTTGGTGGCAACCACAGAGTACTTTCCTATATCTGAAGGTTTTGCATTCTCCACAGTCAGCCTTGCAGTTCCATCAGGCAAGTATTCCATTTTGACTCCATCGCCGGGTTGAATTTCCTTTCCGTCTTTAAACCTACATTGAAATCATATTCAAAGTTTTAGAGATTCTTAACTAGTTTCTAGGAGGACCCGTATGGAAGATCAACTATGATAAACTCGGCCATATCGTTGACTCCGTTTCTCCACTCTAATGCCAACATACTGTTATTGACATAGAACTACGTCTAAGAGGCAGTGCTGGACTGGCCCGGCGGGCTACCGGGAATTTCCCTGGGCCACCGTAGCCCATCCCATCCAGATTTCCCAGTACTAAATTTGTATCCAGTACAGCCCTGCTAAGAGGACTATCCAACACCATCCATGCAGAGGCAGTAGCAACCAGCAACAACAACGTCACAGTGGAAAACAATTCCCATCAAGAGAAAGTGCTGAAAACTCAACAAACAATCCCTTCCGTACATAGTTCTACGCTGCAGCAGTTACTACTGTGGCCTTATGAATCTTTTTCTTCTTTTTTTAACCTAAAGTGTCCCACCTTGACATGCTACCCCCACTTCTTAAAATGTGTGGTCAACGATATGGCCTGCCAAAGATTTGTCCGTAGCCCAAATTACCATTTAACAGTTGGTTGGGGACTTCCGTCGACTTTGCATTCAAGAGTGAAGCTTTCTCCATCCATTGCACAGGTTTCCTTTGGCAGATGCTTTGGAAAGCATGGTTTCTCATCTGAATTTGTAAACATTGATTAAACATGACACTCCCCAAGTCACAATATTAGCAATTTTCAACATACGTAGAACCAACAGTTTTCCTTTGCTGACTGCTTGACCCACTGGACTCTTAGCTTTGCATTCATATTCACCTTCATCCCTTTTATCAAACTTGGCAATTGTAAGTGAATAACTTCTGTCACTGATTTGTTTCAGAGTCACATTATCATCTGAAGATATTTCTGATCCTCCAAACCACCAAGTGACAACAGGCAAAGGAATACCATCAACTTCAACGTCCATCTGAACACTCTTAGTCGGTTTCACCGATTGAGGTGTCAACGGCTTGGTGAATTTTGGTTCAGCAGCTAACCAACAAAATATATAAAACTACAAAACATACTTAGTATTCAAAAGATCAAACTCACTAGTAAACAAAAGTTTAAAAGTCTTTTTCAATGATCCAGCCTCATTTTCAGCAACAATTTCATAATCCCCACCATCATCCAAGTCCACTTGATTCATAGCAAGCGTGTATACTCCTTTTGCATCATCTGAGGTTACTTTAAACTTCGCTCCTTCGGTCAGTGGTTTACCATCTTTGCACCAAGAAACTTTAGGCTGTGGTACTCCAGTAACTTTAGCTTCCACTGTAGCACTTCCTTTGGGCAATACCACTTGATCGGTTGGTGGTACAATTTCAGGTGGGACTAATCAATCAATAACACCATTATAAGAAATACTGCAAACATGCTCCTAGCACTACATGGGAGTCGATCACTGCAGGGACGGGGTCATTTTAGTGATGCATTTGTTTAATGTAACAAACGAAGTCTGAACGTCACGAACGAAGCGTACTTTCATCGTTCCTGAAGTTAAATACGGAAACATTACCGTACTTTTGCAAAAATACGGTATTCTTGGTGTCAGCCGCGGTTACTATTCGAGGGCAACTACAATTCGAGTTCGACTCTTAATCGGTAAAATACGATAGGTCAGGTCAGGTTAAAGTCGCTTCCACAGCTGAAATAACATCACTAAAGTGAACCTACCCCTGGCAATACCAGCCAAACTAAACACACTTTGAATAATGTCCTACCTTTAATGGACAACACAGCTTCTGAGGTCCCTTCACTGTGTTCATTGACAGCGTTAACTGAATATTTGCCACCATCTTCTTCAATACACTTGTCAATGGTAAGCCGATACAAATATTCAGCTCCAATTTTCTCCATGTGGTACTTATCTCCTTCGGTGATCTCTTTGCCATCCTTCAACCACTTGATCAATGGTGCTGGGTTTCCTAAAATGGTCACCTGGAAAGTGGCACACTTTCCTTTAATGCAGGAAACACTTTGAAGTGGATGTGTGAAAACCGGTCCTCTGGCATCAGCAGGTGCTAAAATAAATTTTTCTTACAATTTTTAAATTTCTTTTTAAAAATATATTTTTAGGCTTTACTCTTGACATGAAGTGTGGCTTGGGAACTTTCTTCTCCAATCTTGTTTTTGATGACACATTTGTATGTACCGCTGTCTCCGGTAGCAGTCTCAGCAATCACTAAGCGATGAGTGTTTCCTTTCTTCTCTATCTTAACTTTGGCACTTGTAGCAACTGCTTGGCCATCTTTTAACCTTTGTGTGAATAATGTCCAAATTTTAAACACCACATTAACAAAATTGAAAATCTACTACCATTTGACTTCGGCTTCTGGGATAGCATCGACAGTGACCTCCAGAATAGCTTCTAGACCTAGCCAAGCATCAATATCTTCCAATCCTTTGCCAAATGTTGGCTTGGCTGTAAAAAGTAACATTTCAGTTGTTTCACCTACATTCAAACAACCAAATCCATGCACCAACATAAAACAAGCCAATCCAAACAAGAAAAGCATGCAACATTCATCACACATGATACTTACAATTGTGTGAAATAGAATAGGAAGAAATAGTATAGTAAAAGAAGTATATCCTTAACTACTTAAGAAAGAAGAAAATAAAACTATAAATCACATTTTGTTTGCTAATAGACTCAATAGATTGTGTTAAAAAGTGATTCTACATTGTTCTCAGAAGTAGCCACTGTTGAAATGTTATTTGTCATGAATTAAGTGCTGTGATAGAACAATTTCTTGACTATTGATCTGTTAAACAACAATTCTTCTTCGCCCACAACCAATCCCAAGGCATCATTGTTATCAAACTTCTACCCATTTCAGACATAATATTCCAATTGTAAAGTTGAAGAGCATCATTTCTTTAGTGCATATCCATCTTCGAAAGCCTTCATGCACACAATCAAACATTTCACTATAACTTGGGAACTCTGGAGGCAATTCCAAAATAGATATGCACATTGTCGGTCGGTGGTGCCATTGTGTAAAAAGTATATCGCTAGACAGTAAAGCGAAATTCACCATTGTGGTATTCACACTCACGCTTTAAATCAGGAGTGGATTGAGGAGGAATAACGGCCCGGACATTTTAGTATTAGGCTTTGATCATCGGATAAGACCATCGTATTACCCGGCTTTAAGCCGCATGTCCAGCTTGTCAATAAAAAGCAAAACATGCCGTTATCAGTAAAAAAAAAGCCTGGACCCGGATGAATAATTATGCTGGAAATCTGAGCTCTCTTTATATTCTGAAGGTTATTATTAAAATTTGGGTTAATTTATAGAAATTTAGACCAATTTCCTACATTTTGAAAAACTCGTGCTCATTTATAACGAAATGCCGGTAAAAGCAAATTCGAGTCATAGCGACAAGCAGCTTAAAGAACGTAATACGGCAGGTTTGCAGAGTCAAGATCGATCCTTCGTGACTATATCTGACCTAACCAAACCCTCACACAGATGTTAATAATACCCGACAGGGCTACTTTAACCATTCGGCTAACTGGGCTGCAACCCAAGGACGCAGGTGCCGAAGAGCGCCCCATGAGATCACCCTCCTCTGACAAAGAATCACAAAAAGCAAAAGGCACTTGATATTTTTAGCCCAAGGCGCTTAAATGTGTTAGTAGACCCCACGATATTGATCCGCGAAGAACCGTTGTCTAACAAACCAATTTATCGTGTTAAAAAGCCGAACGACTGTTTTATTTATGTGTAAATGAAAAAAATGAAAAAGAGAAACACCGTATTTTATCGATTAAGAGTCGCCCTCGAATAGTAGCCGCGGCTGAGACACCAAGAATACTATAACGTGGTTTTATGTCCTTAATGGATCTAACTCACGTAATGTGCTTTGAAGAAAGAACGAGAAAGACTGACTCAATACCGTATTTTTGCAAAAGTACGGTATTGTTTCCGTATCTAACCCCACGAACGATGAACGTAGGCTTCGTTCGTGACGTTCAGACTTCGTTTGTTACGTTAAACAAATGTAAAAAACCCAAAATTGTCATTGCTGACAAAAATGGCAGTTTTGAATAAAAGCCGCGGCTCTTAATCGATAAAACACGCTGAACAAGTGATTAAAAACTATGTTTGTAGTAATAAATAGTGTACTAAAAATTAGAAACAATGAACAATAATCCTTTTATTATAAAGATTAAGATCATTCTTTTGGAAGATGCTACCTCCATCTTGATCCATCACTTCTGGACTTTGGATCTCTTCAATGACCAAACCCCCAGAAATGTCAGCCGAAGTGGGCGTTTGCCGGACATCGTCTTGACGGATGTGCTGCAGGTTGACGTCCACCCTTAATTCAGGGATTTCCACCGCGTCTTCGTCCACTTCAATATCTTCCTTGGTCGTCAACTCGTGTTTCACTTGAGTCCTAATCACTTCCTCCTCTTCCAACCACCAAACGCCTTCATCCGAAGACCTTCGGTTATCTTCGCTCGCGCTCAGCCCCTCGATCGATCCGTTTCTTTCGGCTTTCTCCTCGGTCAGCGCCACCTGCTTGCAACTTTCCAACTCTTCTCCCACATCCACCAAGCCCGACTTTCGCTCGACGCTAAATTCTAATTTCGCACAATTACAACTCCGAAATCGAATGGGATTATGGGGGAAACTCACCGGACTCGAGGGAGCCTGCAACAATGTTCTCTCTGAATGCCGTCACGTCTTTTTCGAACTCGGCCGTCAAGGACCTCCCATCTGAATCGTCGATTAATTCGAGGGAAGTCTTTTCGGTGCTTTCTATTCGTGTGTAACTTGATTCGGCACCCCCGGGGTCATTTTCTGGTTCGATATTTCGTGTTATTAAGAGTTGGTGTGGGTCGGGTTACTTTAGGACTGATTCACAAGCAAGATGTGTGTCGAATAGATTTTGATGTGTTTATTGTGCGAGTGGACGCTGAAATTTGCAGCAAGTTTTGCGAGACTAGGGGCAAAGTGTCGCAAAAAAAGGGGTTTTATTGATCATATCGATTTGGGAGGTACAAAAATAGGTTTTGGCCTCTGTATTGATTGATTTGAGGGAATAACATATTTTTAAGAAGAAGAATAAGAATGATAGATTTTTTAAGACTAAAAAATATCAAAAATATGAATTAACTTAAACGGACGTTTTGTTTGGAAAAATGATTTTTTGACATAAAATGTGAAATTTTTGTGCAAAAATGCACTTTTTCTGTTCAAAAATGCACTTTTTCGGTTTAAAAATGCACTATTTCGGTTCAAAAATGCACTTTTTCGGCGCAAAAATGCATTTTTTTTGAAGAAAAATGTAACTTTGTGCATTTTTTGACGAAAAAATAAATTTTTTAAATGCAAAAATGCATTTTTTCAATTCAAAAAAGTATTTTTTCAATGCACAAATGCATTTTTTCAATGCAAACTGAATTTTTTCAATGCAAAGATGCGCTATAAGGCCAATTTCCCCAATTTTTAAATTGCTTGCGAACCAGTCTTAATCTCAACCAACCATTAAGTCTGATTGTCATTTCATTTGAATCTTCTTCGTAACTTTTTTCAAATTCCTGACTTATCTTCAGAGTTCCATCAGTTACCGGCTCCTCCTCCTGCTCAACTTGTAAAACTAAGAATTTTCGTGTACAAACAACAACAATAACATGAACAAAACGATACAACAATCGACAAAACAAAATTCATGCCCCAAAAACCCAATCGACATGCTAAAAAAAACCAAAAAAAAAAAACCAATGAAAACAAACCAGAGTAATTTCCCACTTACTGTTCACTATCAACTTGCTCTCTGTCGTCGAATCACCCTCGGTGTTACTTGCCCGACACTCGTACTTCCCTGCAGCGCTTGCAGCCACACAGTCGAGCGTCATGGTCCACGTTTCGCTCGATTGGTGCGTAAATTTGATCTTAGCATCCACAGTTATGTCCTGGTTGTCCTTGTACCTGTTAACAAGGAAGTTAAATTGCAACATATTGTGATTTACAATTTTTAAAATTTTTTCTTGCAATATTTCACATTATTTTGCAAAATTTTTGCGATATTCCACAATTTTTTGCGATATTTCGCAATTTATTTGCGATATTTGACCTTTTTGTAATATTTCGCAATTTATTTGCGATATTCCACAATTTTTCGCGATATTATATTTCACAGGTTTTGCAATATTCCACAATTTTTTGCGATATTTCGCAATTTATTTGCGATATTTTACCATTTTGTAATATTTCGCAATTTATTTGCGATATTTCGCAATTTATTTGCGATATTTCGCAATTTATTTGCGATATTCCACAATTTTTCGCAATATTATATTTCACAGGTTTTGCAATATTCCACAATTTTTTGCGATATTTCGCAATTTATTTGCGATTTTTCACAAGTAGTGCAATATTTTACAAAAATTGCGATATCGCATGTATGGAGGGACACTACATTAATTTATTTATTTACCATTTGATTTTCGGTTCTGGATTTCCGACGCATTTGACGGTGTAAGTGACCGTTTCCTTTTCGGTGACCTCCAAGTCGACCAATTTTTGGGTGAATTTTGGTTTGTCTGAAAAAAGATGAAATTATTTTGCACGTAAAAATTAATCGTGGAAAACAAAAAAATTGTTGATGGGTCTTACAAAGAACGGTTAAAACCGCACTGGAGTCGACTTCTCCTGCAGGGTTCGATGCTTTGATGGTGAACTTGCCCGAGACATCTGGCGAGACTTTTTTAATCACTAACGTGTGTTTATCTCCGTCGTCCACGAGTTTAAAATTGGCGTTCTTTTTCTCGTCGATTTCCATGCCGTCGATAAACCTAATTATGATGATTTTTTTATTTGATTTTAAAACGTAAAATGATTTATGAAAATTAAATTTACCATCTGATTTTCGGGGCTGGGGTTCCGGTTAGTTTCACATCGAATTTCACGTCGGTGTCGCCCTCTTTGACGGTCATGTCCTTTAAACGTTGATCGAATTCAGGGGTGCCTTCAAGAAAACAATTTTTTTTCTTATAAATTCCAAAATGAATATCAAAACAATTATAATAAATTTTAAAAAAATCAAAACAAATCATAATAATTTTTTAAAAATCCAAAATGAATTCAAAATAAATCAAAATAAATTCAAAATGAATCGAAATAATTTCAATATGAATCAAAATAAATCCAAAAAATCAAAATATATATAAAAAACCAAAATAAATTTTAAAAATAATCAAAATAAATCCAAACAAATCAAAATCATCAAAATAAATCAAAATCAAAATTAAATCAAAATTAAATCAAATTAAATCCAAAAAACTGAAAATAAATCCAAAAAACTCAAATTAAATCCAAAAAATTGAAAATAAATCCAAAAAACTGAAAATAAATCCAAAAAACTCAAAATAAATCCAAAAAACTGAAAATAAATCCAAAAAACTCAAATTAAATCCAAAAAACTGAAAATAAATTCAAAAAACTGAAAATAAATCCAAAAAACTCAAATTAAATCCAAAAAATTGAAAATAAATCCAAAAAACTCAAAATAAATCCAAAAAAACTCAAATTAAATCCAAAATAATTCAAAATAAATCCAAAAATCAGAAAATAAATCCAAAAAAAACTCAAAATAAATCCAAAAAAAAACTCTAAAAAAATCTATAAAAAAAAAAATCAAATCAAATCAAAATAAAGGAAAAAATGCGTGACTTACAATTGACAACTAAATCGGCACTGCCACTCGTAGACCCAAATTCGTTAGTTAAAGTGCAAGTGAAATTCCCCGCATCTTTTCTCGTTACGCTATCCACCGTCAGACTGAAGATTCTGTCATCCGTCTCGCTGCGAAAATGCTTCCCGTCGATTTTAATTTCCTCCCCATTGACGGACCAAATAACCTTAGGCATCGGGTCCCCACCAACCTTAACCTCAAATTTAATCGTCTCTGTCTCCCTACATTCGATCCGCTTCATTTCTTTCAGGAAAGATGGCCCAGCTAAAAATAAAAATAAATAAAAAATAAAATCGAATATATTTTATTAAAATCGATAATTGTTACCGGTGACAACGAGTTTGCTGAATTCGGATATTTTGCCACTGCTGTTGCTGGCTTGACACGAGTAAGTTCCGGCATCGTCGGTCTGCACTTTCTTAATGATAAGCGCGAATGATTCTTCGGTTTCGTGCAGGGTTTGGATCCGACCGGTCGCTATTACGGGCCGGCCATCTTTGTACCTGTGGGATGCCAGTATTAATTCGAATGGAAACAGAAATAGCGGTTGTTTTAGTTGGAAGGTGTTTTGCATTTTGAGGATATGAATTTTTCTTCTAATTTTACAATTTTCGCTTCAAAATTCAAGATTTTTCATCTTTGACCTCAAAGATGTGCGATTTTGATGTTTTTTCTTAACGTGAAATTTGCATCATTTGTTTACTGAAATTTTCCAGGTTTAGCCCGAAATTTTCCGGTTTTTTTTCCCGAAATGTTCCAGTTTATGCCCGAAATTATCCAGTTTTTGCCTCAAATTTCCCGTTTCTAACTTTTCACGTAAAATTTTCAAATTTCTTTCAAAATTTTTTCCTGGGAATTTCCAATCTTTTCCCTTGAAATTAACAATTTCTAAGATTTCTATTCCCCCCTCTTACCCCCCCACAATTTCCCAACTTCTCCAAAAAAAATCATCCAAAATCTCAAAATAAATCGTCAAAAATAAAAAACAAAAAATAAACATAAATCACCAAGTCACATCCGGTGTCGGCTTCCCTTCAATCTCAACTTGAAACCGAACCAACTCATCCATCATAACGCAAATATCCTTCATCGCCATCCGAAACTTCGGCGTAACTAAAAAAAAAACCAAAAAACATAAAAAAAAACCCAAAAACCCCAAAACCCCCCAAAATACCTTTAACGATAAGTTCCCCCGTCGTGACCGCCTCCCCCAACTCATTCTTCGCCACCACTCGATACTTCCCGGAGTCCTCCTTCTCCACATTCTTAATAATCAGCGCGATGCTCTCGTCGTCCTCCCTCAAAAACCGAAACCTCCCGCCCGCCGCCACCTCCACGCCGTCCCTGGACCAACTAATCGTCGGCTTCGGGAACCCTTTCACCTTCAGCTCCAGCATCGCCGATCCGCCCGCACTCACTTCGGTGTCGGTGAGTTGCGCCGTGATCTCCGGCTTCTCCGGCTCCCTCAGCAGCTGGTTCACCGTCCCCTGCACCGTCAGCTCGGCGCTGCACGCGATTTTACCCGACGACGTGTTCGCCACGCACGTGTACAGCCCCGCGTCGTCCGGTTTCACGTGCTGAAACACCAGCGCGAGCGTGTCTTCCTCGTCCTTGTACATCACTTTGAATCGGTCGCTCGCTTCGAACTCCTGGCCGTCGCGGTACCTAAAAATGTGCATTAAGTCGCGGACCGGTCGCAATTGCGTGTGGGATCGCTTACCATGAAAAGTCCACGTCTTCCCCGCCGTTGACGGCCATTTGCGCCGGCAATTTGTCGTCGAAACCCATGAAAACCTTCTTGTCGGCTGCAAAAATCCCAAAAGTGATTTTCGTTCGTATTTAATTTGATTTAACGTTTCTTTTACATGTGACGGTTACGATGGCTTCGGAGGTTGATTCTCCTTCGGTGTTTTTGGCGTGGCACGAGTACGTGCCGGCATCTTCGGCTTTCACGTGGTTGATGACGAGTGCAAACGTTTCCTTGTCCTCCGCCACCAGTTTGACGCGCTCGTCCACGACTAGGTCTTTGCCGTCCTTGAAACTGCAGCGAGAAGATTCAAATAGAAGCCAAAAAAGGCCCGGAAAAAGAGATCACTCAAATTGGGCCCCAGATTGATCAGTAAACAGAGAGACGGGTCCCAGAAGACTCAAAAAGCCCGAAAAGGGCCCAAAAATAATTAATAGAAAAACCCCCCCAAAATAATTAACACAAAAAGCCCCCAAAAGGGCCCCATAAAACTTAAAAGGGCCCAATAAGACTGAAAAGGGCCCCCAAAAAAAATTCAAGAAAAGCCCCACAAAATGGGCCCCAAAATAATTAACAGAAAAAGTCCCTAAAAGGCCCCAAAAGACAATCAAATGCCCTAAAGGAAAAGAAAGAGGCCCAAGAAGAACCCTAAAATTATTAGTAGAAAAAGCCCCTCCAAAAGGGCCCCTAATAGAGCCCAAAAGGTGCGGAGGAATTTGGGCGTTTACAATTTTGTCACTTGTCTCACTTATTGATTTCGGGTCCTTCGGGGCCTCTTCAGAACTCCCACTGCGTCTACTTACAATTTCACTTCCGCTTCGGGATTTGATCGAACTTTAACCATGAAAGTGACCGATCCATCTTCGGCCAGCTCGTGGTCCCTAAACTTCATGGTGAAATTAGGCGCGTGAGGAAGAATGG
Source organism: Strigamia acuminata (assembly GCA_949358305.1). Classification (NCBI taxonomy): domain Eukaryota; kingdom Metazoa; phylum Arthropoda; class Chilopoda; order Geophilomorpha; family Linotaeniidae; genus Strigamia; species Strigamia acuminata. Next base: position 10,551,020 of record OX442320.1, read on the forward strand.
TTCCCCCGGGAGTAGTCGGACGCGAATCAACTTTAGGTTCCTCCAACAACGCTGTAAATGCAAACATCAATACTTCATCTCCCACTTAATCAACAACGACCTACAAGTGTTAACGGGTCGATCCGGACTCGGGCTCTGACGACCCGCCGACATGAGCTGCAACCAATCAGACGGCGCAATCGGCAAGTTATCCTGCAGCCATGTAAGTGTCGATGGCGGTAAAGGTGACGATGAAGGCGATTCGCCAGCTAAACAGCCCAAAATAGGTCAGTTAAGTCAGCTTAAGTCAAGTTAAGTCAGCTTGAGTCAAGTTAGGTGAGATTAAGTCTAAAACATTTAGCGGACTTTTGATGTATTGTATTTCGAATGAGTAAGTCATTAGCTCCATTTGCCAACGAGCTAATCTTCCAGCTGGTTTGGACATTAACCATTTTAACGCTTGATGGTCAACTTAAGTCAGCTTAATGCTGGAGACACACTAGGCGCAATGCGATTCACGCCGCCTCGCAAAGCAATTTTGACGTCATCAAAAATGAAGTCAAGTCAGACCTGATTGGCTGTGATCAAAATCGCAGACTAAAAAGTACTTGGTGCATTGTAGTTTTTGGTCTGCAATTTTGATCGCAGCCAAACCGGTAGGATCTGAAGTCAGCTTAAGTCAAGTTTGGTCAGGTTAGATCAGGTTAAAGGCTTCGCTAAAGTGAACCTACGATTAACCACAAGAGTTCCTGTCTGCCATTTTTGTGCAAACAATGTTGTCCAGACACAAGCACCATGTGTTGTTTCACTATTACAACTTTCCGTGGACAAACGGCGACTCACCAACTCACCGTAGCAGATTGACCGATTAAGTGCGACCCGACTCATGAACCCCAACAATCCATTTGTCCGCAGAATGACGTAATTTTTATGCATTTTGTCAACAGATGGCTCCATAATCACCAGACAAGATTGTTCCCTTTTATGATATAATTTGTCACCATAGGAACGTACAGGCAATTTAATTGCATTGTTCCAATAAATAACAAAGACAATTTAAAACTGGCAGACCTAAAGTAACTGATCGTCTTAGATTATACTGACCACCCTCCATAGCTTCAGTTGACGCTTGTTGTATAATTTCAGTCAAAGTTTTCGTCTCTTCCTTCGAAACTTGTAACACCGGATGCAAAGCCTCGATCTCTTGTTGCGCGATGAGATCTACTTTGATCTCTTCCTCGCCCAAATCCACTGATTAAACAATGAAACGACACTTGTTTTATAATAGTCAGCTTTCATATAACAAAAACAACAAATTTCTAAACCGACACCACGTTGTCCAAAATCCTATTAGTTTAGCCGAATTACGCCTAACTGTGGACTGTGCTCTACTACGCGGAAAAGTACCTCTGTTTATTTTCAATGAATTTCAGTGTAAAAAGTGATTATAAAGAGAAATTTTATTTAATTGATAATAAAATATTTATTTCATTTGCTAAAATAAGCTTTTCCCCCTATTAATCAATCAAACAACGTTAGCATAGTTTGTTGGTTTCTTTTGGCAAGTAAACAAAGGTTGAGTTTTTTATTGGTTGTTTTGCCTAGTTAGATTACAATTCTGGTGTTAAAGGCTACTTGCGCTGTGATACGGCTCAACTAATAGGAGTTTGGACAACGTTTTATCGGTTTGGCATATAGCATACTCGCTTATACCCATGTTTCTCGTCGTATCACACCTGGGGCTCACAAAGAAGCTCCCAAGCAAGCTGTACGAGATACAATTGTCTGGCCACAATGTCATCATGTTAGTGTTCAACTAGAGTTCAAACACCACATTGCCATGATATGGCCGCAGCGCGAACAAACATGCAAGAATAAACGTACGGTCTAGAACAGGCGTTCCCAAACTTTTTAGCATCGCGACCCATTTTTAAGCAGGGTGATCTTCCGCGCCCCATTTCATCTACCGGTGCATTAAATTTTTTAGAAATACAAATTAACAAGCAAGTCTATGGGATAACAGTTGGCGTGAACTAGGGGTTACAAACCCTCTTAATCTTAATCCTCTTAAGAATTCAAGTTAAATTCCCAGAGATATGATATAGGATACGTCATATCCTGATTCGAAAAGTCATTTCAGATGAATAAGTGAATTCGTCTTTTGAGGATTGAATGCACCTAGCACAATTTACCAATATCCTGAGTAAATTCCTTAATCTCTTTGAGCCAAGCCTCTCTGATGAACTCGGTCTTTGCTTCTATAGTGATCGGATATTTTGGATTCTCGCCTCGCTTATCGTGCACTTCAATTTGTCGCTTATCGCTGGAACTCGCTTTGACTTCAACGTCCGGTAACTGCAAGGAGAAAACAACAAATCCAACTCAGGTCATGTCCTATCAGATTATAGAAGCAAGAATGTAGGCCTAACTCCAAACAGGGCAGCAAGTTAGGCCTATATTTAGTCAATTTCAAGGAGGTCCATTGTCTGAAGTGTATAGGCATTTGGCAAGGAAATATGTAGTGTCAATAGCATTTTCAAAAGTAAAAAAAAAATAAGCATAAGGAATGGAACCAGGTTTTTCTCAACCCTTTTCTATAAATAAACAAAAGTAGGGAAAAAATGTGCCGATTACCCGGATGATATCCTTCAAGATGAAAATGGACCGGTCTTCGCTGACTCGACGTACTTTAGTGACCAAAATTCTCGACTTAAAGATGAACAAATATCGTTCCTTGGTTCGGTCTTGGTTATCGGTAACGGCGAACCAATCCTTAAACACAAGCAGAAATAGATAGAAACTATTTCGGGACCGTTAATCAAACCAGTTTAACCGGCTTGTCTCTATCGTATATATATATACTAGCCGAACCACGCTATTACGAACACCGTTGGAACGAATTCCTCGGTCTTCATAATAGCGAGGTTTGACCTGTATTAGCAACTAATTAATCGGAACGGTCTGTACGCGTCACAATATTAGTAACTAATTAATCGGAACGGTCTGTACGCGTAACAATATGTACACCAAACTATAAAAAATAATATAGAATATTTCCTTATAAAACTTCTATTTCATACGCGTGTTTTATTTAAAAAAATTAAATGACAACTAAAATATGCTAGTCCTTCCACACCATCTAAAATAATTTATTTTGGCATTTCACCGCCCGCCCGGCGCCCACTGCCCCCATTTAGTCGGCGTTTTCACCCCCTTAAATCTATTTAAGGCTTTTCCTGACAAGCAACTGCAAGCGGAGTTATAAGGAGAAGTTTCTCGATCTATTGACCCAAATAACTGATACTCATCAAAATGGCGATTCTCCGCGTCTAAGTTTTGACCAACTTGTCAATCAACTACTCACGTGTCTTATCAACCTGCCAAGTTTGAGTAGATTGCCTTTGTATCCTTGAATCGAATTAATGAATTCCAAGTCTTGCGCCCGTTGTGGGATACTGAGCATCAAATCCAATGCCCTCTGCAGATCGGTACAGTCTTCTTTTAGCCGCGCCGAGTACTTGATCAACTCCTAAAACAAGAAACGAGAGCGTTGCCAAACGAAAAAAGCAAAACTATTTCAATTCGCCGCCACTAGGGAATCTAAAACCCCCAAAAAAAAATTTAAAACGCGTTTAAAACTCGTTTAACACGAAATAACGCGGAAAAATTGAATTTACGTAATAAGTTTTGGCCTTAAATCGACTTTTATGACTAATATCAACAGTATTTTGCATCCGGGCCAAATATCTGCGTCGAATCCATCTTATCTGGCAAGAAACGCGCCTAAAACGGACTTTTTTTCCCGGGCGGATCAATTTTCTTACCTTAAGGAGCAACTGGTAATCATTGATTCTTTGAATGGGGAGTTTGAGGTGCGACTGCAGCGTTTTATCTCCTTCGCCTATCCGTTGACTGTATTGCTAAAATTAGATAAGACGTAAACGGTAAAAAAAAAAATTAAAAAATTAAAAAATGTCGGAGAACCCGATACGAGAGACGCGTGGCGAGAGGACGAAGACGGCCTCTGGAGAGAAGATGTTTGGGAGGATTTGTTCTATTTTTAGCCATGCCCATAGCTGGCTATGGCGGTCTAGCTTTGGTTACTATTTATTTAATTTTTTTTTTTAATTTTAAATTATTATTTTTTGTTTTATTATTTTATTTGGTGGAGATTTTGGGTTTTTTGGGGGTGGGGGAATGAGTTATTTATGGTTTGTTAGGACGCCATTAGAGGGTGATGGGGTTGAGAGGGGTTTCCATGGTTGCTGGTTTGGGAGATTTGGTCGTACCTCGAAATAGTCTTTAGCAGGCGATGTGGAGAGGACGATTTGGGCTTGTTGCAAGTCGCGACAGTAGTTGACGTGGAGGTCAAAGTCTCGTTCCTGGGTGGAGATAAGTGTTTTAGAGAATTGTTTTGGAGATGCGAATAAATAGAAGTTTGGGTTGAATTGAGTACCAGTCGGAGGAAAATGCGGCCTAAGCGTGCCGGTTCACTGGCGTAGTATTGGACTCCTTTCATTAAAACGCTGGAGAAAGAAGAGAAGAAAAAAATGAGAAAAAGTGAGAAAAAATGAGAAAAAATGAGAAAAAATGAGAAAAAGTGAGAAAAAATGAGAAAAAGTGAGCAAAAATGAGCAAAAGTGAGAAAAATGAGAAAAAATGAGAAAAAACAAGAAAAAACAAGAAAAAATAAGAAAAAATATAAAAAAGTGAGAAAAAATGAGAAAAAATGAGAAAAAGTGAGAAAAAGTGGGAAAAAGTGAGAAAAAATGAGAATTATTGAGAATTAATGAATGAGAAAACGTGAGAAAACGTGAAAAAAAACGAGAAAAATTTGGAAAAGTGAGAAAAAACGAGAAAAAATGAGAAAAAGTGAAAAAAATGAGAAGAAAAGAGAAAAAATAAGAAAAAATGAGAATAAATGAGAAAAAAAGAGAAAAAATAAGAGAAAAAATGAGAATTAATGAAAAAAAGTGAGAAAAATGAGAAATAATGAGAAAAAAAGAAAAAAAATGAAAAAAATGAGAAAAGTTAAATTAAAAAACAAACAAAAAAAGAAAATTGTTGAAAAACTGAATTTAACAAAATCAAATTTCCCCATTTCTTTCCCTCATTTGATATCTCACTCGTTATGAAAGTCTGAAATCTGTTCAAAATTGATGAAAATAGCATCGCGCAGATCACGAATCTCTTTCGGAACTCGCGGGTTATCCAAATCCCGCAAATACGTCTTCACCACGTGCAACATATCCCGCGAAAATTCCTCCTCCGTCTCGATCAATTCCTTGACCACTTGCCTACAAAAAAAAAAAAAAAAAAAAAAAATCAATAAATTCTTGAGTTGATGCGCATAAATTTTTATTCCTTACGCCCTCTTGCGCAGCGCTTCCCTTTCAACGCTGTCGGTCTTGGAGTCTGCCTCCATTTCGAGTATCTCTTGTATGCTCCGTAAAGTTGATGTCATGGTCTTCTTTTCCAGGTAACTTGGCGGCACCCAGCCCTGTTTACTCGCTGATGTTTTGCTCGGTTTAGTGCGCACCAACCACCTGCAAATTAAAAGTTCGGCAACAATAAAAACTCGGCTCAAGGGGTCGCTTTGAAGGCCCAAAACATAAAAATATTTTTTTTTCTTCTTTTTTTTTTTAAATTTTATTTTCGAAATTCTAATAAAAAAAAGTCGTAAAAACAAACTGAGAATCAATTTTGAACTTAGGTGTTACTCGCATTTTTTTTTGCTAACAAAAAAAACAAAATGGTGGTTGATTTTTAATTTTTTGTTAGGTTTCTCTTAAAAGTTAATTTTGATTCAATTTTAGGTTTTTAAAAAATGTTTTTATTCATTTTGTTATATAATTCCGAACAAAATATATTTTTAAAAAAAACAAAATGGTGGTCGATTTTAGTCCCAAAAATTAATTTTGAGCTTAAAACGCTACAAAAATTGGTTTTCAAACAAATTATAGCACAAAATAATTTTTGCACCCAAAATTGACCACCATTTTGTTTTTATCCATTTTTTTCCCACAATTCCAACCAAATAGTACAAAAAAAAACAACAGTCAATTTTGACCCCAAAAAACCAATTACTTTTGCGAACTATGCGAATCCAAAACCTCCACAATCTGTCCTTCCCACAAAGATATGACGTCATCGTCATTTCCACTGGGAATGTAATCAGCAACACCAACGTACAAATCAAAAGCCTAAAAAAAAAAAAAAAAAAATTAAAAAAAAAAAAAAAAACAATTTTAAAAAATTAAAAAAAAAAAACCACAATCCAAATACTTACGCCTCCATTTCCTCCTTCCACACCCCACCCGTCCATCCTCACTCCCACCAACCTCGGCACCTTATACCTCACCACAACCTCCTCCACCTCCTCCCCAACCCGCACCTGCGCCACCCCGCTCTCCCCCGCACTCGCCACCACACAAACCTCCGTCCACTTCCCCTCCAAACTTACACTCGTGCGCTGACCAACCGCCTCTTGCAGCACCGCCTCCCCCTTCACCGCCGCGTGATGAATGGCCACCGTCAACAACCCCAACGCCTCCTCCGACAACGCCGTCGGCTCGTGCAGCAACGCCGACTCGTAATCCGTGAAAATATCCTCGATATTCGCCGTCAAGAGCCCCCCGCACGGAATAGACGCCTTCCGCGTGTACAGGCTCTTGTACTTCTTCATGCTCGGCGACATGGCGCCCGTCCGCTGCATCTCCTCGTTCGACGACTTCCGGGACGACACGGACGACACGCTCGTCTTCTTCCGGATGGACGACGACGTCTTCCTGCGCACGTGCGACCACTCGGACGACTCGAAACTGTAGCTGCTGCTCGAGCCCAGCGCGAAAACCTCCGGCTCTTCGTCCACTTCCGGCTCCTCCTCGTCCAGATTGATGGCCGACTCCTGCAGGATGGCGCCGGACGCGTTCACTTTGGCCAGCACGACCTTGCGTCCGCCGCCGATGTCCACCACCTGCAGGGGCACCACTTTCGTGGCCGAGAGCAGCGCCGAGTTGGACTGCACCAGCTGGAACACGAGCGCGCCGTTCTCCCCCTCGGACAGGCGGCCCAGAGCGAAGCGCACGCCGTCGTCCGAGTCGACGAACTGCCCGAGCACGATCAAGTTGTGTTCTTCCGCATTCGGGTTCTCCAGCGCCGCCAGAACGCTGTCCTGCGGGTTCTCGCTGCCCAGCACCTGGCTCAAGATGGCGTACTTCTGACTCGCGGTCGTCGCCGCCATGTTGGTCGACTCGAACGCGCTGTTCTTGCGCGCAACGACCGGGCAGATCGTGTCGAGTTTGTGGTGGTAATCTACAACATCGGGCAGCTCCGAAGGGTCGACTTCCCGCAGCGCAACCATTTGGCTGCCGTCGCCGCCGTTGTTGACATAACTGAGCGCGACCAATTTAGCTCCACCAGGGGTCGTTATCTGACCGACCGCCATCATTCTGGGGCCGTCGGCCGTCTGTAGGTTCGCCAGGGCGACGAGTTTCGGCCCCTGCGCCGTGTTTATCCTTCCCAAAACCACCATTTTGGGCCCGCTGACCGTCTGGATGCGTCCGAGCGCCACCGTCTGGATCCCGTTCTGCGTCATGAGTTGCGCGAGCGCCACCGACTTCGGCCCGCCTCCGTCCGGCATGTCCAGCTGGCCCAGAGTGACCACCTTCGGGCCCTCGAGTGTTTTCACCTGTCCGAGGGCCATCGAGACGACCCCGTCGGTCGTGAGCACCCGTCCGACGTTGGTCAGTTTGGTGCCGTCTTCGGTGACCACTTGTTGCATGGCCAGAGTGGACACGCTGCCCACGACGCCCAGGTCGCGCGAGCGGATCCGCTGGACCGCCACCAACTTGTTGCCGTCCTCGGTGCGCACGTGCTTGATGGACATGAGCTGCATGCCCTCGACCTCGTCGCCCGTGTCCACTTGACCGATCGCCACGAGCTTGAGTCCGTCGGGCGCGCGCACTTGACCGAGCGCCACCACTCGCGGGCCCTCGGCCGTCTGGATCTGACCGAGCGCGATCACTTTCGGCCCCTCGGACGTGTGCAGCTGTCCGAGCGCCACCATCCTCGGCCCGTCCTTGGTCAATATGTGCGCCAGCGGCCACGAGTAGTGACCGGCGGTAGACGGCACCGGCTGGAGCGTCACCAGCCCCGTCCCGACGCTCGTGGTCACTCTCCCGACCACCACTTCTTGCGCAATGTTCAGTTTCTTGAGCGTCGGCAACAACAGCGGCTCCCGCGGCGGACATTCCGAGTGGACGGTGGTCAAAACACCCAAATTTGTGAAATCGAACGGTTCCAGCAAAGTGACCGCCGCGTTTTCCGACAAATCCGTCACTCTAGAGGGCGCAAACTCCACCCCGGGGTCCACAACGACCGGAAACGACGACAAAACCGCCGCCGACGGAAGGTTCTGCACCTGCGGAATCGTCGTCGCGCGCCACGTCTCCTCCAAACTGACCGCTCCATCCCACACCGCCTCCTCCAAAATTGGTATGACCACGTGATCCTCTTCGCAGCGCACCGCCAGCCGCGTAGAACTGACCGACCGACCGTCCGAAACCTCGCGGAACAAACTCGAGTCGGCCGCGGCGCGTCGCCACTGGCACTCGTTCACACTGGTCACCTCGACGTCCGTCATCCTCGCGCCGTCCCTCGCATCCATTCCTTGCTCGAGCGACGAAACAATGGTGCAACCAACTTCTTCCTTGGCCTGTTTCTCCAAATCGCTGCCTCGGGCTCCGTTTCCGCCGCTATTTGTGTCCACAAACACCCCAGGTTGGCCGCGCGCCAGTCGCCGCGCTATTTTCGCTCCCCTGTCACCTTCACTCGTTGTGAGGCAGCTCGTTAGCCATTCGGCCATCTTCGGCGCCGACGTCGCCTTGGCGACCGCTCCGGCCTCCATTCCGCCCGCCAGGTGCTCTCCAACCTCGCTCCCGAGCCGCGCGCCGTTCAGCGCCAACGTGGACACCAGTTTGGCCAGCTCGGACCTCTCGGCGCCGTTCACCGCCGTCCCGACCGCCCACTCGATGACCGCCGTCTCCAAAAACCTCTTACTGCACCCGTTCGCCTTGACCACGTGTTTCTCCAGACTCTCCAACAGCTCCACCAACTTGGTCCGCGAGTTCACCCCCAACTCCCTAATCTGCCCCACCAGATCGCCCACTTTGTCCGTCCTGTCCACCACGGGCGGCTTCTGACCCTCGTCCGAGCTGCAACTCGTCGTCTTGCGCCTCTTCTTCACCTTCTTCGTCTTGACCCGATTCTCCTTCGCGGACCCCATCAAATGCTCGATGGCGACCGCGCAGACCACCGCCAAATCCTCCACGGACAAAACGCCGACCTCCTCGACCAGTTTGTCCACTTCCGCCCGCACATCCCCGCGATTGTCCGAGGGGCTCTGCGACCTCCTCCACGGCAGCTCCGACAAATCCAGCGAGAAATGCCGGCGCATCATCTTGAGGCTCGGTCGTTTCCGTCCATTCGCCGGCCCCGCGTCCACGTCCTCCGTGAACTTCCTTCCGGCGCCGCACCCCGGCATGAGTTTCTCCGTCAACAACTCTTCGTGGACCTGCTCCAGACTCATGGCGGCAGTGGGCAGCTCGACGCTCCCACCGGCCGTCTCGATGACCATCCTGTCGCCTCCCGTGGACAGCAAAACATGCTCCACTTGACCGCTCCGCAGCAGCCCCTCGAGTGCTGCGGGGAAGATGACCCCGCACTCGTCGTTCAGCACCGGATACACGTATTTGTGTCCGTCCAGCACGTCTTCCGGCCCGTGGCCGTTCTCCAGAGGCAGATTGAGCTTCTCCTTCACCTCCTCTAGCAATTCCGACAACCCTCGACCACTGTCCACTCTCACGTACTTGTAGTTCGCTATGAAATGATGTTCGTGCGTGATGCTGCACTGCAACAACTTCATCTCGTCGTTGCTCAGCGCTTCCTGTTCCCGCTTGTACAGCAACGGGTACATGAAATTGAAGCCAGATGGCGCTTCGTGCTGCGTGATTCGGCACCCCAGCGCCTGATGGAAGGGCAAGTCCTCGAAGTTCGGCGTGTAGTTGTGGTTTTCCATCGAATGACTTTTCGTCATCACGCGGCACCGTCGTGACCGCGGCGCGCTTTTGGTCACCTCGCTGTCCACCAGAGGGAAATAATGGTGCGACTCCATCTTGTGGCCGGTCACCCGGCAAAACTTGCGGCGAATTTCGTCCAAATTCGGCTTCGGGAGCGGAATGAGCGGCGGGTACTTGGGGTGCGGCAAAATCTTGCTCTTGCCGGTCACTCGGCAGTAGCTGCACCCGGCGCACGAACTCATCGTCAACAATGTTGTAAATCAAAACAATCGTCGTGTTGACAAACGTTGGGTTTTACCTCGTTTTTGGGCCGTTTTTGTTTGATCGGGGAGCAGCGGAGCACACGCGCGGAACGCAAAACAGTCGGGCAGGTACATGGCAGGTGTGAGTTGCGAGGCAGGGCCAAGGTCTATTCCTGAAGAGCGCGTACGCGAGTGAGTTGGGTTGTTCGCTGGCTGGCGAATAAAAAGTTTGGTGGTTAAAAATAGAGGGCGAGCTCAGCATGTCGCGTGTGGCTCGTCTCATTCATCCCTCCCCCACGCGTGGAGGTAAATGGCCCCGGTTGTGTCTGTTGCGCGGACACCCCCACGGTTCGGGCCACTTGGAGCGGAGAGAGAAAGGGGGTTTGACATGTGCTTTTGTTTTGGGGTTAAATTGAGGTTTTGAGGTTGATTTTGGAGCACTTTTTTGGTAGGGCAATGCAGTTGAGGGTGGAAATTATTAATTTGGTTGATTTTCAGGTGGGACAAAATTAATTTTCAAGTTAAACGATGCGTTTTAAGGAAATAAAGGATATTTTGAGGCGAAAAAACTGTATTTTTCAGCGAAAATAATGAATTTTTGTTAAAAGTAAAAAAAAAAAAATTTTCAGCTTAAAAAATGCGTTTTTATGCGATAAAATGCATTTTCAGGTGATAAAATGCATATTCAGGCAGCAAAATGCATTTTTATGTTCAAAAAATGCACTTTAAGGTTCAAAAAACGCACTTTAAGGTGTAGAAAATGCACTTTAAGGTTAAAAAAAATGCACTTTGAGACTTGACAAATGCATGTTTAGACTTAAAAATGCATTTTCAGGCTTAAACATTCCTTTTTCATCCACTTTCAGGCGATAAAATGCATTTTCAAGCAAAACCAGTGCATTTTCAGGCGGTAAAATGCGCTCCTTTAATTGCTAGTCACAAACAAATACCCCTTTAATCTATATACCAATGACCGCGATTGGACCGGCTTTTCATTTGCTTTAAATCATTTATTCAAATCAACAAAAAACTGATCAATTAAACACCGAAAACAAACTTTGCCGTCTGGCATAATTAAATACAGCATTTTGGTTGCCAAATACAAGCCCAGACACTCCCAATGATCAGATATCCAGTTAAACACTCAAGTGACTTCTGCCAGCACATTAAAAATCCAAACTGAAATAACTTTTCATTTTTACAAGTGTTGCACCCCAACATTTCTCCATCTTAATACACTCGCTGCACATGCTCCAAAATAATTATTTATAGATCTCTGATTGAGTTTTGTTGCTTTATTAAAGAACAAAATGCCAAAACAAAGACAAAACCTGCTCCGGAATACAAAAACACATTCAATCAGCTACAATCCCCCCTCATACACATTTCAAGCACGTATCCTTAACAAAATATTCCGCCATCTTTTTTTTTTCCATTGTATCAACAAAAAAAAAAAAAAAAAAAAAATTTAACATCAAAAGAAAAATGAATTGACACAAAAACAAATTGACATTTTGCAACGACAAAAGTGCAATCAATAGAAATGACAGCTTTAATTCAGCAAATTAATTAGCAGTGTGGCAACATATGGTAAAGTGTGTTGTGTGTCTGCAATGGAAACAGAACATTGACTTGCAAGGTTTGCTCGTGTCAGCAGAAATGCATTGCTGCAAACAAGTTTCTAAACGGTTCCCACCAAACAAACTTGAGCTTGTTGAGGTGCCTGCACTACGTGGGCGTTCGTCTATCTTTACCTCAAAGGAAAAGCCTGCTTTTCATCACACTTTGCACTTACATAACACTCACGCGGTGCATCTTTTGCAAAGTACTCGACCGCGTTTAATACGCGTCGATTATCCATCTCAATCAACACATGCGCCCGTTCAATACGCGGTAATCTCGCGAATTGCAGGGTTTCGCAACAGCGTCGCCCGGTCTTTGCCAGGGCAAGCCTAGCGACAGACTAGGGGTCGGCAAGTAATTTTAAGTGGGGTCCGGATACTATTGAAAATTTTTATCGAGGTCCAGAAAAAAACACTTAAAAACTAAATAAACCCCCCCAATAAACACATACAACCCAAAAAATCCCAATAAAACCTAAAAAACAGGAAAAAAACCGGAAAAACAAGAAAAAAACACCGAAAAACCAAAGAAACCGAGATGAAAACGTCTCCGCAGTCCAAGTTTCGACCTTCCGCGATCCGCCTATTGCTGACCGCTGGACTAGGCACAATCAATAACTTTTCGTCTAAATTTTCGTCTCGTTTGAATTTTTAGATGACTCGTCTTGTTTAGGCTTTTAATCGTGTTGTCTAGAAGTCAGTGACTCTTTGCCTGTGCAGTGAAAATTAAGCATCCCTAAACCTAATGTTCATTTCTATACTTAGGCCAGAAAGGGTTAATTGTTAGTCACATTTGGGCAATTCGGTTGACTCTTTCCGATCACCTGACCACGAAATCCAATCAGAACATCTGGAAAACTACCTTGGGTTCAAACAATGCGCAATCCCTTCACAGTTTGTTTGCTTTCAGCATTCATCAGATTGTATCCGAAAAACAAGCCTGATAAACGTTGCTTGGAAATAAAAAACAATGGCTTTTAATGGTCAATAATAAGTCGCAACCTCTCCCAACTTGGGGCCTATTCTTTCGGAACCCGAGAACCCATAAATCCACCACTGATTTTATCGTTAAATTCCATATCATCAAATAAGTGCAACATAACTGCTTAGCAACTGACATAGCAACCATTGTTTGTCACATAATACACCAAATCTTCAAAAAAAAATTCTTTTCATACACAATAACACAAAAATCAAAAATGTCTTTCAAAATGATTTTTTTTTCCTTCTCAAAATAAAAAAATTAAAATAAACTTTTAAATTTCCATTTATAAAATAAATGATCTTTTTGCTTCCCTCCCTTCCAATTTGCCAAGTAAAAGTCTGGCAACAAGTTTATTTTCGGTCGCTTTAAAACACGTGGCCAATGAACTTAAGAAAACAATGAATTTTCTGGTACGTACTCAAAAAAAAAATTTAATTTTTCAAAACTTAAAATATATAATAAAAATAATTTCTTTTTCTAATTTTTTAACATCACAAAACAAAAACTTTGAAAACTTCTATTAGAATCACCTTAAATTGTTTAGTATTTATTTATATATTGACATTCTTGGAAGCGAAGAATTAATCCAAAGCATACGAGGAAATAAAAAATAAATTTAAAAAAAAATAAAAATAGGCCTAACATTCCATTCAAATTCAATCATATTTTGCAATCATCCAAAAATATAATTGAATTCCACTTTGTATTCAAATAAACAACAGATCCAATAAGTTCTTAGATGCGTTCAATTCAGCAAAGGGAAAGTCGCTTTTCCTTTCCTTCCTTTTCGATGAACGCACCCATTTGACAAAAGGCGGAGCATGCGCATTGGCCGCTTTCGTTTACTACGTTTACATGGCAACAGTTTTCCAAATAAGTGAAAATTCGGATTTTATTTATCGGTTAATCGTGTGCATTTACACGACATTAGTTTTCTAGTAAACTTGACGACATATGTGAATTACCCATAATGCATTGTGATTATCTGGAACAACAAAATGTTTGTCGATCTATTTCACCGAGTACATGTAAACATAGTAACTGTTATGGCGGCTGATCTAACTCTAAAAATTACCATATTTTGTTGCCAGTGATACTAAAATTATCATTTCCAGCCATATTGGTTCATAAGCTCTACGTGGCTTACGGCTTAACCTGTATGCCCTCCACTATACAACACTTCGTAAAGCCGAAAGTGTATTGCATATACCCAGATGTGGATTAAATGCATTTTTATGAGAAATAAATTCATTTTGAAGTGAAAAAAATGCATTTTTATGAGAAATAAATTAGTTTAGTGAGGAAATAATACATTTTCAGTACAATTTTGGGCGAAAAAATACTTTATTGGATAAAAACACGATTAAAGGCCTAAATTACCATTACTATGGTGTCTCCGACTGTTCATTACATGAGCGTGCATCCAATGTTAACCCTAGCAGTACCAACCTAAAAAAAATCCCCTACTCCGCCCAACCTGGTTCATTTATGACCCAAACCCTAAAAAAAATCCAAAAAACGTATCAAAATGATTTTATTCTTTGACTATTTCATGTTTATGAAGAAATTTAACCAATTCGGTACACGTCGAAAGAGTACAACAAAATTAATTGAAATTGAATTCAAAAGTAGTGATTAAAACAACAAAATTATATATAATTTTTTTTTTAAATTTTAAATCTATTATTATTTTTGTTACGACGTTTAATGAAAATACATGAAATTTCAGAAAGAAAATCCCGTTCGTTTTTGAGAAAAGAAATTTCCATTGATTTTTTCGACAGCTTTTTTCTTTTTCAGGAATTTTAAAATTTCATAGCAGAACCTCTTTAAATCCCATCAATGACGCAATCAAGGTTGTTTGGTGAATCTGGCCCATTGTGCTCTAGAAGCGTTTATGTAACAATTTACCCTTTTTCATCAATGTTTGCAATTCCACTGAGATTAGATCATCTTTACGATATTTTTATCCACACTAGGTACCATTTTTTTTCTCTTTTTGCTATTTATAATTGTATGATTTGATTTACACAAAATAAAAAAAACCAAATCCTTTTCCTCCGGTTAAAAATAAAACTTACTGGTTCGGATTTTGAATCATCGTCGAAAGATTCAGAAAAAGTCAGATGAGTCTTCGATTTCGAAGATGTTTCCTTGGCGCCGTTGACTGCGTGGCTGTATTCAAAAGACTGCTCGAAATAATCTAAAAAATTAAAATTAAAATTTTTATATTTATTAAAAGTTTTTATTTAACTTGACATGAATGTTTGTGTGTTCATGACTTAAACTATAACGGTAGTCAAGTAGGCCTGTGCGATTTTTTATGTAATATCGCAGCTACATTAGTCAGTAGCTATCGTTTGCAATATATCACAATATTGCATATCGCAATATATCGCAGAAATATCGCCAAACTGCAATATCGCATTCGCATTCACTTCAAAGAGTAATCGCACAGGCCTGTACTCTAACCAACTACAAGTTGGTCCTTCCTCCCATTGGCCGAGCCTCATTACTCCTACTGTACTGCCACCAGGAAAAGTAGTTTTTTATTTTTGTATTTTTTGGATTATTCTAATGATTAAAATAATAAAATTTTATTTGTATTTTATAATAAAATGTTTTTTCCATTCATAAAATTGAGTTTTATGATGTTTTTAATTCATCATACATGTTTGTTTAGTTTATTGGTTGCTTTGTCAGAAAAGCAATTAATTTTTGAAGTTTATTTTTCGATTACAATGTCTGTACATCAAGTGCAATTCTAGGGTTGCACAGAATACCAAAAAGGCCGAATAACCGAATACCGAATATTCAGAACCATAACGAAGGTCACAATCCACTAAAACCAAAACAACCGAACACATTTGTGCTCGTATTTCAAGAACCGTTAGGATAGAAAAATGTACTCTATTTTAAAAGAAAGGTTGTTTCATTCTCTATCTTTCGATGTATTGTATAAATTTTTTCATGGCATTTAAAATTACTTTATTTTAATGTCGAACGAACTATTAACATTTACTTGTTTTCTATTTAATTCAATAATAAATTGTGTTTCGTCAATTTGACACTAGACGGCGATGAGCTGCAGCAGTGCCATCTGGTGTTTTAAACTCGAATTAAACATACGATTGCAGCCGTAAAAGGCAAAAGGGATTTAGTTAAGTGTTTCTGTTTCTACTAATTTGCTGCGTTTACTCACAACAAAATCATTCCGTCGGCTTGCCAAGTTAAGATAAATAAATCTCAGGTGCCAAGTGAACAAACCGGAACGGAACCCATTTCTAAATTTATGTTTGTCACGTGTGGCAAGTACAAATTGAACCAAATTGGCGTCGCCCAGAATTCGCGACATTTAAAAAAAAGAAATAAAAATAGTAATCGGCTTTAAAATGCCGTCGGTAAACGATACAAACTGCGCGAATTCTTACAAGCGATAAATCATTCCAATCGCCATTCTGGCGACGTCTGGTGGCAGATTTGTCCTCGCACGACACCAGTGGTCACAAACAATAAATCTCAGGGTTTTCCTCCTTGAATTTATCTCGTTAGTGCACTTTTTCACTCACCAGAGGGGGCCGAATCGATAGGTAATTAGCGATTCTTCTCAAAAATGTCCCCGAGATGTCAATTTACATCAGATAAATGCATTAACCCGACGTTAATAACATCAAGGTAGTTTATAGTTTATGACAAGAGTCCGTTCATACGGATTATAGCATGGACAAAAAAGACAAAAGTCTGTGACCTGCTTTGGTGGACCTGAATTAAAAGAATTCATGTTTATGCCGGAAAATTAATTTTTAGACCAAAAAATTATTATTGGACTAAAAAAATTGATTTATAAAACCAAAAAAATTCCATTTTCTTCTTAAAAATCCAATTTGATGCTTTAAAATCCAATATTATGTTTTAAAATCCAATTTAATGCTTAAAAATCCAATTTTATGCTTAAAAATCCAATTTTACGCTTAAAAATCCAATTTTACGCTTAAAATCCAATTTTATGCTTTAAAATCCAATTTTATGCTTAAAAATCCAATTTTATCCTTCAAAACCCAATTTTATGCTTAAAAATCCAATTCATGCTTAAAAATCCAATTTTATGTTTAAAATCCAATTTCAAGCTTAAAAATCCAATTTTATGCTTAAAAATCCAATTTTATGCTTAAAACCCAATTTAATGCTTCAAAATCCAATTTTATGCTTAAAAATCCAATTTTATGCTTAAAAATCCAATTTTATGCTTAAAAATCCAATTCATGCTTAAAAATCCAATTTTATGTTTAAAATCCAATTTAATGCTTAAAAATCCAATATTATGCTTAAAAATCCAATATTATGCTTAAAAATCCAATTTTACGCTTAAAAATCCAATTTTACGCTTAAAATCCAATTTTATGCTTTAAAATCCAATTTTATGCTTAAAAATCCAATTTTATCCTTCAAAACCCAATTTTATGCTTAAAAATCCAATTCATGCTTAAAAATCCAATTTTATGTTTAAAATCCAATTTCAAGCTTAAAAATCCAATTTTATGCTTAAAAATCCAATTTTATGCTTAAAACCCAATTTAATGCTTCAAAATCCAATTTTATGCTTAAAAATCCAATTTTATGCTTAAAAATCCAATTTTATGCTTAAAAATCCAATTCATGCTTAAAAATCCAATTTTATGTTTAAAATCCAATTTAATGCTTAAAAATCCAATATTATGCTTAAAAATCCAATATTATGCTTAAAAATCCAATTTTATGCCCACAAAATTCAATTTGAGGCCAAAAAATTGATGATTAGACCCACAAAAAATCAATTTTAAACAAAAAAAATAATCCACAGGCTTCATGCTACAATTGGGACCCGGCAAAAAAAATTGCCTAGGACCCGAAAAAACCTTAATCGGGCCTGGCGTACAAAACGAAATTACCTGCACTTTTCGTGTACGAATGCGACTCGTAGGACCGTGTCACCGACATTTTGGGCGGGCAACCATCCAAGGGCAAATGACCCTCCTAGAAAATAAACCAAACAGAAAAACAAGATTAAATCGATTAAATCTCTGCCACATTTCATCAACAACGGGCGAATTTGCCAACATTTAACGATGCCAAAAGATTACGTCACTCAACGCGGCTAAGCAGTGAAATTACCGTACAAAATTCCGCGTTAATTCCGGCCTCAACGATGACTAAACGAAGTGTAGCAACCGGTCGGCAGTGAGTGGCGAGTGAGCGACTCGTGCGAAAGATAATTGCCAAGCACGAGCTAAATTAGGAGCTCCGACGCACCCCTGGTCTCGTTCTCGACCGAGCAAAGAGTTTAAACACATTCGGGGACCTTGTCCCACTTTCGGGTGTCTAGAAATTGGCGGTTCGCGCCGGGCAATGCTTTTTGTTGACGTTTGTTTTGCTTTTCGATCGTTCAACTTACGATTTCTTTGTCTTCGAAAGCGTCGTTTGACTCGTCGTTGATTGAGTCGTCGTCGAGTTTGCTCGTGTCGTCGTCGGCCTGGGAATAATTAAGTTGACGGGATTTGAATGAGTCGTTGGGTTAAATTGCATTTGTTGTGTTAATGAAATGAGAGTGATTCGTTTATGGGGAATAATTCATTTTTACACATAAAAGCTGTGGTTTTTGGAGTTTGGTCAATAATTGCACATTTTTGTCTAAAAAATGCATTTTTGCACGTGTAATAATCTAAAATTGCAATTTTTTTGTATAGAATTCATTTAAAATTACAGTTTTTGGTCTGAAAAGTGCATTTTTTCACCTCAGAAGGTCTAAAATTTGCAATTGTTTATGTAAAAAATGCATTTTTGCACGTAAGAATGTCTAAAATTAAAATTATTTGTATACAAATGCATTTTTGTACATCAGAAGGTCTGAAATTGCAATTATTGGTGAATAAAATCCATTTCTGCACCTTTAAAGGCCTACAATTTAAATTCTTTGCCTACAAAAATGTCTAAAATAGCAATAATTTGTATAAAAATTACAATTTTACATCCAAAAACGTCTAAAATAGCAATAATTTGTCTAAAAATTACATTTTTCATCCAAAAACGTCTAAAATAGCATGAATTTGTCTAAAAATTACATTTTTACATCCAAAAACGTCTAAAATAGCAATAATTTATCTAAAAATTACATTTCTACGTCCAAAAACGTCTAAAATTGCAATAATTTGTCTAGAAATCACATTTTTACATCCAAAAACGTCTAAAATAGCAACAATTTGTCTAAAAATCACATTTTTACATCCAAAAACGTCCAAAAATGCAATAATTCCTCCAATTCTAAACCAATAAAACCATCTCCATTCATCAACCCACTCCGGCACTCCTTCATATTTATATTTACCTGCTCCGACTTATCCCCTTCACAACGCATCCCACGTCGCTCACTCACCCCAAAAGAACCGGAAGTGTCACTTCCCTCGCTCGATTCAATCCACAATCCGTGCACCGGCGGCCAAGACAGCCCCATCTCACTCGAGATCTCCTTCTCGCTCTTCCCCACCTCATTCTTCCACCTCTTCTTCATGTCCCGGATGCTCCTATCGCTCTGAAAACCTCCGCGCCCCTCCTCCATCGGCCTCAGCACCCCCGCCTTCAAAAACCACTCGTCCTCCTTCAATTCGGCGCCGAAAAACTCGTCGCGTGACTTCCGAACCTCCTCCAAATATTCCCGCATCTCTTTCCGACTCTTCTCGAAGATGTCCTCCACTTTCCTCGACTTTTTTATGTCGAAAAAATCGATTTTGGACGATTCGCGGACCCCCGACGCCTCCGATTTCCTCTTGCGAGCAAATTCGCGCCGAATTCGATCGATCTCGTCGTCCAAATCGTCGTCGGAGCCGATGCGCAGCGGTTTTCTCGACAAATACGGCGATTTGGCAATGTCCAATATCTCCTCCAACTCCCTCTTGGACCTCTCGAACATGTCCTCCACCTCTTGAATGGCGTTTGATGAACTATTCAACATTTGAGTCCACTCGGGGTCGTCTTTCTTCGACTCGTATTTCTCTCTGCTGATCTCAAATCGCACTTTTTCGCTCGAATCTCGCGCATTTTCCACCCTTTTCGCCTCAAAATCGACGAATTTGTCCCGAAACGTCGTTTTCTCGGGCGTAATCTTGCCCAGTCCGCTGTCCACACTTTTCTTGAGGCTTTTTTCTTCGTCTACGACGCTTAAAACGGGCGTTTCGGTGCCGCTTTCGCCGATATTCGACGTCCGACTCAAGAAACCGGCATCAAACTCGATTTCCGAGGTGATTTCGAGGTTTTTTTCGGTTTTAATCGAATATTCGGGAGTTTTCGCGTCCATTTCTTGATTTTCTTCGATGTTATTGACATTTTGGGCGCCAATTTCTCGGTTTTCTGAGGTTTTGTTGAATTTTTGCGAGTTTTGTTCGGCAATCGCCATCAATTCCTCGTCTTCTTCTTCTTCTTCTTCGTCTTCCTCCATTATTGTGTCGTCTTCCAGCTCGGTTATCTCTAAGCCGCACGAAAGGATGTTTACTTCTTTCTCGTCTCGAGAGTCGTTGCTGTCCTCTCTGATCAGTGGTTGGTGGTCACAATAGACTTCAGTGGGCGATGTCACTTCGGTTATGCGCAATGAAGCGTCCAAATCGATGCTGCTCGTCGTACTGGCGACACGTTGCAGTGGAATTGGTGATTGACAAGGCGACATAGTCGCACTTTTGCTTCCAGAATCCTGAAAAACAAAAAAAAATCGGTCGAAATACGTGAAATTTTAAGCGAAATCGCGAGAAAGCCGTTTCTAATATATCCGCCATTTTCAAATTTTGAAACCGCCGCAGCGCCATCGTGTGGCAAAACCCGGCATTAAATAGTGACGGGAATTCAAAAACTCGTTTAAAATTGAAGTAAAATTGAAATAAATAGAAAATTTAATTTAATTTAATACCTTTATGTCTGGACGTGGCATTTTTCCGTTTCTTTTGCTGATGTTTTCGATTATATTCTTAAAAAGGAGGAAAAAACGGTAAATAACGTTAAAAATGCGATGGAACTCGTTAAGTAACGGAACAAAAATCGTTTAAAAATCCTAGCGGGACGAAAATCGATGAACGGGGAAAAGGAAATCGCAATTTTTAAAGAAATTCTATCCACTCACCAAACTGCTTGGCCTCCACACATCGCTGATGATCCCACCAACGGAAAATGCGGGGCGAGTATTTTTAGACTGAAGGTGGGCGCCATTTTGCATCATCGCGCCTCGTTACAACGAAACGAATGCGCGGCGATGCGACCAGTTTACTGTGACGAGGTTCAATGCTTGGCGCAATAAGGTCGGAAAAAAATCCGGATCCAATTTTGGTTTACGTTTGTATGTTTTGACAGAAAAGTTTCAAGGATAAAATAATTAAGTTTCTAAACTCAATAGAGCGTAAAAAAATGCGTTGGAATTTAGGGCAAATATAGAATTTAAGAAATTTAATAAAAACGATTTTTTTCTTTTTCCCCTGGTGGCACGTACTTGAATTTGTTCCGTGGCTGAACGTGATCGACGAACTATAAACATGAATGAAAAATTAAAAAATTGAAAAAAAATCTTTGTTTTATAATTATTATTTGTTAATTAGTAAATTAAATGACCTTGTTGATTATCTTGTTCATTTTCTTCATCGATTTCTTCGTCGTGAGATCCTTCGTCGAACAAAATGAAAATTCCCGACTGACGATCTTTAATTAATTTTTTGTTTTAAATAAATAGAATTAAATAAATAAAAATAAAAGTAAATATTTATTTTTTACCTTCGGAAATATCTTCTTTATTATTATATCATAAAAATAAAAATAAAAATTTTATATATTTGTTAATTAACTTCCCGATGCCGCCGCTAGAGTGCAAAGCAAACAAAATGGCGTCTATACTGTTTACCTATAATTCGTGTTTCGACTTGGCAAAAAGTGGACACTTGACCCAAACAATTTTCCACCTTGCATTCGTATTCCCCTTCGTCGTTTAATAAAACTGGATCAATTCGTAGAACATGAGTTTCGTGTTGATTTTCGTACGTGTGCGTGTTATCTCGCACTACAAGATTCGTGTCTCTGAACCACGTGACTTCCGGTTTTGGGTTTCCAATGACTTTCGTTTTTAGTTCTAACTGCCCACCAACATTGACCACTAATGTTTCGGGCAGTTTTTGTCGAAATTCAGGCAGTTGCTCATCCATTTTTATTTATCCTACACAATCAACACAAAAATAAATCAAAACATATTAAAATTATTCGTCAAGATTGACACTCCACTCACCAGGGGGATTATTACACTAAGCACTATAAGTAGAGAGCTGCACCATTCACAGAATGCGATATTAAAAATAATTATAACAAATTACACTGCATTAAGATCATTTCCTACCTCCATTTCCTACCAACGCCAAAGCAAACCGGATGTTTACTGCTGAGCCCGCACTTGTTATGTCATTATCCGTATTTCTTGAAAAATGGCTCCGGTCGATTTGCCAACTTTTTCTTGTTTATTTTTACTGGAATGTTATTTTAAGTCGACTTAAGTCACGTGTTGTTTGCAAAATGTCAAACATTTGCAACCAAACAAATATGTGATGCACATTTCTACCACCAGGGCGATTCTCCCTAAGCAAATAAATGGAAAATAAATCACAAACCAGAGAATCTATTTAAATTCTATTTATTTTACATTCAATTAGAAAAAAATCACATTTATTTATCCATATATATATTTATCATTCGTCTAGAAAATATCTACAAATTATAAATCCATATACAGCCAGTGGTGGATCACCGCAGTAGTGGTCCTTGCTATGGGGCCCTTTTCACAGCCCTTCTTGGGGCCCCAATTAAAATTTTTTTTTGGAATTTATTTGTTATTCATACAATTTATATTTTACGTCATATCTTCGATTGTTTTCGATCGTTGATAGAATTTTTTAATTTTTAATTTTTAGAAGTGGGACCCGGGGCCCGCTTAAAATTATTTTGGGGCCTCCAAATGCATGATCCGCCACTGTATACACCTACATTTTGTTTTTTTTATCCAATTTTTTTTTATACAATACATTCCATTTTTCAAATTTATACATTTTTAAAATTTAATTTCTCAGAAATTCCATAATAATCCTATTTAAATATTACATCATAAAACTTACACCAGACCTATAACTTCAATATTTGTCCAACAACATTACACTAGGCCTAACTGAAGAAAAGAAAGAAAAAATCAACCAAAAAATCAAAAATAATAAAAACAAATTTCAATTTGTTTCATCTGAAGCAACAAATCCAACAACAATAGACATAATTTAAACTTAACCATCCACATACATTGTTTTCAAAATTTACTTTAGTCAATTTGGTGCTAAGACTCCATTTTGTTATTTTTTTAAATTTGCAAAATGTTTCTCCTCTCTGTCTTTCCTCTGTATACACACAAGTTCATTCATTTCAGCATCAAGCCTTTAAAAGTGACATTTGACGGTGACGTGACTGCAATTGCGTCGGGGTCGGGCGGAATGTCCCCACTGGCCGTCGACTCTTCGGGCGTCTTTGAATGTTCCGCCTCGTGGTCCCCGCCGCCATTGTAGGGGCGGTGGCGTGGGTGAAACGCCTGGAAACAAGGAGTTAGTGTCCATTTTTTGATCTCCGTTTTGACTCAATTAAGGGGTGGGAGTCTGCAAGCACAAGAGAAGTGAACCAAAACAAAAACAAAAGAGAAAATAAAATGTATAGTGCAACTAAAGCAATTTACTCGTGTAGGCCTAAGAACAAAACATTCAAATTAGGCAGTTCTAGACGCTCTAAAATGTGTGGTTAACAAAATAAGCAGACCTACGGCTACAGAAACTGCAAGGAGCACCACAAGCAATTTTTGTCGATGCAAACATTACTCAAACGTCCAGGATCGATATCCGATATATATCTCGATTTAGTCGTTCCACCGGATTAGCAATGGCATGAACCAAGAATAACATGGACACGTATCCATATTTTCGATGCGTTTTCCCACCGACGGTGCCACATAATATACAGGGTGTTCTAAAAGTATTGTTCCCTCCAAATATTTCCTGAGCAATTGCATCTAAGCCAACTTTGATGAAGCGACCGTATAGGAAGTTAGGTGAGAGTAATCCAATGACGTCATCAAATTTGACCTTGAAGGTCATTTTCAAGGTCATTCACTTGCTAACTTCTAAACCAATCAGGTTAGAGCAAAAAAGTCAATTACAAAGTTGTAGAGCACCATCAAATTAGTACTATCCAATTGATGTTAGTCATCTTAAGTAAAATGTTTTCTTTTTACAGTGGTATTCTGGGATGATAACAGGTAACAAACATCCTTAGTTAGCAAGCAATGCGTAACACGTAATTGCTGTCATCCAATCAGCGCACAAAACAACAAATCCATCCTTCTATCACCTTTCATCTCTTGCCAACGCTGTCCGAAACCCGCGTCATCCCGCCCACGCTATTGCTGAACAATAATAATAATAATAATAATAATAATAATAATAATAATAATAATAATAATAATAATAATAATAATAACTAACACACGGATACGGGTCCATGCTATCTTGGTTCATAATTCTGGATAGGTTGTTTCCCAGGCATTTGTCGACGATGTCGCAGCCGGATTTAAGCTACAACTAACATGAGGCCCTTTATTGAAACATCGTGCAACGTTATTTACTCAGGCCTGGAGTGTTCTTTACTCCAATGCACATCACATGTTATTTGTTAATTTGTGACACTGCCTTTCTGCAGCGCCACCAATATGTTACTTTGAATAAACTAGTCAGTTATGTAAATCTCAACTACACCAACGGTCACGTTATTCGCATGCTCCATTACAGTTTTAAATACTTAAGACAGACGAAGGCCAATCGCTTTTTCGATGCAATGTATCGCTAATATGATTTCCACATCGCATTAATATTCGCTTGGGAAAATAATCGCACAGGCCTAGTCAATAGAACCTAAAGATGATTGCTTGAATGTGTGTATGTGTGGAAGCAATTCCATCAGCTTTAACAAATAATAACATTAGATTGTAGGGACACCAACGCTATCGAGAACCTGCCGGTGGTGCCACCATTTCAAGTTTGCATTGCTAAAGCAAACCACCTAAAGTTGTGAATAAAGTCAAATACGAGCATTAGACCTTACGGGACCAAAGTCAGGGATTTCTGAAAGCGTTTGGTTCGCTCCAAAGCCGTTGGGGTTGTATAGGAATAACACAACTACCGCATTCTTGCGAAATGGAGCGAAAATCCAAATTTGGTTAGAAATTGCTGAAAATGATATCCACATGACCTAAATGCATCACTTTGCAGCTATGGCTTCCCTTCACGTGTCACCTGCGTAGGCAAAACCGCAGCAATAGCAATAATTGCGCGCATGGGCAGTTGCAGGAAGCGCGGTTGTATCTCTGGCATTACTTTCCCGCTTACTCCAATAAATTTTTTGATCGGCCGTGTTGCGACAGGTGCATTAGCATCCCACAAGGCACTTTGCAGCCGCATTGCTTCCCCTATTTCGCGCGTAGTGTGAACACAAGTGTGAACCTAGCTTTAGGCCTACTTTTATTTGTGACGTACGGAAACTGAGCGAGTGTGAGAATTACCTGAAGAGAAAAGCGGCGGTGAGTGGCTTTACGACCACCCCTTCTTTTGGAAATGTGCGGGTTGTCCTTGCGCATCGTTTTGTTCCTTAGAATCTGTAATTGAGTGTAAACACGACGCAGCTCGGCCTACAGAATTAAACAAACGTAAAAATAGTATAAGGATAAAATGTGCCGTTCTGGTGTAAGGCATTACGAATTTATGGACAATTTTCAGGTCAATTAGTTAAAGCGCAGTTTCGATCGTTCAAAGTTCGCAACTAATTTTATAGAGGGCGCTAGTTACAAACAGTAAAAAAATATATTTTTGTTACCAACTAGTGGTTGGTTTAAGCACTACTGGTAAATGCGAAAAGCCGTTAACTGAAGCGCTCTTTCTTAGACAGCAAAGCCAGCATAATAGTTTTCCTATTCAAGAAAGAGCTTGTCCATAAATCCGTATAGCCTTATGCCTCCAAGGGTTAATAGGCAGTGGCGATGTTCATGTCCGACATAAACGTATTACTTTAAAGACGCGCTGTGATTGGTCGAGATCTATTGATGTCGGTTCTGGTATGTTCTTACAGACTGAAGCGAATATTTTCATCAGTGTATCTCAATGCATCTCTCAACCAATCACAGCGCGTTATGAAAATAATACTTTATATCCGACATGAACGTTAGCCACTTGGAATTAAATAATAATATTGTGGAATGCATTTCACAATAAATTTTACAAAATGCATTCTCAAGTGCATTGTGAAACTCAAAAATAATTGCAATGTATTTTTGAACCATATGGGCAAGTCCAGGGTCCCCAAACAACATTGTAATAATGTAAACAAGTGAATTTTTAGTCTCAACGTCATGCGAGACAACAATTCTTTGTTTTTTCTCATCTATTTAAATAGACCACTTCCACTTTTATTCCCCCACTTCCATTTCCCTCTTATTTTTATTGATTTTTTATTTTTTCGATACAATAAAAAGTATTGATGCGCGTCTAGTGGATAAAAAATCCACATTTCACGAGTAAACATTTCAATTCCCATTTTTTTTTCCTCCTCCATCTTCAAAAAAAAAAAAAATAAACAAATATATAAAATTTCATTTTCCAAATCAATTATCGAAAAAAAAAATAAAAAAAAATAAAAAAAAAAATCTAATTTAAAAATTTATTTCTCATTTCACTTTCACCCGCATCGAATTACACCACAATAGCCAAGATATTCAATTACCCGGATATCTTCGGGGTCCATATCAGCCAAATTGATCTCGCCAATGTCCACTTCTCCGTTGGAGGTGACGCCATCTTGTAACTTGACCGTCTCATGCACCGTGTGCTCGCCCCTGTGCTCTGGATCCTCTCGCGGCGGACGGTGATAATACCACAACTGCAAATAACCGTTTTACCCATCACTCCGAGCATTCATTTCATTTATTTCCTTTTAATTCAATGGGAAAAAAAATCCAATTTGATGCAATTATTGATCAAACTAATCATCACCATGGAGACAATTCAGAGGTGAATAACTGGAGACAATCCGCATGAAAAAGGAGTGGAGTTCAATATCGATCCATGCAACACCCCGTCTCTAATTCCCCCTTAACAGACTTTCATCAGTCCTCATCTCAGCTGCCAATTTCTCCACCAAATCTGGACATCAATTTTGGATGAATTTTTGCTCTCCACACGTGTGAATTAAATGGGAAAATTTAATGATTAGATGATGGAAACGTTGGGGAAGAACAAAAACAGAAATTCTCTTTATTATTGTCTAGTTTGCACTAATGGAAGTGCTGTAAACTGTTTCATTTGATTGGGCGCCTGCTAGACGCAGTATATAACAACCGGAGTATGTTCAGTCGAGCGGAAGTGACATATGCCAGCCCCAAAAAATAAATGGGACACCGAAAACTAACCGAAAGACCGAACTTTAAATATTCGAAGTCTCTTTACGTGCCGGATTACGACCTTTAGGGTTCAACCCGATACAACGATGTCCTATTTCCCAATTGGTTGAGCCGGATTACGCCTAACTGTGGACTGTGCTCTACTACGCGGAAAAGTAGTTCTGTTTATTTTCAATGAATTTCAGTGTAAAAAGTGATCAGAATGATGGATTTTATTTATTTGGTAATAAAATGTTTATTTTATTTGCTAAATAAGCTTTTCCCCCTTTTACCGTATGCCCATCTTGCCCTATGGATAATCCGTCCCTGGTTTAAAGCGGCTTGCCGGTTTGACCAATAGACTATCTCGTTCAAATTCCAACATAATTTATTGATTATTCAACCAGGAGTGTTCAATTTTAAAACCAAAAAAGCATTTTTTTTCACTTATACCTCCTTGTTTCACTTTATACCGGCATTCCAATATAAGCCGTGCAACTCCAATTTTCAAAAGACTACACGACATGCCGCTTGCAGCGGGATAATAGGGCATAGTTTTGGATGTTTCTATTATCGGCAAAAACACCAAGTGCGTGATCGGATTACCATTGTTCGTGTGGGGCGTAAACCCAGCCCACGTGTCGCTCACGGCACTGGAAACGGCATAACAGCGTATTTCCTAAGCATCACCATGGTGAACAAGAGTGGAGAAGTACCGAGAGGATTGTCTCGTGGTGGTCCCATCGAATCCACGACTATTCATCGCTCGATTTCTCATCGTGCGACCATTCATCGCTGCGACCATTCATCGCTGCGACCATTCATCGCTGCTAAGTCATCGCGCGGCCAAGTCATCGCGTGAAAAGTAATCGCGTGGCCAACTCATCAGGGCGACAATTGGACGGTTGTCAAGTAATCGCTTGATCATCGCAAAATTCATCGCGTTCGAAAACCGTCTGAAAAACGTCCGAAAAACGTCCATAAAACACCCGAAAAAACACCCGAAAATTTGCAATTAGTTGGTGCACGATTACTTGACAACCGTCCAATTGTCGTCTTGATGAGTTGGCCACGCGATTACTTTTCACGCGATGACTTGACCGCACGATTGCTTGTCCGCGCGATTGCTTAGCAGCAATGAATGGTCGCGCGATGAGAAATCAGGCGATGAATAGTCGCCGTACCGTCCCGTCTAGACTGAGTCGCCAACAGAAGTTGGGCCCCTTTTATAGTCCATTCCCGCACCATGGTGTTTGCTACTTCCCCATTGGCTCCTCAAAGTGACCCCTGAAGAAATTTTACCAATACCCTGCTACAACGGTCTCCGGTTTGGCAATACATCTCAATATTCTAATTTTACTTTAATTGCAAAATGTGCAAAATTACAATTGCTAACGGGTTTTCGACTTCGATACTGAATTCTGTTACGGCTTTTCAAAATGGTAGAAAACAAGAAAAATAAGATGAATTAATTGATCCCTAACCTCCAAAGGAGTAATTCAAATTTAATTGTTTTACACAACATGAGCAGTGGCTTTAATCTCTACTCAAATCTAATTTAAGGGGAAAATAATCAATCGGTAGGCCACAAAACAGCTGTAAAATTCTAATCAAGGTTTAAGGAGTTAGGTTGCCATGGAAACCAAACACTACTTTTATTTTTACATCCCATGTGGAAACAAATTAAGTCAAAAATACGTCGAGTTGTGACTGCACTCAATACTAATTTCCATTCAAACTTGGCTTTAATAAACTCAATCAACTTCAATGTACTCACACCAGACGGCAGTATGAAATTCAACCATATGACCAAACTGCACCCAGCAATGATGAATTCCAACAAAGAAACAGTAGCTGCATTCAAAAATTAAAATAAGAATTTTAGTTTAAGTGTATTTTAAGTTTTAACATGGGTTTAAACAGGAAATGATGTCATTTTTAGTTTAAAATTGAAGTAAAACACAAAATATTTTAGTTTTTGAATGCAGCTAGTGGAATAAATGTGTCTTTGAAGTTTGAAGCCGAGTTGTTGCTATGCCACAGCGGCACTTCGCAAACAAATACAAATAAAGAGAATATTCTCTTCTTGAATGCATCTCAAGCGTTATTGTTTTGTGGTGACTGGCGAGTGTTAATCAATAAAGTGCAAAAACTACAAACAACTTGATAAGAAATATGGATTGTGCGTTTATGATGTTTTGTACAGTCACTTAAAGCACAATTGCACGTCGTGTGACACTCGGCATGGTTATGGGTTTGTAAGTAGAGTAATTGTCGGAGGAATTAGGCCATGAAAGCCGCAATCTGTGGGACGGCTTTCTTAAAGACCCGACCTTGCATTTACACCGAGAACTAGGAAAACCATAGAAAACCGAGCTAGAGGTAGAAACACTATCTCGATCAGACAAGGATGAGAAATAACTGAGATTCCCAGCAGGTCACCCATCCAAGTATTGACCAGGCCCAATGCCGCTTAACTTGTGTTCTAATGGGAACGGGTTATCAGAATTATGAGCCGTTCCTATCCTCACCAAACACAAAACCTAAAGGTAACGAAAGCCACAATGGAAATGAACACAGTTCGTGCCCGATATCTTGATGCTAAATTCAAACTGCGCATCACATTCTGTGCATGCCTTTACTATACTCTGGCTCACCGTTAGAAGGGGACCAGTTCCTATTGGCCGAGCCTATTCACTGTTGTAGGGCTACATAAAAGTAGGCCAAAATACAAACGCTCGAGTTACGGGAAGCCATTTTGTGTCCAGACAGAACAATCGATCATAAATTTCAAAACCAGCTTGACATAGCAACCGATAAACTGAGCGAACTGAAGAACCATGAATTTTGTAAAAGTAACAGCTTAAAACATTGCTTCCAGACTTTTAAAAACATTTCATTATTTAATATTAGTCTTTTTACGTCATTTCAAACATCTAAAATAATCAAACTAAATAAAACCACAACAAAACTACTTTCCCTAGTGAAAGTATATAGGTAACAGTTATGAGTAAACAGGCTCGACCAATGGGATGTGCAGTTCCTCCCCCTAAGCGGCGGCCCTACTCTAACGGAAATAGTTTTCGTGACTCGTCATCTTCGAAGTCTCTTCACTTTCGCAGGAAATTGGCATGTAGGGAAACTAGGCTTAACGCTTCATCAACTCCACAAAACAAAAAAGTTAAATAGAAATGTCATTACTGACATTTTTTTGTTATTGGTGCCCGTCAGTCCTCCTATCTGTGTTTCTAAGTTCAATCCGCCGAACTTTTTCTTACCTTTGGTCCGAAAACGAGGATGAGAATGACAGTGACAGTTATCTGGCAGCGAATAAAGTACATGAGAAAAATGTAGTCGGGGTTAACATCCAACCAGAGCACATGCCTAAAAAAGAAGAGAAAAAGAAAGAATGACTTGTGGTTTTCTATAAGCATTTAAGGAGGGTTTTCCTGTAACACTTGAAAGCGCAGAACTTGGAAACTTGTCCAGCGACAGCAAAAACAAGAGGTCTCATAAAAATCCCATTAGAGACCATTTTAACTTCATTAATTTGTGAGCATTTTTTGTCACAGCGAAAGAAGAAAAACAACAACAAGAGAAGAAGACAACATCTGGCAATAAAGCAGGAAAAAGAAATTTAAAGAGATGATGTTGAACCATCTGCCACTCAATAATGTTGTGGCGCATGCAAAATCTCCGAATAAAGGCTGCTTCTAAAAGCTTTTCTGTTGATCGTCCAATGGATCGTTCCAAGTTTTGCCCATTTTATGGCGCAGTGTGTGCAACAGTTTTCTAAAACAAATGGCAATTTGACCCTTAAAGATGCTATCAAAAGTGGCAGAAGTAAACGAATTTAGGTGGTTACGTTGCATCTTAAAAGACACACCGCAATTGACTAAACCGTTTGAACTCGCTTTAAGTATTTACAAATTACTGCGAAAACTTTCAATTTGTCTTAAAGTCGCCTTAAACCTGGCCAACTGTCACTAGAGGAAAAAGATTGAAGCTGCATGATACATTGTATTGTTGCCAATACAATGTACTTTTTCAATGCACTTAAACCTGCATAATTCCTTGTGGTGTCAATACACAACAGGCTCTCAATCGAGGGCGGCTCTTATTTTAAATAGTGGCCAATATCTCAATGTTACGTTCACTGAACGTATATAGCCGCAGCTATTATTCGAGGGTGGCAACAATTCAAAGGCGACTCTTAATCGGTAAAATACGGTATCAGAAATTATTTATTTTTAAAAATAAAAGATACCGTATAAAAACCATTATCAAAAACTAAGTTTTTTATATTTACTTGTTTGTACTTGTAGATGAAAATACAAAAGTCTAGATTGCATATTGCACACAAGTGTTATTATTGCTTAAAGTCCTCTATTTGTTGTGTGTTGTGTCTGTAGATAGAGATTTCCAGTTTGATTTCGGCATCCAGACACTGGGAGCAGACTGTAGGCAGTAATTTGCCACCGACTTAACACAGTAAAAGCAAAGTCATTGCCATGTTTCATAATCTAGTCGAAGCAGTCTTCTGATTTCCCACAAGTTCAACTTCAAACATGCTATCTCATACCCTCACATGCTGCTGTGTTTGTATTTTAACATTAAACCTGTTCAAA
This sequence comes from Strigamia acuminata, assembly GCA_949358305.1. Classification (NCBI taxonomy): domain Eukaryota; kingdom Metazoa; phylum Arthropoda; class Chilopoda; order Geophilomorpha; family Linotaeniidae; genus Strigamia; species Strigamia acuminata. The sequence continues at coordinate 10,583,061 of OX442320.1, forward strand.
CAGTTGGAAAAATAATTTCATCTTTTTCTTTGCTCACTTGAAGATTTGCAAAAATTTGCAAAACCATATCTATAATCCAAAACGATACAACGTTGTCCAAACTCCTATTGGTTGAGCTGTCTCACTGGTGTAGTGGCACAAAAAAGTAGCCCATAACACCAGAATTGTAATCTAACTAGGCAAAACAACCAATAAAAAACTAAACCTTTGTTTACCTGCCAAAAGAAACCAACAAACTATGCTAACATTGTTTGATTGATTAAAAAGGGAAAAAGCAGATTTAGCAAATTAAATAAACATTTTATTACCAATTAAATAAAATCCATCATTCAAATCACTTTTTACACTGAAATTCATTGAAAATAAACAGAACTACTTTTCTGCATTGTAGAGCACAGTTAGGTGTAATCCGGCTCAACCAAAAAGAATTTGTACAACGTTGTATCGGTTTGGAGTATAAACATCCAGGGTATGAATAACAAATGCTTGTTGTTTTAACCTTTAATGCAACACAAACCAATAAATTAACTGTTTCTGCTGGCCATCAACAGTTAAATAAAAAGCATGTGCATTATTAATCTATGAAACACAAAATTATACAAAGTATCTTTTTGAATATGGTTTTCATCCTTTTCAGTACTAAGTGTCATTAGTACATCGGTCTAACACACCGTTACTACGGTGATTCCACGATATTCCAATCAAAGTTTTTAATTTCCGCATGCACGAGTGTTTACATGCAGTTTTCAATGCACAAGACGCCCAAAATCTACCTCGTACAACTGAAATTTAGTTTTCCGAATGAGTCTGTCTTTTAATGAAAACTGGTTCGTTTACATCATCAGTTTTCCAAAAAAGTAAAATTCGCATTTTCACTTATCCAGATAACTAGGTACATGTAAACATGGTATATGATTAAAATAACGTCACTTCTGGGCACCCATAAGTCATTTTAGCCACAAAACACATTTCTAGAGTTTCTTCCAGAAGATAAACTAGTCAATTTCTCAAAGTGTCACATGATTAGTGGCGCCACAAATTACATAAGTGCAGACCTGACTACAAACGCACCAACAACCGCAAGGTGTTCAACCCTGCTGTGTAGCAGCGTTAAATTGTTGCTGTTAGAAAAATAACACTTCAATAACTATACAAAATGCAATACGTATAAAAAATGTTTGCCTCCAGCAGTTGGAAATGCCTGCTTCCCACACAGGCACCTGGCCAGTCGCATCCATAACCATACCCAGCAACATGTTCTTATTTTCAAGCTAATATAAAGAATCCTGTCATCTTCGGAGCAAATGTTACACGTTAGGTCCCTAAAGCCGGCCTACCTCTTGAATCTACGTCTAAAAATTGGTCCAAAAATGCTATGTTCGCAACATGAGATGAAAAGTAAACATTACATAGTAACTGGGTAGAGAGAAAACCCGATAAAACTTAAAAGGTGATACTGTATAATGAATCACAAGGGACCCAAAAAATCGATTCGTTATACAAACAATTCGTTATATTAAATTTTTTTAACATGATGTTCTATGGCCAGCAAACCAAACCAGCCATTTTTAGGTATTCGTTATATCCATAATCCGTTATATCCAGGGCCGTCTTTACACTTTTCAGCGCCGTCTTTACACTTTTCAGCGCCCTAGGCTAATAAAACTCAGGCACCCCTTGCTCAGCACTTTTCTGCGCCCGACGCCCTTCTGTGCCCATCGAGCCCCTGTGCCCGGCGCCCCTGAGCTGCAGCCCAGTTAGCCCAATGGTAAAGGTGGGCCTGGTTATATCGCGATTCGTTAGAAAGAGTTTCGACTGTAACATCATTCGCAGGCCACACAATTTTGCATGCATAGCTTAAAAATTAGCTTGCTGTATTTGGTCAAATGTTTAATTAACTCACTCCTAATGTGATGGCACCTTTTTCTCAGGAGACATCATACAATATACTGTATATTTTGCAAATTTAAGAAATTCAGGCGCCAGGTAAAAATTTTCAAGTGCCATGGGGATGCTAGGTCTTGTTCCGTCGAAAGGATTTTCAATCCCTTGGAATATATTTTAGATTTTGTATCCACAATTTCAAAACCATCCATATTTATTGGATTCCAACAAGAAACATTTGCCTGAGCTCTGAAATCATTGATCCATCCATCTCATATTGTATTACTCCGTAGTAAACAGCTGATTTCAGCATATACAGGATTATCTAAACAATAAATAAACTTTTTCCCCGACATTATATCTCATTTCAACTAAAATCCTATAAATTGAATAACATTATATTAATATTTAATAATATTCTTAAATCAATACATTTCCACCTGGTAGCCAAGTGGTAATGCACCTGTCCAGCAAACAGGAAGCTGCCAATGCATGGATTTATTATTGAATTCAGGCTGTTTTATGCTTCAGCCATAATAAAAATCGATGCACTCATTAAAACAAATTGCTGTTTCACTGCAATTGAGGTGGTCTGAGGTAAGTAATCCCCTGAAAAAGATTTTAGGATTGCTCCAGCAAAATAGATTTACTGCTCTCATCAATTAATATCAAAGTAATCACCGTAAATCTAAATCTTCTGAGGCATAAAACAGTCTCCAATACACCGGAAAAATCACGCTAGAGTTACTTTCCGTAAAACCACCGAGCAATGCAAAACTCTTTGTTTGACTTTCGAAAAGCCGAGCAGTACCAACACTCCTAGAAAGTTCCTTTTTCTTCCGTTAATTGAATAAATTACACGTCTCTATACTAATTTGGCAGTGCTCTACAACTTTGTAATTGAAAATTTTTCTTATCGTCAACAGTTGTAAGTTAAATCGCAAATGACCTTGAGTACTTCCTTCAAGGTCACATTAATAATCATGGCACTGGACGTAGAACCGAATTCAAACAGTCAAGTTAAATAAAAGCCTTTAAAAAGTCCACTTACCGTAGTACATGAAGGGCTACCGAGACGAGCAGCTCGATAAAGATGGCCAGGCACAGATAACGTTTTTCCCCGAACTCGGTTACTGCATTCCGCGCATGGTAAGAAAGATGTACGCCAAAAAGGAGGAAAAGCAGTTCTCCTGATAAAATATAATTTTTTTCTTTCTTCAAATCCCACTGATGTTTTACAAGACATGATGGTTCTCTTTAAAATGTACCGGTCTCAGTGACGTATTCCCACCATGCAGAGCGGCAGATGATGTACCGAAGACCATCGGGCGTGAATCCAACAGCCAATACGGTGTAGCCCTCTTGTAAAAGGTGGATGTTGAGGGCAGTCCATGCAGCCATGTATCCACTTACGACCAGCACAATGGCTGCCAAGTACTTGAGCAAATCTTTGTCCCGTACCACCCATCGATGAGCTTTGCGGGTGCGAAACTCAACCAGAATTCTGCAATTGACAGTTCAGACTATATGAGAAAACAAAACTTAAAGCCATGTTCACACTTGTGTTCACACTAGACGGAACGCAAGAAAACTGACCCGATGCAACGCAAGCTTGCATGCGTCCAAAACTTCTGACGTTAACGCCAATTCCTGCTTCAACTTCAAGTTGAAGTAAGCGATGCAACGCAAGAAAAGGTCTTGCAGCCAACCAATCACGATCGACTTCAACTCTTGTCGATTCACGTCTGGTTGGCGAGACTTTTCCACATAGAAACAAACCGCCATTTTCGAATTCTGGAACTAGTTCTAGAACTAGATCCAATTCCAGGTTTCATTGAACCCATCTGATTGGCCAGACGCAACATCAATTGTTTCAGCTCTGTTCACACGTGCCCTACAGTGCGTCACCCCTAGTGTGAACACAAGTGTGATCCTAGCTTAACGGTTAACCTGGCAGTGACAGTTTTAGCATCTGCGAGACCAAGTGAAAAAAATTTCACGCTTTCCTGATGTCCCTTGACATCGATAAACCAAGGTTATCAATTTTTATTAAAAGAAAATTTGGGGCCTTAAGGGCATGTGGGCAGGGTCAGTTTACCCATAAGGCCAACTAGGCAGTGCCAGCGCTCAACTGAGAACAAATTTAGTACCGGGAAATCTGGATTGGTCGAGCCTCAGGGCTAGAAATCAAAGTGCCTAAAGTATGTTTCAGTGTAAGAATGGTACTCCTCCTATTGGCTAATAGAATATACAGCATTCCCATTGACTGGAGGCCATGTAACAATAGTATAACCTAGGTATAACTCTGATACCTGTTCTATTGTTATGTGGCATACAGCCAATAGAGATGCTCTATATCTCATTAGCCAATAGGAGGAGTGCCATTCTTACACTGAAACAGACTTTAGGGCCTACAAGGGTCTTAAAATGGCCCTGCCTTAGGGCCTACTGTCTTCCCACGGTCATGTGGGTGTATTCAAATACAATGACAAGACGTTACATTCGGGGGAAGATGGTAGGTGCCTGGCAGCCACAAGGCCCCTAAAAAGTGCACGATTGTAAATACCCCTAAAACCAGCACTGCTAGTGAGGAAACAAAGCACTTTTAGTCAACTAATGAAATAATCACCATCATGTTAATAAAGTCAGCTTGGAAAGACAGGTGAGCTTTAATAGCTTTAACCTTTAAACCTTCTTTTGAATTTTCATTTCCTAACTTTTCCAAGGAAGATTTGGCGAAGTAATTTAATTTGAATTAAAATAGTAAAGTTGAGCTACGGTCTTTGGCTTTTTTTGTCAATATCGATTTCATTTTCTATTGAATGAGTCAGCGTTAGCTAGTCGTCAGCGCAGAGAATAACACCCGCTGTCCATTAAGTTGCCGCTGTAGTCACAAAAACTCGTGACAAACTCCCATTGGTTATTTGAGTATTGCTGACAGTAGACAATTATTGCACACATGTTGTTTGGGATAAACAAGCGAGTCACCCGTGAAGAATTTACATCAAAGCAGATCCCGCCGCATTTGCACTCGACTAAGCACTTTCCAATAACGACCCTAAAACACGACTTCATTATTTGTTAGGTGCCGCATGGCGTCAAAACATGTCAGGGCGTCACTACGCCATCAAATGGAATTGTCTGGACACAGAGATGAGAACAACCAGTTCTGCATCTCCTCTAGCTTTATGCAAATACTCCTGTACGTGATGCCTCATGTCCGACTACATCCGACTAAAAGGACGCATTAATACACCCAGAGCCATCTTTACCATTGGGCTAACTGGGCTGCAACACAGGGGGGCGCCGGGCACAAGAGGGCGCCAAGCAAGGGGCACCTGATTTTTATTAGCCCAGGGTGCTGAAAAGTGTTAAGACGGCCCTGAATGCACCCCAAAGTCACCAACTAACTGAAAAATCGCAAAAAAGACCGATCGTAGTTTTCATGATATGGCGCACACAAAAAATCGCAGAGCGAGCTTATAGATCCAGAGTCGACGAGTCAAAATTCTGGATACACCCTTTTTTCTTGAAAATGACTGAAGATATATCAATTCTAATATTGCAGTCGAATAGCGAGTCAATGGCGGGCTATCCAGTTATGACCTTAAATTCGACTCGGAAGGTTGTCGTCAAAGTAATCCATTTTGTACTTTTTAAACGGTTGAAGACACAGTCGAAACTCTTTATAACGAATCGCGATATAACGAATTATCGATATAACGAATACCTAAAAATGGCCGGTTTGGTTCGCTGGCCATAGAACACCACGTTAAAAAATTTCGATATAACGAATTCTCGTTGTAACGAATCGATTTTTTGGGTCCCTTGCGATTCGTTATAAAGAGTTTCGACTGTACAGCAAAATTTCCAATTACAAAGTTGAAGAGTACCATCGAATTAGGTGTGTCCAGACTTTTGACTCCCCCTGAGTAGAATTAGCACTTGTTCCGTTTAAATTTTCAAACATTTTTTCTACAAGCTTGCTTAAACCAAGCCGACATAATGACAACACAAACTTGAAACATTGACTGCACCTACTCTAAAGTAAATGCCGGTTTTATATTTCCCATTACACACAAGAAAAAAGCCTAACAAGCTTTACATAAACGTAATTATACAGCACCAGTAATACAATCCTCGTCTCCACTCCACCCACTTTTTATGTCAACATGCAAAATCCCATTAATCAATACTCATTATAAAACTGAGGAAAAAATTCAGACACTTGCATTCCACCATTGACCTACTTTAGTTGCACTAAATTCCACTCTTGTTTGCTGCAATTGCCACATCTGCAACATTTCAACAACAAGAGCACTAAACTCTTAATACATCTCTCAACTCATTCGTTATTGAATTCTTCTCTTAACCACGCAATCTAGCAAACAGATCCTGCACGAGTCACTCGCTTTCATCCCATCAATTGAATAAAAGAGTTTATTCAGTGCTATTAACTAAACACTCCACAAAGCAATAATCGACCACATGAAACCACCAGCTCTCTCCACATTCCAAAATAGTGCAATTACCTAATGATTAAAGGAAAACCCCATATTCCTCGGCATCTACGCTTTCCTTTTTCTCTGAACGGCATATTTATTTTTCGGATCCGCCCCCCCCCCCTCCACCTCGACACCTACGACTGCTTTTCATAAGTTTGGAAAGGTGACAAAAATTATTGTGGTATAAACTTCATGAGTTCAATAATTATTGATAAATAAATTTGATGAACTTTTACACTGATGAGTGAACAGGTTGATTCATATACTGTAGTACATCAAATAAAGCCAAATATGTGATACGGCGGTTATTCGGGCCGTGCGGATGTTGGAAAAATTGCCGATTTTTCCATAAAATTGGTGATTTTTGGAAACTCCGGCGCTTAATCGAGCCGAGCGCTAATTCCTGAAATCAACGCTGACCCCCGGCGCCTATCAGAACCCGGTGCCAATTAGAAGCTTTATAGTGTGGTTTTTGCTACCGCTGAGTGATAAACACAATTATTAACACTACAGCTGTTGCAATAAACCCAATGGGTTTACAATGGTGTTTTTTTTTTACTTTAGCTGATTTATGATGCTTTACACCATAAATCAGCAAATGTGGCATTTTTCTTAAAAAATAATAAGAAAAAAGAGAGAGAATTAACCTAGAACGATACGTGCACAATACCTGAACAATATTTGCACAACAATTGATGGATTTTATAAAACCTGATAAAATTAAAACGGAAATTTTGATTTCAGACACATGCAATTTTGGATAGATCTAGTTCCCTGATATTGATGATTAAAATATATCTAGTCATTCATAAAATGTATATATATATGTATACATATTGTATATACATATATGTACATTTTATAAATGACTAGATATAGATATAGATGATTAAAATATATATATACATAAATTTTATGAATGACTGGATATATTTTAATCATCTATATCAGGAAACTAGATCAATCCAAAATTGCATGTGTCTGAAATCAAAATATACATATTACATTATTGCACATTAATTTATTATTTAGTCATTAAAAATTAGTAAATTATTATTCTCAATGAGTCATTACAACCAGTTTTAGCCGTTCTATGTAAGGGGAAAATCCGGCCGTTCGAGTGTTAACTTAACAGCTGACATTCTTTTTTCAACTATCAGCAGCTAAAAGAATATCCGAGCAAATCCTACAAAGAGATCCATCGCTGGTTTGATTGGAATTGACTCAAAATAATCACAGCATAAACTGTATCTGGTCGAGTTTTTGGGTAGATTAAAAGTCGAAATTAAATTTCCCCTAGAGTCAGTGAGGTTTTCTTACTTGTACATTTTGAGCACAATGGCGCCGTAACAAAATGCAAATCCCAGTTCTCTGAACCAGGGCTCCAAAAGGCAATTCAGTATCGTCGGCTCGAAATAGCGGCAAACAACCTGAAACAAGTTAAAGCACAGTTAATCCGCGACTAAATCTTCGGTAATTGTTTATTATAAGCTTAGGCTTATTGCACAACGAGCTTAAAGCGAAACTACTTGTTTCTCCGCTTTACGCTCCAAGTTACAATTCAATAAGCATTAAAACTTGTCTTTGGAGACTGCCAATAGTGCCAAAAAGTGCAATTCCAGATGGACCGTTGTACATTTTCAAAAAAATCCTTTTGAAGTCTCCGTTGTGGTGAAATTTATAAGGAAAAAAAATTTAATAAAATTTACTTACCATTTTCAACATATTTCTCATTAAAAATAATTACAAGAGTTGGTGCATTGTCATCGATTTTTATCTTCCCAAAAGCTAATTTAAAAATTATTCCCCAGACTCAACCACATTCTTACCAGCACCAGATTAAATAAAGGGTACTTGGGGCACTGCCTCACAGCATCCATAAAGCTGGTATGTGGAGTTAAGGCCACCTAGTGCAAGAAAATAGCACTTTTTGGTACTCAATCCACCTTTAACCAACGTTGGCGTAAGGTTATACGCGTTTAGGGACAAGCAGTTTCTTGAATAGGAAATTTGTAACTATACTCCGAACCGATACAACGTCGTCCAAACTCCTGGTTGAGCCGTCTCACTGGCGTAGTGGCAAAAAAAAGTAGCCTATAACATTATAATTGTAATCTAACTAGGCAAAACAACCAATAAAAAACTAAACCTTTGTTTACCTGCCAAAAGAAACCAACAAACTATGCTAACAATGTTCGATTAAAAGGGAAAAAAAGCTCATTTTAGCAAATAAAATAAATATTTTATTACCAAATAAATAAAATCCATCATTCTAATCACTCTTTACACTGAAATTCATTGAAAATAAACAGAACTACTTTTCCACGTAGTAGAGCTCAGTCCACAGTTACACCTAATCCGGCTCAACCAATAGGAGTTAGGACCACGTTGTATCAGCTTGGAGTATATGTTAATATTATGATAAGACTAGAACTTTATAGACATTCTGTTAAGTTATGTTAATGTGATGTTGAGTTCATTGTTAAGAACGTGTTACTGCTATATCATACTGTTACATTGTTGTAAAAGCGTTACCATGACAATTTTGTATTACTCCTCACTTGCTTGTATTTTACCCACGAGTAAAGACGTGTGTTTTGTTTTCCACTTTAAAAACCTCTCCTTTATTTCAACGTGATGCCCCAGCATAACAAATTGGTTATGGGTCCAGGACGTTAAGCAGCGCGGGTGTGTCCAACGAATATCGGAAAGGTAGACGAACGTTTCCACGGCACGACGAGACGATTCGAACGTACGGCAGACGATTCGAACGTGCGGCAGACGTTCCGAGAAAACGGAAAAACGAGCGGAATCGAACGTGTGGCAAGACGGGCCTAAATCGAACGAGGACGCAAACGAGGTCGGGAACCGTGAGTTATTTTCGACTAGTAATTAGCTTCATGAGCCATAAGGGACGAAAGGCATAATTTTCAACGAGTTTGCAACGAACGGGATTCGAACGACGCCATTTTCGAACTGCACGTGCAACCGAAACAAGAAGAAAACGACGCCATTATTGAAGCAAAACGAACTATTTGTGCATGCAATTGTTTAAAACTTGTATTGTTAGGATCTGCGCAACGAAGCTTTGTTGTAGTTTTAAGATACAATTAAGTTTGTTTCAATTGTTGTTGCTATTTTGGGGGAAAATTGTTTGAAACTGACAACAGTCTGTGCTATTTGCAATTTTGAAAATTTTCCGAGACAAGATGACGACTGAGACTTCATCTAGCATTACTTCCTACGGGATAGAAAAAATGGATGGTACCAACTATTTGTCTTGGGCATTCAGTGTCAAGCTTCTACTAACCGAGAAGAAACTTTGGGCTGTAGTTGATGGGACTGAAAAAGAAGCTGATCCAACAAAATTGTCAGAGTTGACCAATAAAGCTTTTTCAATAATTGGTTTGACAATCAAAACACAACAGCAATCACATATACGGGGATTGCAAAGTCCAAAAGAAGCTTGGGATCGACTGAAAGAAGTCTACGAACCGACGAACTCGTTACGCATCGTCCAACTCCGCCGAGAACTTTATTCAACAATGAAGCAGACCGGTGAAAATATGGACAAGTATCTCATGAGAGTGTCCGAATGCTCCGAGAGATTAACGAATGCGGGCCAAACGGTCGGGGACACAGATTTGGCTTGGGCCATGTTATGTGGTTTGACCAAAGAATACGAAGGACTGATTACGTCAGTACACACGATTGCAAAAGCGGATTTCACGTCGAACAAAATAAAAGACATGATATTGGCGGAGTCTTCAAGAAGAGAGACTTCAGACAATACCAAACGGGATTCGGCTGTGCTAATTGCGAACAAGATTCCACAGCAACGTGATCTTAAAAAGATCAAATGTTACAATTGTAACAAATTTGGCCATTATGCGCGGGACTGCCACAAGCCCAAGAAGGAAAGAAGCGCTGAGTCCAAGAATTCCAGTGACCACAAGAAGGCCAATGTTATGTCGGCATTTGCGGCGCGAGCGGATAAGGACGTTTGGGTGATCGATTCAGGAGCGAGTCATCACATGACAGCGCAGAAAGGGAAATTTTTGGAACTTCAAAATCCCAAAGTGGCGGAAATAAATATCGCAAACGGAAAGAAGGTCAAAGTAGAAGCTCAAGGGGACATCAACGTAGATTTCGTGTACGATGGGCAGACAGTACCAACGATTTTAAAAGAAGTACTTTACGTGCCGGAAGTGACGATGAATTTACTCTCCGTCGCGCAACTGGAAGCAAAAGGCTACTGGTTGTCATTCAAGAACGGATTTTGCAACGTGATAAATTCAAAGGATGTCGTGATTCTTCGAGCGAAGAGAGAAAACAGAATGTATCTGGTCAACGAGGCGTCACATCACGGGATGACGGCGACAACGGAAGCGACCAAAAACGAAATTTGGCATCAAAGATACATGCACGTGTCTTTGGACAGTCTACAAAAGATGGCCGAAAAAGACAAAGTCAGGGGATTGGAGATCAACAAAGATGCAATCAGCAAATGTGATTCATGTCTCCAAGGAAAATCCACCCGAAAACCATTCAACAAGGAAGAACGGAAGTTGGCATCCGAAGTACTGGATTTGATCCATTCGGACATTGCGGGTCCACTTCAAACAAAGAGCAAGGGAGGGCATCGTTACTACATTACGTTTATTGATGATAAGTCAAGGAAAATAGATGTCTACTTTCTGACCCACAAATCTGAAGCGCTTGAAAAATTTCAAGATTACATGACGAGAATGGAGAGAAAAACGGGGAAGAAAATAAAAGCCTTGCGAACGGATAACGGGCTCGAATACTGCAACGAAGAATTTGACCGTTTCCTGAAGGAGAAAGGAATTTCTCATCAACGCACCGCAGTGTACACCCCAGAACAAAATGGAATTTCTGAGAGATTAAACCGGACATTGCTGGATCTGGTGCGGTCAAGTTTGATCCAAACGCAATTGGGTGCAGATTTTTGGGCTGAAGCAGTCAATACTGCAGTTTACGTGAGAAACCGGACAGTGACACAAATCACTGGGAAAACGCCGTATGAAGTTTGGTACGGGCGAACGCCATCCGTGAAACACTTAAGAGTGTTTGGCTGCAATGCAGTGATGCACGTTCCCGCGGCCAAAAGAAGAAAATTGGACAATCGCGGAGAAAAATGCATATTTCTTGGGTATTCAGCCGGGGAGAAGACATATCGGTTGTGGAATACCAAGAAAAGAAAAGTGATGACTTCACGTGACGTCGTGTTCAAAGAAAATGAATTCGGATTCAACGAAACGGATGAACTGGACGCGAAGGAAGTAATGACTCTCACTTTCGACGAACCGAAACAAGTTCCGCCAGCGGCAAAACCAAAACGTGGACGACCGACAAAAGCTGAAGCCGTTCAAAAACAGTACGAACCAACAAAAATGATTCTCCGAAGTCAGGTGCAACAACAAGCGGAACCGGAAGTTGCAGAAACGGAAGATGCTGAGGAGGAAGATGAAGAGGATTTGATAGGAACAGCAATGTTTTGTCATTTTGAAGAACCTTCTACCTACCAAGAGGCATTGAATTCCAAGGACGCAACGAAATGGCAAACCGCAATAGATGACGAATTAAACAGCTTACACAAGAATGAAACATGGGAGATTACGGATTTACCAAAAGACAGCAAAGCGATTGGCTGTAAATGGGTGTTTCGAGTCAAACAAAACCCAGATGGTTCAGTTGAGCGGTATAAAGCGCGCTTAGTTGCCAAAGGATTTACACAGCGCTACGGTCATGATTATACCGAGACATATTCTCCAGTGGCCGGAATTGCGACAATGCGACTCATAATTGCTATAGCTGTAATTTTGGGTTGGGTGTTGGAACAAGTTGATGTAACGACAGCATACTTAAATGGTATACTCGAAGAAGAAGTCTACATGGAAATTCCCGAAGGCTTAGTGGGAAAATGGAAAAACAAAGTGTGCAGACTAATCAAGTCGTTATACGGATTAAAACAATCAGGACGTGCGTGGAATGACAAGTTGGACGAGGAACTCGAGAAACAGGGTTTCAAACGTTGTTTTTCCGACGCGTGTGTTTATTGGATTCAAATAGGAAACGAACGCGGAATTATCGGGGTTTACGTCGACGACATGGTGATAGCCGGACAATCAGAAAACATGTGTCGAGAAATCAAAAAGAGACTGCGTAAATGTTTTGAAATCAAAGAACTTGGAACTCTGAAGTACATGTTAGGAATCGAATTTGGACGGGATAAAAACGGAAACATGTTTTTAACGCAAGAAAAATATGTTGAGAAAATCCTGAAGAGATTCAACATGACTGATTCAAAACCAATGGCAACACCAATGGTGAAATGTACTGACAACAATAAGAAAGAGCCAGAAGAATTTGAAGATCTGACGGTCGAGCCTTATAGAGAGGTAATTGGCTGCTTATCTTACTTGGCCAACAGTACGAGACCGGACATTTCACACGCTGTAAATGTGTTAGCACAATTTAACAGCAAACCAAAAACCAATCACTGGCAAATGGCCAAACGCATTCTACGATATCTGTCGGGAACCAAGAAACACGGATTGGTTTACAATGAGAATAAAGGATTTTTGACTGCATTCGCAGACGCAGATTGGGCGAATTGCAAGATTAACCGAAGATCTTACAGCGGAACTTTGCTGAAACTAGCCGAGAATTTAGTAATATGGCAGAGCAGCAAGCAGAAGGTCGTAGCCACCAGCAGCATGGAAGCCGAGTACATCTCGATGTGCAATTGTTCGAAAGACATTGTATGGATGCGACGACTGATCGAAGAGTTGGATTTGTCAACGTTGATCGGAGGACCAACAATCATGAGATGCGACAACCAACCAGCTAAAGTTTTTGCACAAAGCAATGTGGAGAACCGGAGATCAAAACATATTGATGTCCGGTACCACTACATCAGAGAACAGATAAAGGCGAAACGAGTCAAATTGGAATTTGTTCCAACCGAGAACAATGAAGCTGATTTATTGACAAAGCCTTTAGATAAAGTGAAATTAAGTAATTTCAGAGAATTATTAGGTGTGAAACCAATTATCAGGGCATAATGGGTTTCAGGGGAAGTAATGTTAAGTTATGTTAATGTGATGTTGAGTTCATTGTTAAGAACGTGTTACTGCTATATCATACTGTTACATTGTTGTAAAAGCGTTACCATGACAATTTTGTATTACTCCTCACTTGCTTGTATTTTACCCACGAGTAAAGACGTGTGTTTTGTTTTCCACTTTAAAAACCTCTCCTTTATTTCAACGTGATGCCCCAGCATAACACATTCATTATTTATTTAATTAATTATTCTAAATTGAAATTCTCTGCCCCTTAAAACTCCAGCATAACTTTTAAGCTGGCTTTGCTGCATTAGCAAAAATCCCTTCAGCCAACGGCTTTTAGCTTTTACCAGTAGTGTCTAAAACCACCACCAGCTGATTCAAACTTATTTATTTTTATTGTTCACGTGTTTATTTTTTGGGGCCCCTTTATTTTTTGGGGCCCCAATTGACCTTAAAGCAAATCTATCAATCACACATTTTCAATTATGCAATCTTGTTAGCATGGGGCCCCTTAAATGCAGCTCTGCATCTCTCTTCACTTCTCCATCTGCTGCAAGAGCATAATGCAGGCGCCACTCAGCTGGTGGTACCCTTTCCCTGAGAAATGGCAGCATCCGCTAAATCTCACCGAAGAAATAAACATGAGTGTGCGTGCTTCTAATCAGCTTGCAATAAATTATTAATTATCGTAAACTGTTTATGAATTGCTCGAAGACGAGCATGACTTTTCAAGTTACGAATGTTTGCTTGGCTTTATCAATGGCTTTGCTGTTTGTCGATGATGTAACATCATTTAAGACACAGCAACACAAACATATACATTCATCGTAAATTCCGGCCCCGTGTAAACAAATAACAGTCGACCATTTGCATAAAAGATGAACACTTCGCGTGATAAAATGTCTTTCGCTCTTAACCAGGAGGAAAGAAAAACAGTCCATTTGTCTCGCCATCCCCCACACATCCCCCAACACTTTGTAGCAGCTTCACTGCAAAGTTTGAGCGGTGTGTGGGATAGTAAAGGGTTTCATTATATGTACGATTTTGCAATTTTGTGATTTTGTATTAATCATAAAATATGGTACAGTATAAAACTAGTCTACAAGTTTCACCGAGTACTCTGGAGTTGTTTCTGGGTGTGGCCATTGCGGATTCAAAAATACACCCAATTCTGTTTTTACATCGTCTTTTATTCTACACGATTTTGATTTAACACGGTCTAGAAACATAAATTCAATCCCGTTTTTACACAATTTATTTTGATTTAACACTGTTAAAATAACTGCCTTTTTAAAATGTGGTTTAAATTGTAAAAAAAAAATTTCAATTAACTCCAATTTTCTATAAAAAAAATTTAAGAATTTATTGTCTAGGAAATATATAAGAAATTTCTCTTGTTTGTTGTCTAGGAAATATATAAGAAATTTCTCTTGTTTGTTGTCTAGGAAATATATAAGAAATTTCTCTTGTTTGTTGTCTAGAAAATATATAGGGAATTCCCCTTCTTTTGTCTTTTTTTACAGCTTTGTTTTCTATCTAGAACGTATTCTCAGTGTAACACCAGAATTAGGTGTACTTCGACACATTGTAAATTATTTGAAACATCCATTTACAACCCAAACTTATCCGCCTCCATTTAATTTTCAGTTTGACAAGTCTTAAAATCGCTTGCTAAATTCGCAAAATACCCTTTACATGATTTTGTGAATTTGCGTTTCTCTTCTTTAGTGTTTTCGCAATTGTGCGATAGATTGGCAGAACTGACATCACGTGACAAATCCAAAAGTGCAAAATTGTTAAAATTGCAAAATTAATACAAAATTGCAAAATTAATACAAAATTGCAAAATTAATACAAAATTGCAAAATTAATACAAAATTGCAAAATTAATACAAAATTGCAAAATTAATACAAAATTGCAAAATTAATACAAAATTGCAAAATTAATACAAAATTGCAAAATTAATACAAAATTGCAAAATTAATACTCCGTACAAAATTGCAAAATTAATACAAAATTGCAAAATTAATCCAAAATTGCAAAATTAATCCAAAATCGCAAAATTAATACAAAATTGCAAAAATAATACAAAATCGCAAAAATAATCCAAAATCGCAAAATTAATCCAAAATCGCAAAATTAATCCAAAATCGCAAAATTAATCCAAAATCGCAAAATTAATCCAAAATCGCAAAATTAATACAAAATCGCCTTCATTAATGAAACCCTTTAATAACATGTGATCCTCCTTCCACCGCCGTGTGAATATCCATCGAGAGCGCACGTTTTGACACGCTATTTGTTTTTTCTTGGCTCGACGGCGACACGAGGATTAGGCTTAGTCATTCGGATCGATACTAACTACAAAAGAAATGACTGCAGCCATTCATGGCATTCACCTCCGTGTATAAAGAAATAAATGACACTTTGGACGATTGTACACGTCTCGCGCCGGCGCATTGGCCCATGTTTCACTTTCTCATTTTTCTCTCCCGTTTCAACACTTACCGTCGCATAAATGAGAATTGCTCCAATCAGAATCATTTCCAGCATCGTCCACATTCCGGTAGCAATCGTCTGCCAAAAGATACCAAGAAACGAGTCATTTATTGTCCCGCTAACTCCACATAATGTCAGCAAAATGACACTGCAATTCAATTTTTGCAAACTAATGTGTTGGCCGCACCAACAATAGCCGCCATTTTGGACAAGGTGTGGAGAATTTGAAAAGGTGCGTTCAATGGGATTGCCAATACAAAAAGGCCAAACTTTTAGTATGGATTTTTCTTGCTAGCCCGTATACGGTCCAAAAATACATTGGAATTATATTGCAATGCATTTTCTAAAATGTATTATGAAATGCGTTCCCAATATTATTATTTGTCAAATATAAATGCATTTTCAAATGCTTTTTTCAATCGTATTAATTCCGCGAAGTGCTCTACATTTAGGAATGCATTCAGCGAAAAGCAATACAGTCAAACCTCGTTATAACAAACCGCAATATATAACATATATATAACATATATAACATCATTTATTTGTTATTCATACAATTATTATTTTACGTCATATCTTCGTAAAATTTGCAATTTTTCGTTACAACGAATACATAAAAATGGCTTGGTTGACCGATTGGAATGTGTTTCCGTAAATAAATAAATAAATAAATAAATAAATAAATAAATAAATAAATAGAACACCATGTTAAAAAATTTTGATATAACGAACTTTTGTTATAACGGACCAATTTTTCGAGTCCCTTGTGGTTTGTTATAACGAGGCTCGACTGTATATTGTAAAATATATTTTTGAACCGTATGGGAGGAGACGGGGGAAAAATACACTTGAAAATGCTCTAAGTTGGAGTGAAATTGTATGTGCGTAGAAAAAGTACATTTTCAAAGTCATTTAGGTTGTGTGATGAATTATGGCTGGTTTGGTGGTGGAAATGTTAGAAATAAGTAGATAAATGAACGAATTAAATGAACGAATGAATGAGTGAGATTTTTTTTTCGTGTTTTGCAATTTATTTCTTGACTTTTCCCATTTATTTCTCGACTTTTCCTATTTATTACTCGAGTTTTTCTATTAAACTCGACTTTTTCCATCTAATCCTTGGATTTATCCTTATTTTTTAAGTTTATCAATCTTTTTTCATTTTTTTTATTATCAATTTCCCATCTTTTCCCCATTTTTACCGTTTTTTTTTTAAATTTCTTTCCATTCTAGCAACTTATTACAGGCTAAATCACACATTTTTGATCTATGGGCCCCATAACGCACCATAATTAGCTAAGTTTTTGCAGTCTGTTTTTGCATCGACACCCACAGAAACAGCGGTACGTTCAATTTCAAATCAAAAAACCGATTCTCTCGATTAGCAAAACGCGTCATATTTTTTAGAATCTGATTATTAAAAAACCGATTCTCATAATCCACGTTTGTGGTTGATTCTTTGGATTTCGACCTCGATTTCAACTCGCTTACCGGTCGGCTCTTTTGTAATCAATAAATCAGCGAGGCACAAAAACTTTTTGCAAAGAGCGAAGTTTATCTGAATAATTTCTTATCAGGAAATGAGTATACTAATACATTCATTTCCTGATTAATTATTTGCAAATATATTATTAAAAATCAGAGGAAGTTGATTCCAGAACACTTATCCCTCGAAGAAAAAAATACTTTTTGGTGCAAATTCCACCTTTAACCAACGAAGGCATAAGACTATACGCGTTAATTTTTTTTGCTGAAAATTTGTGACTATACACTCAAAAAGGCACCTCACAATGTGTACTCCCATTGGTCGAGCTAGTTTACTACTAACTCCAGACTGTATACTACTACTAGGAGAAGTAGTGTCACGGGCAGGTTACCCACCCTTCTTTTTTATCCATTCTTAACTTAGACTAACCCAACCTTAAGTTCTCTTATTTTTTCCCAATCTTTCTTTTCATCTAATATTGATGAATCATCTCTAAATATATGCGCAGCTTCATCGCGCGCATCTTATTATTTCCAACAATTAACCTTATTTTATACCTTTCACCCCCTCACCCACTTTGATTGATCTAACCATGTGACTCATGTTTACCTCATCACTGTTTTCATAATCCAAACACACTTCTCATACTTCTTTCAACGAGTTAAGACCTCTTAGATTGAATTGAGTTTGTCAACCTTTAGTTTGCGTCTTAACACGCGCACCTCTAATATAACACTTAATAGCGCCTCTTTTTGCCCACCTTTTATCACTTCGCATGCCTGTGACATTCTACGCCCACCCGCTTATGAATTACACCGCGCATACTCATTTCTTTTAACGTCAAAACCTACAACGTGAGATTCGAGCCCGTCGAATATAAATAATGTGTTACAGCGAGCTTAGGTTTATTCACCGTCTAATATCCTCATTTGACGACGGCACAAAACGAGTAAATCTACGAACTTTGCCCACTGGTTTGCGCTACATCACCTTGCGCGTAAATTCAGATCAAACTAACTAAACATCTAAGTTGATTCGTAACAGTAGTTTTGTTTTTTATTTATTGTTGTGATTGTTATGACTAATTTGGTTTATGTTATTTTGATTTTATTTAATACAAAATGTTATTTCCATCATTAAAATGAAGTTTTACACATTAAAAAATGTCAAACTCATGTTTGTTGTGCTTATTGCTTACATCGTCTGGGAGTTTGAATTTTAGGCCGTTGCCTAGGCAATCGATTGCAATGTCTGTCATTGTAATGCAATTCTGGTGTTTGGGTCTACTTTTCCGGATCACTACACCAGTAAACTGGCTCGGCCAATGGGAGTACACCTTGTAAAGTGCCTTTTTGAGTGCAACTCGAGTATATGTATATCATATTTTATCGATTAAAAGTCGGCCTCGAATTGTAGCCGCCCTCGTAGTGTTTAAAACCACCACCAGATGGTTCAAACTTATTTATTTTTATTCTTTATGTCTTGAAATTAATTGCAAACAAATGGCCCCTTTAACTAATCAACCTAAAAATTGTCCCTAAACGCGTAATGCCTTACACCAAAACGGGTTCATTTTCGACGAATGAGAAAGGGACATGACACCGGTACTAGTTCTAATGCTATTGGGCTGTACAGTTAAGTCAAAACTGCGCGTGCTCAAGATTTATTAGAATCAACTCAATCAAGTTTCTATAATCGTTTCTTCGCAATTTGAAATTGAACGGCGCTAATTTAATTTTGCGAGTATGATACCGTACCACTGCTTTCCGCAACCGAAAAACGATGACAGCAATGATGATGGCAATGGTCATGGAGAAACTTTGTACACCCAGAGGAAAACCGCGTAGAAGCACGTCATACTCAACGAAGCAGGGCGATTCATCCACGCAAGAGGCACAGCCCGAACGACAGGGGGCGCAATGCAATCCTGGTCTTTCTTCTGATAAGATGGCGTCGACCTGCGAACCGTTCAACCAGCCGTGAGGATTCGATGGTTCCTGGAAGAAGTAGCCGGCACGGCATGAACACGAGTAGGTACCCGGACGGAGTCCTTGTTTGCGCATTGGGTGGCACTGGTAAACAAATAAATTAGCAATTTTAGCAATTTTAGCAATTTATTAACAACATTCTTTGGGCGCGTCAGATAAATGTGGCAAATTGAGGAAACAGTTGTGGTTATTGGCGTGTTCAAACGAGAAATGGTTATCGGTGTGAACTGCCACGTCAAAATGAATTTTTCAATGCGTGTTTTTGCTATTTTTGCAGTTTTTGGACATGAAACGTGCAGATTTGACAGGAAATAACATTTTTTTGGACAGAAAACTGTAATTTTAAATGATAAAACGCTAATCTTGGCTGAACCTTAAACTTTTTACTGCTAAAATGCATTTTTTGCAGAAAAAAATATAATTTAAACTGTAATTCAATTTTTTATAGAAATAACTGTCATTTAAACTGCAAGAATGCTTTGGTATTGACAAAAACTGCAATTTTAACTACTAAAATGCGTTTATTGCAGATAAATGTATAATTTTAACTGCAAAAATGCATTTTTTTTGTAAAAAAGTAATAATTTTGTGCTAAAATGCAATTTTTTGAAAAATAACTAATTTTAACTGCAAAAAAATAAATAAATAACCAATGTGTAAAATTCATTCTTTCGTATAGAAACAACATTTTTTTTTTCATAGTAAAAAGGAAATAAAAAATTTAAGTTTTAAAAATATAAAGACCATGTCCAAGCTGATCTATTCAATCTACGGCATGTATAATACATTTCTAAAGTAAATCTAAATTAAAAAAATGTTGAAAGGTGCTATTCAAGAGGGATTTTATCTCTGACGTGACCTGCCACTGCAATGGCAGTAAACGACTTGAATATCTAAAGAAGGCCAGGACATGCGATAACAGCTGAAGCAGCACCCAGTGCTCCACGGCAATGACACCTAAGAGGAAAACAACTGCACAACACCGAAACTTTTAGCATAATTAATCAAACAAAAAATCAACAAAAATCAATAACAATGAAAACAAATAACCAAAAATTAGCACAAAAAAAAACACTAAAAACCAGCAAAAATCATCAAAAACCAATAAAAAGTGATAAAACCAACTAAAATCATCAAAAATTAACAAAACCTACAGAAAAATCAACTAAAACCTACAAATATCACGAAAAAAATCAACAAAATCAATAAAAACCTACAAAAATCATTTAAAAATATCCAAAATTTATTCTAAAAATATCCAAAAATCAACAAAAATCAATTAAAACCATCAAAAATTAACAAAACCCATAAACAAAATCGACAACCACCAAAATCACCAAAAAATTATCACAAAATCAATAAAAATCGACAAATAACAAAAATTTCAACAAAAAATTGACCAAAAAAACCAAGAAAAACCATCAAAAATCAACATAAAAATTCTTTTAAAAATATTTTTCCCTAACATTTCATTTGTATGTATTTATTTGAGGTTACCAGGGCCTCATCGGGCATTTGGATTTTGTGATAACGTCTGCAGTTGATTTGTAATTCAAATGTGTAAACCCCAACAGATTAGGCTTAACGCACCTGCATGGTCAAGCGGTCGCATCTGTGAGTGTCCGCGAAAAGAGATCCATCCCCAGCACATTGATTCACATCCACAACATCCATATCGAACATTATGGCCACAACACCTCTGAAATAAATAAAAAAAATCAATAATACATCAACAATTTTAACCGTTACAAAATACAAACACACCGCCATTTTAAACATCAATTTCGATTTTATAACACTAGGTGTCAGGTGTCGCGTAAACAATAACAAACCAATGACAATTTTTTGTTAAATAATCTTTTTAATTAACTAAAATCACTTTAATTTTTCCTTCCGGACAAAAAAACGAACTAATTTTGACAAATATTTAACCAAACCGACACTTTAACCGTAAGTGTCATGTACTTCCAGGCATTTCCAATCGATAAATTATAAGTTTGTATTGTTCGGTGCGTGCCGGCGCATGCGTGAAAAGCGAAAGCGTTATTAAACATTAATTTACCGCATACATTTTACATTTAAATCCAGATTTTAAAACCAGATTTAAACTAGAATAAAATATTCAGCGCGTCAAAAATGCATTTTTATACACGAAGTTCGCTCGTGAATTCGCGAAATCGAAAAACATCGAAGCGCCGTAGCGACATTTTTGTCAAATAAATAAACAAATAAAAACCACATCACATTTTCCACGAGCATTATTCACGCATTTCCTCGCAAGTTTTGAATAAAAATAAAAATAAGAAACAACACAAGTTGTGAGTATCTAAAGTAAACCTGACGTCGAGAGTACATCCCGCCTACCTAATCTCGTTACCATGGCTACCGTTGGACGGTTTCCAAGGTCGTCTCGACTCGCGCACGATACTCGAGACAATTACATAAAATCGTTCAACCCAATACACATTCCAGAGGTGAAATCAAGTAGAAAATAAGACGCAAACCACGTGATTTTCGTCGCGCAAGATGGCGGACATGTGTGGTTACGTCAGTCAAATGTAAACGGATTTTTATTTTTATTCAACGAGCGATAAAAAGTGTTGTAAATGATGAATAATGCAAATTAAAGGCGAGTTATGGCGGTAATTTGGTGTATTTTAGTTGTGGAGTGTTGGCGGGAGCTGGAGTGAGAAGTAGTAAAAGGCGGGAGTGTACAAATGGCCGTTTTGGAAGTGAAAAGTGACCCGATCGCGGTCACAGGCGAGTGGCTTCTCCGCATGACATGCGTGAGGCGAATGCAGCTTGACTGCGGGAGTTGCTTTTGGTGTTTTCATTCATTGGGTATTATGAAAGGGAAGTTGGATTTGTTGCTTGGCAATATAATATCTTTTGTTTCGGGCTTGAAAGGAAGTTGTTTTGAGTGATGGAGACAGTTTAGGATTAATTTGGAATTTGTTTTTGGGGGGTTTTAGTTGTTGATGCAAAATTATTATTTCCACGAAAAATTATTATTTCCAAAAAAAAATTATTATTTCCAAAAAAAAATTATTATTTCCAAAAAAAAATTATTATTTCCACAAAAAATTATTATTTTTACAAAAAATTATTATTTCCACAAAAAATTATTATTTCCACAAAAAATTATTATTTCCACAAAAAATTATTATTTCCACAAAAAATTATTATTTCCATAAAAAATTATTATTTCCACAAAAATTATTATTTCCACAAAAAAATTATTATTTCCACAAAAAATTATTATTTCCACAAAAAATTATTATTTCCACAAAAAATTATTATTTCGAAAAAAAAATAATTATTTCCAAAAAAAATCATTTTTAAGAAAAAGAAATTATTTCCAAAAAAATCATTTTTTAAAAAAATTATTATTTTCTAAAAAAAAACCATTTCTTTCAAAAAAAATCAATATTTCCAAAAAAAAAATCATTATTTTTAAAATTGATAAAAAATAATTAGTTTGAAAATTGATATGAAAAAAAATCAAGATTTTTCAACAACAAAAAAAAATCAAAATTTTGCAAAATCAAAAAATAATAAATCAAAAATCAAAAAAAAAATCAACAAAAAAAAAACCAAAAACTCACAAAACCAAAAAAATAATTTTCTAAAAAAAAAAAAAAAATTGATCCAAAAACCCATGACATTGACATCCATTAAAACCATAATTACACCCATAAAAAAACCCAAACCATCTATTAAAAAATCACCAAAACCCCAAAAAAATCAATCAAAACCAAAACCTACCTAATAACAAGCTCCTTCTCCGCATCCCTCGCGAAAAACGGCACCGACCACGTCGCCAACCACTTATTAGTCAATCCACAATCAAAAAACGGCGCCGTCCACGCCCCATCCTTCACCCCACTCCACACAACCCCTTCCCCAGCCCCTTTCCTCCCCCCATTACCAACCACCGAATCCAACATCAACCACCCCGCGCCCGCCCCCCACTCCATCTCGTCCGCCGGCCGCCACACGCTCCCCGCATCCACCCAGCGGACTCCGTCGCCCGCCCGATAAACGAACGGAATGCGCACATCGTCCCGCCTCACGACGGCCGCGGCGGCAAAAATCAGACGATCACTCGCCACCAAACCGTTCACCAAACTGTACAACAACGTCTCTTCCTGCGCGCTCTCCACCACTTCCGGCTGGTGCACACTATTCAAAACGTTGGCGGCGTTGACGCACAGCGCGGCCGTGCGGTTGAAGAGCGTGCGCAGAGCGGGCGCGAACTCGTAGTTGAAATGGGCGAGACTGGTCCTGGTGCAGTTAGCCTCGTCGCGCACGCTCTGGATGAGGTTGAGGATGGTCCCGACGATCTCCTCCGACTCGGACGGGTCCTGGGCGACGGCCGAGGGGATGGCGAAGGCTGCGGCGAGCACTGGGAGAAGCCAGAGCCAGCCAGGGCCCATATCCGAGCGGCCAGTGCTGCCGATGTGGGTGGGGAGGCCCCGGTCGAGGTTAGGCCATTTTCACGGGGTTTTGGAGAGTGGTTAGCGCGGCTTACGGTTCGGGGTGAGTGCGTGGGTGGTTCCGGAGGTGTTGTTGTGGTGGCGGCGGGGCCATTTGGGTGGTCGACGGTGGGGAAATGTCATCCGGTGCGTGGTGGCGATGGACTGGGTTTGGTTGTGTTGCTTTGTTCGGAGTGAGGCTTTGCTGCAAGGTTGCGTGGCGCGGCGCCAGCTGGTGGGGTTTGGGGGAAGGAAGGTGCGGGTTTGGTGGATTCGGTGAGGAGTTGGAAGGTTGGTTTTGGGTTGGGTTTCGTTGGAATTGGATGGGAAAGGTGGGAAATAGGGTTTGGTTGGGAAGGAAGGAAGTGAGTTTGGTTTTGTTTGTTTGGATTTTCATTAAAGGTGTTTAAGATCTGCTGGTTTAATTTGATGAAGTTGATGGAATTTGATACAATTTGACGAAATTTTCTTACAATTTTGCTTAAAATTCTTGGAAACTGATGAAATTTGATGAAATTTGATAAAATTTGATGGAATTTGATGAAATTTGATGAAATTTGATGAAATTTGATGAAATTTGATGAAATTTGATGAAATTTGATGAAATTTGATGAAATTTGATGAAATTTGCTGAAATTTGATGAAATTTGCTGAAATTTGGCTGAAATTTGCTGAAATTTGATGAAATTTGATCAAATTTGCTGAAATTTGCTGAAATTTGGCTGAAATTTGCTGAAATTTGGCTGAAATTTGCTGAAATTTTGCTGAAATTTGATGAAAATTTGATGAAATTTGCTGAAATTAGATGACATTTGCTGAAACTTTGATGACATTTGTTGAAAATTTAATCAAATTTGCTGAAAATTTGTAAAATTTGCTGAAAGATTTGTCAAACGTGTTCAAATTTCATGCAAAAATAATTGCAAAAATTCTAACCAAAAAACAAAATCAAATAAACCAACCAAACACAAAAATCTACCCTGCATTTAACACCAAACCAACAAAATAGCAACAACGCTCCAACAACCCATTGTTCCAAAACAAAATGTCCACCCGTATCAACCAAATTAAATACGATCCCCAACCTCAACCATTGTGAAGCCCAGCCGATCAACCATGAACGACGACGAAGGCGACGATGACGATGACGAAGTCAAAAAGAAAAAACCAAAATGTCCGTACACCGAATACTACTATGAAGGCCTGCGCCATTTTCAGGCCGGAAACACGACACCCGCTCTACAATGCTACGAAACGGTCAGTTTTTATTCACACACTCAAATACAAAAATACACAAATTATAAATTAAATTTATATATAAAATAAAAAAAGATTTGCAAAATCCGCCATTTTCGTCATTTTAAAGTGAGGGACCTTGAAAGGATAGATCAATAATTGTGTGAAGAGCATTGCCCCGCTGTATGTCAATTTGGTTCCTTCTTCGGGAATTTAATTCAAACCTAGAAGGGAAATTAAATTGATTTTTCGTTTGCTATTTTTAATTTCATTTCATTTAATCGCGAATTAAGATATTTTTATAGTTGAGATTTTATGACGACGTCAGAATCGTGAATTAAGGCGAATTTGAGATTTTGTGACGTCATGAAATTTGATTTTTGAATGAGATTTTATTTGTTTGCGGTTAAATTTATGATGTCATGTAAAGAATTCGGTCGGGTCGTCGATACAAATTCATCTGTTGGGAGTCTGGGATCAATTCCAATTGGCTGCGGCGCCATCTGTAGTTAAGAATGAGAAATGAATTGTGTAAAAAGTCTAGTTCGTTTGTGAACACATAGAGTCAGCCGGGTGGGATTACGTTCAAAAGTCGACTGGAATCCGGTTTAGTTTGGAGTGATGGGGATTGTAGTTGGGTTGAGAGGTGTTTGTTGGGTCGGTGCTGTTGGTGTTGCGGGATTGGACCGGCGAAGAGCAGCGATCACGTGTTTATCTCCGAATGTAAAATCACTTTTCATCCAACTGCGACATTTGTAAAACGCATCAACACCGTAAAATATCATGGCCAGAATACCAAAAATCTAAAAAATAAAAAAATTCAAATCTCGACCGGTCACGTTTAATTATTCACCCACAAGTACAAAATAAGCTTTATAGTTCCAATTTTTAACACTCGGCGCTGCCGATGCGGCGATGGCGCTGCGTACTTGTGGGTATATAATATTTACCGCTGCTGTCACGTAACCTTCGCGTTTAATTCCCCACACAAAAGCAACAACGGCGGTTACAAGAAGAAAAACAGTCCACAAAATACAATAAATCGTTTCCTACGAAATAAAAACTAAAAATATAAAAATACACAACACGAAATTCTCGATTCTGCGTACGAAAATCCAAGTGAGTTTGCGCGACCGGTCGATAAGATTGAAGCAAAAAAAGAGAAACAAAACGGCAGTCACGCAAAATCCACACCCCGACGCAAAACTCAACCAAAATGCCCGTTTATGTTCGGTCGATGGCGACGCACGCATGCGCACGAAGCACGCCACGTCGAAAATCTGTAAACGATTTTCCACCGGCTTTTAAAACCAACCGGAAATGACGAAACGAATCAAAAAATCGGGTTTTATAGTCACCATTTGTATGATTTTCAAGATGCCCGGAATGGTGATCAAATAATGACTTCTCGCCACGTCTTTTGGCCGTGGATGAGCGGCTGCAGCGTCATTTGTTGACATAACTTTTCGCTGGAATCGAAGAAAGAGCTAAGGCGGTGTCAGAACCGCCCAGAAACGTCAGACAAGCCTAACTTTGGACTTCCCTTCTTCCTTCCTTAGGTTAGGTTGGTTCAAGGCCAAACTTAGGCATAAACAAATGCCAGCTATAAATAGCAAGTGTTGATAATTCTCGCTGATACTTCCCAATTGACGTCATACATGCCAACATAGGGTTTCTCAAACCGTTGGGGCCCCTTTGTCGCTTATGTATGATTATTTATTATATATACGGAGAAAAAATAAGTGTATTTTTTAGATATTTTAATATGCTTAGGGGCCCCTTGCAATTTTGGAAAAAAAATATTCTATGACCTTTTTCAAGGTTATTTCAAACAGATTAGAGAAATTTTTCATTTCTCTTCCTATGGCCTTTAATGCGGCCCATTCGTCTTGGCGAATCTTGAGCCGGCCATCAGAGCCGACAACGCCATTCGTGCGTTCTCTGACCACGTGGTCAGCGGTTGGTCTTTCGTTGGGTGACTTAAGTGTCTTTTCCTTGCGTCAGGTGTGTCCAACACCTTGTGGTCTCCTCTGATCCCTGATGTCTGTCCGCCACTCAATCAATGATTGGCATCATTGCTGTGCACGCAACTTCCACATTAGAAATTCCGCTGTGCAGCTGCGACATCTGAAGTTAAAAACCGGCACCAACACCAAACAGGAAATGGATTTCGGTATTTCAGAATGTTCTGAAATATACCGGTTTTCGGTAATAGCGTTGAACTGGCCAGGGTGTCAGCTCCGTTAAACATTAGACCGGTGGTTCGGGTACGGGTAGAGAATTTTAATTAGAGACGGGTAACGGGCGGGTAACGGGTACGGTTTTTACGCCAATGCACATCTCTGGCCCACACAGGTCACATGATAATCGCTTCAGCAGAATAATCGTCATAGACCCTGTTCGCCGTCATTTTTGGTAGGAATTTTCTGCCGGTACATTTAAGCGGCTTGCTCGGGGTTCGGCTTTAATTAATTAAAAGGCGTAAAATTCGAAGTAACAACTGATGAATTAATTATTTTAAATGTAAAACTGCACCCAAGTGGAAGGCGTGTATTAATAATGGAGTAGCAGTCACCTATGCACCATGCATGATAAATCGATTAAACGTGAAAAAAAGCTAATAAACAATGTATGCGATCAATTAAAAAAAAATTCCGAGTGAAAGTGCGACGTTACTTGCACCTTGCGTGTTGTGTACAAGATAATTGCCAAGAACTACAGCAAAAACTCAAGTGGAAATCGAAATGGGTAAAAATAACACGGTAAACAAAAAACAGTTTTATGCTATAGAATTTGGATAAAAGAAACATTGGCTAAAATAAAGTGAGTTATACATCCATTGTACTCTTTCTCCTCTGAAACATGAATAGCTATAACATTCTTTATATATATATATAATAATGTGGATATATAATAACATATAATGTACTGATTATACATTTTTGTAATCTATTTGTTGGTAGAACTAACTGTAACAGGTACAATAGATTCTTCAGTTGGTTCCAATATCAGACATTTTGAGGTTCTCTAAACTTGGCAACAATCATTACAGGTACATGGAATGGATCTATTGTTATCTTAACTACTGTATATAGAATTCAGAAAGGGACAAAAATATCTCACAGGTTTTTGTACAAGATTGAATTTTACAAAACTTTGTGCAAATGATTTTTCTTTTTCTTTTTGGTACAAAACCTAATTAATAAAATGTTGTAATAAATACAAGCCAAATGTAGCAAAATAATATGTTTAAAATGGAGTGTATGAAGTGATGATAAAACAACAGTTCAGTAATAATAATAATAATAATATCAATAATATATACACATCCAAAAAGGTTTGAGATAAACAACATTCATATGCAGCAATATTGTGTCTGGTAAAGAAAATGAGTTATAGGCATAATAATAGTAATAAATAATGTTTAAAAACTTACAAAATGTTGCAAAAAAGTTAAACTTGAACTGGAGGTACTGCAGTCTCACATTGTGAGGGTTCTCCGATCGGAGTCCTCTTTTGGATGCATCCGTGCATTTTCAGTCCGCTGTCTACGGCGTAAAGGACCATTAGAAGAAAGCCGAAAGTCTAGAGGTGTGCAATTAAAAAAGATAGATTAGATCTCTGGAATGTCGAAGCGACATCGAAGAAATGTGGACATCGTTAGAGAAAGTGCGCAACCTGGGAACGTAATATTGTCACGCGTCTAGACCTCGCTATAATGTTTATTGAAGGAAATAAATTAAAAATTGCAGTGTTTCATATTTGAGTATTCACCCTCTGTAAAGCAGCTGGTCTAAACATGCATTCAAGTTAGAGAGTTTACGATCTTGAATGCGTGTTTAGACCCAGTGCTTTACAGCGAGGTCTAGACGCGAGACAATATTACATTCAAAATCTACACCTAACAACATTATTACTGGTCCCAAATCAACAATATCAAAACATGTCCACTTTTGAATGTGTCTCGGCAAATCAAATATTACACAAGCGGCGATGTATAATCCGTTACGTCTGTCGTGCTCGGTGATAAATACGACCAATGGCACGGTAGCAGCCAGCATAAAAATTGCCCAAAAGAAGCAAAAGACACATTCCTGTAAGCGTAAATTGAAATTAGTGAAACGACGACAAATTTTCAGTCAAGTTTAACCGACAATGATCCAAATGGCTTTGCGGGAACGGTCGATGAGTCGAAGGGTGTAAAAAATGGCTAAAAGTCCGGTGATACAAAATCCGGTGACCGAGGCGAGCGATAACAAATAAAGCCCGCAGTTCTCGTAGTTAAAGTAGCGGAAACTGTTGTTCGATACTTTGAGAATGATGAAACAGGTAAATTCAAAAATCTACAAATACAGATAAACAAGTTGTTAGGCTTAACGTCCAAAGAAAAGAAGCGAAACAACCCCGGTATCATGCAGCGGCAGTTTTAGGGGTAGGCGAGCTAGGCTTTCGCTTACGGCCTCATGCTTTTAAGAGCTCTAGGCGAGCTAGGCTTTCGCTTAAGGCTTCATGCTTTTAAGAGCTCTAGGGGAGCTAGGCTTTCGCTTAAGGCCTCATGCTTTTAAGAGCTCGAAGCGAGTTAGGCTTTTGCCTAGGGCCTATTGCTTTAAACGCCCTAGGCCAGCTTAGGGTGCTTAGGGTCTCATGTTTCAGAAGCTCTAGGCGAGTTAGTCTTTTGCCTAGGGCCTCACGCTTTTAGACGCCCTAGGCAAGCTAGGCTTTCGCTTATAGCCCTCATGCTTTAATAGGCCCTAGGTAAGCTAGGCTTTCATCTAGAGCTTAATTTTTAGGGACAAGGGTAAAATCCTTTTTTCTGGCCGGGATACGGCTGTTTCTGATACAACGTAAACACTCGGTGAGTAAGCTTACATGCCTGTCGAAGATACCTACCATCACAAAGATTTTAAGTACACCTGCACAGCTCATGTTGTAGTTGCATAATTTGCAGCAATAATCTCTTGACAGTTTGGATACGAAAGGACATTTTCCATTAGATGAACACTTTTTGGTCGAAACAACTGCACAGATAAATGGTTTCGATTTTGAGACAAAGAACAAGTTGGGCCTAAAAGCCGTTACCTTCGAACGGAGTAGAGGATGTCGTTTTCTGCGAATTGAAAATATTCTTTTCGGCCAGCGTGAAGTCCTTACTCACCCATCCGTAGCACTTGATGTAGCAGTCGAGGGTATAGATAACGACGAGCGAAATGCACACCTTGAACGGGACAAAGGGATTGTAGGTTTCGTTAACGCGTGCAAATCGAAACCTACGATTAAAATGGAGTTTAAGGTCCTGTCGCGGATAATCAGTGTGAAAGTGAGTATTATCAGCGCCCACAAGAAGCAATAGACGGAGTCCTGCAAGAAGAAAAACAAATACCGTATTTTACCGATTAAGAGTCTCCCTCGAATTGTAGTCGTCCTCGAATAATAGCCTCGGCTGAGACACCAAGAATACCGTATTTTTGCAAAAGTACGATATTGTTTCCGTATTTAACCCCGCGAACGATGAACGTACGCTTCGTTCGTGACGTTCAGACTTCGCTCGTTACATTAAACAAATGTCACAAACTGACAAAAATGGCAGTTTTGAATAAGAGCCGCGACTCTTAATCGATAACGGACGGTAAATATTGAATGAAGGGGTTTAGTTTATTCATCTTACCGCTATCCACGTCAATCGACGGGACCGATCGATGAGGTTCAACGAATAGAGAATAAAGAGGAATCCAGAAATGCAAAATCCACAGCCGAACGTCAACCACAGGCAATTTTCGACCATGAAGTAATTGTACGTGTTCCAATAGTGCGCGCAGGTGAGCACCAAACCAACCAAGTTGAGGACCTGGAGTTTAAAAAAATTTAATTTAATTCAATTGTCCGAAACAGTAGCCCGGCTAGGTGTGTTAGACACATTGGCGTTTAAACTACTTTTTTTCAGGCCCTAATGCAAAGTGTAAAAGAGGGCCCTTTTTAGCAGAATAGTGCATTTTCGAGCAAAAAATAAACTGCATTTGCAGGCAGAATAATAAACTGCATTTGCAGGCAGAATAATAAACTGCATTTGCAGGCAGAATAATAAACTGCATTTGCAGGCAGAATAATACATTTTGGGATAAAAATTGCATTTTCAAACAAATAGAAAGGGATTTCAGATAAAAAAAAATGCATTTTCAGATTTTAAAAAATGCATTTTCACACAAAAAAAATGCATTTTGACACAAAAAAAATGCATTTTCAGACAAAAACATGCATTTTTAGACCAAAAATATGCATTTTTAGACCAAAAATATGCATTTTTAAACCAAAAATATGCATTTTTAGACCAAAAATATGCATTTTTAGACCAAAAATATGCATTTTTAGACCAAAAATATGCATTTTTAGACCAAAAATATGCATTTTTAGACCAAAAATATGCATTTTTAGACCAAAAATATGCATTTTTAGACCAAAAATATGCATTTTTAGACCAAAAATATGCATTTTTAGACCAAAAATATGCATTTTTAGACCAAAAATATGCATTTTTAGACCAAAAATATGCATTTTCAGACAAAAAATTGCATGTTCAGACAAAAAAATTGCATTTTCAGACAAAAAATTGCATTTTCAGACAAAAAGTTGCATTTTCAGACAAGAAAGTATTTTTTCTTTTACATTTTTATACTTTTCTGTCAAGGGCCCAGATTGTGTTAATTTACCAAATGAACGAGTTTGAAAAATCCTGGGATTGTAAATGCATATTGAAGTTGATACTGTGTACGTGACGTCGCAATCTGCATATTAACCGGCAAATCTAAAAAAATAAAAATAAATAAATAAATAAATAAAAACAAAACAAAACAAAATCTACAAAACCTACAAAATAAAAATGTCTAAAAAAAAAAAAAAAAATTAAAAAAAACCACTCACCGAACCCGTTCTCCACAGTATTCATACCGGGCGACAATTTCTCCGCCGACTTCTCATTATCTTGCTGCAAAAAACCGAGCGGAAAATCACAAATCAAAACAAAACAAACAAACAAACAAACAATGGTCGCTTGACACCTGTTTGGCTCACTCACAATGTCAATCTTGCTCATGGGGCTGAGTTTCTCCTCTCCCGACATTTTGCCCGCGCTAAATCAATCTAAAACGAAACGAATGCAAATCTGCACGCGCAAAACGACAAACTCAACGATAGAAACACGAGATAACGAATGCGCCGTATGCCGCTCGCAATTCTAGCTTCGTCGGAGTGGTTTCGACTGGTTCGTACATAAGTGTTTGGAATCGATTACTGGGTGTGGTTCCGTTACCTAGCAACCCCACATCTGAGCTATGGTTCCTCACGTCCCAATCTCTCTCCACGACTTCATCTCTTAATTAATTTACGACGCAAATCAACGAAAAAATCACAAAAACAACAGTCGAGATTTTTTTTTTTTTTAATTTTTCATTAATTTTTATAATTTATTAGATAAAAAGGTGTAAAAAAAATATAAATATTTTATAAAAATAATAAATTCGTTCGCCCGCCATTTGCGGGACCGGAAATTGTGATTTAGTGTCGCCATGGACACGAAAAAGCGACAAATTCATTGCGATTGATTAGTAAAAGGGAAAATGGCTGCGACGCGCGTTGCGGGGAAGCCGAGCAAGGAGGAGGCGAAGGAGGATTGTGTTGCTTCGGTGCGGGAGTCGGAGGTCGAGGAAGGCGTTTTGCCGCGGTATACGCCGAAATACAGGCGGAAGTATCCGGTGAAGGATGTGAGTTGTACGGACAAGGACAGGGCGGCGGCGTTGGGCATGGGGAGTGAGAACGATCAGGATACGAAGGAGGTTAAGAAGAAAACGGACTCGAGCGAGGAGTATATCAAGAGGAAGGAGTTTATCATTCATTCCGCTTTGGTGGATAAGAATTTGAGGGAGAATAAACCGTTATTGGCTTTGTATTCTGCCAACAGGGTAGAGATTTGAGCGTTAGGGGCCCCCTGGGTGTCTGTTTTTGTTGTTTTTGGTGTTTGAGGTGATTGTAAACAAAATTGTAGAATTAGGGCCCCAGAAAAGTGATGGGCCCCCTGTAACTTGCAGGGGCCCAAATTTAAAAAATAAAAATTTGTGATTTTTTTTTATCAATTAAGGTTCTGGAAAAAGATGTGAGAAGGGCCCTGAAGTCACACTGCACCTAGGGGCCCCACTGGAACAGGGCCCCCAAATTCAAAAA
The DNA here is from genome assembly GCA_949358305.1 of Strigamia acuminata. Lineage (NCBI taxonomy): Eukaryota > Metazoa > Arthropoda > Chilopoda > Geophilomorpha > Linotaeniidae > Strigamia > Strigamia acuminata. The sequence continues at coordinate 10,616,440 of OX442320.1, forward strand.
ACAATTTGTCAAATGGTTTATCAATTAGGGCCCTGGAAAAGGATGTGAGAAGGGCCCTGAAGTCATACTGCATCTAGGGGCCCCACAGGAGAAGGGCACCCAAATTCAATTTTTTTGTAAATTATTAGGGCCCTGGAAAAGGATGTAATAGGGGCCCTGAAGTAACACTGCATCTAGGAGCCCCACAGGAGAAGGGTCCCAAATCTATTTTTTTGTCTATTTGTTCATTAATTAAGGCTCTGGCAAAGAATGTGAAAGGGGCCCTGAAGTCACACTGCACCTAGGGCCCCCGTGGAGAAGGGCCCCAAAATTTAAAAAAAAATTGTTAATTTGTTTATTAATTAGGGCCCTGGAAAAGGATGTAATAGGGGCCCTGATGTAACACTGCAAGAGAAGGGCCCTAAATTCCACAGACAATTTTTGTGATTTTTTTTTATTAATTAGGGGCCTGGAAAAGAGTGCTAGAGGGGCCCCTATCTCATAAATATGCATTTGATGTCCCACTGCCCCTTGAGACACCAAAAACTACAGAAACAGAAACTTTGAATGCTCCTATTAAATCTTTTTTTTAAGTTAAAGGGTTAAAATATTTTGGAAAATTGATTTTTTTGAATTGTTTTATTTTATTTTTAGGCGCTGGATTTGAGTGCTAAGGACAGGAAAACACTTATAGCGCGGGCTAAATGTTATCTGTATTTGGGGCAGAATGAAAAAGCATTGGATGACATTGAGACTGCTTTAGGTTTATCCGACCAAGACACCGAAGTAAAGAAATTTAATTAATGGAGACAAAATTAGTTTAGAATTGATGATTTTTTTTAATTTCCAGCTTCTGTACATGAAAGCACAGACTTTGTACATGATGGGGAATTTCGAGTTTGCCGCTGTTTATTTCCAACGCGGGATGCAACTGCGACCGCAATTGAAAAAGTTCGCGGCCGGACTGCAGAAAGCGCAATATTCCATACAAAACGCACTCGGAGGTAAGAAAAATAAGGGGCAGCAACAATACAAACAGGGCTTCACTGCAGTATTACAGGGGCAGCAACAATATATACTGGGCTCCACTGCAATATTGTAGGGGCAGCAACAATATAAGCTGGGCTCCACTGCAATGTTGTAGGGGCAGCAACAATACAAACTGGGCTCCACTGCAATATTTTAGGGGCAGCAACAATATAAACTGGACTTCACTGCAATGTTTTGACGAAGCAACGCCAACCTTATGCTGGGCGCACACATACCGCGATTTCGCGCTGTGAATCGCGCGCAATACTACACACATGTAGCTATTTCAGCTCTGCGAATTCAAACTTATGACGTCATACCACAGCATTCACACAGCAACCAAAAATGTTGATGAAATGACGTTATTTCAAACAGCTCACGGGATTGGCTGCGACAAGAATCGCGGGCGAAATAGTACTTGGGACAAGTAGATTTTGAACGGGCGCGAGGAAATGACGTCACCTGTGCATGGGCAATGGTAACGCAATCGCGACGCGACGCGAAATCGCGGTATGTGTGCACCCAGCATAAGATAGCAAAAAGTGTTGAATAGACTAAATTAAATGCTAAATAAAATAGTCTGAAAAACAAATTTTCTAAATAAATTGGAAAAATAATATTCACTGAATTAATTTTTTGTCAGGTAACACTAGAATCAAGTTGACAAATCACCAAGTGGAACGTTTAAGAGAAAAACATCAACAAGCTGTTCGGATCGTAAGTTTGTTTTGCGTATGAAAACCTCCAAGAACATTGCAACTAATTTAATTTAATTTTCTTTAAAAGAAAAAATTCAAAGACATGGCAGCAGGAGGAAGACAGAAAAAATTGGTCACTCCTGGACCGGGTTTTGCGGTCTCCCCAACACCCAGCATGGTCAAATACGTGACCGACTTTCATCGAAAGACCGAAGAAGACGCCTTGTTGGGACTTGTGGCCAAAGAGAAAGTCTTCTGCCGGAACCTCATACAAAACCCAAGTATTCCCACAATCCACCTCGCAATGGCGGATTTATAGAAGCACCTGGCAACAGGGGGCTCCGACCAATGAAATTACAGACACGAACCAGGAATGACTAATGCATGCTAACCATACCGCGACTAAATAAATGCCCAATTCCCCATCACATTAAAAAAACCAGTTAGGGTGAGGTTCTTAGGAGGAGGGGGCCTATACTCTGGCCATGTGTAAGTTAAGCCTAAATCCGAGCCTCACAACTCACTCTGTGCTGCCGCCAGGGAAAATAGTTCAGAGTTTATTGCTTGCTTCTTCCAGAAATCTTAGAACGTTTGCTTACTATTTCAGTAGATCAGTTGCAATCCTGGTGTTTGGATCTATTTTCTTGTATCACTACACCAGAGAAAAGGCTCGGATTTAGGCTCAACTTACACATGGCCAGAGTATATGTATCATCCAGGTGTTTCATTTACCAAATCTGGTCACCCCGGACCAATATGGCAGTCTGAGATTTGTCGGTAGCCCGACTTATCCTGTGCCGGCTCCTATAAATGTATCTCTCTTTCGGATTCAGATATATACGAAGTGGAGAACATGCAAGGCCAGAAGATGGCCGAAGTCGCCGAAGACGTGGTCAACTTCCTAGTGGTCCGTCAGGAGTTCTGGAGACAGCAAAAACCGGTCAACTTGACCCGAACCAGACAGGAAGTGGTGCGCCAAATGCACCTGAAACTTCGCCGGACCGGCGGCATAGTCGGCAACCTTCCGTCCATTCTCAAGCGCGTCGAAGCCACAATGGAGGAGTTGTCGAGAGGTAGTCCCTCACCGCGCTTGCCCCTCATTTCGCGTCCATCGGCTCGACCGGTCGCGGCTCCTCATCGAAAAAGCGGTTAGTCGCTCATCGCCGGACGCTTAACCGTTTCTCCCGACCGGCTAACGACGGGCAGAGCGGCCACCAACCGGTCCAGAATTGTCTAAACATCTTCGTCTTTTTTCTTTCTTCTTTTTTTCCGCTTTCTTAGACTCCGTCTGAAGTTTTCGCTCTTGTCACTTCTCGTCTCACCCTTTAAACACCCTTTTTTTCCTATTTTCTTTTTCACCTTCACTTGTAGCCGAGAAGCGAAAAGAGTGGCGCGAAGTCGTACTCATTTGCCAGAAGCTGCAGGAGATCTTTCTGCCGGTCAGTTACGCTCTGTGGCCGCCAAAGGCGCAGATGTTGTGTGCCATTTTGTCGTCGATGGGGAAGGCGTGCCAGAAGTTGGGGTTTAACGAGCGGGGATTGAATTGTCATCAGGAGTCGCTTCAGTTGGCGAAAAGACGGTAGTTTGGTTAACTGCAATGCAGGGCCGGCTTGATGCTTTGTGGGGCCTCGGGTATACGTCCAGCATCTTCGCCGTTTTTAAGCCTCGGTTTTCCAAAACGAGATTGGAAGATTCCGAGACGAGATCGGTAGATTCCGAGACGAGATCGGAAGATTCCGAGACGAGATCGGAAGATTCCGAGACGAGATCGGAAGATTCCGAGACGAGATCGGAAAATTCCGAGACGAGATCGGACGATTCCGAGACGAGATCGGACGATTCCGAGACAAGATCGGCAGGTCCCGAGTTGAGTTCTCGAATGAGACCGAGAGACCGTTGTACGTTTTTTTATTGTATCTCGTAATAATAAAATCTCGTTTTGCCGAGACCGAGATCCTGAGACTAAAAAGGACCGAGATTACGAGACGAGCAAGATCTGGAAGTATAGGCCCCGGGATTTGGACTGAGGCCCAAAAAACTGACATCTGAGCCGGCCCTGCTGGATTGGTAAAGTAGAAATTAGAATTTTTTTTCGGTTGGATTTTTAGGAATCTTGATTCGGCGAAGGAAATTGCGTTGGAGAATTTGGCGAATGCTTATTCGGCGTTGGGGATGTTTGAGAAGTCTGTTACGATGTAAGTATAGGTTGGTGGGGGCATTTTCGAGGGTTTTTGATGTGAATTTGATGGCATTTTTTGGTTTAATTGAGGATTGTATTTTTTTTTCTGAGGGGGGAATAATGGATTTTGTGTAGAATATGGAATTTTTCTTTGGGGAATGGATTTTCAATGAAAAAGAATTATTTTGAAGGGAAAAAAAGTTAGATTTTTACGGGTAAAAAATTAAAATTTGGAAAAATAGTAATGAAAAAAATTCATAATTTTCTAGGTAAAATAAATCCATAAAAAGTCTGACATTTCCCTAGAAAAGTCATTCATTTTTCATGAAAATTCAGGAATTTAAAGAAAATTTTCTGGAAAATTCGTGAATTTATACATATTTCCCATGAAAATTCGTGAATTTATACATATTTCCCATGAAAATTCGTGAATTTATACATATTTCCCATGAAAATTCGTGAATTTATACATATTTCCCATGAAAATTCGTGAATTTATACATATTTCCCATAAAAATTCGTGAATTTATTCAAATTTCCCATGAAATTTCATGAATTTATTCAAATTTCCCATGAAAATTCATGAATTTATTCAAATTTCCCATGAAAATTCATGAGTTTACACAATTTCCCACTAAAATTCATAAATTGACACAAATTTCCCACTAAAATTCATAAATTGACACAAATTTCCCACTAAAATTCATAAATTGACACAAATTTCCCACTAAAATTCATAAATTGACACAAATTTCTCCTTAAAATTCATGAATTTACACAATTCCCCATAAAACAAATAAATAAATAAACTAATTTCCAATCTCCCCTTCCCAGATGGCGCGAATGGTACCAAAAACAAACGGACCCAGCCATGCGCGCCCGACTCCTCCACGAGATCGGGCGCTGCTACCTCCAACTAAGCGAACCCAACGAAGCGCGCAAATGCGGTCGCCACGCCACCAGCATCGCCCGCACCGCCAACAACGACGTGTGGCTCCTCACCAACATGGTTCTCGTGGCCGAATGCGAAGTCCAACTCGGCCACTTCCAAAAAGCCGTCGAATTCATGGCCCAGGCGGTCAAACTCGCCAGCAAAATGCGCCTCGGCAGCACCGTGGACGCCCTCGAACGCGTCCGCAGCAAAGTGGACAAACTGGTGCGCGAGGCCAACCTCACGTTCGACAACGTCGAGATGACGTTGTTCGTCATCGCCGAGGAGGAGAAGGAAGGATTGTTCCCCAAGGAGCTCGTCGAGCAGTTGCGCAGCTTGAAGGACGCCAAGTCGCAGATGTCGACCAGCACGCACCGCACGGGCGGGACGCCGAGTTTCAGCAAGTCGGCGCCGTCTTCGGCCACCACGTCGTCGTACGGGGACTCGCAGACGGGCACGACGGTGTCGGACTCCGAGACGGCCGATTATTCGTACGAGACGACGGAATAGAATATTGAGTGACGAGTTTTTCTTGTGAAATTAAAACCATTTGGATCGGGTTTTTTCTTTTTTTTATTTCTTTCAGTACATAATATCGTTTTGTTTATTTCGCACGTTGTGCTCCAGCGCCTGGTGGGGCACCACGTTGGTTGTCCTAGGTGAGATTAGATATTGTTAGTTAAATTGAAGGTAAAAATGGAGTGAATGAAACAGTTTTGGGGCTTTTTTTGGTCTAAAATAGAAGGTTTTAGTGCTTTTTTTGGTCTTAAATAGATTGTTTTAGTGCTTTTTTGGTCTTAAATAGACGGTTTTATGCCTATTTGGTCTAAAATATACATTTTTTTGCGAGTTTCAGGTCTTAAAAAGAGTATTTTGTGCTTTTTTAGTCTAAAAACGGCTATTTTCGTCCTTGTTCGGTCTAAAACTTTTTTTTTTTGCGCTTTTTCAGACTGAAATACATTTTTGTGATTTTTCCGTCTAAAATACACAATGCTTGTGCCTTTACTGTCTAAAATTTTGTGCATTTCGGTCTAAAACGCACAATTTTTGTACTTTTTCCGTCTAAAACACATATTTTGTACGTTTTCAAACAGACCATTTTGCACAAAATACTATTTTTTACACATCAAAGGCGCATTTATACAAACAAAATGCACATTTTGATGTAAAAAAATAATCAAATTTTGCACTTCCAATGTTTACAAACGTGAATAAACTCCACTTTTCCTTCACGAATAGCCAGAAAACCCTCTAAACCATTCGTCTTCATCTTACATTGAATCCTCCTCGTGGGAAACGTGGCGGCGGCGTGCGATCTTTTCGGTCCTCCTTCGACCTATTTCGCACAACTTTCGAGTGAATAGCGCACGAAACGCAGTAATGCAGCTTAGCATACAACTTGGGCAGTGCGTAAGCTGTAAACAAACACAAATAAACGTCAATCGAGCAATTTAAATCGCTCAAAACTCCATCAAATTACACTCGTAGACACTGGCGTCGGTGATGTCCCGAACGGCGGCCGCTTCCACGATGTTTCGGATCACGAATTTCGTGATCGCTTTGTCCTTGGGAACACATCGGGCACAGTTTGTGCAACGAACTGGCTTCACGTGGCCTCTACCGTGCTTGCTGCGCCCGTTATTTCGTCGTTTGCTCGTCTGAAACACAAAAGCCACGCGGTGGCCGCCATTACAATCTCGTTTGCAATTTTAAGAGAATTTCGGGATTTTTCACCGATTTTTTATGATTTTATGTCGGAAAATGGTTAAATTTGGTTTTTGATTTGTTATTTCAACTCACCATGGTTTAAAAACGTTTAGAAATGTAGATACAAGTGGAAACTCTTGACAGGGATGTGGTAATGGCGCTTGAGCGGAATCACTGAAGGATTTTACACGTCGCTGCACGGCAGCGGAAGCTAGTGGTGGAAAATGGAAGTTTGATTTTTACAAAAAATGTAATTTTTTACGTAGATAAATAATTTAGACGAATTGTACAAATTTTTTAAATAAAGATTTTTTATTTACCAACGTATTTTCTTGCTAAATCTTTCAAATTTCTTATTTTTTGAAAAAATTACGAAAAATCCCTCCCGCCATTTTGTGACGTCATGAATTTCAAAAAAATCAAAACGAACAAAACGAATATTTAACGAGAAAAGTCAGAAAACACAACAAAATGAATAAATAATCCAAACATCGCTTATTCTCACACTAAATTAATTAAAAAAAATAAAATGAAAACGAAAATAAACCGGTGGAACTTTGGACCAATGAGAGCACGCGATTCCCTTTGTTTATGAAATCCTCAGCTCTGGACACTCGCCGAGTTTTCGCTCCTCATTTAAACAAATCGAGACATGTCGACCAGCGGCTGAAACCCGCACGATGCCGTCCCGATTCGGATTCATCTCGTGTCTCATCTATTTCCTCCACCTCGCCGTCCGATGCAACGCAACATTCGACGAACGCGGTAAGCGCAACAACACTACACCCACCTCATTCCCACCTGTAAACACTTGGCTGACCAGTGGTCAAAAAACCCCCCAAAAACCCCCAAAACCCCTAACCCAAAATTTCCAATTTAAATTTCATTTATTTCAACGCGATATTGCGCTTTCTCCGGCTTCCCCGGGGATTCTAGCTCTCCCACGCGACTTGTGACGTCAGATAACGTCATAAAAAGTGATAAGATGTGCTTGAAAACGATACGAATTTAACCGGGCCGCTTTGCAGAGATTTATTTATTAGTTTCGTCGGCTTTTTTGTTGGTGGAACCTCGATATTGCGGGGGGAAATGGGGGAATTGAGTGTTTAGGGTTGGGAATGAATTGGGGCTCGTGTTTCACCCTCGTTTTCACTCGCCGAGTGAAAAATTGAGTCTGTTTTAAAAGTTTTTCGAATTTTTTGGGGAAATTTGAGAATGGCGATCGAGTTTCATCACATGTGGTCACAAGGATCGCAAAAGTGCGAGACATCTGGCAGAGGGACTCCAAACAAAAGTGAGAAATGGATGAAAAAAATTAAAATTTAGAGTGTCGGCCATTTTGGATTTTTTTTTTTTGTTTAATAACAATATGGCGGATGAGTGATTTCGTTTTTTTTGGTGGCCTAAGGGGATGTCCAGTGAAGAACAGGTGCAGGAGGTGGCCAGGTGTGGCATTGCGGATTCTCACGCATTAAGGGATGGTATTTGACTTGCAGATTAAGTTGGAAGGTTGATGGGGATTTTTGAGCTTGGGATTTGGTTTTGTTTGGGGCGGGGGAGGTTTTGGGGGATGGTTTTTGATCGGTTTCGTTTGAGAGTTGAAATGTGGAAGTTGGGATTAAATTTTTTTTTACGATTTTTTCCGACTTTCTTTCGAGGTTTTCAGTTTATTTCACTTTTTTTTTCTATTTCTTTTTCCATTTTTTCCTCATTTTTTCGATTTTTTCCATATTTTCGCGAGTTTTTTTCAGTTTTTTCTCCATTTTTTCGATTTTTTTCCACATTTTCTCGAATTTTTTCCACATTTTCTCCATTTTTTCCACATTTTCTCCATTTTTTCCACTTTTTCTCCATTTTTTCCACATTTTCTCGTGTTTTTCCACATTTTCTCCATTTTTTTTCCACATTTTTCCGATTTTTTCCACATTTTCTCGATTTTTTTTCAGTTTTTTCTTCATTTTTTCGATGTTTTTCCACATTTTCTCGAATTTTTTCCACATTTTTCCGATTTTTTCCACATTTTCTTCATTTATTCCACATTTTCTCGAGTTTTTTCCACATTTTTCCGATTTTTTCAACATTTTCTTGAGTTTTTCTTAATTTTTTCGAGTTTTTTGTCACTTTTTTCGACTTTTTCACTTCTTAATCGAGTTTTTTCTTTTTTTTCCATTTTTTGGGTTTGTTCACTTTTTATCGAGTCTTTACAAGTTTTCACTCATTTTCTACGAGTTTCTACACATTTCTTCAAGTTTTTTACATTTTCTCCTCATTTGTCCACTTTTTTCCCATTTCTTCCACTTTTTTCTAATCCCTTCTAATTTCTCTTCCAACCACATATTCAAATTGTTTTCAATCTCCAAACCTAACCTCTGATAAGTGAAAATTGCACGAGTTGAAGGGGGTCATTCACACACAGCGACATAGCAGGGGACTGGAGGCAGAGAGAGGCAGCCCAGTGGAGGTTCGGTCAAGAACCTCTCATTCACTCATTCATTCCTCCACTAATCCTTTTGAATTGTCTTCACCTTAATACACAAACAAGAACAAAAATCTCGCAATCATCATTATCCAAACAAAAAGAAAAAGAAAAAGAAAATCCACAAAAATTTCGTTTCCCTTCAATTAACCCGATCGTTATCCAACAATTATTGCGGAACATTCCGTTGCGTAACCTCAACTTCCGGTCAAATTCAGGATGTTACACTTTTCCATACATATTTTCACATTCGGCATAATTCCCTGCATTATTTCATGCAGGAAATGAAATGATTGCATCGTTTGAACAGAAAATTTAAATTTTAAATTTAAAAAAAAAAAAAATTAATTTTAAATTTAAAAAAAAAAAATTAAATTTTAATTTAAAAAAAAAAAATTAATTTTAAATTTAAGAAAAAAAAAATTAAAATTAAATTTTAAATTTGTTTTTAAGGAAATGAGGATTCGTCCCGAAGACCTCGTTTCTTTGTTTCGCATTGTTTCGTTGCATTTGGGACGTGAGTGCGAATAATAACAATTATTTGCTCGTTTTTTTGTTTTTTTATATTCCGATGTTGTCCGTGGAACCCCTGCGGGGCTTGAGTTTCCTTTGTGTTGTTTGGATGGAGAGAAAAAAGTGACCAGGGGTCACACAACCTTATGCCCGTGGCAAATAGGCACTTCCGGTGAGTGAATTTGTTGAAAGTGATGGCGCTTGGGTGGGAAATCGATGATGGTTGCGGGGAAAAGGTGTTTGGAATTCAAAGTGTGATTTTTACATATCGTTTTGGATGTTTTAGTGGGAATTATTATTTTCTTTTTCAAGTTTTATCGATTGATTTTTGGATTTTTATAGTACTGTAGTTTGTCAGAGGTTTTACACGTAATATTCGAGTTTTTCTGCTTGATTTTCAAGTTTTGTACGTCATTTTCAAGTTTTTCTATGTGATTTTCGTGTTTTTCTACGCGATTTTCGTGTTTTTCTACGCGATTTTCGTGTTTTTCTACGCGATTTTTGTGTTTTTCTACGTTATTTTCGTGTTTTTCTACGTGATTTTCGTGTTTTTCTACGCGATTTTCGTAATTTTCGTATTTTTCTACGCGATTTTCGTGTTTTTCTACGCGATTTTCGTGTTTTTCTACGCGATTTTCGTAATTTTCGTGTTTTTCTACGTGATTTTCGTGTTTTTCTACGCGATTTTCGTGTTTTTCTACGTGATTTTCGTGTTTTTCTACGCGATTTTCGTGTTTTTCTACGTGATTTCGATATTTACCATTTAATTTTCGAGATTTAGCACTTAATTCGCTTTTCCATTTTTTTGTTGAGTTTTTCATTTCCATTTTGAGTTTTTCCGTTTATATTTTGAGCTTTTTCTTTTATATTTCAAGTGTTTCCATTTGTTCTAGTTTTTCTATTTTATTCGAGTTACTATCCATTCAATTTTCTAATTTTTCCACTTCATTTCCCACTTTTTCCAATTCATTTTCCACTTTTTTCATTTCCGCCACTAGCTGGCGCCAAAACACCGCAAATACATTCCCCAACCACTCTTTAAACCCTTTAAACACCACAAATAATCTTTCCCGCCCCAAAAGAAACCCAAACATCCCGAACCCCCAAAAAAAACCAAGCAAAAAAAATCTGAACTCAGACGTCCGTGAGATATGAAAAATCCCCGAACTTAAACACATTTCAAGGCCGCATCGAACCCCCCCTGCCGATAGGGGGCAAACGCGGGAAAATAGGGCCAGCCGAGGGAGCGAGAGACAGCACAGACACACCTTTGAGGATCCCACGACCTTGGGGTCACGACGACCCGGCCGAGGGACCGGCGGAACCAGAAATTACGTGGGAAAACCCCGTCAGATAACCCCACGGAAAACCGGCGCCAACAAGCGGCGGAATGGGGAACTAAACACAAAAACGATATGACACTTGACAGACGCCTCCAAGTCATGTTTACCAGCTGTCAACATCTCTTATCTGCCACAATGTATCTCAAATATGAAAATAACAAACTGATAAAGCCGTGACTAAGCGAGAAAAGATTTAATTTCGACATTTTTAATTCCGAGAAATTCTAATCACTCGCGAATTGCGCATTCGAGCTGCGGCGCTCCCACAAACCGAAACTAAAACCGCTAAAATAAAATTGTCATAAATGACTAAAATTGAGAAAAATGAATACATTTTTATGGAAATTATATTTTGATCAATTTTTCTTTTGTTTTTCTTGTTTTTTTGTTATTTTTTCTGTTGGTTGTCAATGGCGACCATTTTGGTGCAACAAATAAATCTTATCTGTTCGAGTCCAAAAGTCATTTACAGTTACAAGAGTGAATCTGATGTGACATTTTGCACTGTTTTATCTCATTGTGAGGTGCAATTGAAGAGAACCAGCAGTGGCAACAAGTGGCAATGACTCTGACAATGCTCCGATGCTTATTTGCACTAATGGCTGCCATTGTTGTCCATTTTGAGTTTATTGGTGCAAATAACACAGAAACGGCGAAGAATAAGGAACTGTTGAACTATGGAGGTAGGAATTTAATTGTTTGTTCGTCAGTTTGTCGATTTATTCTTCTAAAAACGAATTAACGTTCGTTTTTAGGCTTAGAGTGCCCGTTAGGGTTAATTTTGATTCGGTGTTGCCTCACCGGATGGCGCCACTGATAAATGTTTGTTGGTTTTGCCGCGAGATGGCGGGATGGAACTAATGGTGTTTAGTTATCTCTACGGGAGGTTTTTGGGCTCAGTTGGGGGTTCGGTTTTGGGTTTTTTATTTGTTTTGGGGGAATTTCGTACGTGCCTGCACGTTGGGCACGATTTTCCGGTTCGTGTCGGTAGAGTGCTCTGCGATCGAGTGAAATTTGAGGTTTTCTTTTTGTTGTTGTTGTCAAGGGTGAGTTGAGGGGTGCAATTTTCGCGCGGAGTTGGGAATGTTGGTTGAGTGGTTTGGAATTTTCATTTGTTTTCTATGTGCTGGTCACGATTTTTTTTCCGCTGCGAAGTAATAAATAGGTTTTTATTAAATTTTGGGATTTGGGAAGATTTAAACGTGCATTTTCGTCCCGTGTTGGACTCAAGAATGTGCATTTTTGACTAAAAAGCTGGATTTTTACACCAGAATGTGCATTTTAGAATTGAAATTTGCATTTTTTTTTCACCAGGAATATGCTTTTTTTTTTAACCCAAAATGTGCATTTTTGTTCTAAAGTTTGCTTTTTTGTTTTAAAATTTGCCTTTTTGTCTCAAAATTTGCCTTTTTAGACCTATATCTGCAATTTTAGACCAGAAATATGTATTTATAGACCAGAAATGTACATTTTTAGACCAGAAATGTGCATTTTTAGTCGAGAAATGTGCATTTTAGACCAATATCTGCAATTTTAGACCAGAAATATGTATTTATAGACCAGAAATATGCATTTTTAGACTAGAAATGTGCATTTTTAGACTGGAAATGTGCATTTTTAGACCAGAAATGTGCATTTTAGACCAATATCTGCAATTTTATATCAGAAATATGTATTTATAGACCAGAAATATGCATTTTTAGACTAGAAATGTGCATTTTTAGACTAGAAATGTGCCTTTTTAGACTAGAAATGTGCATTTTTAGACTAGAAATGTGCATTTTTAGACTAGAAATGTGCATTTTTAAACTGGAAATGTGCATTTTTAGACCGGAAATGTGCATTTTTAGACCAGAAATGTGCATTTTTAGTCGAGAAATGTGCATTTTAGACCAATATCTGCAATTTTAGACCAGAAATATGTATTTACAGATCAGAAATATGCATTTTTAGATTAGAAATATGCATTTTTAGACCAGAAATGTGCATTTTTAGACCAGAAATATGCATTTTTAGACCAGAAATGTGCATTTTTAGACCAGAAATGTGCATTTTTAGACCAGTAATGTGCATTTTTAGACCAGTAATGTCCTTTTTTAAACAAAAATCTGATTTTTTTGTCCCAAAATGTACCTTTTTAGACCAAAATCTCCATTTTTTCACATAATATATCCTTTTAGGCCAGTAAAATACATTTATATCCCATGATACATACATATTGTAACCATAAATTTGACCACCCAGGTAAAAAATTCCACTTTTACTCATCGAAGTAAAAAACAATTAAACAAAAAAAGAAGCAATTAAGAGCATTTGTGTCTCTTAAAAAGGAAATAAAACACGTTAGCATCTTCCAACTGGACCCCAAAGCCTCCTACAGAGCTCTGATGAGAAATTATTGCCTTCCCCTAATCCACTTTTTGCCCTTATCCGTCCACACGCCACTCAAATGACGTCACAACTGTCCTCCCCTCACATATGACCACTTAAATCTCCTCGAAAAAAATTAATATAAATATTACAATATAATATTTTCTGCGGAAAATGGACGTCCTTGAAGACAAAGTAGAAATTCGTGTTCCAATTTGAATCATGTAACTGCTACTGAATTTAAAATGCAATAACAATAAAATATGTGCAACAATGGCGGCTCTGCACACGATTTTGGGGAATTTTTTTTTTTTTTTTTTTTTTTTTTTTTTTTTTTGTTAAGACTTCAAATAATGGCGCACCTGCTTGGAGATGGCGTTTGACATAAATCAGTTGAGTTGCGGCTACTTGGTCCTGAAATGCTCACCTGTCATTTCCTTAGACAGCGTGCTAGGTGGGGATTAAAGGATTCTTGCATGTAATGGAAAATTTGCATTTTGGTGCTAAATACAGCATTTTTGCACTAAAAATTGCATTTTTTGCACCTGAAAGTGGTGTTTTGCACCAAAATGTGCATGTTTTTGACCTAATTTGTACTAATTGCATTAATAATTAAATAAATTCGGTCTAAAAATGAATTTTTTGGGTCTCGGAATGAATGTTTAGGGCCTAAAATAAAAATTTGCATTTTGGTGCTAAATAGAGGATATTTGTGCTAGAAATTGCATTTTTTGCACCTAAAAGTGTTTTTTTTGCACCTAAAAATGTTTTTTTGCATTTAAAAGTGGTATTTTGCACGTAAAAGTGGTGTTTTGCATCGAAATGTGCATGTTTTTGACCTAATTTGTTCATATTGCATTAATAATTAAACAAATTCGGCCTAAAAATGAATTTTTTGTCTCTCCGAACGAATGTTTTGAGCCTAAAATAAAAATTTGCATTTTGGTGCTAAAGATTGCGTTTTTTCACCAAAATGTGCACGTTTTTGACCTAAATAATGCCATTTTGCACTCATTGCACTAAAAATAAAACAATTTCGGCCTAAAAATGAACTTTTTGGGTCTAAAAATGAATTTCTTGGGCCTAAATGAATTTCTGACCTCAATATATTTTTTTGTGAAATAAAAATCTCACTTTTCATTTCTCTGATTAATGGGATTAAAATTGCAAGTCAGCAGATGAATATCAGTCATTGTATGCAAATTCACCGCGAACAGTGTCCTAAAATCGATCAATATTGAAGACAGGAAGTGCGTTACACATTTCGGGACGCTTCTGCGACCGAAAATGAAGAGAAACGGCGTCTGGGGGCTGATTTGGTCACTTAGGGTTCTCCATGTTGTCAGCCATTGGCGATACATGCGAGATAACATCAGGTGTACGCGGTAGCAGCGACACCTTCCTATCCGAGGCTTAATCGACTTCCGGACGCGACTTCCGTGTTCGAATTTGCCGTTAAGAAATTTTTTTTTATTTAGTTGAAATAAATTTTTTTTTTTTTTGAGGAAAAAAATTAATTATATTTTTTTTTTGTGATTTTTTTTTTGTGATTTTGTTTTTTTGTTTTCACTGGGGAAATTGCATCAATCAGTTGTCATGGGGATCGTTGTGAAGGATTTTTTGATGTTTTGTTCAGTTGAATGACGGAATGGCTTCATGCTTTAACTGTTAAGTTGAAAGTGCTATCAATTTTTTTTTATGATTTTCTATTGCGAAATTTCAGACAATGTGAAAAAATGTAAAGAAATTAATTTGTTTTGGTTAAAAAATGTTATTTTTGCTTATAAATGTACATTCTTATGCATTTTTGCATGTAAAAAGTGCATTTTTGAACGTAAAATGTGACTTATGCAAGTAAAAAGTGCATCTTTCCAAGTGAAAAGTGCATTTTTCCAAGTGAAAAGTGCATTTTTCTAAGTGAAAAGTGCATTTTTCTAAGTGAAAAGTGCATTTTTGAACGTAAAAAGTGCATTTTTGAGCGTAAAAAGTGCATTTTTGCACGTAAAATGTGCATTTTTGAGCGTAAAAAGTGCATTTTTGCACGTAAAATGTGCGTTTTGCATGTAAAAAGTGCATTTTTGCACGTAAAATGTGCGTTTTGCATGTAAAAATTGTATTTTTGTACGTAAAATGTGCGTTTTGGCACGCAAAAGTGCATTTTTTAAAATAAAAAGTGTATTTTTTCCAGTAAAAAGTGCATTTTTCCGAGAAAAAAATTTATTTTTTCCAGTAAAAAATCCATTTTTCCAAGTAAAAAATCCATTTTTCCAAGTAAAAAGTGCATTTTTCCAAGTAAAAAGTGCATTTTGCACGTTAAAAGTGCATAGTAGGTGTAGTAACTTATGTTTTAACTCCCAAAAATGCATATTTGCACCATAAAATTCATTCTGTGAGTGGTACATTTTTGCAACAAAAAATAAAGCCTTTTATGCTCAAGAAAGTATTCAACATCAAAATTAATACTTTTTTTTATTACTTAAAGTATTTCTAATGCATTTTCACTGCGCGACTTTAATTGAAACGACAAGCAAGAGGGACAAAGAAAAATTGGTCACGGCGCCGACCAAATTGCTTTTCTCACAACCATAAACACAACGGACGAAAAATTAAAAAAAGAATTCAAAAAAATTCAAAAGAAATCCAAAAAATTTTAAAAATCCAAAAAAAAACAAAAAAAAAAAACAGCAATCCATCTTTCTTTCCACGGCCTGCCACGTGCCCACAATGCCCATCCATCCCCCCGACCAATAAAAATTCCCAAGTTTTTCATCCCGCCGAAAGGGGGCGAACCAAACTCCACACAAGTTCAAACTCCCGTGAGATAATCCCATAGAAAATCAAACTGCAGTCAGCACGAGTCGAAACCCATCGGAATTCATAACGAGTTTTCACCAAAAAAAAAAAAAAAAAAAAAAAAAAATGGCGCCCAAAAAAAATGGCGCTCAAAAAAAAATGGCGCCAAGATAAGCCTCGTGCAAAAACGAATAAAAAACAAGTCGAGCCAGATGGGCAATCTGTAGAACTTGTTATTTCGACCAATTAGCTAATAAAGGGCCGCCATTTTGGAAGAAAAAAAGTTGAGTTATTGATGATTGACAATAGGTGTCTCGGTTTGAGTCATTGAGGGGGTGTGGAAGTGTAGTGCAGACCTCCAGACACTGCAATGATTTATTCGTTATTGTTTTATTGCATTTTTAGTAGCAAAACAAATGGTTATTATTTGTTCGTGGACTCCGACGGCAATGGAAATATGTCTTTTGTAATCATTCTTTTTATTGCATCCACTACTGGGAATCGCCCTGTCTCGCGGACCCCGGGGTCTGCAAACTTGGCACTGGTAGGGACAAGTAAACGAGACACGAAATCAGATTGTGCCGTATTAGGGTTACTACGGAAGTACCGTTACTTTTTTATTTTAACGTTAAAGTCGCTGAGCACCAAAAGTATCGTCGTAGAATATCATATTACAATAATAGAATGAAAGAAACACGTTGGAACATAATGGAGGCGTTTCGAAGATGAAAAAGAGGCTAAAATAAAATATGGCTGTTTGTTTTGCACTGAAATGAGCCAAATATAAAAAATGGCTGCTTGTTGAACACCAAAAACAGCCTACAATCAAAGATGGCTGTCTGTTAAACACCAAAAACAGCTTCAAATCAAAGATGACCGTCTGTTAAACACTAAAAAACAATTTAAAATCATAGATGATTGCATTTTTATTACCAAAAACAGCCAAAAATCAAAGATGGCTGCGTTTTTATTACCAAAAACAGCCAACAATCAAAGATGGCTGTCTGTTAAACACTAAAAACAGCCAAAAGTCAAATATGGCTGTCTGTTAAACACTAAAAACAGCCAAAAGTCAAATATGGCTGTCTGTTAAACACTAAAAAAAAGCCAAAAATCAAAGATGGTCGTCTGTTAAACACCAAAAACAGCTTAAAATCAAAGATGGCCGTCTGTTAAACACTAAAAAACAACTTAAAATCAAAGATGACTGCATTTTTATTACCAAAAACAGTCAAAAATCAAAGATGGCTGCGTTTTTATTACCAAAAACAGCCAACAATCAAAGATGGCTGTCTGTTAAACACTAAAAACAGCCAAAAGTCAAATATGGCTGTCTGTTAAACACTAAAAACAGCCAAAAGTCAAATATGGCTGTCTGTTAAACACTAAAAAAAAGCCAAAAATCAAAGATGGTCGTCTGTTAAACACCAAAAACAGCTTAAAATCAAAGATGGCCGTCTGTTAAACACTAAAAAACAACTTAAAATCAAAGATGACTGCATTTTTATTACCAAAAACAGTCAAAAATCAAAGATGGCTGCGTTTTTATTACCAAAAACAGCCAACAATCAAAGATGGCTGTCTGTTAAACACTAAAAACAGCCAAAAATCAAAGATGGCTGTCTGTTAAACACCAAAAACATCTTAAAATCAAAAATGACCGTCTGTTAAACACTAAAAAACAACTTAAAATCAAAGATGACTGCATTTTTATTACCAAAAACAGTTAAAAATCAAAGATGGCTGTCCGTTAAACACCAAAAACAGCCAAAAACAATACACAGCTGCGTTTTTACACCAAAATCAAGCCCAAAATCAAGCCAAAAATCGACGCCATCTGCGTGTTATCTATCAAAAACCAAACAAAAACAGTAAACAGCCAAAAATCAAAGATGGTAACGTGTTTTTCCCAATTCCCCTTATCTCCCGCTCGATAAACTCCGATAAAAAGACGATAAACGAGATAAAAACCAAGCTAGCCAAACACAATGCTTCCAAAAGCACGTAATTCGTTCTTCGACTGTGATACAATGACCCTTAGCCTCGTTATCGGCCCGAAACGACACATCCAGTAAACAAATCGCATCAGGGCGACATAGCGGCGAAATTCGGAACTAAAACGCCAGAAAACCTCCATGATTCCACTTTCCAAAGGAATGTCCGAATCCGAATAGTTTGCTCTCGTGGGACCATCGACTCGCGGAACTCGTTCCTGGCGGGCCGAGTGCATCCAGGGTCCGGGGCCGCGTGCGCTACGAAGGGGGCCCGGGAACACGAGCCGCGTCGACACAAACACGAGCCTGGGGGGCAGTGAATGTCCGTCCCGTGAAGCTTTGCGCGCCAAACTCACCTCGAGTAAATCGAGTACCTGCGCAAGGTGTTTCCACGGAAGGTGGACGCGGTTTTTGGCGTTTGGAGGTTTGGACGGTCCGTTTGGGAGGTTCGGACGCGGGAATCGCGTTGGAGTGGTCAGTTTGGATGTTTTTTCGAGGGTTTTGGCCGTTTTGAGTGGATTTTTGGCGGAGAAAATGGAGTTTTTGGACCGTGCGAAGGTATGTTGCGTTTGTTTGGTTTGACGCACCTGTTGGTGTGTTTTTTTCGTGTTATTCGCGTGTTATTCGCGTTTTGCAAACTTCATTTTTGTTTTGGTTGGGGATTGGGGGTGGGGGGGGTGGGTTTTTGGGGGGTTTGGGTTTGGGTTTTGGTTTTTGGTTGGTTTTGGTTGGTTGGTACTGCGTAGTTTGTGGATTAGTTGATTGTGGCGGGAAAATTTGGGACGGGGATTTTTTTTTGGGGGATTTTTGGGTTTTTTTTTGGGGGTTTTGGAGTTGTTTGGTTTTGGGATTGAGGGATATCCCATAGCTCACTTGTGGTGATCATTTGGAGGACCCCCTTGGGTTGGGGATATGGTCACCTGTGTGACCTTGTTGAGGTGGGGGAATGGTTGAATGGGTTGGTTGGTTTG
This sequence comes from Strigamia acuminata, assembly GCA_949358305.1. NCBI lineage: Eukaryota > Metazoa > Arthropoda > Chilopoda > Geophilomorpha > Linotaeniidae > Strigamia > Strigamia acuminata. The sequence goes on from OX442320.1 coordinate 10,635,423, forward strand.
GTTTGGTTTGAAAAGGTGGATTTTGTTTTTGGATTTCTGGATTTTTGAATTTTTGAATTTTTATGTTGAAATTTTTAATTTTTTTTTTAAATTTTTTTTTAGTTTTTTGATAAATTTTTGGATATTTGTTGAATTTTTTAATTTTTTGTTGAATTTTTTAATTTTTTGTTGAATTTTTTAATTTTTTGTTGAATTTTTGGACTTTTTGTTGAATTTTTTAATTTTTTGTTGAATTTTTCAATTTTTTGTTGAATTTTTGAAATTTTTGTTCAATTTTAGAATTTTTTGTTCAATTTTGGAATTTTTTGTTCAATTTTTGAATTTTTTGTTTAAATTTTTCACTTTATTTCTTTGATTTTTTGTTCAATTTGCGAATTTTGTGTTCAATTTGCGAATTTTGTGTTCAATTTTTGAATTTTGTGTTCAATTTTTGAATTTTGTGTTCAATTTTTGAATTTTGTGTTCAATTTTTGAATTCTGTGTTCAATTTTTGAATTCTGTGTTCAATTTTTGAATTCTGTGTTCAATTTTTGAATTCTGTGTTCAATTTTTAAATTTTTATTTTTGAATTTTTATCTTTAAATTTTTGATTTTCTTTTTGATTTTTCATTCTTTTTGGAATTTATGAATTTTTGAATTCTTTGAATTCTTCCCGATATCACTTTTCGTCTGGTCACTCGATCCAATCATGACATCACTCGACATCAACACACTTTCCTTCCTTGAATACATATTTTTCAATTTCCCAACTCCAACCACACTTATTTTCTTCAAAACTGCTAAAACCACAAGTGTATGTAATACACCCAAATTAATTTAACTTTATTGTCTCTCCCTGGTGGTAGAATCTGGCACTCGCACGTCAAAATGGCAGACTTGTTTTAGAGCCCAAGATTCGGGGTCTTGTAGCAACAAAACCAGTAATTTTGAGCCAGTAATTGCAGAGCTGAGGTGCCATCATGAGAAAATAGCAGGAATAAACGAAAAGGAGGGAACAAGTGACACTGGGGCTCAGATTCGCTTTGTTTTCACCCTCGTGCTTCTACTGAGAAACATGATAAACATGGGACTTAAACAAAGGATTGAGAAGGATCAAGTTAACCTGCAAGAGTTTGTTTGTCTGTTTGTTGTACCAATTCTCAGCAGGTGAATGCTTTCACATTTTATGTTCAGCACACAATTGTATTTGTGTTGTGCACATTTTTTACACGCTAACAACACCTCTTGTTATTTGGTGGTTTTGCAAGTTCAAATTGTTTTTTTGTGTTTCTTCTGGTTTTTTGGTATTATTTTGGTGTTTTTGGTTGTTTTTTGGTTGTTTTTGGTTGTTTTCTGGTTGTTTTTTGGTTGTTTTTGGTCGTTTTGGAATTTTTATTGGATTTTTCGTGTTTTTTTTTGGGCTTTTGATGTTTTTTTTTTAGATTTTTAGTGTTTTTATTAGATTTTTGGTTTTTTTATTAGATTTTTGGTGATTTTTATTAGATTTTTGGTGTTTTTTATTAGAATTTTAGTGTTTTTATTAGATTTTTGGTGTTTTAATTAGATTTTTTGGTGTTTTTATTAGATATTTGGTGTTTTTTATTAGATTTTTATTGTTTTTATTAAATTTTTGGTGTTTTTGTTGTGTTTTTGGTGTTTTTCTTAGTTTTTGTTGTTTTTTTTAAGATTTTATTTCTGAGATTTTGGTGTTTTCCATTGGGGCTTTTTTTGTTGCAAATAATTTATGTGCAGTTCAAAGCAGATTTGATAAAGCCTCAATGTTTTAAACATACATCTAACCCTAATTTTTACGTAATTCCTTTGTTAAAAATTCCACCTCATTTATTATACATTTATTGCCTTACTTTTTATTTCCTTTTGTAATTCTATTAAATCAATATGGAATTATTTTAATACACATCTTAATTTAATTCCAAGTATAAAAAAAATAAAAAAAATAAAAAAAATAAAACCACTTAAAATTCCAAATCTTATAAAAATCAACATTTTTTTCTAAAAAAAAAAAAGAAAAAAAAAAAAAAAAAAAAAAAAAAAAAAAAAAATTTCTTTTTCTACTTTGTTGCCTATTTTCCAAGGCCACATCCCTCAACCACAAATGCAAAAGGGTTAAAAGGGCATTAACACTTTAAGATGTAACAGATTAAATAAATATTTTGTTGGAGAAAACAAAAATGAGAATATCAATGTCAGATTTGCAGCTCTACACCTTGACAACTCTTAAGCCTAATAGTCTTTTAATTGACCTCAACCAAAAAAAAAATTAATTAAAAAAAAAAACAATCTCATGGACAATTAGTTCACTCAAACACCACTGAACCAATAAATCATCAACTGCTATTTGCCAAACTTGCTTTGTGTACACTTTGGAATGTGACCTTTTCTTTTAAATTTAAGTATCTACAATCAAACCAAACAGAAACCCATCTCTTATTACCACCTAAAAATACCCATTATCTCATTTCATTCCCATTTGCAACACATTTCCCAGGTAAAGAAAGCACAATACATCCACCCTTATGTCATTTTAACACAAATCACTTGAATAGGCCTAAAATCAAATAGCTTGTTCCATTCAAATTTAACCACAAGTGGGGTGTGTGAGTTGTGTGGGTGTATGACCTGCTTTTTTCTATTCATCCTTGAAGTGACCAAGCAAGGACATACCAGGAAATGGAATGGTTTTGAGTGAGGAATGTCAAATCCTTCAGAAATACTATAAAACAGGATAAACTCAAAGATTGCATACAACTGGGTCATTTATTTATTTATTTATAAATATACAGGAAAGTTAAGAGGTTTTGAGAATTTGTGTCAGTATTTGTTGACGTTAGATGGCGTTGCACATTAGTGACATCTTAATGGCAGTGCTGGACTGGAAAGAAATTTAGTACCGGGAAATCTGGATGGGTCGGGCCGTAGGGGCAGGCTATGATGGGCCGCAGAGGGCCACAGGGGCAGGCTATGATGGGCCGCAGAGGGCCACAGGCCACCGGTAAGTTCCCGGTAGCCGGCCGGGTCAGTCCAGCACTGCTTAATGGGATGTTTACATTGTTGTATACTCATCTGTTATAAAATAGAACATGGAGTAATTGTGTTTATCCTTGTCTCTGCTGAATCTGATATAAGTGGAGACGATGTTCCCACAATTTTCCTTTAAAGTCAGCAGGAGGAGTTTGGGCAGTTCCAATCACTCCAAAATAAGAATTGCCTGACACAAATTGTTACTTTACTTGGGAATCATTGTTGCAGAACAATGCAAGTAGTCTGTTTAACAAAAATGAAGTTTGCAATGGATGTTTTGTTGGGATTTTATGGTAAATAACAATGTTGGTCATACTGTAGGATTCACCATAACACAAAAGGTCTCAAACAATAGACAAGATGGCCGCGGCAGGTCTTCGGGAGTGGGCAACTTCTTCGACAAGAGCGATATTCAAGACAGCGGCCATCTTGCGTTCAATCTAGACTTCATTTTCAACGGAGATGCCCGAGCGGCGACTAAAGACACGCTTTCCGACAAGATAACCGATTTCAGTTATCGTCGACAAACCGGTGTAAATACTGTATATAAATCGGCACATGCGGTCATGACCGCATGGGACTTGGATCGTGATGCCCACCACCATTCAAGTTGGTTGATTTTCATCGGATGCTGCGCAATCGTCTACGTCACCTTCTGGATGCCCGGCTGTTATGGCGCTCAACGTGAAAAGGAACTTGAATTTGTCAAAGGCGGAAGGAGTTAGTTGTTTTTACTTTCACTTCTTATACTGCATGGATTTGTTCCGCGAGCTGTTTTCTTGGAGACGGAGTCTACTTTAATAGAACTAAGTGTTGTATTCTGCCTATTCCTAGCATGGGAGAAGGCGACATTTTTATGACCGCGATTGCACATGTCGATCTTTAGTAGTAGTGAAGATCGATAAGTACAGTCGTGGACGAAAAATTTCCCTTCAGTTTAGCCGTTTTAAGTTTATCTATCATTATTTGCCCGATCTATCTTTTAATACTGTTGTTAAAGCAAGCCGAGAGACCGGGTCAAGATTGATGTCATTGAATCTCAATGGATTTTTACGCCACCTGGTAGATAACCATCGATGGCAAAATGCACTGAACGTGTGGATAAGTGTCCATGTTATCCTTGGTTCATGATTTTACGTACAGATGGCTCTGTGCACATGAGGCTGTTACTTATTTAGGTAATGCCAAGCAGAACTAAATTTGCTCTAATGACAAGATTGTAAGGGAAACACGTAGGAGGAAGCAAATCCTGATGTTAGTGTTTCTGTTTGAATGCTTAGCAGAACATCTCTATTGTTACTGGCGAGGGTTTCGTTCCCAGTAGACCGGTTATACTGGAGAATTAAAAAGAAAACCGGTACCGACGTTCATAGCGTTACAATGACAAACTGGTGGGCCGAAAACGTCTATTTATGTCATTTGATGGAATGCAAAAAAACATAGTGGGATTGTTGAGGGACGGTCGACCGAAAGCGCAAACCTTTCATTTGTGCCAATAAATAAGAGAACCACAGGAAATTCAGTTCAAGGTGAACTCTTCAGACAAAAATAGTACAGGGACATGTAAAAGATATCTCCGCTTGATATTGTCTACTAGATATCCCCAATTTACCAATTAATAAAATTGACCTATCCAAGTCCTAAGTTTTCCCTGTACAGTCGTGGACAAAAAAACTTCTCTTCAGTTTAGCTGTTTTAAGTTTATCTATCATTATTTGCCCGGTCTATCTTTTAATACTGTTGTTAGGACAAGACGTCGTGGACAAAAAAACTTCCCTTCAGTTTAGCTGTTTTAAGTTTATCTATCATTATTTGCCTGGTCCATCTTTTAATACTGTTGTTTAGGGTAAGACGAGAGACCGAGTCAAGATTGATGTCATTGAATCTCAATGGATTTTAATGCCACCTGGTAGATAAACTTAAAACAGCTAAACTGAAGGAAAGTTTTTTTTGTCCATGTCTTACTATCTAATTTCATATGGATGAAGTCCAGCAAATGTTGCTGGATCTATATTTAGAATGTTGTCCAATTTTGGAGGTAAAAAGTGGGCGTTTGGTCAACACTCAACATCCAGCCACACTGACTAAATCTGGATTTTGGTATGTGGATGTAAATTGGGCATGCAATAGTTGTTATATAGTGGGATTTTGTCAACTGCAACAATAAGTATAAAGGCAAAAACAAAGGAATTTAGAAAGCAGGCTTCAAAGTTTTATTTTGTAGCTTAATTATTCTTTTCTCAAGTGTTGTAACAAAAAGTTGATAACACCTGCTGATGTTTTTTAAATACGTGATTAATTTTCACCTTTATCTGTGGAAAGATAGCAGTTCTAAGTATCTGGTAAAAAAAACAGGCATGTGTCAGGTAACTGTAGATACCTGACACATGTAAGTAAACTGGTGAGGTCATGGCATAACACCATGCAAGAAAAGGCCTGTGATTTATACTTCATATTTCCTTCATTTTTTTACCTTAAGGGGTTGCCATTAAACTGGTTGTGAGCAAGCGCTGAGCAATGTTGCAGTAATGTCTAACCGCTTTAATGTTTCGCTTGGCTACATCACCCAAGAGCAATTAGGCTTAATAATTGGCTTGGAATGTGATCTTTTCTGAGGATCTACTCTTTATTTGTTGAAGAAAAACCACAAAGTAAAGGAGTGGTTTGCATTTCCCAGAATGTTCTGCAATATTTTCCTTATTCAGATTTTATCCTCTTTTCTTGGAAAAATTGTCCTAACAAATCACACCCCATAAATTAAGCTATTTGTGGTCAGCCAAGTTATGTAATCAACTACACAAATTTAAAAAAGTTTTACTCATTTTAAGTGTGGTTAACACGACACAAGACTTTTTCAAGGTCTCTTTTGGTAATAAAAAGTGTTTTAACTTTTCGGAGGTCAATATTCCTAAGAATTTTAAACTTCTTTTTTTTTTAAATGGCTACGTGAAGTCCTAATTGTTAGGTCTGAAAAAGTTAAACTGGATTCACAGTCTCTTTTCAAAGCTGTTAGCGGCTTTTTTAACTCCAACGTTCTTTCGCTTAGCGAACATTCAGAGCTGCCGAGAGCAGGTTCGCTATAGTTTAGCCCCGATTTCTTATACCGGCTTTTCCTCTCTTGGAAATGCAATAAACATTGGTGTTTATAGTATTTGTTTCCTTTACAGTATGTATTGGGACCAATGGACGTATGTCTGTCCCGTCTAATCGGGAACATCATTACCGTAATCTACGAGACCGGTATACCAACTGCACGTATGTTGATGGTAACTTGGAACTCACATGGCTACAGGTAAAAATGACATTGTATTTTGGTTAAACATTGTGGTGTTGTTGTCTCTGCGACTGTACAAGACTATCCTATGGCTGGACATGGAGGAATTGAAGTCACATTTGAATGTTTTAGCAGGATTTACTTTTGGTCTAGCGATTCTGTAGTTTCGTATACTGAATCCTTTGTGTTGGCAGGATGAAAATTTGGATTTGTCCTTCCTCCAAGATATCCGCGAAGTGACAGGATATGTTTTAATATCGCACGTTGATGTCAAAAGGATTGTTTTGCCGAGTTTGCAGATCATTCGTGGACGAACTTTATTCAAATTAAGTGTCCACGACGAAGAATTTGCTCTAATGGTCACGCTAAGCAAAATGGACAATTTAGAAATGCCGGTTCTGCGAGGTACCGTATGCTGTTTACATATCAGAGCCATCATGATTCATCTGTATAAAAATTTGTCGTTTAGATATCCTGACTGGAAATGTTGGTCTGTTCAACAATTTCAATTTGTGTCACATGAAGACAATCCGTTGGGATGAAATACTGACCGGACAACAAGCGAAACATGTCTATGTGTACAATTTCACCGAACCAGAAAGAGAATGTAAGCGAAGACTTGTTAACCTTTAAAAACAAGATGGAATTGAAATAAATTTTGTCCTGCAGGTCCTCCTTGTGATCCAACTTGTCTTGAAGGATGTTGGGGAGAAGGAGTGGAGAATTGTCAAGAATTCAGTAAAGTTATCTGTTCGCCGCAATGCCATCAAGGAAGATGCTTCGGCAAGAGGCCGAGAGAATGTTGTCACTTGTTTTGTGCCGGAGGTTGCACTGGTCCAAAGCAAAGTGATTGTCTTGTAAGTATAAGTTGAAATCCTCTATGCTTATCTCTATTTACATTTTGAATTTCTCCGTACCAGGCTTGTCGTAATTTCTACGACGACGGAGTTTGTAAACAAGAATGTCCACAGATGTCTAAATATAATCCTATAACATATTCCTGGGAAGTAAATCCTGATGGGAAATACGCCTATGGAGCCACCTGTGTGAAGAATTGTCCAGGTATGTTAGTATTGCAAAATAGTGGGACAGCAGATCCCCTAAAGTCTGTTTCAGTGTAAGGATGGCTAATGGGATATAGAGCAATCCCATTGGCTGGATATAACTTAGGTGTAACCTGTTCCTCTGTTATCCCATTAGCCAATACTTAAGCCTAGTACTTACACCATTCCGTCCTTGGAATGGTAACAGGAATCAAAGTCTTAAGTTTCCTGCCAAGGGTGGTACTCATAAAAATATTGTTTAGACTCTGAATCACCCAGAAAAATGTAATTGTTTCAGACTCTGAATTTTGTTTTGTTTAGACTGGAACAGACTTTACATACGAACAACTTCCGTTCCGAGAACGCTTTATTATTTCCTTTTGTCGTGGCCCAAACTATCCAGATTTCCCAGTACTAAATTTGTTCGCAGTCTGAAAGTTCGTGACTCGGATGTTCGTATGTAGGGGACCGGCTCACTGTACTGAGTTTTGTTTTAACAATTCACTTTAACACATGCATTCCCATAAGAAATTGGATTAAGGTGATTTCTTTTGAAAAGAAAAATATTAATTTGCTTTACTTTTGCAGAACATTTATTGAAGGACAACGGCGCTTGTGTTCGTACATGTCCACCAAACAAAAAGCCAGTGAATGGAGAATGTAAACCGTGCGATGGACCCTGTCCAAAAAGTAGGCTTATTGATTGAATCACTGGCGCTAGACACTGGTGCAATAACAATTTATTCCATACAAATTTAGCTTGTAAATCAGAAGATCAGGCGATCCAATCGGTGAATATTAATTTGTACAAAGATTGCACCATAATTGAAGGTTCTATTACGATTTTGGAATCTTCGTTCCAAGGATACCAGCATGTCTATCCGAAGTAAATAATTTTGAATGTTGAATGTTTGAACAACATTAATGTATTGTTCCATTTGTCACGCGTAGTTTTACGTTTGGTCAACGCTTTAATAAAATGCATCCAGATAAATTGGAGGTATTCAGCAAGCTGAAGGAAGTCACCGGATACATCAATATTCAAGCATCGCATCCGGATTTCAAAAACTTGTCGTATTTTAGGAACTTGGAAGTTATCGGCGGACGAGAATTGACCGAGTGAGAATTTAGATCGAATTTTGTTTAGGATTTAAACTGATGGTTGCATTTCGCAATTTTCTAGATATTTCTCAGCTCTGTACATCGTCAAAACCACTTTGCAATCGCTGGATTTACGATCTCTACGAAGCATTCGGTCGGGATCGGTGGCCATTTTGGAAAACAAGGATCTCTGTTTTGCCGAGGAATTAAACTGGAGAAAAGTGATGAAAAGCGAGCCGGCAATTTTGCTTCAAAACAACAAACCTCTAAACGAATGTCGTAAGTTAAAAACAAACAATATTTGTTGAAATAAATCCCACGATAAACGTTTTTATAACAATTTAGGCGCAGCGAATCTCGTTTGTGACGCACAATGCACGAAAGAAGGATGTTGGGGAATGGGAACGAACGAGTGTTTGTCCTGCACGAATTATAAACTCGGCGACACTTGCATCGAGAGCTGCAACATGTCACTCGGGTAAAATCTAAAACAAGAAAAAATTACAAACCACAAAAAAAATTAATCTTTCAACCATTTGTCACAGTCTCTTTGAATCTGGAAGTAAAACGTGCGAACATTGCGACCCAGAGTGTCAACTGACATGCACTGGACCGGTAAACCAGCTAATCAATCAAGAAATACGTGAATTTAAATATTTGATTCGATTATAGGGTCCAGCAAACTGCTCCGCGTGCAAGAACGTCGTTGACGGACCAAACTGTCTCGCCGAATGTCCCGCGACAAAGTACAACGACAGCGGATTTTGCTTGCCGTGTAACGAAAACTGCCTCGGCGGATGCACCGGCCCCGAAAGCCTAATCGGAGACGGCGGATGCGAGTCCTGTGACCGGGCAATCGTCACACTTTCAAAGAAGTTCACGACGGTGGTGAGTATTCATATCATCGAACCCACAACACGTTGGAATTAAACCTAAACAAACCAAACAAATGGGGAGTCAAATAAATAAAAATAGTGTGTGAATAATTGGTTTGCAATTAAATAGATTTGGGGTATTTTTCAATTAATTTGGAGGTGTCAATAATTTGATCTCTTTAGGAATGTATAAACAGTTCGGTCGCATGTCCGGACGGCTACTTCAGCGACGTGGTGTCGCGGGAAGAAACGGGCATTTTGGAATCTTTGAGACAGAAACCGGTGTGCCGGCAATGCCACAGACGATGCAAAAAGTGCACTAGTTATGGATTCCATTTGTCGGCGTGCAAGGAATGCGTCAAGTATAGGTATAATGAACACTGCGAAGATAGTTGTCCTTCGGAAACGTACGCCGACGACTCGACGCATCAATGTCTACCGTGCTCTGCGGAATGCAGAGGGTGCTCGGGCCCGGGCCCCACGGAATGCGATTTGTGTAAAAATTACAAAATTATCATTGGAGATAACAGCAGCCAAGTAAATTGAAATTATATTTTGGTTTTTTTGAAGATTTATGTTGGATTTTATTTTTAACAGTTTAATTGTACTTCGATATGTCCATTTGAAATGCCGTATAAGCATTATCCATCGGAAGATGAAGAGGATGTTCCTATATGTTCTAATATAGTGCCAGAAAGTTCTACTGGGAAGAAAAAGTAGGATTTGACTTGTTTGTTTGCATTTTTGAGATATTAATTTTTTTTTTTTGACAGAGAATTTGCCTTTTTGCCTGTTGTGTTGGGTGTGCTTGGTTGCATTATGTTGTTGGGTCTGTTTCTGGCTGTGCTTGGGTACCAGTGTTGGCAAAGAGCTAAGTCCAAGGAAAATACTGTTAAAATGACTATGGTAAGGTTGAATGGTGAATCAAACTTTGAAAGATGAATTGACTTATTTGACTGAAATGACTTTTTTCATCGTATCTCTGATAAGGAGACCGAAGAAGAGTGAAATGACGTTTTTGTCATCATCTCTGACAAGGAGACCGCAAGAGAGTGTAATCCACAATTGTTTAAATTCTTTTAAAATAAAGCATTGTTATTATCTAAACAGTCAATACTTTGTTTATGTAAATGCACCTCTCTCTCACATTGTTACAAACAGTTACAACACAGAATTCTTTAATGTGTGTTGTAACACTACTTTTTTATTTTTTGAGTAAATAGGTCAATTTTATCATTACACTTGGTGAATAGGCTGCTGGACATGTGACATGTGACATCGTAACTACTCAGAATTCATAATTCATAATTCACGATTAATGATGTCATGTGTCACAAGTCCAGCAGATTATTGATAAAATTGGACTTTTTACTCAAAAAATGAAAAATTAGTGTTACAGCGCACAGTAAAGAATTCTGTGTGTTGTAACTGTTTGTAACAATGTGAGAGAGAGGTGCATTTAAATAAAAAAAAGTATCGACTGTTTAGATAATAACAATACTTTATTTTAAAAGAATTTAAACAATTGTGGATTACACATTCCTGCAGTCTCCTTGTGAGACTGTCAACTTGAAAGAATTCAAATAAGAGGATTAAGATTAAGTGAAATTGAAGCCGTCTTTTTAGTTCAGTTCAGTTTTTAGCGTGATCAATCGAGAATCCACTTCTTTAAGTCACTTTGTTTTTGAAGTTTGAATGCACTTAATGTTGAAGACTTTAATTGAACATTTTGTGTAACTTAGCGGATGACCGGGTATGAATCCGACGAACCGTTCAAACCCTCCAACGTAAAACCAAATCTAGCCAAACTACGCATAGTAAAAGAAGCCGAACTACGAAGAGGTGGCATTTTGGGGTATGGAGCATTTGGGACAGTGTACAAGGTAAGAAAGATGATTACAACCAATGGCTTGAAGAGATTTGACATTTTTCTGTGCAACTTTAGGGAGTTTGGGTCCCTGAAGGTGAAAATGTCAAAGTTCCTGTTGCAATCAAAGTTTTGAGAGATGGAACTGGCAGCAATGCCAACAAAGAGATTTTAGAGGTAAATTTGTTTGGCATGAGAACTTGTGTGATGTAAATTGATGGAATTTTATACAATCTCTGCAGGAAGCGTACATTATGGCGAGCGTTGAACACCCACATTTACTCCAATTACTTGCAGTTTGTATGACATCTGAAATGATGCTAGTGACCCAGTTAATGCCATTAGGATGCCTGTTGGATTACGTGAGGAATAACAGAGACAAAATTGGATCAAAGCCACTGCTTAATTGGTGCACACAAATTGCCAAAGGAATGTCGTATCTCGAAGAAAAGAGATTGGTCCATCGAGATCTCGCTGCAAGAAATGTGTTGGGTAAAATCTGCAATTGGAGCTTCTGAAACTGGTTTTTCATGTTTGATTTCATTGACAGTTCAAACACCAAAATGTGTCAAAATAACTGATTTTGGCTTGGCGAAATTGCTGGACATCAATGAGGACGAATACAAAGCGGCCGGTGGGAAGATGCCGATTAAATGGCTGGCTTTGGAGTGCATACAACATAGGATCTTCACGCATAAGAGTGATGTGTGGGCTTTTGGAGTGACAGTGTGGGAATTGCTCACTTATGGTGGCCGGCCTTACGAAACCGTTCCGGCTCGCGAGGTTCCGGATTTATTGGAAAAGGGAGAGCGGCTTCCGCAGCCTTCCGTTTGCACCATAGACGTGTACATGATCATGATTAAGTGTGAGTTTTATTGACGATTGCAATAGAATACACCCAGTTCTGTTTGTACATGGTCTTTTATTGCAGGTTGGATGCTGGATGCGGACTCTCGTCCGAATTTCAAGGAACTTAACGACGAGTTTGCGAAAATGGCTCGCGATCCGGGCCGTTATTTGGTTATTCCTGGTGACAAATTGATGAGATTGCCTAGTTACACACCCCAGGATGAGAAGGAGTTGATACATAATTTAAGCGTTGCTACCGAAGGACCGGAGATCATAATGGATGCTGAAGAATATCTTCAGCCTAAACTGACTGTTCCTTTGTCCATGTCTGGACATCTAACACCTCCATTGTCACCAATTAAGGTTCAAAACTCATTTTGAATATTTAAATATTTGTATTTTTTACGATTTTCTTTGATTTCAATTAGCCTAATCTGATGGATCATGCACGGTTAATTGATACCATTGATGGCTCATCGCATAACCGGTCACCTCAATTGAGGCCAAGACCTGACCGGAACTTTTCTCATCTGGAAGCCGCGGCAGCTAATTCTCCTAATTTGAACAGGAGGGATTCGGTCAATTCACGTTATAGCAGCGATCCGGTTAAATTATTTAATCGTAAGTCGTAAAGCAAAATACAAGTTTGGGTGCTTAAGAAAATTATCCCGTTAATAAAGAATAAAAACCGTGTTTTCTATTTAATTCAAATCTTGCGTTAATTTTGGGATACCCTTTAAAATCAATTTTGGTTGTTTTAGATATGGATATAGACGAGGAACCTTTGGGAAACGGTCTTCCTGTGTTTGATTTAAACAAAGACGATGTGAAAATTCAATTCCCAAATGTCGATGAGGACGATTACTTGATGCCCTCCATAACAAATAATCAAAATAAATCACTCTACATGGATTTAATAGGAGACAGCAAAGGTATAGAATTCTACAATTGTTAGTGTTGTATTGAACGACGTTCATTAGTTCAGGAACAAAGTTCGTGAACTAGTTCACAATTTAGTGAACGAGATACAACACTGGCAATTGTACAAAACCCAACAAGTGCTGATGACGAATGATTATTTTAGATCCCATAATGAATCCCTTGGAATACGATCCGCGATTCAAGACGGCAACCAGGAATGCAATTGCAATGGATAACCCCGAGTACCACATAATGAACAACGGGATCACGGATCCAACGATAAACGGGAGGCCGCGCCGGAAGAACACTTCGAGCGAAGATGACTCTGACCACGAGTACTATAATGATTACGAAAGGCTTCAGAAAGAACTCCAACCACTCAACCACAAAAGAAATGAAACTACCGTGTGAAAAATAAATAAATAAAAATTTAAAATGTGTACAGTGACATTCAGGGGCCCATGGAGGATGAAAATAGCAACTATATATCTCGCCAAGTACCGAGAATCCTAGCTAAAACTCTGCTAAAGTGCCCATCTACCCAACTTGCACATGGGCGTCCATTGATTACTTGCTACTCCACATAGTGGACACAGAAATCGGATAGCGGCGGAACTGGAAATTGTCGACCCCCTTGTAAAAATATACTTCGGGCAAGGGGCGCCTGATTTTTTTAAGCTCAGGGTGCTGAAAAGTGTTTTTGTATTTGGACGGTATTGCCGGCCTCTTCGGAACGTTGGGTTTTGCGCCCTGTCTTTCCGCTACTGGTTATTACTGTACTATGACGGATGTTGGTTATTACTGTACTACGACGGATGTTGTTGCCTTAGAAGTGCCATAATTGATGTGAAGAAAGGCACAACTAACTTTTTAACACTGTGATAATTTCTTGAATGTGTGTATATTTTAATTTGGTCTTTGAAACAATTACCATGTTTACATGTACCCAGTTATCTGGATAAGTGAAAATGCGAATTTTACTTTTCTGGAAAACTGATCATGTAAACAAATCAGTTTTCTAGAAAAGATAGACTTATCTGGAAAACTAAATTCCAGTTGTACGAGCTAGATTTTGGGCGTTTTGCGCATTGAAAACTGCATGTAAACACCCGTGCATGCGAAAATTCAAAAACTTGGATTGAGATATCGTCGGATCGTTGTAGTAAAAATACGTTAGGCCTACGTACCAACGACATTTGCTACCGAAATCAATGTGAAATCAGCTAAAACCACCATTTTTGGGATCAGAATTTGCATATTAGGCACCATTGCAAAGATTCGAGCAAAAACCTCTTTCCTAACCACCATTTCATTTCTTTGGCTGAAATGGATCAACAGCCATTTTGTTGTTCCAGATAATCAAAGGGCAGTATGGGTAATTCTCGTATGACGTCATGTTTACCAGAAAACTAACGTCATGTAAACGCAAACGGTTATCCAGATAAATAAAATCCGAATATTCACTTATCTGGAAAACTGTGACCATGTAAACATGGTAATTGAAACATTTATATTTTTTACAATTTTGTAAAATAGTTGTTGTTGATTCTGAAATTACATTCCTGAAAATTGGTGTTTTTGTTTAGATTTGTCTACAAAATTATATGTATACTGTGAAATGCATTGTTTGCTATTGTGGATAATATTTTGTATTCCTATATTGAAGAAAGTGTTTCTTTCGATGGAGTAATTCAGATTTTTATACAAAAATTTATATAAATTGTACTCATTCCCTTAAAAAATGTGGTTAAATCTGAATAATTTTAGTTCAGTTTGGAATACACTAAATCATGTTACTTGTAAAGTATATAGAAGTTATTATATTAATAATAATTATGTTAACAAATGATTCCTTATACAACATTTGCCAAATTACACATTTCTTCTTTCGTGTAAGTATTCGTTGACGGCTGTATTTTACTTTTGTACATTTTTATACATTGCTTTGGATAAATGAATCCTGTGTTTTAGTCAGGGTTCGATGGTTGCTACTTAAAAGAATAAAAATAAAATTACTTGATTATATTATTTTGGATTTATTACATCATGAGCAGTTTGGAATTAATAGCGTAGAAAAAATGTCTTTTTTTCCACCTGGCTGGAGATTCAAAGAACCAGTTTAGAGGTCAACAACTTACCTTGAAGATTTAATTGATGGTTTGATCTGAACACAGAAAAAAATAAAAAATAGCCCTAGGGAAAGATGATGGGATTCAATAAACAAGTGAAGCACAAACTAGAAGGACCCAGGGTTGAGGTTCAATCATGAGTAATATCAGCACAAGCAGCTGTAAAGTAAGTGATTGCAATTGCTTTAAATGATGAATTGTTATAGATTGACCACACAATTGGTCAAATTGAACCATTTAATCAATTTATGCATTTTTTTCAACACTAAAATTGCATTTTTAAATGATTGAGCCACATTTTTTTTAATTATTCTAGATTTAGGCATTTAGCACAGATATTTTAAACAATATTTGAATTTATCTCATCTGAGATAACTTTTTGATCAGATATCGTGTTATTTTTTGTTGTGGATCACTAGTTTGGTTTCCAAGAACAACATTTATTATCCTGGGTCAAAATCAATGCTTCAATTGCTTCTTCACTGACATATTTTTAATTCTTTTTAGTATAAAACAATGAAATGTATTTAACTCAATTTCCAGTCCTCAATTTCAACTTTACCACCTCAGCCATTCAGATCCAGATTAGTGGTTCTGGATCCAGAACATACTTTCAAAAACATTGCACCATGTGCACATGACTTTCCTTGCAAAAAAGTATTGTAAAACATTAATTACTGTTATTGAATTAACCAAATAATCATTTCTTCTTGTTTGATCAGGAAAGAAATGCATATTACACAGGATTTGCAGACCTCAAACAAAGAGCCACACAGATGGCCAAAACATCAAAACCTGTATCAACTAACTGCTGTGTTGTTGCTCTTGTTGTCATATTATTGCTGATACTTTGCATAGTGTCTGGAATCTGCTTTGGATGTAAAAGATTATGTGCAAGACATTTTAATTCAATGATTAACTTATTTACTTTCTTTTTTGACAGTTAAAATGATTGAATCTCTATTAAACAAAGCAGGTGTGTAGGAAATCACATGTTTACAGTGTGGTTGAGGATCTGTTTTGTACTTATAATGGAAATTGAGACTTTACAGGTGAAGGTGGCTTCAAAGGGTCATTTCATGTGACTGGAGAAGTGTTCAATTCCACTCTTCTTGACCCTTCAACCAGCCATTACAAAGCAAAAGCTGATTTTTATGAAAAACAGGTAGGATTAAGTTTTATATTGATAATAAAACTTTTTTATTTTGGTATTTTCTATAGATCGATGGTTTAATAGAAGAAAGCATTTTGAAAACAGTTTACATTAAGTCTGAAGTCACTGGATTTGATCAGTAAAGATGAGAATTATTGAATATCAAATGTTTATAATAATATTAACTTAATTTCTGTTGTAGGAAATTGAATTCCACATATTACTTGATAATCCACTTCAAGCTCTACTTCAATATGAAAAAAGCAAAACTTGACTCTGGACATGTGTATATTGTGATCGAAGAACAATTACAAACCGAAGATAAACAATTTTTCACAAGAAAAATCAAGATTGATCCAAATTCTTTAGAAATTTCAGGTGATAGATATTTTTAAGTCATTTTTCAATCACTTACTCATTTATTCTTCCAGAAATTGATTTTGATGACACCAACAACAATTCCTTCAAAACTGAAACCGTTGCAAACATTTCCCACCCATCCACAGAACCAGACTCGATATTTTCTCGATCGGACACGTCGGAACGGAAACAATGTGTGCCGGTTGGTGCCCGATATTGCAGCGGCGTTTACTACAACCACACGTCGTTCCCAAACATCTTTGGACACGAAACGCGATACGACGTGGACGACTTTGTGGACAAACATTTTTCTAAGTTGCTCACGTCTCGATGTTCCAACCACATCAAACACTTTCTGTGCTCGTTGTTACAACCTTCGTGCTCATTTCATCAAGTGATCCTTCCATGTCGGGAGTTTTGTCACGGTAAGATTAAAAAACTTAAGAGTCAAGGCCAAAACAAGCCTAATTGTCCCTACTTACTTGTTAGCCAACTGTATTGAGAATAATGAACTAGTTTAAGCTAATTTTATTCATAAATTTCTGCAGAACTTACACTTTTGTCTACCGATGTATAATTCTTTGTTTTCTTTGCAGCATTCCTGTCACAATGTCATTCCGTGATTCCATTTTTCCTTTCTCGTCATCTCCACTGCGACAACTATCCCTCGGTGAAGGACACCTCCCTGAAATGTTTAGCTGAACCAGACTGCAGTACATTTCTACAGTCCCGTAATCGCCGGGATTGGATTTGCGACGACATCAACGATTGTCGTGACTTCTCCGATGAAAATAAATGCCGTATGTTTTAACCCAAAGCGCCTGCTGGGGTGAGCTGCAAATTAACCGTTTTGGTGCAATAATTCCTTTGTTGTAACAAAATACGCTCATCGCGCATATCTGCCGCGCAGATATGAAGTGTGTTGGGTTCAAATTTAAAGTTTTGGCACACTCTTGAATTCACAACCAAACATACAACACACCTTGTCATTGCTCTGCCGAACCGGTGCCAAAGACTTTCCAATAGGAAAAATTGCGTTAAGATTTTTTTCTCCGATTTCAGGCCGTTGTAAGTCAGGACAGTTTTATTGCGGTGGCAATGTGTGCATTCCTATTGAAAAACAATGTGATAATAAGCAGGATTGCCCAAATGGATTGGATGAAAAACATTGCAGTAGGCTATAAAGTCTTTTTTAATCCTGCTAGTTGATCTGGACTGAGCATGTTTCTTTTGTTTGTAGTGTTTGTAGTTAATCCTCGAAGTACTAATCAACTTTCCACAATTTCTGCATCCTCCGGTGTTCTAGTCGTACGCTACCAAAGCATTCCAGCCAAAGTTTGTGTGGACAATTTGAATTACACACTTCTGGGAAATAAGAAATACGTCGTCCTGAATGAAATTGCTCGATCGACATGCGAACATCTGAATTACAGGTTTTTACTTTTTGTATCGTTGCTGTTTTCGTCTGTTATCCAGCTAAGAAAGATGACTAGTCGTTGAGGACAGGGTGCTCTTCGACCAGGACTGACTAATGCTTCTAGTTGATCTATCCTGTGTTCTGGGTGGTTTTTCTTTTTTATTAACAAGAGGGGGGGGGGCTAGCACCCTGCAAACCTCATCTTAATCGTTCTATTGCATGTAATGATGAATTGGGCACTTGTTGAGTCGTGATATATTTATTATGCATTAGTCATTCCTAGTGTGATGGATAAATTTAATTGGTCACCTGTCATCACTCGCTTCTAAGAAAGATGACTGACTCGTTTATTTCCTGTTTACCTGGTCAACTGTTGCTAAGGGGAAAATGTAGAGGCTGTGTGGTGACATTTGTGAATACATTCTTCCCAATTGAACACTTTTCAGGAAAATGAAATACGTTCGAATCACAACCGATGTCCACAACTCAAAATTCTACTACCACATCTCAACTGACCATTTAGAAACCACAAACACATCACTGTAAGAAGAGAAAAGCTTAAAGAAATGTAAATAAACCTAAAAATAATCGTTGCAGATTCCTCAAAACAACTTGTCAATCTCACCAAATCATCTCACTAGGCTGCTCATCATTTGGTAAACAACTCACCATCTTTGTTACAAAACCTCCTCAATAAAACCAATTTTTCCAGTATGTGGCAAAAGAATATTCACAGAAAACTCCACCACATCGCGCCGAAAAGTCGGTCCTGCAGCATGGCCCTGGCACGTGAGCATCATTAAAAATGGCGCCCACGTGTGTGATGGCACACTAATAGCCGATCAATGGGTCCTCACATCCGATGCCTGTTTTCAAGGGTATAACCTTTTATGACTGCATGACTTCCCATTGGTTGTTTTTGTATGAAACAATGTCGTCCTGACAAGGCTGAAGTCTAGCCCGATGATTGGTCTGATCAGTCCAGCTCGATGATTGGTTGAGTCAATGATTGGTCTGGTCGGTCCAGTCCGAAGATTGGTCTGATCGGTCCAGCCCAATGATTGGTCTGATCGGTCTGGTCCAATGATCCGCCCAGTTCAATGATTGGTCTGGTTGGTCTGGCCCAATGATCGGTTCAGTCAAAAATTGGTCTGATCGGTCCAGCCCGAAGATTGGTCTGATCGGTCCAGCCCAAAGATTGGTCTGATCGGTCCAGCCCAAAGATTGGTTTGATTGGTCCAGCCCAATGATTGTTCTGATCAGTCTGGTCCGATGATCAGTTGAGTCAATGATTGGTTTGATCGGTCCAGCTCGATGATTGGTCTGATCGGTCTGGCCCAAAGGTTGGTCTGATCGGTCTGGCCCAAAGATTGGTTTGATCGGTTCAGCCGAAGATTGGTCTGATTGGTCCAGGCCAATGATTGGTCTGATCGGTCTGGTTCAATGATCGGTCCAGCTCGATGATTCAATGATTGGTCTAATCGGTCCAGCTCGATGATTCAATGATTGGTCTAATCGGTCCAGCTCGATGATTCAATGATTGGTCTAATCGGTCCAGCTCGATGATTCAATGATTGGTCTAATCGGTCCAGCCCGACGATTCAGCTTAATGATTGGTCTGATCAGTCCAGTCTGAAGATTGGTCTGATCAGTCCAGTTCGAAGATTGGTCTGATCAGTCCAGTCCGAAGATTGGTCTGATCGGTCCAGCCCAATGGTTGGTCTGAACAGTCCAAAATTATTTCTTTTCAAACAAAAAATAACTACCAGATGCAAAGTCGTGTAATAATGGTCGCAGGTCAAACTAAACAATACTATATCTCAACTCCAAAACATTAGACAACCTGAAAGTGATTGGAAAATACGGATCGGAACATCTCGGCTCTTGACCCATTCGCCGAACGAACAACAGCGACATGTGACAACAGTGTCGCGCTCACCGGCAGAAGGAACAACGCTTTCCTTGCTGCACTTGAAATCCCCCGTTAACTATTCATCAACAGTGCGTCCAGCTTGCATCACAGCCGAAAAACAATCGACGCATCCACTCAAACAATGCGTCATACTCAGCTGGGACAAAAAAGGTTGGTTGCAATTGCAACAATAGCACAAATTTTTCAACTTTCTCATTGTTGCCATTGTTTGTTTCTCAGATAATTGTGGTAATTTGGTAATTTGGTAATAATTTCAGGCGAACAATTATACGAAAAAGCCGTCATTGTTGTCGACAATAACGAATGCGGTTTTTCGGACATGACGTCACCGAACGTGCTGTGTGTCGTGCCGATTCACACGGAAAACGTTTGCGAGGTGAATCGTGATTGTTTTGTGGTGTAGTTGTCATCCATGCATAAATTAACTGATTGATTGATGTTTTAGAGTGAAGAATTAGCGGGAAGTGGGCTCTTTTGTCAGGTTGGCGACTCGTGGGCGTTAATGGGAGTTTTGAACTGGAGAGTGAGTTGTGGTTTCGCCAGGAGACCTCTTTTGTACGATAAAGTTTCTTCCAGCGTCGTGTGGTTGAACCGAATCATTTCGTTGACCGAATGAAATATGCACAGCGCTGCTCAGGACAAAACATTTCAATAATTTTTCAAATTTTTATCTTGTTTACTTGTAAACCACAAACAAACACTGGAAAAATAAATTTTTTTAATCTAAAAATTAATTATATGGTCTAAAAAATTAATTTAGTGGTCTAAAATTGAATTTTGAGGTCAAATATTGAATTTTGAGGTCTAAAATTAAATTTGGTGGTCTAAAATTGAATTTGGTGGTCTGAAATTGAATTTGGTGGTCTAAAATTGAATTTTGAGGTCTAATATTGAATTTTGAAGTCTAAAATTGAATTTTGAGGTCTAAAATTGAATTTTGAGGTCTAAAATTAAATTTTGAGGTCTAAAATTGAATTTTGAGGTCTAAAATTGAATTTGGTAATCTAAAATTGAATTTGGTGGTCTGAAATTGAACTGCATGGTCTTAAAAATGAATTTTCTGGTCTAAAATTGAATTTTCTGGTCTAAAATTGAATTTTCTGGTCTAAAATTGAATTTTCTGGTCTAAAATTGAATTTTCTGGTCTAAAATTGAATTTTCCTGTCTAAAATTGAATTTTCTGGTCTAAAATTGAATTTTGTGGTCTTAGAAATAAATTTTGTGGTCTAAAATTGAATTTTATCGGTCTAATAATCAATTTTTTTTAACTTGGAACAACAAAAATATATACAAAATAAACAAAACGCTTGCTTCATTTATTTATCATCAACTATTTACACAAATTACTGATATAGAATTCTTTATTCAAACACCAAATCATAATTGTACGATTAAATATAGACATCGTGACCTTCTGCTCTGATACGCGCCATAACGACGACATTACTTCACAAAATGGCGTCGAAATAAACAACGAGTGCAACAACGCTGAGGAAAAATCATTTTATAACTTCTAAACACCCTCACTGAATGGCGCTCAAATTCTAAAATAAACAAAAAATATTATTTCCCTGATTTATTTTCAATAATATCATTTTCTAAACTCATTCGAAAGCGTCCACCAATATTTATAAATGAAATTCCAACTTTCCTCGCGAATAACTCCAGGATTTGACCTCAACTTTTGAATCTTTCCCCGATTTTTTAATGTTTTATTTCACCAAATTGTGACCATCACGTCGGTTTTTCACCCGGATCGCAGCTGTACTTTGGCCGTGAAGTGGAAAACGAGGTCAAAAGAAGGAAGCTGCATTATATTACATCGAAAATATACACACAAAAGGTGTAACAAATAACGATGGTATTATTTTCAATCGCTCATTGTCTATACAGATATAAATATAAATAAATAAATGTATTATTATGTTTTTTTTTAATAAAAAAACATGAAATTCTCATGATTTATCCACACGATTCAATATGTTTGTTTTTCCTGTGTTGTAAGCGTTGGGAATAATATGAAATATGATTTCATTTTCATTATTATTATTTTTTATCCACCGTGGGAAGTTTTTGAAAAAAATTGAGAACACGCATCGCAAAAGAGCAAATCGGTGACATTGAAAACGTAAGAAGATTAAGTGGGTCCGCGAGCAATGAGGAAACGAGTCTCACCACACCTAGATAATAACCTAAAAAACTAACGAGAATTAATTAAATACCAAAATTCCAATCGACCATACCCAAAATATCAAAAATCAAATCAAAAACTGAGATAATAATTCACAAAAATTCACAAACTCAATCAAAAATCTCAAAAATACCAAAAATTCAATAAAAAATCTTCTGAAATTCAACAAAAATCTCAAAAATCTCTAAAATTTAATCAAAAATCTCCAAAAAATCGAAAATTTAATCAAAAAATTTCCAAAAAATCAAAAATTCAATCAAAAAATTTCCAAAAAAATCAAAAATTCAATCAAAAATCTCCAAATAATTCCAAAAAAGTCCAAAATTCCATCAAAAAATCCCCAAATAATCCCAAAAAAGTCCAAAATTCCATCAAGAAATTCCCAAAAATTTCATCAATAGTTCCCAAAAATTTAAAAATTCAATCAAAAATCCCAAAAAATAAAAAATTTCATCAAAAATCCGCAAAAATCCCAAAAAAGTCCAAAATTCCATCAAAAAAATCCCCAAAAAATAAAAAATCCCCTCAAAATCCTTGAAAAAATCAAAATTCCCTCAAAAATCTCGCCCCAAATCTCCCAAACTCAATAATTAAATCCACGCATGAGCAGAGAAAATCTGAATATTGTAAAATGACGTTTGAAAATCGTTTTGTGATTGGCCGATTTGTTTTCACCTTTTGCTTGTTCCTAATCACCATTTGCAGTCTCTCTACCTTATTCCAGGTCCTCACCCCGGTTGTTGGGGTCAAGGAGCTTGAGCAACGGCCGATCTCCACTTTTCCCGCCCTTTTCGGAAGGGGGTCAGTGTATAAAGTGCGCCAACTGGCCTGTTTTCTGCTTTCTTTGACACCTGCCGTCCTGCCAGCATGTTTGTTCCGCAGTGCTTCGTCTTTGCTGCACTGCTTTGCACCGCGCATTGCAGGGATGTGAGTTATCGCGCTGTTTGTTCTTTTTTCGACGGTTTTTCATTGTTTCGTGCGGGTTTTTCGAGGTTTTTTGGTTGTTTTTGGTTGTTTTTGGGGTTTGGATGCAGGGTGTGGTTGGTTTTGACGTTTGGGATTGCAGAGGTGATGGATTTCTGTGTTTTTGAGGTCTTTGTCGCTGACCTTGTTTCGGCTTTTCATCATTTTTTTCATTTTTTTGTTGGTTTTTAATTGGGTTTTTAAGGGCATTAGACTTTATAGGTGGTAATTAGATTTGTGGGTTTGTTATTGGATGATTTGTCGGTTTTTTTTTTTTTTTTTTTTTTTTTAAATATTTTTTTATTATTTACTTAAAAGACAAGCAGGAAAGTTATGGTGATAAGTGCGGAAGATTCCCCTTCGAATTCTAAGAAAGAAGTGAGAACTAGCAAGACAAAACTTGAAGATTTACGAGCAGCTTTGAACTTGAAACAAAATACTGTAAGTGAAATGTTAATTTATTTATTAATTTCGTCCAAATGTGCTCAAAATGGGCATAAAATGTCAATTTGACGTAAAATACACGTAAAATATACGCCAAATATTATTTTCACGTAAAAATGTGCAAAAAAAGTCAATTTGACGTAAAAATGTGTGTTTAAAATGTCAATTTGACGTAAAAATGTGCGTGAAATGTCAATTCGACGTAAAAATGTGCGTGAAATGTCAATTGGACGTAAAAATGTGCGTGAAATGTCAATTTGACGTAAAAATGTGCGTGAAATGTCAATTCGACGTAAAAATGTGTTAAAAATGTCAATTTGACGTAAAATGCATGTTCTAAAGAGTAATTTGACGTAAAAATGTGCGTAAGATGTAAATTTGACGAAATGAAACACAAAAAATTCAAATTTCTCATCAAATTTTTATTTTTTTAAATTTTCTTTTCATCTGTAGATCGTACACAGGGACCCCACACTCGTGTCTGACCCGGATTTAGCCATCGAACTAGCCGACACGATCAGCTACATCGACGCCATTGAAAAGGACCACATGAAATTTTTAGATACGGTCGACGAAGCCGGTCTGGTGAGCAACCTTCGCAACCAAGCGGACAATGGCGCCGCGGCTTTAACCAACCGAACTATAAGCAAAGCTCGAGTTGCCGCCTCGGATTTCCTCATTAAAAATCAAAGAGATCGCAATCGAAATTCGCTGACGTCAGCCCACAGAGGCATGATCGAAGCGCAGCGATTAAGTCGCGATTACATGAGATCTAGCGCGCTCGATAATGACGATCGGATCCAAAATGCGCGCCATGAAGCTTTCGCGTCACGTGCTCGCGCGAATGCTGACGTCAGAGATCAGACCTTGGATGTTCGGGGCAAGACCTACGAGAACCGGGTCCGCCAGCGCACGAGATTGCGCAATGCGTTGCAAGCGGCGAGGGCGGATTTGCGAGCGACGGTGCGGAAAACAAATGCGAAATTAAACTATGCGGAACGGGAAGACGAAGTCAGACGACGGATTGAGAGAATAAATCAGGCACAAAAAGCGCGACAAGCGTACGCCGCCATTTTGACCGATCAGGGATTGGACGAGATTAAAGATGAAGAAATAAATAAATAATTAAATAAAAATTGGATATTTTTAATTGTAAATAATTAATTTTAAAAATGATTTTGTACGTTTTCTTTTCTTTTATTTTTGGTTTTAAAATAAAATTTCTGATTTTATATATTTGTGACGTCATTTCGTCTTTCCTGAGTTTCGTATTCGGGGAAATCACGGGGTATGAACTATGACGTCAAAATATTTGTCATCACAAAAAATTGTTGTTTGCGTCAAATTAAAGAATGTCCGCGGTCGATTATTACAAATGCGCATGTAGGAGTGCAAAACATAATGAAATCTTTGTTCTATTATCAAACAGTGACACGAATTACAGATAAAATTGCAACTTCAAAATATGAAATCATAATCATGTGATTAACAAAAACATCACGATCGAGCAGTTACCTCCACTTAAAGAAAGTAGTTCTCAAAGAAAAAAATCCAAAATAAATTGGCAAAACCTCCAAAAAAAATCCGAAATTTGTAATTATTTATCCAAAAGACTCATAAATAAAACACCAAAATAAAAATGAAATATTTCAACATCGTAAATAATACTTAGAAGAAAACAAGCGCGGATGGATACAATGACATCATAGGAAGGCGTGAGCTAGATCCGCTCCCACTTTTAAGTAAAAGAGGTTGATCGCCTCTCATAGTTAACTCGTTACTTTATTTGGTGCTTGTGCTCGATTTATTCGCTTGTTTAGTCCGACAAAAACATCGAAAATGGTGTCCGCGGGAATGCAACTGGTGAAATACCTTCTATTCATCTTTAATTTCGTGTTTTGGGTGAGTTTTTTTCCAGTGTTTTCGTGCGCACTAAGGAAAATCAACAAAATGGCCGACCTGGCACACATAAGGAAAAATAAGTTTTGGGATAAAAAAAAAAGAAAAAAGAAAAAGAATTAATTACATAACATGGATTTATTAGATTAAGAGACGTTTTCGACCCACTTGTGGCATTTCGTAACAAATTTCCGCCGATTTTGGACGGAAGTTTACGACGTTTTTGACATTTTTTCGTCAAAATTTCGAAAAATAAAGTCGATATTTCGGATTAAACTATGAAAAAAATGTTGAAATTTTGTTTAAAAAGATTTTTCTGACACAATTTGTCGATATTTTGACTTTTTTCGCCATTTTGTGACAATTTCGGGAAAAAAAGTTGAAAAAATTGAAATTTTGCACCGAAAAGTTGCCATTTTGTGACGAAATTCGTTTTTCCACATAATTTCGTGGATAATTTGCCTTTTTTTAGGTGGAATTCTTCCGACCTTGGATGTTTTTTTGGGGTTTAATTGGCGGCCATTTTGTTTGCTTTCTTTCCTTATTGACAATTATCCAATTTATTTGAATTTCTGTTTAATTTGGCTTTATTATTTCAGGTGACTGGCATCGTGATTATGGGAGTAGGAATATGGGCCAAAATGGCATATAATCATTACTTTCAATTCGCCGGAAAGGCGTTTTTATCGGCTCCGATTCTGCTCATTGTTATCGGTTGTATTATCATTGTTATTGCGTTTTTCGGTTGTTGCGGCGCCATTCGCGAAAACCACTGCATGATTGTCACCGTGAGTATATATTGAAATACATAGGAAATGAATTTTTTTTAGATGTTTATATTCGAGTTTTATTCGATTTTAGTTAGATAAAAATCTATTTAATCAATGATTTTACGTGAAAAATTATTAAAATCGTTAAATTTAATGATAAAACCAATTTAATAACGATTTTGAAGTGAAAAAAATTACTAATTGCTAAATTGTACTCGAATAACCGAAGTAAACAATAATTTTAGTTGAAAAATGATTAAAATCGTTTAATTTTAGTCGAAAAATGATTAAATTCGTTTAATTTTAATCGAAAAATGATTAAATTCGTTTAATTTTAATCGAAAAATGATTAAATTCGTTTAATTTTAGTCGAAAAATGATTAAATTCGTTTAATTTTAATCGAAAAATGATTAAATTCGTTTAATTTTAGTCGAAAAATGATTAAATTCGTTTAATTTTAATCGAAAAATGATTAAATTCGTTTAATTTTAGTCGAAAAATGATTAAATTCGTTTAATTTTAGTCGAAAAATGATTAAATTCGTTTAATTTTAGTCGAAAAATGATTAAATTCGTTTAATTTTAGTCGAAAAATGATTAAATTCGTTTAATTTTAGTCGAAAACCCCGATATTAACGCGTAAAATCATTCAAAACTCTTCATTTTTGTCTAAAAACCAAATTTTAAACGCACTCTAAAATAAAAATTTCACATTTCAGTTCTCCGTACTGCTTGGAATAATTTTCGTGTTGGAATTAGCGGCCGGAATTGCAGCTTACGTGTTGAGAAACGATCTTGAAAACGTCATCAACAGCGGAATGAAAGACAGCATGAAGGAATACAGCAAAGATGTGTCGGTGACCAAAACCTGGGACGCAATTCAACATGACGTAATAATACAAAACAATAACGTTATTTTTTGAATATTAATTTTTTGAAATTTAGTTACATTGCTGCGGTATGAATGGAACCGCCGACTGGAATCACTACGTGTCCGAGCAATTTGGACGGGGCGAAACACCCGATTCGTGCTGCGTAAATGACACGAAAGCTTGTGGCAAGAAGTTGTCGGAGAAATACAAAGATGTAGGTTTTTCTCGGTCGATTTTGTTTTGTTTGTAATTTTGGTTCGATTAATTTTTGTTTTTCTTTCAGGGATGTTTCCCGACGATATTTAAAATGTCCCGCAACACGGCGTATATTGTTGGTGGAGTTGGTGTTGGGATTGCTTTCGTTCAAGTATGATTTTTGTTTTGGGGGAATGGTTGAAGTTTGTTGGATTTTGGTCGGAAAAACCAATTTAACAATAATTTTAACGTAAAAAAATGTTAAAATTGTTCAATTTTGGTATAAAAACGCAATTTTTATTTATTTTAACGTGAAAAATTGTTAAAATTGTTGCAATTTTTATATCAAATCGGATTTGAACGTGTAAAGTGACTAAAATCGGTTGATTTTGGCGTAAAAACCAAATTTAAGAATGATTTTAACGTTGAAAATGAGTAAAATCGTTCAATATTGGTATAAAAACACAATTTAATTTAATTTTAATGTGAAAATTTAGCAAAATAATTAAATTTTGGCCTTAAAAAAACGAATTTAACGTGAAAAATCGTTAAAATTGTACAATTTTTGTCGGAAAACCAAATCTAACGACGATTCTAATGTGAAAATTACAAAATACTTAAATTTACGTCTGTCAATTGAAAAATTAACCCTAAAATTTTCTTTATTTTCTGCAGATCATTGGAATAGTTTTCGCCTGTTGCTTAGCAAGCGCCATCAAGAGAGAATACGAAGTTGTCTAATCGCCGCCACGAAGTTTTAAAAATTATTTTTCTACAAACAAAACACTAAAATTTCAATTAAAATATATATATATATAATAAAAAAAAATACAAATAACGAAATAACACCTGCCAAGTGAAACAGTGCCTTGGTTTCGTGTACAAACTTGATTTCTGACCTCAACTATGGATGATTATTGTTACAAAAACGAAAATAATTATTGTAAAAAGTTTAATTTTTTCTATAAAAAATACATTGGCGTTAAAAAATTGAGGACAATCGTTTTTTATTGCAAATAAATTATTAGATTTGCGAATGAGATTTGCATTTAAATTCAACTGTTGTTGCCCAATGTTAGAATAAAAAAAAGTATTTTTCTACTTAAAAGTATTTGAAACATTGTATAACCATTTAATGTATAGTTAAGTATAAATTGTTATCACGAGATTTTAAATGGTGTTTGATCCCTTTTTTCTTTTTTCTTTAATACTCAAATCTTACCTGAATTAGATGAGATTTTCTATTTATGTAGGCATTGATATAAAGTTTTTAATGTTATGCAAAATCGGTTTTCTGTGGTTACGAAATAAAATAATCAAGTGAATTTGTGAATTGGATGTTTATTTGTTTATTTGGTTACAAAACGAGAGAATTTTGATGCGAATGTGCCGAGTTACGAAGACGCCATTTTGGATGAGGCCTATCGTCAATCGGTGGAGTGAAATAGTGGTTTGGGAGAAATATTGGGTGTTTTTTTATTACTTTTATATTTTTAACAGTGTTGTTTGCAACGATACGAGTGGAGGTTTCAAAACAAAGTTAAATACGAGTTGTTATTGATTATTCTGGTTAAATACCAATTCCAGCATACTTCTGCACACACAACTGAACTGGAATTAGTAGTTTTCAGTGGAGCTTTATATTATGGGCACACCGGAAGCCCGGATTTCACAAAACAAAATGGAGGTGATCATGCAATGTAGGGAAGTAGTTTTGAAAACTAAGAAACAACTCCGGAAGATTTTGAAAATGTTGTGACTAATTTTTCAAACGTTTGTGTTTATTACACAAATTGCAAACAATAGTCCCGGTGACGTCATCACCACTGATTACCAAAGACTACACCCACCAAACTCAATAAAAATGATTTCTTCACTCGAAAATCAGTGACTAATGCCACTAAGTCCCTGAAACCAACTCAAGCGCACATTGACATTAAGTCGCCATTTTATATTACGCAAAACAAAAAGAAAATGCCAAAATGACCCCCAAATCAAACTTCATAAAATGCCACAAAACAAAATAATTTAATCTAATTTAATAAAATAATTCAAATTGTAAAAAAATTAAATTAAATTAAAAAATTATTGAAATCGAGTCACGTCGTTCGTAAACGATGATTTAAATATGATTTAAATATGCAAAAACAAACAGGCGGCGTTAGGAAACAGGATTTGATAATGCAATCAGTTCGATTCTCTCTATTTGTTGCTTTTTCAACTCGCAGCTGCGTCATCCCGTGCCATATGATTTGAATCATTGCGATAAAAGATCTCGTGAAGCGCACAGCCCGCAACGTTCGTGCATTACTCAACAGGTCTAGTCCAGGAAAGTCGTAGCACACAACACAAAACCGCACAAAATGCGTTTAGCAGTGGGAACCGCCAAATATCTCTTGTTTTTCTTCAATTTCATCTTTTTTGTGAGTATCTACACGTTACTAAACATTTTTCGTCCAGAATTTAACCCTAAATTTCAGAAAAATGGCAATTTTCGTCATTTTTTCGTATTAATTGCCGAATTCCACCTTTTGAAAGTGTCTCAATGTCGATAAAACACGAAAAAATTATTTTTAGTGGTATAAAAAATATTTTTTATTATTTTATTATTTTTTAAAAAAATTAGTTTGGGGAAATAATAAATTGTGAAATGTCTATTTTTGATGCGTGAATAGTGTCTGGTGATTATCCGGGACCTTGTTAAACACCTGTGCAGTATGTGAAGCGCATTTATAACCCACAACTCGAGATTTTTATCGAAAAACTAATTCCCATTTTATTCGACCTTTATCGCAGCTTGCAAAGTCTGCGATTCCAAAGGAAATGGAATTGGGAACAAGAAAAAAAGAAATTTTATTTTAAAAATTAAAAAAATTTAAAAATTTCGATTTTGGTTGTTTGACCAACCGTGAAGGTCGATGGGAAATGAAAAATCGACATTGGAAGTAATTAACAATTAATAGTTTTTGTTGCTAATAATAGATCAAAGATGGCGGCTTTTGTTTTGTCCGTTTTTGGTTGTTGAGAAAGAGAATTGAGTTTTGGAAATATAAAAATGAGAAATATTCTTTGTCTTTTTTTGTGAATGTCTGGGTTTGGTTGAGGGATTGATACGATATCTAATCTGATGTTTGTTTGCAGTTCTTGCAATCAAAAAGTGAAAAAAAGAGAATTGTTTGGATATAGGTTATGTAATCGGTGATACCGGCTCGATTTTATTGCTCAAGTTAGAGTTGTGGAGGAAAATGAAGCAGGAAAATGAAGCTTTTTGGCTTAAATTATTGTTTTTAAAGCATAAAATAGCATTTTGTAGGCTTAAAATGTCGTTTTAGGCCTAAATAGACTTTTTTCAGCTTAAAAAGACATGTTCTTGTCTAAAATAGACTTTTCTAGCCTAAAATAGACTTTTTCAAGCCTAAAATTTACTTTTTTAAGCCTAACAGACTTTTCAAGCCTAAAAACACATTTTCAAGCCTAAAAACACATTTTCAAGCCTAAAATAAACTTTTCTAGCCTAAAATAGACTTTTTCAAGCCTAAAAAGACATTTTTTAAGCCTAAAATAAACTTTTCTAGCCTAAAATAGACTTCATCTAGTATTAAATAGACTCTTTCAAGCTTAAAAAGACATTTTTAAGCCTAAAATAAACTTTTTTAGCTTAAAATAAACATTTTTAGCCTAAAATAAACTTTTTTAGCCTAAAAACACATTTTCAAGCCTAAAAACACATTTTAAAGCCTAAAAACACATTTTAAAGCCTAAAATAAACTTTTCTAGCCTAAAATAAACTTTTCAAGCCTAAAATTTACTTTTTTAAGCCTAAAAACACATTTTCTGTTGGTTCCTATTCGGTTCCACAAAGATTTCGAATGTCCAAGTAATGAAAACACACGTTGTAACGGGAACATAAAATAACACGTCTTTACTTTACGGTAAATTTTACAACAAATCAATTGCACGTGCATTACGTGCGTGCAACGTTCACACATTTGATAACGTTAAAACCTTTGATAATTTGTAACAATAGATTAAATCTAACAAACCCTCCTTACAAATTTTTATAAGTTTTAAAATGAATTAAGAAAAACTAAAACTAACATTCAATGAAATTCGAAAACAAAAACAAAAAACATGAATAAAATATTATTTCGAACTTAAAACTATTTGTCTTCGTCTTCGTTCTTCTCTTCGTCCTCGTTTATCTTAACTTCTCCTCTCAGACTCACGCCGTCGCGTCCCTCCATGAATTTGTCTTTCGCGACCGCCTTCGTCAGGAAATCAGCAATCATGTCACCTGTTGGTAAATGGATTAATTCAATGTTGCCAAGTTTTATCTCGTCCCTTATGAACATCAAGTGTCGGTTCATATGTTTAGTTCTTCCAAACTGGTTCGAACCGCACAAAATCTGCATTGCTGGTTGACTGTCCGTGAAGATTGGTACTTTTCTCTGCACACAGCTTCCTTCGCCCACTTCACTCAAAAAGTCTCGCGCCCATTTTATGGATTTCAGCAATTCGCAGATGGCCAAAATCTCGCTTTCTGTCGATGACATCGCGACTAATCGTTGTTTTTTGGTTTTCCACGTTATTGTTGTTGATCCAATTTTTACTATCATCCCTGTATGTGATTTTGCATCTTGGGTGACGTTCCAGCTTGCGTCCGCAAATCCTTGTAATTTCCCCTCCTCATTTGAGAAAAACAATCGCATCTCAATCGTCTTCTTCAGATATCGCATCACTCGTTTGACCGCTCTGAAGTGTAATTGGCGCGGATCTCTTGAATATGCTGACAACGCACTTATTGCGAATGATATGTCCGGTCGTGATATTATCATCACGTGCATCAGCGATCCTATCATTTGCTGATAAAGTTGTTGGTCAACTCTTTTTGATTTCTCAAAATCATCTAAGTCTTGTCCAGTAGCCATTGGTGTGTTTGCAGTGACTCCGTCCATCAGCTCGTATCTCTTCAAAACATCGTTTATGTATTTTTGTTGACCAATTAGAATTCCGTTGTCCATTATCGAAATTTCCATTCCCAAAAGAAAATGTACTTCTCCCAAATCAACAATTTCAAAAACTCTTTTTATCTTCTTTAGAATCCGGTCCAATATCTTTTGACTAGTAAACGCTGCCAAAATGTCATCTACGTACACCCCCAGAATAATAAAGTCATTTTTTCTCTTGTAAATATACACACACCTGTCGTTGATTAGTGGTGTCAGGCCAATTTTCTGCAATTCCGTGTCCAGTCTCTCGTTCCAACATCTCCCTGATTGTCTCAGGCCATAAAGGCTTCGTTCAAGTCTGCAAATCAAGTCCTTCTGTTCATATCCCTCCGGCTGCTCCATGAAAATCGTTTCATCAATCAGGCCGTACAGGTAAGCTGTTTTTATGTCAAATTGACGCGTCATCAATTTGTGTTTGGCCACCATGGATAAAATGATGCGGAGTGATTCGACTCTTACAACTGGCGAGAAAGTTTCCGTGTAATCAATGCCTGCTCTCTGGGAATACCCCACTGCCACCAATCTTGCCTTGTATTTATTTACACTCCTGTCCACGTTGAGTTTTATCCGATAAATCCATTTGCTCTTTATCGTAGTCATTTGTTTTTCCTTCTTCACCAATGTCCAAACATTGTTCACGTGCAATGAGTCTATTTCACTATCCATCGCCGTTTTCCATTTTTCTTTTTCGTCGCAATTTATTGCTTGCTCGTATGTTTCCGGTGTAAATAAGTCGTCAACGCCTTCGAATGCTGCATTCGCTGCCTCAACCGCTGCGTTCACTGCTTCATGTTGTGCTGCGATGCGCTGTGATCGTCGTACACCTTCTTGTTGCAATTGTTGCTCACGCTGCTCCATTTGTTCCGCGTGTCGCTGCTCGAGCACGGCTTGTGTTGATCCCCGAGGTCTGCCAATCTGCGCTGGTTGATCTCGTTGCAGCTCTTGTTGTTCATCTTCAACAATCACTGCAGGCTGTTGAGCATTGTTGTCATCGTTAGCATTTGTTTCTCCAATTGCCTCGTCTTCGAATTCTTGACAAAAACGCCTATTCTCGTCCGGTTTTGTCAAATTAAAGATGTCCGCCCCTCGAATTTCTTCATTAAATTCCACCGTTCTACCTTCTTGTATTTTCTTTTCTGCTGGGACGTAAATCCTAAACGCCTTTCTTTCCGTCGAATATCCCACGAATATTCCGCGTTTTGCTTTTTGATCAAGCTTTTGCCTCTTCTCTGCTGGGATGTGCAGGAAAGCCTCACAACCAAAAACTCGAAGATGTTTTATTGATTGCTTGCGCTTCATCCACATTTCTTCTGGAACTAGATCCCCATTTGGTTTCGTCAAAGTTCGATTTTTCACGTGTATTGACGTTGAAAATGCTTCGGCCCAAAATATTTGCGGTAGGCCCGATTCCAAAAGCAATGTTCGTGTCGCCTCTACGAGCGTTCGATTTGTACGCTCCGCAATGCCGTTGCTGGCTGCATTGAATGGCACTGTGAGCTCGTGCAATATGCCTTCATCGTTGCATAAACGTTTAAAATTCTCGTTGACAAACTCGCCTCCGTTGTCGCTTCTAATACGCTTTAATTTATTTCCCGTTTGTTTTTCCGCCATCGCTTTAAACGATTTGAAGAAGTCAAATGTTTGAGATTTCTCGCTCATGAAATAAGCAAATTTCTTGCGGGTAAAGTCTTCAGTAATTACAAAAGCGTACCTGCTTCCTCCCATTGATGGTGTCTTGAATGGTCCAATCAAATCCATGTGTATTAGTTGCAAAACATCATCCGACTGCTTTTCGTTTATTCGTTTGTACGGGCTCTTCGTCATTTTTCCGAGTATGCACGCGGTGCATTTCTCCAATGGTGCATTGTTGTATTCCAACCCGTAAACCAATTCCTTGTTGGTCATCTTGTCGATTGTTCGTTCGTTTGCATGACACAATCGTTTATGCCATATTTCCTTGGTTTGTTTAGTTGTCGTGGCAACCGCATTCGCTTGCTCTTCTTTTTTCAGTTGCAATAAATACATGGTGCCACACTTCGCTCCCTTTCCAATCGTCTCTCCAATTGGACTATTAATGTCCGCCCAGTTTCCTCTGAATTGAACGGTGTAGTTCTTTGCCGTCAAGCGCGGAATTGAGAGCAAATTTCCTTTTAGCTCTGGAACAAAGAGCACATCTTGCAGCAAAATCTTCATTGTTGCTGCTCCGTCGAGTTGACAATCCAAAATTATGCTTCCTTTTCCAGTTGCTAGAAGCTTCACACCTTTCTTGGCTGTGGTTATTGTTGTCTCCATCTCAACAAACGTTTTAAACAGCTCGCGCTTGCTCGACATATGCACAGAAGCTCCTGAATCTAAAATCCAGTCGTCAAGGTGATCGCTCGATTCCAATTCAACCACTAGCGCGTGTTGTATTGTTGCAAATTCTACTTCGGCCTGCGCCATCTTTGCCGCCTCCTTTGGTCTCTGCGTCATTTTCGTGGGGCGCTTCTCTGGATGGCGCTGCCAACAGTCTTTGGCAATATGGCCACTTTTGCCACACTCATAACAAACAAATTTTGTCCCACCTTTTGTTTTCCTGCCTCCCGAATTTTTTCCGACTTGTGCCTTGAACGCCACTGTCCCGCTTTCCGTCGCTGCTCCTTTCAAATTAAACGCTGACCATTGGTCCTCCATTTTGAGTTCACGTCGTAATTCTTCAATTGTTGCGGCTGCATTCGATCGAAAATTCCTCGCAATGTGGGAAAATCTTGTCACGAGACCACGCGTCACGTACATCATCAATTCGCGATCTTTTATGTCACGTCCGACTGCCTTGGCTCTCGATTGAATTGACTTTGCCCTGTTTAAGTAGCTGTCCACTGCTTCGTCGTGTCTCATACGTAATTCGCACAATTCTGCCGCCGCGTCGATTTGACGTTCCTCCGTCGTTCCGGCGTACAGCGCTTTTAACGCATCCCAAACTTCTTTTGCACTGGTTTTCCCCATGCAATTCGTCGCTTCCTCGTTCGAAACGGTCAAAATAATGATGCCGAGTGCCTCGTTGTTGTTTTTCACCCAAGTGTTATATTTTATGAGATTATCTGCGTAACCCGGAGCGCCCACCACCGGTTCTGCCACTGCTGGATCCGTTATCATATTTTTCAAACTCTTAGCTGCTAATAAAGTTCCAACCTTAAACTGCCAGATGAAATAGTTCTCCGGTGTAAGAAGATCAATCCGATTCAACGAACCGCCCGAAATCGCATCCGCCATTTTTCACGACGTTCGATTTTCGAATTCCGTCACGTGCGCACTTCGTTCTCACTCGAATCTTCGAAAAATGTCGTCTGAGTGCCGTGGATACTTCTTTTCGAAGAAAAACCGGCCTTCTGCTACCACTTGTTGGTTCCTATTCGGTTCCACAAAGATTTCGAATGTCCAAGTAATGAAAACACACGTTGTAACGGGAACATAAAATAACACGTCTTTACTTTACGGTAAATTTTACAACAAATCAATTGCACGTGCATTACGTGCGTGCAACGTTCACACATTTGATAACGTTAAAACCTTTGATAATTTGTAACAATAGATTAAATCTAACATTTTCAAGCCAAAAAACACATTTTCAAGCCTAGAAACACATTTTCAAGCCTAAAAACACATTTTAAAGCCTAAAAACACATTTTCAAGCCTAAAATAAACTTTTCTAGCCTAAAATAAACTTTTCAAGCCTAAAATTTACTTTTTTAAGCCTAAAAACACATTTTCAAGCCAAAAAACACATTTTCAAGCCTAGAAACACATTTTCAAGCCTAAAAACACATTTTAAAGCCTAAAAACACATTTTCAAGCCTAAAATAAACTTTTCTAGCCTAAAATAAACTTTTCTAGCCTAAAATAGACTTTATCTAGTCTTAAATAGACTCTTTCAAGCCTAAAAAGACATTTTCAAACCTAAAATAAACCTTTTCGAGCTTAAAATCGACTTTTTCAAGCCTGAAATAGAATTTATTAAGCCTAAACTGTCGAGTTAAAATTTGATTGAATTTGATTAAAATTTCTGAATTTCTGAATGAATTTCTTTCTAGATAACAGGAGTCCTTATAATCGCTATAGCATCCCTCGCCATACATAAAGAAAAGGAATTATCCAAACACCTCGATGTTACCTATCAGTCGGTCCCGATATTCCTCATCGTTGTCGGGCTATTCGTGGCCGTAATTTCCTTCTTCGGATGCTGCGGAGCCATTCGCAACAGTCACTGCATGTTGATGACAGTAAGCGAGTCGGAATATGCGCACAAACGTGCGCACAAACTTATGCCTTTCATTCTATAGTTTGCATCTTGCCTCGCCATTATTTTTGTGTTCGAATTCGGCGCTGGAATTGCGGCGTATGTGAAGAAAGACGATATAACAACGGCGGTGAAAAATGCATTTGATGAACTCATGGACGGTTACAACAATAATAATGATACGAAATTCGCCGTAGACGAATTGCAGCAGGAAGTAAGCCGAAGCGCCATTGCCAGAAATTAAAAACTGTTTCTAGAAAATTTTATTTTATTTTGATGAGAAATTCATTTTGAAATTGGTTTTCCTCGTTATGCAATGCAAGTATGCAAACGAGAAGAATTGTTTTTGTATGTCGGTTTGAATTTCCTGGTGAGAGATTTTGTAAATAATTTCCTAGTGGGAGATTTTGTAAACACATTTAACCCTAATTTTTTATTTTTGAATTTTATTTTTAGTTTAACTGTTGTGGAAGTAATGGTACGGCCGATTGGGACCACAGAGGCGGAATACCCGATTCCTGTTGCAAGAAAGTAGACGCAAAGTTCGTTCACTGCGACAATAAAACAACCATTTTTAAGAAGGTATGAGCACCGACATATTCCAGTGTAGTTGTGAATTCACAATTCTACTGGAATTAAAAACTCTAGCACAGTTGTGAATTCACAAGTGAGCTGGAATTGGCAAATACTCACTTTATTTTGCTGTTTATTTTAATATTTTAATTTTTAGGGTTGTTATGCTGCATTTACGGATTTCGTAACGGAGAATATCAAAATACTTGGTGGAGTTGGAGTTGGTGTTGCTTTTATTCAGGTAAAAAAAACAATATTTATTTTAACCAACAATTTTTATACATTTAATTAATTTTTTTTATAGATTTTGGGTATTGTATTGTCTTGTTGTTTAGCAACAGCTGTTAAAGATCACGTCTGATTTTCAAACAACATCTGTTATTTTTTAATTTGTTTTTGATGTTGTTTACTGTTAACTCAAATTGTTAAAAGTAATTTAAAATAATCATATATAAATACACACATTGTTGATTAAATTGAATTTTTTTTTCATATTATATAAAATCAAATCCCAAATGTTAAAAAAAAAGTGTATAAAAATTTAAAAATTTAAAATAAAAAATAAAAAACGTTTAAAAAACCCAATATTTTGTATATAAAAAAAAAAAACTAGTAAATTCAAAATCTACCAATCTAATCGCTTGGAAAATTCAAAATCCACCAATCACATCACTTTGCCAAATTTGCTGCGTCACTGACACGACCAACGTGGCGGATGTTAGCCAAGCAAGTGGCCGCGGCTTCCTGCAGTACAATATCTTCGGTAGATGCGACTAATCGGGCCAAAAGCTGAAAGACACAAACAAAAAACTCAATCGAACTAATTTCTCCATGTAAACACGACTAACCGGCATCGCTTTAGCGCGATGGAGCGCTACACAG
Source organism: Strigamia acuminata (assembly GCA_949358305.1). Taxonomy (NCBI): domain Eukaryota; kingdom Metazoa; phylum Arthropoda; class Chilopoda; order Geophilomorpha; family Linotaeniidae; genus Strigamia; species Strigamia acuminata. The sequence goes on from OX442320.1 coordinate 10,673,440, forward strand.
TTGGCCGGATCGAGCGATAAATTATTCAGAGCGATACAAGTATGACGTAACAACAATGGATCCGAACCGCGAAGAAATTCCACCATCGGCGCGATCGCCTTCTCCTCACCGATCATTATGCGATTATTTCCCCAATTGGAGATCTGCGAGATCGCTTCGGCAACGTATCGTTGAAGAATCGGATTTTTCTAGGTAAGTAAATACAAATTATTCCGATCTAGTTGCGCACAGCAGCCGTCAGAGCGCGCCACCACCACTAACGGCTGCTCGGTGCGAACCAAATCAAATTTCAACAGATTTTCATCAATTTTCGTCAAAAAAATGCTATTTTACATCTTTTTTCGAGTTTTAAATGGTTTATTCAAGCATGGATTATTAAAATTCGTCCGAATTTCCTCTAAAATTGCATTTTTTCGATTGAAATTTACCGTTGTGGAAAGCCTGGCTAGAAGCGGCACGACTCCGTTGTCGGTGAGCACCGCCATGCTTTCCGTGTCTCGGCAAATCTTTGCAATCGTGGCACAAACACTGCACAGAACTTGTTCGGAGTCTGAATTGAGTAGTTTGACCATCAGAGTTAATCCCCCGACAAAACTTCTGACCAATTCGCCGGAATCTTCCAAATTTTCAATGCAAGGGCAAATCGCCCAAGCGGCAGTTGCTTGAAGCTCCGGATCGTTTTGCTTGAGCAGCGACCACATTAACCTGATTCCGTCGTATTGTTCGATGTCCCTGCGTGGAAAAAAACAGTTTTTTTGTTGAATTGGGTTTGTTTGGGTGGGGGTACGTACAGTAAGCATTTTTTCTCGTCGGCACAATTTTTCAGCGCTTTGCAGCAGTTTTTGAGCAATAATTTGTTGGTGTAGTTCAGCATGTTTATGAGGGATTTGACTCCGCCAGCTTTTTGGAAATCGAGCAGTGATTTTGGGTCCGATGCGCATTCTGCAATCACTCCTAGAGCATTGACTAGCACCTAAATCGAGTAATTGATTGTGTTAGAACAGAAGACATTTGGCCAAGAAAGGCATTTTTAAGCCAAAAAATGCCTTTTTTGTCTAAAAAATGCTTTTTGGCTCAAAAAAGGCATTTTTTTTAGCCAAAAAAGGCATTTTTAAGCCAAAAAGAGCATTTTTAAAGCCAAAAAGCATTTTTTAGACAGAAAAAGGCATTTTTAAGCCCAAAAAAGGCATTTTTAAGCCAAAAAAGGCATTTTTAAGCCAAAAAAAGGCATTTTTAAGCCAAAAAAGGCATTTTTAAGCCAAAAAAAGGCATTTTTAAGCCAAAAAAGGCATTTTTAAGCCAAAAAAAGGCATTCTTAAGCCAAAAAAAGGCATTTTTAAGCCAAAAAAAGGCATTTTTAAGCCAAAAAAGGCATTATTATAGCTAATAAAGCAATTTTATGCAAATAAATGACATTTAGGCATTAAAAAAGGCACTTTATGCACAATTATGGCACTTTATGCACAATTATGGCACTTTATGCACAATTATGGCACTTGGTGCACATTAAAGGCATTTTATGCACAAAAAGGTTTTTGATGCATTTTTATCCACAAATCGGTTGAAAATTGCATTGTTTTTTAGTTGCACAAAAACAACTTTGCAAAAAGAAACTACCTCTTCATTCGAAAGATCCGCAAGAAACGGTGTGAGAATTGCAATGATGTTTTTATCCTGTAGAATCTTGCCAATAGCGGGCGACTTGGCGCACTTCCACAGCGCTCCTGTGATGGCCACCAACAGCATCTTGTTCTTGACGCACTCCGAGTTGGTCAACATATTGACCAGCGGGTTCAAGCCGCCATATTTGCGCACCATCTCGCGAATCGCCGTATCCTCTGCGCACTGCAAAAAACAAACAAACAAACAAATAAATACAAAGCATCAATCAAAACCATGTTCAGTGCGTTTTGCCACCGACGGCGCCACATAATATACAGCTGCAATGTATTCTGGGATGACAACAGGTAACAAACGTGCTTAGTTGGCAAGCAATGCGTGACACGTGATCGCTGTCATCCAATCAGCGCACAGAACAACAAATCAATAGGAAATGACACTAACCCGGAATATGGCATAAGCCGATAAGCGAGCTAATTCCTGATTGGGTGATTTTAGGTTTTTGACTATATCGATTATCATTCCTTCTCGTCTCGCCGCTTCTTGGTACGGAATCTGCGAAATAAAAGTATGGAATGTTTTTTTTGTTTTTCTCTAAGAATTTGTTGGAGCCTTGCGGTGAAGTGACACAGTGGAGAAACTGTTCTTTGATTTCTTAAATCATTATTTTTCGTCTAAAAGGTCCGTTTTGTGTCTAAAATGTCTTTTTTTCCTGTCTAAAAAATCCAGTTATGTTTTTAATTGATCTAAAGGTCCAGTTAATGGCTAAAATGCACTTTTATTAAATTAAAAGGGCTGAAATCTGCATTTTTGTCGTAAAAATGGTCTAAAATCTGCATTTTTGTCATGAAAATGGTCTAAAATCTGCATTTTTGTCATGAAAATGGCCTAAAATCTGCAGTTTTGTCATAAAAAAGGCCCGACATTTGCAGTTTTATCATGGAAAAGAATAAAATTTGCTTTTTTTGGCATGAAGAAGGTTAAAAGTCTGCATTTCTTTCATGAAAAAAGACTAAAATTTGAATTTTTTCAAACAAAAGAACTATAGTCTGCATGTCTTTCGATTATGAGACCCCAAAAATCAATTCTTTTTACGCAAATCGATCCACCTAGTGGCTAAAGAGTGCATTTTCCTAGCCTAGAAAGCCCACTTATTGCAGTTCCTCCAAGCACCAACATATGACCGCACGGCCCAATCGTTGCATACATCAACCAAACACTCCTGCAAAATCCCAAGCACTGCGGCAAGAATGCCCTCCTTGGCATTCTTCAGCAGCATCGCCAATCGCGGAATCCCGCCGGCCATCCGAATGGCGGCCCGCACCTTCTTGCTCACGGCCAGCCGCCACAGAGCCAACGCCGCACTGCGCGCCTCCTCCAGCTTCACCAACTGCACGTCCAACGGCAACTGGAAAACCGCGGGGTCCACTTTGAGCAGTTTGACCAGCAATTGGACGCCGTTGTTGTCGTAGACGATGTTGCGCACGCGCTTCGAAGTGGCCAACTCGGCGATGTTCTGAGCGGCCAATGACGTCACTTGCTTGCTTCGTTCCTGCAGCAATGCCACGAGGCTCTGGATCCCGGACAAACGATAAATCATTTTACTCATCAATTTGTTCTTCGAGATCTCTTGCAGCAGTTTCAAAGATGCGATCTTCAATAACATCGTAATACAGGAAAAAGTTAAATCAATCGTCGATTCATTGATAAGTTTACCAGGGTGGCCGCTGCGTACAAGCGGAGCAAGCAATAGTCTGTGGTCCATTTGTATTCAAATTAATGTTAACTATCAAATAAACCCGATACGTTATTTTCTAATGACTGATTTACGTGAACAATAGTGAGTTTGCGGTTGCCAATTGTTCCTTATAATTATGAGTTAAAAGCTTATACCATGTTCACACCAACGGATCGAGTTTGGCTGAATCTGATCGGGCGGATTAGATCCCACTGAACAGAGTTCCAATATTCACTTGGATGGAGTTGTGTTCACACCAAGGTAAATTACCCGAATTCCCGTGTCAAATTGTGGACATGGCTATTCCTTTTTGCCCTTCTACAGACTGCTGGAACTCGATTGGTGGACGGAGTTGTCGGCACACGGATCTAGATCCGTGAACGGAGTTCAGTGTTCACACCAATCTTGGATCTAGATCCGCAGCTTCAGATGAGATCCAAAAGCTTGGTACGAACGTGGTATAAGGTGGCTTCTCGTGACAACTGCTCTGCATGAAACTTTGCTCACACAGGGGTGGGGCAAGTGGACTCTCAAGAAAGTTTTGTTATTTGGGTTCTGAGGGCATTGAAAAATTATTTGCTTGTGGCACTACTTTGTCTCACGGCGGCCCTGAAGTTTACAATCTACTTTGCATCGGGTGTCTTTGGTCTCTAGTAGGTTCAGCAACATGTCTAATCCCTTCATCTCCATGATGGCCCTTTGACTGAATTCGCTCGTTAAGGTGTAATCACGAAGACACATCAAGGCGATTGCAGTTCCAGTTTGGTTTCCCGCCTACGAAATACGACAAAAATTAAACTCCGTTAGAGATTTCAGGGAGTCACGAGCTGTAGCTGCCTAGTTAAGACAGAACTGCTGGTGCCCAATCAATCTTTGTCTGAACAAAGGAACGGACTTTAGTGGTCGTAGTACAATCAAACAAAGGCAATCACCGGTTGTTTGGATTACCTAACTCTAGGGCTTGTCTTTGTTTGGACCACACAGCTTACAATAGGTTAGACGTAGAAAACGTTAGTCTGTGCACTTACCCTGACGTACTTGAACAATTTCTGAACTTGCCAATACTCGGCCGGTAAGTCGGTGGCGGCGATTTCACCCATTCCACCGGTTAGATCGTCCTCGGCCTCGACTTCGGAATCCTCCTCTTCCGAACTGTCAACGACAACCGCAATTCCTTCCCCTGCACGACTGATCATTACATATACAACTGCTAGACGGTGTGAAAATTGCAATTTTTACTACCCAACTTCCATAATTGCTGAGTCGGATGTCTCGGCCAACATGTCGTTCAGCTTTTCCCAATAGCTCTGTCCACGAAGCCGTCTTTTCTCCTGAAGTCTCAGAGCTGACTTTCCTTTCGTTGGTCGTTCAGCTACGGGTCCTTCCTTAACGGCAACGGTAGCTTTTTCACCCAGTTGAGACTTAATTGCTGCTGCCGCTGCTCTGGGAGACTGGAAATAATATTACTCATTGCAATGGCCTCCAACGGAAGAGACTGATACTTAATAGGATGTGCCATGTACAGTCATGGACAAATAAAACTTCCCTTCAGTTTAGCTGTTTTAAGTTTATTTATCATTATTTGCACGGTCTATCTGTTGATACTGTTGTTAGACGAGAGACCGGGTCAAGATCGATGTCATTAAATCTCAATAGATTTTTTATATCACCTGGTAGATAAACGTAAAACAGCTAAACTGAAGGGAAGTTTTTTTTGTCCACGGCTGTACAATTACGCAGCAAGACCACTCTAGAAATATGTTTAAGCGACACCAGTAACTTGGTCTACAGAAGGTCTATTTTCTCTCCTGGCACAACCTGTTAAGTGTCTTTTTTTCTTATTCTTACCATCAATTTCCCTAAATCTTCAAACGATTCGTAGGTGATTGACCGAGCGCCAATGGATAATCCGCTTAATGATTTAGTGCGCAGGGCTCGGGTTTGAATCCTTTTGGTGTCCACATAGTTAATGAAATCCTGGCTGGAAATCATGGTTTCGAAATGCGGGCTTTGACCTTTGAGCAGTGAGCGAATGTCTTTGTAGATCTCACTGATCCGATCATAGTTCAAGTCGATTAAATTCTGTTTGGGGCCCTGTTTGCATGTGAAATGGGTTGCAATTTGTGGATGAAATTGGTTAAGAAACATGTCAGCAAACTTTGTTCATGAAGACACCGGCGGTATTGCAAGTGATGTATAAAGTTGGTCGATCGGTGGGAGTTATGACCAAGTAACAAATGTCGCCGTGGAATTGGCGCGAAAGTGGAGCGCGGCATCCGAATTGAGTGACTATATCCGACGTGTAGGAAATATCCTCGATCAGTTTGAATTTGCCTTCCTTGCCAGTAAATGCCTTTAAAAATGTCACTTCGTTCTCGATCGTCTGAGGTGTCAACCGAACTTCACTGCAACACATAAGAATACGAAAGTTTATCCGAAAGTTCTGCTCTGGTCCATATTTTTGAACCAAATAGAAATAATCAAAATCTAACAAAACTGTTCAATAGGAACTAACTAATGGCAAATCGAACGGTGACTGCAGAAATGACCTCTAGAGTCATTTTCAAGGTCATTCAGCTTCTATCTAGGAAACCGTTTGGTTTAGAAGAAAATTTCCAATTACAAACTTGTAGAGCATGGCGGAATCAGTTTAAAAACATTTCTACTTTAGTAGAACAGGAAAGCCAGAGGGACAGCTGAAGAACTTTGACTTTTTGATAAAATTTTGGTTCAGCTTCCCTTGGCTTTTCTGCACTGCTAGTGGGAAAACACTGGAGGATTTTACCTGGATATTTTTTTAAAAGATTGTTCCATTAATTGCAAGTCCAACTGCTGAAGTAAAAGGAGAAGCCGTAAACTTGTTCGGTTTAATCCGGCAGCGACTTTTGGTTGAACTTCGTCATCTTTACTACCTAAAGCCGCGATTTCCTCCTACCCACACAAGAAACAATGCTTATATCATGAAATCATCCATAAAAATTAGTAGGCGCATTCCAAAACACCTTTGTCGTTTCAATTTTACAACATTGGACCAGGGCTGGACTGGGAACAAATTTAGTACCGGAAAATCTGGACAGGTCGGGCCACGGGAACAAATTTATATTAGGAAATCTGAATCACGAATCTCAGATTTGTCGACAGTGGAGACGAAGTTGTTTTGGAATGCCCCAGTATTCTTTACGTTGATGACTTTCTCCATTAAGAGCAAAATTTGAGCTTGGTCTTTCATGTCTGGAACTGTCGAGAATGCCTCTCCAAATATTTTGCCGATTGGGTCCGTATTTGCTGTTAAAACAGAAAATTAAACCAAGATTATCATGTTTTACCAATTCCAGTACAGTTTTACAAGCAACTTTGATTCACAACTGAACTGGAATGGGAAAAGAGTTTTTTTTCCAATTCCAGTACAGTTTTGCAAACAACATTGATTCACAACTGAACTGGGATATGAAAAAAATTATTTTTGGGGTTTACCTTCTAGTGCAGCTCTGATTTCGATTAATTTGTTTTCTTTTGTGACGAGCAACACATTGCCCAATTCTCTAAACGTATAAACGATGATTTCGTGGTCCCTGTCACCACTTTTACTACGAATTTGTTTAATCTCAAACAATGGGAGGTTCTTGGACGTCTCAACACTCACAACTTTACCTGCAGGACTAAAAAATACAAACAAACAAAAAATAATCAAAAATTTAGGAAATTTTACAAATATATTTTTAAAAAATAAATTTTTTTTACGTTTTTTTGTATAAACTTGAATTGGCTAAAAAATCCTCAAGTTTTAAAAAGGAGTTCCATTGAAGTGGATTTTTAAAAACAATAGCCGCTTCCTGTGAAGAAAACACATGTAAAAATGCTCCGTTTGACATCCCGTGTATACTTACATCCGGGTGTTTATTTTTAAACTCCTCGACAAATCTGCCGATGGAATTGAGAATCGCCTCGTTCAAAGGAGTAAATTCTAATTTCCCTTTACCAACTTCGGTCGCCCGAGTCCACTGGGCAGCCCTGAACAACGTTTGCCCCATGTTTAAGCCCGATTCAAACGGTTTGAAACGGAAAAAACATCGGATGAAACCAACTAGGCTTAAAACAGTCCGGCCCGTATCGCGTTGTTTACAATGGTTGCTCTTGGCAACGCCATCGAAACACGAGCAAATAAGCGAAAAAACGTCGAATTTAACACGAAAATAAAAAATAAAGGCAAGAAAAATCAAAATTTATCAATAAATTTTAATTAAAAATATTTTTTTTAATATTAAATTTAAAAAAATTACCAAAATAGCATTTTTACTTTTATTTTATAAAATTGTCACTAGATGGCGCAATTTGCTCGTGTTTGACATAAACAAGATGAATAAAAGTGTTATTTGAGTGTTTAAATCAAATTAACACGCAAATAAATCCATAAAACGACACCGTTTTGATATATTTTCCTTGTAAACATTATTTGTTTTGAATTCGTTCATTTATTGTCACATTATCCTCGTTTTATTTCATTATTTGATAGTAAATCGAGGCAGTTATCGATCGAATGACGCACTCGCTTGACGTCATCGAGCGAGACGGCCAAGCGCTGGCACTGCGGTCGCCGTGGCAACGGTGACGTTTCACGCTGGCCCGAGTTGTGTCAACTCACAGTGATTTCCCTGTTGCTTCTCGTAGTTGCGATACGCGAACTGTAACGTGGATTTGTGTATTTCTGTTCGTTCTACGCTCTCCAAATGTCGCCCGGAATTTGTGGCGTTTTTGTGGAATTTCCAAGTGAAAAAACTCGAAAAAATGAGCTAATCCGAGTGGTTGGTCGTCGTCTAGTGGGATACTCGAACAGGACGACGAGAGAAATGCGGGAATTCATTTGAATAGGAAAAGGTATCACAAATGGCGTGTTGAGTTTGGGGCTTTTGGGGGGTTTTCGGGGGTTTTGGGGGTGGATTTGGGTGGGAATTGGGTCTGGGGTGTTCGGGGGGGTTTGGTTTTGGGGGATTTGGGGTTTTTTGGTAGTTTTTTGGGGGGATTTTGGGTTTTTTGGGATTTTTTGAGGGGATTTTGGGTTTTTTGGGATTTTTTGGGGGGATTTTGGGTTTTTTGGGTGTTTTTTTATTTGTTTTTGTGGGTTTTTTAAAGGTTTTTTGGTAGTTTTGGCACTTTTGGGGTTGGAAATTAGTTCGGGGATGTTGTTTGGGTTTTTTTTGGGTTGGTTTTGGGTTTTTTTGGGGGATTTTTGGGTTTTTTGAGCGTTTTTGGTGCGAGTTTGGGGGAATTTGTTTGGGAGTTTTATCGTGTCGGCCTTTGACATTTCGCTCTGTTTTGGCAAAGATCAGAGCTAAAAATAACTCGATGGTTTGCGCTATTCCAAATTGTACAAAATTACGTGATTTTGTATTTTTTTTTTTTTTTTTTTGTTTTTTTGTAAAAAAAAATATTTTTTTTTATTTTAAATTTTCTAATTAAAATTTTTTTTTTTTTATAATTTACTTTAATTAAATTCCAAAATAAATTAAACAGTTTTAATAGGAGACTTTATCGAATTTTAATGTTAAATTAAATTTTATTTCATTAAAATTTTCTACGTTTTGAAATCAAATCTATTTTTTACGAATCTCCAAACCGTAAACAAATCGATGCGACGTTATCATCCTGCATCGCACGATTCTATCCACAGATGGCAGCACCACTCCAACCAAAAACTAAAAACACAAACAAAACAAACTACTAAACAAAACTTTATTCCCCCAACAAAAACAACCAAAAAAAAAAACCAAAAACTAAAAAAAAAAAAAAATATCAACCGGTCGCGACCGGTCCCAAACATCGATTTTCCACCCTAAAACTTTCTCTACCCAACAATTAACCTAATTTTTTCCCACCCAGTGCACCCTGGGTAGTAAAAATACATACATGATTGAAAAAAGTATAAAAATTACACAAGTCGCATCTAAATATTTTGAATTGTGTTTCAGAAATGCTTGGTTCGTCCCTTTCTCCGGTTTGGATTAGGCCCGTGACATTTACCTGTTGCCTCCTCCGCAGATTTTGTTTACTACTATCTGCAACGCGAAATGAAGAACAATATATTGCTTTTACGTTTGGACAAATGCCATCGCTTTTAATGCGTTTTTCCTATTGATCCGTGCAATTATGAGTCTGAATCGCGACTGACTTGCCCTACTTGTACTATGGGTTAGTATCGGCTGTTTATACACGCTGCTTGTGCACGTTTGTTTATATTTTAGTTTTCTTTTTTTTCTGTTTTTTCTTTAGATTTGGACTGCGACTGGAATCGGAATCACAGAATTGAGATCTGGTAGGTGGAAAACGTGAGATTTGATGTTGTTTTAACGGCGGTGCTGCTGTTTTTGTGTGGTTTGTGAGTAGGCAACGATGCATATTCGGAATCAGCTCGCTGAGACGAACAAAATGAGCATATATTTATTAAGGGCCAGCAATATAAGCATTATGCCCATATTAGGCCTGTGATATTGCAATGTATCCTGTGTGATTTTTGGATTTTTGTGTCGCATGTTTGTATCGCAATGAGATGTCGCAACGAGGTTTTGCAGAATTGCGATAAGCATGGTCGGTTAACGTGATTGTTTTACCGATTTGTTAAGGTTTGGTGTTGACTGGTAACGTTAGAATAGCGTTTATGATGCTTTACATTATAAATCAGCAAACGTGGCATTTTTCTTAAAAAATAATAAATAAAAAAAGAGAGAATTAACCTAGAACGATTGAAACTGGTCAAAATAGCATGAACGATACGTGCACAATACGTGCATACGTTTTGACGTCAAATTGAATTGTTTTAAATTTCGGAACACGTGAAACGTGCGAAGAAAATAGTAAAACGTAAATTGATGGATTTTATAAAACCTGATAAAATTAAAACGGAAATTTTGATTTCAGACACATTCAATTTTGGATAGATCTGGTTGCCCGATATAGATGATTAAACTACATGTAGTCATTCTGTCATTCGGTCATTATGATCGGTTTTGGCCGTTCTAGGTAGGGGGAAATTACGGCCGTTCTAGTGTTCATCGATTTTTATGTGATTTTATGGCGATATTGCAATGTGATACAGTCGAAACTCTTTATAACGAATCGCAAGGAACTCGAAAAATCGATTCGTTATAACGAGAATTCGTCATATCGAAATTTTTTAACACGGTGTTCTATGGCCAGCCAACCAAACCGGCCATTTTTAGGTATTTGTTGTATCGATAATTCTTGATATCGCGATTTGTTATAAAGAGTTTCAACTGTATATTGCAGCCAAGTGAATATGATTGCAGTATCATATTTATATAAGCTTGGAGAAATAATTGCACAGGCCTACTGAGAATTGAACTAGAAAGAGGTGAAAGATTAGGTGGAAATTGTAATTGCTTCTTTGACTTATAGAAGTGACTTATTTCTTTGGCACCTGCTGTTGGATATTGTTACCGCATGTTGTAGGTGGCCATCAATCAAGAATTGACTTCTTTAAGGGGTTTAAGGGGACGTGAGTTTGTCTTTTGATGATTGAATGCACCTATAATGTAGCGAAGTATTTTTGAATTCCAAGAAACAACTCTGGAAGATTCGGTGAAAATTGGGAAAATTTTTAACATTTTTTTTTTAAATTTACGTTTCGTCATGAGGTTTGTAAACAGCTTTGTTTTCTTCTTTTGTATCCCATTTTACGGTTGGTTGGGGCGTGTGGCTACATTCAGAATTGTCGAATTGCACAAACGCAAAACTCTTCGATTGAATTTGACGGCATCAAAAAAAATTGATTTTGCGCAACGATTAAATTTTGCTATACTCCAAACCGGTACAACGTTGTCCAAACTATTAGAGGCCTGCGGACAATTTAAACCCAACATCGGCCAGTCGGCAACGAAAAACACCTAAAAGTGTGACAATTGAGACGTTTTCCATACGTTTCGGTAATTTTCTGTCAAAACATATGCAAAACATGTCATTTGTCATCCTTTTTTGGCACATTTCGGGCCTCCAATTGTGCACCTGCGCGCAATTCGAGGCCCGCGCGTTATTGGCAAAAATAAAATTTGCCCCGCGCACAATTCGTGGTCTGCGGGCTATTAGAGGCCCGCGTAGTAATCGATAATATACAGTAAGCATGTTTGTTACCTGTTGCCATCCCAGAATACATTGCGGCTACATATTATGTGGCGCCATCGGTGGCAAAACACTGAACATGTTATCCTAGCGTTCATGATCATACGTTTAACAAAACCCTCGGATTATTAGTGATCGAGATTTTTGTAATTTCTGTGATTTATATTAAAATAAAGTTTATTTTAAAAATTATCATCATCACCCCATTACTTTCTGGGCCCCTCGTGTCGGCCATTTTTAGACAGTTAATACTTTCCCACGCGCTCAGGGTTTTATTTAGCATTTAAATGTTGTTACATCAAGGTTTTCTCGTCGGCCATTTTTTCTCGCGGTGCGTGAAAACATTGACAATTTAACGAGACGACTCCTGACGTTGCATAACAAACGCTCTTCCCGTTATGGACGCCAACAGCTTCCATATAAGGAAACGACCTTGGCAACATCTTCGATGACGACCGCCAGCTCGTAGTGGAAAGTGGCGTCCACTGGTGACAAAAACCCCAAACGTTCTTTATTACTAATCGATTCTGTGACGCCAAACGAAACCTTGGCAACGACAGCGTCACTGTGCAGTCCTGGCACAAACAGTGGATGATCGTCTCGCCTTAAAACTGCTACGAGATTAGATGGTAGTAAACAACAAATTCTTTTTTCTTTTTTTTTTAGTCACGGGACTTAATCAGCTGTTTTTGGCGCGTGAGGGGATATTTCGGTACAGACATGGGAAACGAAGCTAAAAATAAAGAGGAATCCCAGTCACGAGCGACTCTTAAGACGTTGAATGAATTATTTCGGTACGCGGAGTCGGGACACGAGTTCCCGCGACCTTCTCACGTGGTAGTCATTCGCTATAAATCTCGTGGTGATATTTAGCCGTAGGTGGAGTTTAACGACGACGTCGACTAAGTTTTCGTCGTTCGGTCGTACAAGGAGAGTAGCGTAGTATTTCACGCAACTTGTACTTTGTTATCGATCTCGTGGTGATATTTAGCGTAGGTGGAGTTTAATGACCAGAACGAATAAGTTTTTGTCGTTTGGTTACGTCGTGGTGTGGGTTTTCGTGTAACTTTCCACGTTCGTTATCCATGTCGTGGTGATACTTAGGCGTAGGTGGAGTTTAATGACGAAAACAACCATTTTGGGATGCTTTTCGTCATTCGGTTAAGTGCAAGGATGGGTTTTCTATCACAGTGCTCATTCGCTGTCGATATTGTGGTGATATTTAGACGTAGAACGATTAGTAGCGTAGTATTTGTACTTGTACTTGTTCGTTATCGATCTCGTGGTGATATTTAATCGTAGGTGGAGTTTAATGACGAGAACGTCCAAGAATTATGTGGTTTTTGGACGGTTTTTGTCGTTCAGTTGTGTGTAAGCAGCGTGGGTAGGTTTTCCACGTAACTTTCTCTCACGATGCTCGTTAACTATCGATCTCGTGGTGATATTTAGGCGTAGGTGGAGTTTAACGACTAGAAGGATTAAGTTTTCGTCGTTTGGTTATGTAAGGAGTGTGGTATGGTCTTTCGGGAAGCGGTGTGTGCGATTCAGCCATGTTTGAGCCTCGAATCGGCCTTGACGAATTTGTTTCCTGGTATTTCAGGTTTTTTTTTTTTTTTTTGGTGTTGTTGATGTCGAGTTATTTTTATCCGTGATCATGTGGCTAAATCTCCTCCCCCGCGAGCAGTGGCCGAGTCTCGCACTGCAGACGACGCCCATTGACGTCAATTGACGTCAATAGCGCGAATCGATTGCTACGTCAATTGTGACGTAGTCGTGACGTACTGCGACTAATGTGCGGGCACAGCGCCGATGTGGAACGGCGGTGTAAACAAAAATAAATTAATACAACGATTTTCATAATGGGAAATTGCGCGGCCAAGTCACGTGGTTTTTTTTGTTATTTATTAATTATAAAAAAAAATATATTTTTTTTTTCAATATATTTTTTTATGAATGAAATTTTTCGATGAATGAAAGTGAGTGGGATGAATTGCACCTGTACGTACAGACGTAATTTGTTTGCCGTTAGATAACCGAGTGAATTCGTACACCCCCGCAATTTGTGCACCTGAAGCTGGTGTCTGCGTCGAGGCTCGTTAACCAGCTGCGAGAGTGGTGTAGCTGGCAGAGAAACGCGTGAGTGGAAGAGAAGAAGTGCTGATTGCTGAGGAATCGCTATTCCGGATGCCTGTTGTATTAACAAGCTTGTATTTTGCCAATAAAGATGGGAAGCCAGGAAAATGGTTTCTTTAACTGGAAAAATGGTTGCATTGAGCCTAAAAATGGTTAATTTAAACGGAAAAATGGTTAATTTTGTTGTGTCTTTCTGTGCTTGTTGTTGTTGTGTTTTGTTGTGTAATTGTAAATAGAAATGGAGAGAGGTTTTTAGATCTACCACCTGACTGTTTTATTGCCTATTTTTTTTACAAGGAGTGCCCCACATATGGTGGCCGCACAGATAACATAAACAAACTGTAGACACATGTGAAAGTTGGGGGTAAAGAACACCCCAAATTTAACCGAAAAATGGTTAATTTAAGCGGAAAAATGGTTTATTTATGCACAAAAAGGGTTAGATAAGCACAAAAATGCTTTAATTAGGCACAAAAGTGGCTGTGTGTAAATAAGCACAAAAGTGAGTTATTTTGCGCAAAAGTGAGTTATTTAAGAATAAAGAGGCTTTTTTAAGAACAAAAATAGCTTAATCAAGCACAAAAATGCGTTAATCAAGCAGAAAATGCTTTATTTAAGTTTGAAAATTCTTTATTTAAACACCAAATGCTTTATGTTAAGCACAAAAATGTTTTATTTCAGCACTAAAATGCTTTAATTAAGCACAAAAATGCTATATTTAAGTTTGAAAATGCTTTATTTCAGCACAAAATGCTTTATTTAAGCACAAAAATGCTATATTTAACCACAAAATGCTTTATTTAAGCACTAAAATGCCTTATTTAAGCACAAAAATGCTTTAATTAAGCACAAAAATACTTTATTTAAGCACGAAAATACTTTATTTAAGCACGAAAATACTTTAATGAAGCACAAAAATGCTATATTTAAGTTTGAAAATGCTTTATTTAAGAACAAAATGCTATATTTAAGTACTAAAATGCTTTAAAATGCTATATTTAAGCACAAAATGCTTTATTTAAGCACTAAAATGCCTTATTTAAGCACAAAAATGCTTTAATTAAGCACAAAAATGCTTTAATTAAGCACAAAAATGCTTTAATTAAGCACAAAAATGCTTTGTGTACACACAAAAATGCTTTATTTAAGCACGAAAATACTTTAATGAAACACAAAATGCTATATTTAAGCACTAAAATGCTTTATTTAAGCACTAAAATACTTTAATGAAGCACAAAATGCTTTATTTAAGTTTGAAAATGCTTTATTTAAGCACAAAATGCTTTATTTAAGCACAAAATGCTATATTAAGCACTAAAATGCTTTATTTAAGCACTAAAATGCTTTATTTAAGCACTAAAATGCTTTATTTAAGCACTAAAATGCTTTATTTAAGCACTAAAATGCTTTATTTAAGCACTAAAATGTTTTATTTAAGCACAAAAATGCTTTTTACGCTCTCAAAGACAGACATTTGGAGATTTAAAAAAAAAATCCTTTTGACTGATGTCACGCCTCGAATTGCCCCTGGTTGGCTGCACCCAACGCACCACACCGGTCGATATTGACCACCTATCGGCACGGCTCTTCCCCTAGCTAAGAATAGACGGCGATCGTCCTCTAAGTTATCTTTACGCGCGGATTCTAATTTTGGTGTCAAGGGGTTCACCATCTGACTCGGTTTGGACGTTCTCCAACAATGTCATGTGCGTTGCCCGTTCCTTGAGCCTGCCGTGACGTGAAACGCTGATCCGGCCGCTTCACGTGACTACTTAAAATAAAGGCAACAAGGGGGTGTCGAAGCCGATCAGCAACTCGTGATCGCCGGGTTATCAGTCGAACCGGAAATGGAATTTTTAAAATTCTTAATCTCGCCTATTTTTTCCTACGTCTTTGTTTCGATTAAAACTTCTGTTTCCGCGTTCGCCGATTGCGGCCAGTGATTGACAAGAAAGTGCGATAATTGGTCAAGGACACTCGGGGAACACGCGGCGGCGGGTCGGGGCCCGCGCGTGCAGTGAGTGGGCTCCATGGTTTGGTGTTTGCAATTGGATTTGTTTGGATTTTTTGGTTTTTGGGGCCCCAAAAATTATTTTTGAGCTGTTGGGGCCCAAAAGTGTAATTTTTTTTTAATTTTTTATTTTTTGGGGCCCCAAAGTGTTTTTTTTTTTAATTTTTAATTTTTTGGGATCCCAAAACTTATTTTTTAGCTGTTGGGGGGCCCCAAAGTGTATTTTTTTTTAATTTTTTATTTTTGGGGCCCCAAAAGATTTTTTAAAACGGTCCAAAATTGATTAATTTTCTGGGCCCTAAAAAATATTCTTGAAAGGGCCCAAAATTGTAAAAATGATATTTTAGGGCCTAAAAAACTTAAAAAGGCCCCAAAACTGTAATTAATTATTTTGGGCTCCAAAAATTCATTTTTCAAAAAGCCCAGAAACACTAATGATTTTTTCTGGGCCCCAAAAAGCCCCAAAACTGATGTATTTATTTTTCTGGGCCCCAAAAACGCCCAAAACTGATGTATTTCTTTATCTGGGCCCCAAAAAATCATTTTAAAAAAGCCCAAAACTCCCATTATTGCTCTGGGCCCCAAAAAAATCATTTTCTTTACTATTTCAGGGCCCCTAAAACTCGATTCTTCATTTATTTCTAAAGGGCCCACAAAAAAATCATTTTCTTAACTATTTTTTGACAATTTTTGGGCCCCAAAAACTTGATGTTTCATTAATTTTTTTAGGGCCCTGAAAAAAACATCTTTAAAGGGCCCCAAAATTAATCCCCATCGTTTCGGGCCCCAAAATTAATCCCCATCATTTCGGGCCCCAAAATTAATCCCCATCATTTCGGGCCCAAAATTAATCCCCATCGTTTCGGGCCCCAAAACTATTCCCCATCGTTTCGGGCCCCAAAATTAATCCCCATCGTTTCGGGCCCCAAAATTAATCCCCATCGTTTCGGGCCCCAAAACTGCACGCTCGCATTTCGGGCCCCACATTAAAGCGTCCAATTCCTTCGGCAAACGACAAAACTCGCCCTGTTTTGAAACGTCATAATGACGCAATCATTATTTAGTTTCTGTGAACGATCGCATTGTTCGACGAACAAGCGCCCGCAGTTGAATACCGCTCCTTAATTTCCTTCGTTCGAATCGCAATGTCGGATCAAATATCCTCGCGTTTTGATTTTCTATTTTCATCAAATCCGTGACGTCTCCGATTCAACCAAACGACACCTGTTGCGCGGGCGTGTGTGTGTGTTCCGTCGTCGTCCCGGCATCTATTCACGAATTACGTCACCGAACCGATTCGATTTTCGCTCATTCTTTAATTAGAAAGCTTTACCGTCGTCATGGAAACTGAAATCCAATTCTAAAGATCCTTTTCTCGAGCATTTTCGAGCTTATAAATAGCCGGACGTTTTTATTTTCGGCTTCATTTGACGTCATTTGCGAGCGACGGACGAACGGGCGCTGCCAGGCGGGGCGAGGTCCACCCTCTGCCGCAGCGCGGGTTAGAAATCTCCGGCGATTTGAAGTCGGGCAAAGTTCGTTTAAAAAATGGACTTGGTTCGAAATTAATATTTAAAAACATGTGACGTAAGGAAATTAATATTTTATATGAATTAGAATTATCGGCAAATGCGTCCATAAACTGCGAAACAACGTCGGTTTATTGGTAAACAACACGTCATCCGCCATTGACGGATTTGTGGGATTTTTCGCGAGAAATTTTGTAATTTATTCCGAAATTTCGACGGATTTAATTTGATATTTGTTTGGGCGATTAAAGGTGACGATAATAACATGTAAACGCGTTAAATGTCAGGTGAAATGGAGTCGAATGGAGGTGTTCAACTGGTTTGTAATTTGCATGTGGCGAAGCCCGCTTCGAGCCCCTGGATGTATCGATCCGTGTTGTGACGTCAACGGCGAGGTGACGTTGCGAGGAGAGATGCACCGATCGATTGGTTACACTCAGGTGTGGATGACGTCACAACTGCAGTCGTTTTTTCGAATAGCCGAATGTTTTTCGCTTTTATTTCGGTTTTGGACCACTTTTGACGTGACGTGACGTGACGTCGTGGTGACGTATTTTTTTTTTTTGGTTTTTTTGGTGTTTTTGGGGGTTTTTGGGTTTTTTTTGGAGGGGGTTCCTTGAAGTTGGTGGTCGGAAGTGGACAAAAGAGAACTTCCCACGCAGTATGAGCATAACGCGCTGGTTAATCGTGGAAACACCCCCGCAAAACAACATTCCATTTTGCACTCCTTTGATGACTAAATCACTTTATTAAGAACCAGGAGGAAGAAAAAAATCTTCCCGAGTTTGACTCGGGGCAATTGTGACGTCAATTTGACGTGTTGCGGTTTGAATCATGAATTAGCGCTTTGTTTTGGGTCATGATTTCTCAAAATAAGACGACAAAACGAGATTTTTAACCATTTTTTTTTTAAAACCTAGGTTTGGTGTTTTCAGACATTTTTTGACCAATTTTAACTGATTTTTACCATTTTTGAATTAATTTTAACTGATTTTGATCATATTTTAATCAATTTTGACCATTTTTAAATCAAATTTAACTATTTTTGGTCATTTTATGACCAATTCTAACCATTTTTGGTCATTTTATGACCAATTCTAACCATTTTTGGTCATTTTGCGACTTATTTTAAATCATTACACTACCAATTTTGACCACTTTTGATAATTTTGACCATTTTTAAATCAATTTTAACCATTTTTGGTCATTTTTAAATCAATTTTAACCATTTTTGGTCATTTTGTGACCAATTTTAACCAATTTTAATCAATTTTAAGCATTTTTGACCATTTCATGACCAATTTTAACCATTTCATGACCAATTTTAACCATTTCATGACCAATTTTAACCATTTCATGACCAATTTTAACCATTTTTGGTCATTTTGTGACTAGTTTTAAATATTTTAAATCATTACACGACTAATTTTGATAATTTTGACCATTTCTAAATCAATTTTAACCATTTTTGATCATTTCCAACCAATTTAAACAATTTCTTTCAATGATTTTTTAATCAATCCTCACACCTTAAAGCCTTATCACCACCAACAGATAAATAACTACTAATAATCAGTTAAAAAAATCCAAAAATAAACCACCCATTCATAAATCGGTAACGATAACGCCGAATCTCCCCAACCCTCGACGCCAAACCAAAAAACCTACAAATCGTTATCACGAAAAACGCAAAAACCAGCGAAAATACTACGGAGGAATCCCTCGTTGATCGCGCACTCGCGCCTGGCCTCGCCGCGTGACGTCGCGCATCCCAGCACGCGCGCGTGACGTCGCCGCCGCCGATTGGCCCGCCGCGGCGACGCATGGGGCGTGACGTGCGCGCTGACGTCACGCTACTCACTCGTGCCTGTTTGAAGATAAACGGCGAGTTGTGAGTGTTGTAGCTTCAGTTGACGGATCCGCAGCGACACACAGATGGGCACTGGTCACCCCCGAGTCTCCACGCGGATATCCGGTCGCGGGCAGCGCCGTTACTTGGATTATTGCTCTTGTTGTTGATTGGATGAGGGCGTGGACGTGTCGTGGACGTTGTTGTGCACTCGTTCGATTTTTTGCACATTCCTCTTCGTGGCGTTGGTCGGACGCCGTCGCGTGCCGGGGAACGTTTCCCTGACCGCTCTAGCGTTGTCTTCGCCCCACACTCAACGTAAGTACCGTGCTGCGGCTAGCCGATTATTTTTTGGGACTCACTTGTTGATGATTTGGTCGTCATGGTGATGGCAGCATCATTTGTTGTTATGGGGATGGGATTTGTTTGTGTTTTTGAGGGTTTTGGGGTTTTTTGGGGGGGTTTGGGGGGGCGGGTGGGTCGGGGGGTGTTTTGGGGGTTGTTTGGGGTCGTTTGGGAGGGAATTCCGCGTTTGTGCGTGGACGAGAATAGCGCTTTTGCGCGTGGTGTTCGTGCGTCATATTTGCGTCACATGTGTTGGAAGTGGGCCAAGTCGGCCTTGGTGGTTGTTACGTCAGGGAGTGGGAGGCGCGTGCGTGACGTGAATGCGGTAACGGTACGGCGGGAGGAGGGGGAGGAGTGAGAGTCGATTTTAGTGGGTTTTGGGGTTCGATTTTTGGAAGACAAATATCGGTTTTGGATGGATGAGATCGATTTTTTGGTGAAAAATTTGATTTTCGGGTGAAAAAAATCGATTTTTAGAAGGAAAATAGAAGTTTAAATGGAAAATTTGATTTTAGGGTGAAAAAAATCGATTTGTGGATGGAAAAATCGACTTGTAGACAAAAAAATTGAATTATAGATGGAAAAATATTGGTTTAGAATGGAAGAAATCGATTTTTTGTTGGAAAATTTGATTTTCGGGTGATAAAATCGATTTGTGGATGGAAAAATCGACTTGTAGAGGGAAAAATTGAATTGTAAAGAGAAAAATCGAATTGTAGATGGGAAAATCGACTTGTAGAGGAAAAAAATTGAATTGTAGATGAAAAAATCGACTTATAAATGGAAAAATCGAATTGTAGATGGAAAAAACTACTTGTAGATGGAAAAAACTACTTGTAGAGGGAAAAATCGAATTTTAGATGGAAAAATCGAATTGTAGACAAAAAAAATTGAATTATTGATGGAAAAATATCGATTTTTGACGAAATAAATTGATTTTTACAAGGAAAATAGAATTTTAGATGGGAAAGTCGATTTTTGGTGGAAAAATCGATTTTTAGAAAGAAAAATGAAGAAGAAAAAATCATTTTTTGATTGATTTTTGGGTCGGAAATTTGAGATTTTGATGAAGAATTCGATTTTAGACGGATAAATCGATATTTAAATGGTTTAAATGCAAAAAACGTCGGTTTTATTGAAAAACAAATTTAAAAACGAATTTCCCGGGTGTTTATTTAATTATTTTCACCTTTTTTTCGTTTTTTCTCCGTGTTTTTGTTTTGGCACGTCTTCGAGCGCGGACTCGTGTTGTGAATTGTGTTTTGGCGCCATCTAGTGGCGCGAAAGTTAACGACAAAGTGAGTTGAGACGGCCAAAGTGGAGTGCACTTTGTTTGTGCGTAACAATGGAGTCGGTGAATCGAGACGGAGCAGGGAAATTGAAAAAAGATGGAGCCGAAATGTCATTGGCTTGAATGCTCTCCAGAGAGTTGGCGTTTGATGGCGGAGACGCCCGCGTGTGGCCTCATTTGTCGAGCACCTCGCGCTCAAAGTCAGACTTTCTTTCATGTCCTCTGACTGCTTTTTCCTACCAGGTAACTCACAAAAACAACAAAAATATCCAAAAATTCCACAAAAATTCCGCAGAAAAAATTTATTTTTATTTTTTAAGAAATTTTTTGGGATTTTTAGATTTTTTTGTTTTTTTTGTTTTTTTAATATTCTAATGAGATAGATGCCCTTTGGAATGTAAAAATTACACATCCTGTGGATGGGAATTAATGGTTTGTTTAACCTTTTTAGAAATTATTTTTTTTTTATTATTTTTTTTTTTTATTTTATTTTTTTTTTAAATTTATCGTTGAATTGGAGAAAAGGCAAAGTGAGGTTTTGTTGAGGTCCGGAAAGAACTGTTATCGTGAGAAAACACATCCTGGCAGTTTATTTGCTGTGAATGGTTCGATTTGTTGAGGTTTTTGGTGCGAATTTTGCATTTTTTCGCGCTTTTTCACGCTTTTTCACGCGAGATGTGACGGTTTTTAACTTTTTTTAGGCGGGAATTGTAAAAAGCGGTTGTTTTTATTCGTTTTTTGTGTGTTTTTATACGTAATTTGATGTTTTTGGAGTGGATTTGTGTGGAATGAAGGCAAAGTTTGGTTGAAAAAGGAAAAGTTATGAAATTTTGAAAAGAAATTTGAAAAAATTGAAGAAAATTCAAAATAATTCAAAATAATTCAAAAAAATTCAAAAAATTCAAAATAATTCAAAAAAATTCACGAAAAATCAAGAAAAATCTAAAAAATTCAACAAAATTCAACAAAATTCAACAAAATTTAACAAAATTCAACAAAATTCAACAAAATTCAACAAAATTCAACAAAATTTAAGAAAATTTAACAAAATTCAAAATAATTCAAAAAAAAATTTTAAAATAATTTTAAAATTTCTAATGTGATGGAATTATGACCCGAGAATGAAAACGAAAGATGGAAAACAGTCAAATTAATAATTTATTTAAAAAATTTTATTTTTAAAAAATAAATTTATTAACGACTGTCGCCATTTTAGGGATCATTTTGAATGACATCGGTCAACTTCTTTTTCACCCAATCAGCGTCGATGCGAAAAATCGGTGAGTAAAAGCCACCAAAAGTGGAAGAAAAAAAATTAAAAATTTAAAAAAAAAAATCGAATTTTTTCGAATTTTTCAAAAAAATTTCAATTTTGAAATGCCCGCCTTGTGGGCGGCTTTTCTGCAGCGCGCGGGCAGCGATTAGCGCTTCCGGATGGAGATTGAGATGAAAGCGGAAGTTGGGGATGTAAGGTGACTTCCGGATCTTGTCCTTGGTCTTGAGGGCGGATGTAGTTTACCGGAAGTTTGGCTGGAAGGGAGGGAGGAGTCGGGATGGATAAGAAACAACAAGTTGCTCAATGGATCCTCCAAACTCGAACTTTTCATTGAAATAAATAAACAGAAAAAAAAAATTAAAAACGCTAAAATACACTGCGCATGCGTGGCAATATTTTTGTGTATATAAGTGCGAGCGAGGGATTGGCCATCGAAACCGAGTTTCGAAAAATGAAACTTTATTTTGGAGGATTTTGGAGAGGCAGATATTTCAATTACGGTAAGAAATGGTTATTTTAACCCAATTATTTTATGTTTTAATTTATTAAATATATTTTTATTTTTCGTTTTATTTCTTATTTTTTAAATTTTAAATTTTTTAAATTTTTTATTTTTGGTTATGTAAGAGGAAATGCGATTTGATTGTTTGTTGGGTTCAAAATGCGTTGGATTTGATCGTTTTTTGGTGATTGTTGATCGTTTTTGATCATTTTTTGGTGTTTTTTGGTTAAAATGAGTTGGATTTGATCGTTTTTGATCGTTTTTGGTGATTTTTGATCGTTTTTTGGTGATTTTGATCGTTTTTTTTGGTGTTTTTTGGTTAAAATGCGTTGGATTTGATCGTTTTTTGGTGATTTTGATTGTTTTTTGGTGATTTTCGATCGTTTTATGGTGAATTTGATCGTTTTGTGGTGATTTTGATCGTTTTTTTGGTGTTTTTTGGTTAAAAATGCGTTAGATTTGATCGTTTTCGATCGTTTTTTGGTGTTTTTGATCGTTTTTGAGTTTTTTTTTGTGTTTTTTCGATTGTATTTGGTGGTTTTTGGTGTTTTTTGCGTTGGTTTTGATCGTTTTTGTTTGTTTTTAGCGAGCGAGGTGTCGAAGCCAGTGTGCACGAGCAGCTGTGTGGTTTCGTGCACCCCCAGCCCTGTGTACACGACCTCGGGGTCCCAAGATCAAACTACAAAGACAACAAGTACTCAAGAGCAGACAACAACTGCAGAAATGCTCGTTTTGCCGCCACAGGTAAATTTGAATGAGAGAAATGACATTTTGCTGCTATTTCTTTTTCCTTCAAGGAGTCGGACAACCCGAAATCTGTCCGACTCCCAATGCTAAACCAAAAAAAATCTAAATTTTTCCAAATTCTAAAATTTATCACAAAGTTTATAATAAAAATTTAAAAAGAAAAAAAAAAATTTATTGTTAAAAAAAATTTTTTTTTATTAACAAGTCGGAGTCGGACAGCCCGAATTCTGTCCGACTCCCCCACACTAAACCAACCTAATCAATTTAGACGACATTTTTTTTTTTTTTTTTTTTTAAACAAAATAAGAAATAAAATTTGATATTCCCTTCGGTGCGTCGCCGAAGCGCCGTGATTTGCTGATTAGAATTTCGAGACCCCTTTTAAAACGCGCGGACAAAAGAGCGTTCCAATGGGCGATTTTTGAGTCGATAAGTGATGGATTAAACAGACTCGAATCCACCATACGTTTAATTGACTCCATCTGCTTAGAATAACATTAAGCCGCCGCTACAACATTACACCAACTCCCAAATGGGACAAATAATGAAAAGAAATGGAGAAAAAAAATGGCCGCTTGGCATTTTCACGCATAACTTGCGATGGCATTTCGTGTACAATAGCTCGCATCCTTTGTCTAATTGATTGCGACCATTTTTTATTTTTTTATTTGTGTCTAAAATGAAAAATTGTAACGATTTATTATGGCGGAGTCGGACAGTTTGGATCTGTCCGATTCCGAATGCTGTTCGTGTTCGGACGCCACGAAATACACAAAAGACACAAGTTTAGGTTTTGGTTATTGCTTTATTGTTGTCTAGGGGTGTGATATGGTGTCTCAAGGTGTATTTCCCAAGTGTCATGGCTGCCGAGAATGTAGAGATATTTTGTATCGCGGCGTAATTCAAAACGCGTCTGTTTACATCACAGAAAACGCGATCCATTATTAGGCTTAAATATGAAAAATTAAAATTATCAATTTTTTTTTTTTACGTTAAAAAATAATTTAAAAAAATTATCAAAATGGATTATTTTTGAGTCGGGCAGGTCTAATCTGTCCGACTCCCAATGCTAATTTGAATAATTTGCTTTTATTACACAAAATCATTCAAAATTACATAAAATAAACATTTTTGATCATTTCATGACCAATTTTAATCACCTTTAACCATTTTTGGTCATTTTTGATTATTTCATGACCAATTTTAATTAATTTTAACCATTTTTGGTCATTTTTGATCATTTCATGACCAATTTTAATTAATTATAACCATTTTTGGTCATTTTTGATCATTTCATGACCAATTTTAATTAATTTTAACCATTTTTGGTCTTTTTTTATCATAAATTCTATAAAAACTATAAAATCCATTACGGAACGAGTCGGACAACCCGAAGCTGTCCGACTCCCAATGCTAAACCGCTCTTTGCTCCCATTAGGCCTAAAAACCCACTAAAAAAAATTTTATAACATAGAAAAATCTACAAAAATTCTAAACCCACCGATATTTATCAATCTATTAAATATAAAAGCTAAAAACCTAATCGAATCGGACCTGCACTCAAACTAACAAAATTAGACCGGCCGCATCCAATAACTGTGATCGAGTCCGGTCACTCAATCGAATTCCCCGAAAAAATCAAATTACAAACATCGAGACACAATCCAACAATAATAATAAAATTATTTTTAATTTTCCGTTTTTTTATAGTCGCCCGCCTTTTCGACATCGCCAACTCTGACGTTCGCCTCGAGTGGTGATCCGCTGACTTCGGTTTCGTTTTCGCTCTCCGCATTCGGCGACGAGGCGAGCTATTCGACGTCGCCGCACCAACCGGAAGTGGGCGAGTCGCAGTTCCAGCAGACGGAGTTCGTGGACGTGTTTCCGAGCGAATTCCTGGCCGGTCTGACGGCCTCGTCGCCCTCGCACTCGGCCGCCATCGCCACGACACTGCCGTCGTTCCAGGAGACGTATTCGCCGCGCTACCGCCGGGATTCGCAGCCGGAAGTCGGCGTTTTCGCGTACCCCGCGCACACGCCGAGTCCGCCCACGCAGGTGGCGTCGCCGCCCGCCTTCGTCGACCCGTTCGTCACCGTGGCCGAGTTCTACAAGCCCGGGGTGATCGCGACGAGCAAGCAGCCGCCGAGTGCGACGTACGTGCCGGGCGCGGCGGCGGGAGGCGCGGCGGTGTCGTCGGCGTCGTTCGGGCAGACGGTGTTCGGCGGGCCGGAGTTCGCGCATCGGTTTGCGGCGCCGGTTCAGCCGAGCGCGCAGACGGAGTTCGGGGTGTTGACTGTTGGGGAGACGGGGTTTCTTCAGGGAGCACAGGCGTTTAGTTCTCAGGATTTGCCCGGCCCGTCGGGGGTCACGCGCAGGCCCAGGAGACCGTCTTTGACGCTGCAGTCGTCGGATCCTGGGTAAGAAATCGCTTTTTTTATTTTTACTTTTTTTGGGTTTTTTTGTTACTATTTTTTAGTTTTTTAAGGTTTTGTTTGAATTTTTAGAGTTTTTTGAGATTTTTACGAATTTATTTAAGATTTTCTTTGATTTTCTTTAATTTTGCTTTGATTTTTCTTGATTTTTCTTTGATTTTCTTTGATTTTCTTTAATTTTGCTTTGATTTTTCTTGATTTTTCTTTGATTTTCTTTGATTTTCTTTGATTTTTTTTATTTTCTTTGATTTTCTTTGTATTTCTTTGATTTTCTTTGATTTTTCTTTGATTTTTCTTGATTTTTCTTTGATTTTCTTTGTATTTCTTTGATTTTCTTTGATTTTTCTTTGATTTTTCTTGATTTTTTTTATATTCTTTGATTTTCTTTGATTTTTTTGATTTCTTGAATTTCTTTTAAATTTTTCGACATTTCAAAAATATTTTTCGGCTGTTTAATTTATATTTTTGACTTTTTTCCATATTTTTCTACTTTTTTCCATATTTTTCTACTTTTTTCCATATTTTTCTACTTTTTTCCATATTTTTCTACTTTTTTCCATATTTTTCTACTTTTTTCCATATTTTTCTACTTTTTTCCATATTTTTCTACTTTTTTCCATATTTTTCTACTTTTTTCCATATTTTTCTACTTTTTTCCATATTTTTCTACTTTTTTCCATATTTTTCTACTTTTTTCCATATTTTTCTACTTTTTTCCATATTTTTCTACTTTTTTCCATATTTTTCTACTTTTTTCCATATTTTTCTACTTTTTTCCATATTTTTCTACTTTTTTCCATATTTTTCTACTTTTTTCCATATTTTTCTACTTTTTTCCATATTTTTCTACTTTTTTCCATATTTTTCTACTTTTTTCCATATTTTTCTACTTTTTTCCATATTTTTCTACTTTTTTCAATGTTGTTCTGATTTTCTTGAATTTTTCTTTTGCTAATTCTCAGAGTTGACGTTCAGAAATTACGCATGCAAAGTCCAACGACGCCAAGCACACCTTCCAGCACGAGGTCTTCACCGACACAAGACAAACCCCAGTCGCCATCCCAGCTCTGTGCCGTGTGCGGAGACAACGCCGCGTGCCAACACTACGGTGTCCGTACTTGCGAAGGATGCAAGGGATTTTTCAAGGTAAATCCCCCCCCCCAAAACCCTCAACAACATCGCGCCGCCATCTTCCAACCACTCAGAAAAACTAAAACCCGAATCACACTTCAAACTCGCATTCAAAAACCGCGCCAAAAGTGTGACGTCATTGAAATACAAATTTCTTTCTCCTCTTTTCCAGAGGACTGTGCAAAAAGGAGCCAAGTATGTCTGCCTGGCAAATAAAGATTGTCCCGTTGATAAACGCCGCCGAAATCGATGCCAGTTTTGTCGGTTTCAGAAATGTTTAGCCGTTGGGATGGTGAAGGAAGGTAAAAGACGCAATTATGAAGCAAAATTATGATTATACTAAACGAATAAATGTCGTTCGCAGTTGTTCGTACGGACAACCTGAAGGGTCGTCGCGGTCGGTTGCCATCGAAACCCAAAAGTCCGCAGGAGTCGCCCCCATCTCCGCCCGTGAGTCTCATCACTGCCTTGGTTCGCGCTCATGTCGACACCACACCTGATCTTGCCAATTTAGACTTGTCACATGTAAGCAAAAGATTTCTATTTATTCGTAGTAGCCCGCACGAAAAAGTCATATAGATTGCAGATATATTCGACCTATAGTCCACATAAATGTATAACCAATGTTGTATCGAACGACGTTCGTTAGTTCATGAACGAAGTTTGCAAACTAGTTCACTTGAACGAAGTTCATGTTCACCATGTTTGATGATGAAAACGTTGCAAAAATGTTAGTTTAAATGTTTAGATGACGTTTTAATTTTTAATATCGGCGTAGGTATCGTAAAGCTGCTATTTTTGCGGAAAATAAAACTTCTCCAAAATGGTTTCATAAGTGTGGATAATGCAAATAGAGCTTTTTGCCAACAAAATTTTTGAAATTAGAGGTATTTTTCGTACGCAATCGCCGCAATCGGGCCGTAATGCCGCAATTTTGCGGAAAATCCGCAATTTGCCAATATCACGTAATAATTTTGTTTAAAAACTTCAAATTTCCTTTAAAAACTTCAAATTTCCTTTAAAAACTTCAAATTTCCTCTAAAAACTTCAAATTTCCTTTAAGAACTTCAAATTTCCTTTAAAACCTTGAAATTTTGGTCAAAAACTTCCCGGATGAGCCCGCAATAAGTCCGCAAAATGCCGTATTTTAATGCCGCTTTCCGCCCGCAATTTCACTGTTTTAAGTCTGCAAAAATAGCAGGCTTAGGTATCGGTATTGGCGATACTGCAAAATATCGATATCGGTCAAAGTCTACTTTTTTGTGCGGGAGAGCATTGATCAATCCGAACATCGGATAAACAGCGGAGTTATCTGAACAGTGGTGGTCAATTTTTTAACGATTTTGAATTGATTTTTTGTGTTCCTGTTCGGTATAAGCTTTAATCCTGTGATAGAACGTGCAAACAGAAGTAATTAAGCACTTGGGTGTCTTATTAGTTTGGATGAACGATGCTCTGTGGTGGATTTATTCGTTTGTTTGTTTATTTATCGATTTGTGTTTGCAGTATCGGGAATGTTCCGGTGCAGATTCACCTAGTTCCGAAATCGAGCAGATTCTAAGGTTCTACAACCTGTTGACGTCGTCCATCGATGTGATTAAAACATTTGCAGACAAAATACCCGGATTTGCGGATTTATGTCGGGAGGATCAAGACCTTTTGTTTCAGTCGGCGAGTCTCGAGTTATTCGTGCTGAGGTTATCGTACAGGTGAAGAAAATTAATGATTTTTATTTAGTGTAAAAAGTGACCTTGACCTAAAATGTTTTTTGTTTTTATTTATTTATTTATTTATTTATTTAGGACAAAACCTAGTGACATGACCTTCACTTTCTGCAATGGGATGGTGCTGCATAAGGAGCAATGTCAACGCAGCTTCGGCGATTGGTTGCCGGCCATTAACGATTTCTCTTATTCGCTCCATTCGATGGAACTTGATATCTCGGCATTTGCGTGTCTGTGTGCACTTGCTTTAGTTACAGGTATGCAGAATTTCAATTACTGTTTAAACTGATACAAAGGGGAACATTTTTCAATGATAAACTCTTGTCAAGAGAAAAATGCTTCATTTATGCCCCAAAATGCCTCATTTATGCCCCAAAATGCCTTATTTATGCCCCAAAATGCCTCATTTATGCCCCAAAATGCCTTATTTATGCCCCAAAATGCCTCTTTTATACACCAAAATGCCTTATTTATGCCCCAAAATGCCTCTTTTATACACCAAAATGCCTCCTTTATGCCCCAAAATGCCTCTTTTATGCCCCAAAATGCCTCCTTTATGCCCCAAAATGCCTCATTTGGAACTATTGATGCATTGGTCCAGGGGTCGGCAACCTTTTGAGACGTAAGAGCCAAAAGTTACAATTTAGGATTAGGATTAGGATTAGGTATATTGGTATCTTGACATCGAAAGAGCCGCAGGTTGCCTACCCCTGCATTAGTCATTCCTGGCCACAAAATGAGCTTTTCTAACTTTGGGCTAGCCCAAACTTTCTGGTGCGAACAAGGTATAACGATGCAATGTTTTGTTTCGAACTCGCAGAACGCCACGGATTGCGCGATCCGAAAAAAGTGGAACAACTGCAGATGAAAATCATCGGCTCGCTCCGCGATCACGTGACGTACAACAGCGAAGCGCAGAAGAAACCGCACTACTTTTCGCACATCTTAAGCAAACTGCCGGAACTGCGGTCACTCAGTGTCCAGGGTCTGCAAAGGATCTTCTACCTGAAGCTCGAAGACATCGTCCCCGCTCCGTCACTCATCGAAAACATGTTCGTTTCTAGTTTGCCATATTGAAAGAAACCAGACAATTACATCATCCTTTATTATTTCATCATTTATTGTGTTCACTTTAGCGTTGCTGGATGGGAGGTGGATGGATTCTTTGATGACATGTTGTGTGTAGATTTTATTTTTCAACTTGTTTATGTTTTTATATGTTGAATGTCATGTCGTCCACAGTATTTTTTTTCTATTAGCTTTTTTTTGTGTTTTATCTTTTGTTTTTTTCTCTGCTAGTCACTTTATCTCGCTAAAGTTTACTTAATTCCTCTTGTATATATTGTATACATATATTAAGTGCTCCGGACTTAAATAGGGTTGCCAGATTTCCTCAACGAAAACTTTAAGTTCGGTTCGGAACCTTTTCGGAGTCCGGAATTCCGTATGTTCTCAGATTATTTTCTCGCACCCCGGTGGAAAATGCGATCAGTTTTCTTTCATATATTGTCACGCGTACAGACCGTCCCGATCAACACCCGATATGTACCGCGCGATTTGACTTTTTAAGTGTTTAAGTTGTTCGTTGTGGTAAAAAGACCTGACGATGTCGGATAAACCCTAACGCAATGGTTCCCAAACCTTTTTGGTTCATCAATCGGGACGCCAATGGTTCGAAAAACTCGATGAGACTTTACGAGAACCTGTAGGTGGTCATGGTGCATTTCTCCTGCAAGTAGACCAGCCGTGGCGCACAGCTTGGGAACCATTGGTCTAACATAACCAATATACAGCGAATTCTCACTACGCTCCAAACCGATACAACGTTGTCCTAACTACTATTGGTTGAGCCGTATCATTGGTGTAGTGGCACAAAAAAGTAGCGCATAAACCAGAATTGTAATCTTAACTAGGCTAAACAACTAATAAAAAACAAAACCTTCGTTTACCTGCCAAAAGAAACCAACAAACTATGCTAACATTGTTTGATTGATTAAAAGGGGAAAAGTAGATTTAGCAAATTTAATAAACATTTTATTACCAAATAAATAAAATTTATCTTTTTAATCACTTTTTACACTGAAATTCATTGAAAATAAACAGAACCACTTGTCCGCGTAGTAGAGCACAGTCCACAGTTAGGCGTAATCCGGCTCAACCAATAGGAGTTTGGACAACGTTGTATTGGTGTGAATACGGCATTAGGTCATGCAAACCACGATCTGTGGGACAACTTTCTTGAGGACTTGACCTGGGTTAGGTTATATCGTATGTCTTCGACAGTGTTCCAGCAGTGTCAGGAACGGGCAGATTCCGGAAAGCCGGCCGATGTCTGGCAACCCTAAACATAACCCTTTTTAACTCTTGATATTCTGTCTCTTTCCTGTCTTCACCATGTTTAAGGAGATTGTAAACGATTCACACCTTTAGCTAACCAATGCAAACATTTTCTCTCTTAAATTTGATGTAAATTTTTATTTTTATTTTTATTTTCAATTGTGCCAAATATTTGGTTCTGTTTTTATTACAAATTTAGTAGCAATTTTACACAGAGAAAAAGGAAAAATTGCTTTAAGTTTGGTAGCTATTTTGTTTTGTTTTGTTTTTTTAATGTTAGATGATATAAAAGAAAGATAAAAAGAAAGAAAATGTGCCTCATGTCCAAACTAAAGAGAAATTTGCATTATTTTTTGAATCATGTGAAAAGAGGAAACAAATTGCAAAGGCAAGAAAAAATCTTAAAGAGATAAAGAAATGTATATTATATTTGTCGATGTCAACAAAATGTGTTTGTCTTTTTAATTTGGCACTTGCTACACTTGATTTTTACTGTTTTAATTTAAATAAGGAAGAAAAAAAGAAATAAAGAAAAGATTTTTATATTATATCAAATTATAGGTCTATATAAATATTATATATATTATATATATATTATATATGACAATAATATAACCCAAAAATTCTCATTTTTGCCATTTTTCTGTGATAGAAAAATCATTTTTATTTTTATTTTTATTTTTATTTAGACAACTGAAGTTTGAAATCCTTGATTAATCTTTTTTGTTCGTACTTTCGTTTTTTCAAAGAAAAAATGAAACCATTCCATTAAAACAATTGAGCATTCATTGTCAAGTTTAGCTCTGTTCATTTTATTCTTGTGCCACATTTTCCCTACATTTGGGTATTATATTCTTGTTAATAAAATTTAAAAGAAAAAAATAACTGCGACTCCATTATTTATCAATAATCTCTCTTTGCGAACAACTGTTTGAATTTGAAAACAACAGTTCGAACTACGCGCCGTTGTAGTTGCACTCAACAACCACCAGATGTCGCCTGAAATGAAATAAACAAATAAATAAAATACCAACTTAAACCTAATAAATATATCTTTTTATTTCTTCTAAATATTTATAAAAAATCTCACTATTTTTATTATGCTGTTTAAAATCAACTTTATTTATTTGTTTTCGTCATGTGATTTCCAATTTATGCGCCATGCGCATGACCTGCATCCCTCGACATCGGCACTAATCGATAGTTTTCTGTCTTTTAGGAGTTCAAAGGATGTTTAATACTGTCAAACAACCATCGGTCGACGAACATAGTTCAAATGATGTAAAGAAATTGCCTTTGAAGCGGTTCGACGTCGCTTTTCATAAGTGCGCGCAAGTCGCCATTCCCATGCATTTAGATTTGTTAAAAAAGCACAGCAGTAACATAACTAAGGTAGAAATAGAATTAAAACTAAAAATAAGAATAAAAAATAGAAATAAATTAATTTGGCGTGTTTTTCTTGTTTATTTCAGTACGAATCGCTACGTGAATGGGACAAAGTGCACCGCGAACAAGTGAATGCGTCGAGGACGGTGCAGCAATTGACGGCCGACATTTGGGAAATCGAACGATTAAGGAACCAAATTCGGACGGAAGATTTGTCGCAGTTTGATACAAAGTTGGCGCCACTTAAAACGGAGACTTTGAATGCGATTAGCGAATTTTTAAGTAGGTTTTTCGTGCGTAAATTGTCGCTGGAGGAGGGTTTTTGATGTTTTTTTGTTTTGTTTTAGGCGAGCATAAAGAGGTTGGAAATCCAGTTTCGTTGTTGAAATCGAATTGTTCGAGCGTGGAAGAGAAGGGGGATGAAGAGGAGATGAGGATGGAGAGAGTGGATTTGATGCAGAGTGAAGTTTTGTCGAGTAGAAGTGTGAAATCGTCGTGGAGGTTGCTGTATAATGTGAGATTGGGTTAGGTTTTGGTTGGTTTTGGTTGTTTTAATTTGTTTTCTTTTGATTTCAGGAATTGCTAGGTTTGAATAAATTAATACTGCAGTTTTCTAGTGCTGCGAAGGTGAGAAAATCGGTATTTAAGTGGCGAAATGAGTGAATTTTTGTGAAAAACGTCTAATTTTTGATGTTTTGAAGACGGTGGACGAAATTGTGATAAATTTGGAAGTAATTTAACGAGTTTTTATGAAAATTTGGTAGAAAATTAACGAGCTTTTGACAAATTTTGATGAAAATGAACAAATTTTTGACAAATTTTCATGAAATTGAACGATTTTTCAACAAATTTTGATGAAATTGAACAATTTTTCAACAAATTTTGATTAAATTGACCGAATTTTCAACAAATTTTGATGAAATTAAACAATTTTTCAACAAATTTTGATTAATTTGACCGAATTTTCAACAAATTTTGATGAAATTGAACGAATTTGCAACAAATTTTCATGAAATTGACTATGTTTTCACAAATTTTAACAAAATTGGAATTATTTTCCACAAATTTCTCCCAAATTTTATTAATTTTCCACAAATTTCTCCCAAATTTCATTAATTTTCCACAAATTTCTCCCAAATTCAAACTAAAACACAACCATTTTCACTCTTCCAGGACCAGCAACCCCAGGTGGACCAAATCCAAAACAACCTGGACAACACCGAAGACAACCTCCACCAAGGCACACAACACTTAACCAAAGCCGTCAAATACCGAACAGTCCTCTACCCACTGACCGGAGCCCTCATCGGCTGCTGTGCCGGCCCCGTCGGACTAATGATAGGCCTAAAAGTCGGCATCGCCGCCGCTGTCGGCGGTTCCGTCCTCGGCTACGCGGGCGGCAAATACATCAAAAAACGCAACGAAAACGCCGTAATGGACGTCCCAGCGATCGAACTCGACAACCTATCCAAAGACAAACCGGAAGTGGACTTTCCGCAGTGATTTCCGAGTGAACTTTTTAATTTATTCGCTTATATAATGATTTATATAAATTTTGGCACACAATTCATACTTTTTATTATTATTATAATTATATAAATAAATTATTTTAAAAAAGAAAGATGAAATTATATATAAAATATAAACAAAATCGACTCAAATTGTTCAAAAACGGATCAAGCGGGAGAATTTACAATTTGTTTTCTTCTTGTTTTTTATACATAATCGATTAATACTTTCCAACACAGACAGCACTGAAGCGCTCCATTTATTCCCCACCGATGGAAAAGTGAGAAATAAAAATAAAAATCATTAAAATAATCTAGGAAATATGTCCCACCTGTCAGGTATAGTTTTTTATTTTTATGTTTTTTATTTTAAAATTTTAAAAAATATTTGAATTTTAGACTCACCGACAGTGGCAATGGGTTTTGGGATTTTTTTCATGCCTGCGCCATTTTTGGGTCTAAAAGACTGACTATTCAATCGTTTTTCGTGGATTTGACAGTGAGTTTTGTGATTTTTTATCAAACTGGCGAAAATGCCGAAAATTAATAGTTTTGATTGATTTTGACCAATATTTGAGAAAATCGCTGAAAAAATGCCGAAAAATTGACATTTTTTTACTAAATATCGAGAGAATATTGAGAAAATATCCAAAAATTAATAATTTTGATTCTGATTTTGGCCAATGTTTCAGGAAATATTGTACAGAAATTGTTAAAAATTAATAGTTTGATTGATTTTGACCAAACATTTTTAAAAAATGTCGAAAAATTAATATTTTTGATTGATTTCATCAAAAAATGGAGGAAATATTGGTAAAAAAAATTTCAAAAATTGATTTATTTGATTTATTTGATTTATTTGATGAAAATTTGATTACATATTGCAAAAATCGTGATTCTTTGTATTTTTCAGCTAAATTTGTACGCACGTTTGGCAGTCAAGTGTGGATTTATTCTTTACGACATTCAAATAATTATTGCTAGACGTCGCTCGGGTGTTAGAGACTTTATTTGGTGAGTTGACCCGTTTTCTTTAGTAATTTGTGCAATTTAAACGAATGTTGGTCCCTCTATAAATTTTTGTGATTTTTTTTGGCGGGTTGATATATTTTTTATTATTTCTGTCACATTGTTTATGTGTTTATTGAGTTAACAAATGTCAATTCTCGTGTCTCGTGTGTCGTGTCTCGCTCGTACTGTTGTCGGCCATTGTTCACTTTGGTTCTTCTTCTTCTTCTTGACTTGGTCTTATCAACTCATCGTTCTAGTTCCATTTTGATGATTTTAAATTGTATTCCAATCATCCTAGGATTCATCTAAGGACCACAGTTAATTTCTCGTAGGATCGTTGGTTCATTTCTCGTAAGATCGATCGTTCATTTCTTGCAAATTCCGGTGTTGAATCTAGGCCTAATGACTGAATGGAACAGAATACACAGTTGATTTTTTCTTTTTTCTATTTCTCTGGTTGAATTTCTAATTCTGTGGTTGGAATTGTAAATCAGTTGCATCTGTTTTGCTGGTTTTTATTTGATTTTGTTTTGTGCAGCTGATTACTTGGTTCCAGTTTCTTGCCCTTGTTTGCCAGCTATATTTTGTAATTCATTATTATCCTTTTTAAACATGAGTTTTTTCTGTCCAGAAAATATTTATTTTGTGCATTGTGTAACACAACCTGTCACCTAATTCTAACCTCGTGTTTATTCCTGAGTTTTCTGCCATATCTTTTTCCTCTTTTGCTTATCTCTTAACCTTTTCATTTGAACTATATCTATTCGACCTGTTCTTGCCTACGATTGATGGAACTACACCATTAGCTAACACATAAACGTGGGATTTGATTTCTGAAACCTGGATTTTATTTTCAACGTGACCATTGGCTCAGGATGGTCATATACTTCAAAAATGATATTTTTAAGCAAAGAAATGTACTGTCAGATGGAAAGAACATATTTTAAAATGGAAAAAAAATGCTTTTTTAGATGGAAAAAATGCATTTGCAGAAAAAAAAATGCTTTTTTAGATGGAAAAAATGCATTTGCAGAAAAGAAAATGCATTTGCACATGGAAAAATACATTTTCAGACGGAAAAATGCATTGGTTGATGGCTTTTGCAGTTTGCAATTTTGTGTTTGATTCTCTTATTTCTGTATACGAATTTCTATTTCTTGAGTAGTAGTAGTATGAAGAATATTTTGAGGCAAAAAATTGGGGTATAGTTCGGCTTTCCAATCTTATAAAAGTGACTTATCTCTTCTTTGACTTATAAAAGTGACTTACAATTAACTTCCTAGTAATAATAATAAACTGAAGCAATTAAAGTAAAATTGCTAAAAATTGCTAAATTTCTATGGAAAAAAACGTGGAATTTTAATGAAAAAATTTAAATTCCAATTGTGGGGGTGTTTATTTCAAGACCCGAAAAGTTAAGTTGAGTCTAACGTTTTCTGCTCAAAATATGAATGACAGATTTCATTCAGCAGCTTTGTAAATGTAATGTTTTGCTTAAATTTATATCTGTAGTAATCGAAAAGTGCATAGTGCATTAATAAGTTTGAAGTTGCTGGGCTGTTAATATAAAAAAAACATGAAAATCAATCAATAATATAAGATAAATCAAATAAATTACCCCGTCAAGTTAGATATAATATTTAAAACCAAAAAATAGAAATTAATAGTAGGTGGGAATTTAAGAAATTACTTTTACTATTGATGAAATTGTGTGTCTGTTATAACTTGCGTGCTCAAATGAACCTCCCAATGTACGAGGAATAGCGCTTTGCTCCTTGGCTGGTTTTACCGGTGATACTGATGGAGTTTACTTGGATACAACGGGGTTTACTGTCCGTGGTATCTTTGTAGGTTTTGTTGGTTCCTTCATTGTTTCTTTGAAGGTTTTGTTGGTTCCTTCATTGTTTCTTTCGTTTTTTTTGTTGGCAATTCTTTCAGTCGTCGTGGCAACTTATATATTCCATAAAAATATTCTTTATTTTTATTTAAATTCTGAGCTTTAATAATTAACACTTCTACTAAAACCCAAAATCTACTATTTCGGTTGCCACACCGGGTCTTACAAATTCTAAAACTCAAATGAATCTTTCAATGAATAGAATTGATTGCCTCGATTATACAATTAAGACGAGCAATTCAGGTTAATAAACTCAATAAACAAACTTAGTTGTGTTAAATTCAAATTGACAAATGCTTTAATCTTGGCTCAGATTAATTCTGATAAAATACATATTAAAAACAAATAACAAATAATATAAAAAGGTAGAAATGAAATGATAAAAGTAACAATTCGCGCTGAAATAGAAAACGTGGCGGAGGGTTATATCCATTGGATTATGGACTGGTGGTGGTGGGTCTTCGGCTTCGTCCCGAGTTGCTTGTCCAAACAGCTTTATGATAGAAGGAAACATTTTAATACAAAATTTAATTTTGAGCACAAATAAAATAAAAAAAAAAAATGTGAGATTTCTAATAACAAAACAGTAGTCTAACTTGTAAGAGAAAATTCTAAACCATAAAATAAATAATAATAAATAATTGTCGTACTGTGGATTTAGTTTTCCATTTCCCAAAATGTCAGATACCGAGTCTTCCTCATCTTTAAAACTCTCTTTAATTTTGAATTGGTCGATTATTAGTTTAACAAGTTCCCGTAAGATCAACCCTTTTGCATGACAATGTCTTCGAGGGTGAAGGTCCGTTTGGGTTCATTTGACAAACCACCACATCCGACAAATTTCAGAAGGCTGATAAATAAATATATAAAATATATAAATATAAAAAACATCAAATCAATCGATAACATTAAATAAATGAAATAAATTACTTTGTTAACGAAAATTTAGCCTTCAAAGTGTCATATGACAAAGTAACAATGGGCTAAAAGCATAAAATAAAAATTACTAACAAAAAATTGATTAAAATTGCTTTTACATCAGGAAAAGTTATCTAAATTTATTTAAAATACATGATTAAAACAACCGTGGTGAAGTTTCTCACCTCTTTGTTCTCTCTGTCCCAGCAATCAATGTGGGTGATTGTGATCTTTCTCCTCTTGTGAATAAAGTACCAAAAATATACTCCTTCCTTTTTTGATGTCTGACAGTGAAAGCGGATTTGTTTGTCCAGCTCTCGGCGTAATTTGTTGAAATACTTAATGTTTTGCTCGAGATTTAATATTGAGGTGCTGTTAAAAGATAAAAAACATGAAAATTAAACAAGAAAACAAATAAATCAAATACTGGTAAATTACTTTGTTAAATTCTCTTTTGATTTCCAATCAGAAAAACATACTTCTGGCTAAAGCCACAAAATAAACATTAATAACAAAAAAAAATTATAAAAATTAATTTTACTTTGGACGTTCCGATGTGCCGGATTTACCTTTTTAGATTTTGGTTTTGCTGCTTTTTGTTGTGTGCAATTTGAAGTTATGTTAGAACGAAGGACAATGTTTAAGGAACTAGTGATAATTTATTCAACAATAGTTGGGGGGTTATATACCCCGAATAATCACTTCTTTGACTTATAAAAGTGACTTTTCTCTTCTTTAAAATAATATAAATATATAAAATATATAGATAAATAAAATAAATAAATAAAAAAAATATATATAAAAAACATCAAAATCAATCTATAACATTAAATCAATCAAATAAATTACTTTGTTAACGAAAATAGTGTCATATGGCAAAGTAACAATGGGCTAAAACCATAAAATAAAAATTAATAACAAAAAAAATTGATTAAAATGATTAAACGCGTGTGCCTTGCAGTAACTTTGCTGATGTTAAATGTTGTTGTTAACTCCGCTGCAATTTCTCCAAGCAATAGGCCCTCTTTTTGTGTAATTTGGACAGAATGCCAAAAATATCGTCAAATGTTATGGATTTCGCATCCTTTTCTGTGGGTGGTTTAATTTCAATATTCTTGTGCCGGATGTACTTGGCACCTTAGAAATCAAACAGGCAGTTGTTTTTTTGCTCTTCTGTTCCTCTCAGGGTTGATTAAATAATATTTTTGATCTGCTTTACGTGTACGAATGATGATCTTGGTTCGACCTGTTTTCACTAACTTCAATATTCGTTTTTCAAACATTAAAGCATCTTCACTGATTGTGATCAAAACTTTGGTGATATTCTTCAACACTGTTCTTTTTTTGCCCATGTTGGAAAACATGTTTAAGCTGAAAATTTACAATTTACAAAATATAATGATAATAAATTGAAATAAATAAACTGCTTTCTAACAAGAAATAATAAATATTTTAAAAACGCAGAAATTTACTCAAATTTAAACGGAAGACTGACAAATTTATACTATGGCCGGAAGTACGTGGCAACCGCTTGTTATGTTTCTTGCTGTGTCTTTCCAATCTTAGTTGTGGATTATTTCCTCAGCCTTATCCAGTTTCAAGGTTTCACTAATCTTTTGTGGCTAATCCATTCGAGTAGCCAACATAGCCTTATTCATTCTATCCTCAGGGAAATGAACCGTAGTAAACTCTTTCTTCGGAATGCTGATAGAACAGGATATGTGAATCTGAATAGTGAATTTCACTCGTTTCTGTGATAATTGTGAAAAGATCTTTTTGACTGTAATGTTGTGAGTACCAATTGAACAATTTCATATTTGTCTCTAAATTTTGATGTGACGTACCGTTAAAATATATAAAAAAAACATCAAAATCAAATAAATTGCTTAGTTGGTGATGCAAATTCGGCATTAGACCTGTCAAAAGACAAAGTAACAATTTGAGGATGAGAAGAAAGCG
Source organism: Strigamia acuminata (assembly GCA_949358305.1). Taxonomy (NCBI): domain Eukaryota; kingdom Metazoa; phylum Arthropoda; class Chilopoda; order Geophilomorpha; family Linotaeniidae; genus Strigamia; species Strigamia acuminata. The sequence continues at coordinate 10,712,914 of OX442320.1, forward strand.
TTGGTTGGTACTCAACATTTGGTTATTTTAGATTTTATTTTGGGTTTTGGATGGAAGTTGATTGTTTTTCGTTGGTTTGTTGGGAAGTTTTGCTGTTTTTCGACGTGTTAGTGGCGTTTTGTAGGAAATAATTATAATTTGGGTTTACTTGCAATTGGGGAAATTGATGGTTTTTCGTGGGATTTGTGATTTTTTTCATGCCGGTGCCATTTTTGGGTCTAAAAAGACGACTATTTAATCGTTTTCGTGGATTTAACAGTTAGTTATGTGATTTTTATCAAACTGGCAAAAATGCGGAAAAATTGACATTTTTTACCTATTGTCGAGGGAATATTGGGAAAAAATGCCTAAAAATGAATGATTTTGATTGATTTTGGGCAATATTTGAGGAAATATTGTACAGAAATTGTTAAAAATTAATAGTTTTGATTGATTTTGACCAAAAATTTTTAAAAAATATTGAAAAATTAATATTTGTGACTAATAATTCAACGAAACATTGAGATAAAAATGTGAAAAACTGAATAATTTTGATTAATTTCAACAAAAAGATGAGGAAATATTCGTAAAAAATTGATATATTTGATGGATTTTGATGAATATTTGACTACATATTGCAAAAATCATAACTCTCTTTGTATTTTTCAGCTCAATTTGTGTGAATTTATTCTCTACGATACTCAAATACAAGTCGCATGGGTGATAGTAACTTTATTTGGTGAATTGACCCGTTTTCTTTAGTAAATTTGTGCAATTTAACCTATAAATTTTTGTGATTGTTTTTGGCGGGTTGATATATTTTTTATTATTTCTGTCACATTGTTTATTGTGTTTATTGAGTTAACAAATGTCACTCCCCGGGCTCGTGTCTCGTGTCTCGCTCGTACTGTTGTCGGCCATTGTTCACTTTGGTTTTTCTCCTCCTTGACTTGGTCTTATCTCATCGTTCTTCTATTTCCATTTTGATAATTTAAAATTGTGCAAGTCTAAATACGTACTAATCGTATTCAATTCACCCTAGGATTCGTGTAAGGACCACAGTTCACTTCTCGTAAGATCGTTCTCGTTCGGTTGTTCATTTCTTGCAAATTCCGGTGTCGAATCGTAGGCCTAATGACCGAATGGAACAGAATACATGGTTGATTTTTTTCTTTTTTTCTATTTCTCTGGTTGAATTTCTAATTCTGCGGTTGGAATTGTAAATCAGTTGGATCTGTTTTGCTGGTTTTTATTTGATTTTGCACTACGTATGGATTTTTTGTGCAGCTGATTACTTGGTTCCAGTTTCTTGACCTTGTTTGCCCGCTATATTTCCTAATGCATTATTATCCTTTTTAAACATGAGGTTTTTTTCTGGATTTCATGGTCAGCAATTTCTTGTCAGTTGTGTGGTCAAAACCTTTTGTCTCTTGCCTTCAACGTGTGTAATGTTGGTGCTAAGACTGATAACACACAGCTCATTTGTTGTAAAGCTTTACCCGAAGCGGATTTAGTTTGAGCAATGATAAACTTATGTAGCAATCCTACGAAATCGAGATTTCCTTTCCTCAAGCCTTTCTTTCCTCCTTGTCGTAATCCTGAAATTTAATTCTGGGCATTTGAACTATATCTGTTTGATCTGTTGTTGCCTATGATTGATGAAACTACACTAAGACATAAACGTGGGATTTGATTTCTGAAACTTGGTTTTTATTTTCAAAGTGATCAGTGGCTCGGGATGGTTATAAAAACAATATTTTATAGCAAAAAAAAATGCATTTCTAGATGAAAAAAATGCATTTCCCGATGAAAAAAATGCATTTGCAGATGGAAAAAATGCATTTACAGTTTCATATTGCTAAATTTCAATGGAAAAAAAGTGGAATTTTAATGAAAAAATTGAAATTCCAATTGTGGGGGTGTTTATTTCAAGACCCGAAAAGTTAAGTTGAGTCTAACGTTTTCTGCTCAAAATACGAATGACAAATTTCATTCAGCAGCTTTGTAAATGTAATGTTTTGCTTAAATTTATATCTGTAGTAATCGAAAAGTGCATAGTGCATTAATAAGTTTAAAGCTGCTATGCTGTTAAAATATAAAAAAAAAAAAAGCAAGAGGTCAAATTGTGATGCCAGTTTGAAAATTAATAGAAATTAACGAGAAAAGATTAGTGGATGTAAATAATAAGTCTCACTTTGACAGGCACAATTCTAATTGTCCAATATCAATTTTTTGTTTGATTCACTTATTTCTTATTTCTTGGCCTGTCCTTGTGCCAATTTTGACGCAGTCTATGTGAACTATCATTCCCTTGTGCTGAAAATACTACGTGCACGTGATACTTGCATTAGTTATTGGATTTTTCGAACTTTTCTTGAACTTTTTTCCTTATAAAACTGACTTATAAAAGTGACTTCTCTCTTCTTTGACTTATAAAAGTGACTTGAAATGCCAATGGAAGATCTACCTAAAATCATTAATTTATTTTAGTCTAAAATAAACAAATAATTAAATAAATAAACCTCAATGAAATGTTTCGGCTCTTTGGTGAATCTGTGACAAATCATGTCTATTTTCTTTCCGTCACGCTCAAAACGCTAATGGCAAATTTTGTCTACTACCTTTATAAATTCAATCGTTTGTAGAAATTCCTGTTTGTAGAAATCAAAAAGTGCATAATGTATCAGTAAGTTTGATCTTGCTTGGCTGTTAATATAAAAAAAACATGAAAATCAATCAATAATACAAGATAAATCAAATAAATTAGACTGTCAAGTTAGGTAGAATATTTAAAGCAGTAATCCATAAAGTCACAACCGGCTAAAACCACAAAATAAAAATTAATAACAAGTGGGAATTTAACAAATTACTTTAACTTTTGAGGAAATTGTGTCTGTAAGAACTTGGGTCCTGAACTGAACCACCCAAATACACAAGGAATAGGGCCTGACATCCACTCCTTCGTTGGGGATTCTGATCTTTTTGTTGCTGATTCTTATCTTCTTACGGGTGATTCGTTGCGTGACGGTTTCTTGCTGAATTTGTTTTTTTTTTAGCTGCGTGTCATTTATCTTGAATATTTCAAAAAATTTCTTGACGATTACGCCAATCACCGCCCCTTTCTTATCCAAAAGTGCCAAGATGAATAAAACATGCTCGAGCGTTACTGAATTCAGCGACAGTTTGAACAAATTTTGAACTGCCTGAAACATCTAAAAATGAAATAAAATAATAAATCAATAATCCAAACAAAGTTTGTTAATTATGGTATGTGCAATTTGACGTTATGTTAGAACGAAGGACAATGTTTAAAGTACAACTGATAATTTATTCAACAATAGTTTTGGGATAATATACCCGGAATAATCACTTCTTTGACTTATAAAGTGACTTTTCTCTTCTTTAAAATAATATAAATATATAAAATATATAGATAAATAAAATAAATATACAAAATATATAAATATAAAAAACATCACAATCAATCTATAACATTAAATAAATGAAATAAATTACTTTGTTAACGAAAATTTAGCCTTCAAAGTGTCATATGACAAAGTAACAATGGGCTAAAACCATAAAATAAAAATTAATAACAAAAAATTGATTAAAATTGCTTTTACGTCAGGAAAAGTTATCTAAAATATCAGTTTTAATTTAAAATAAAGAAATAAATAAATAAACCAACCGTGGTGAAGTTTCTCACCTTATTGGTAATTTTGTCTTAAAAATGAATTGTGCGTGATTGGGATTTTTTTTCTTGGGTCAACAAAATACCAAGTATATTCTTTATTTTTTGGTGTCTGTCTGTGAAATATAATCTTTTTGCCGAGATTTCGCTTGCATTTTAAAAAGTACTTTATATTTTCGTTTAGATGAGATATTGAGGCGCTGTTAAAAGATAAAAAAACATGAAAATTAAACAAGAAAACAAATAAATCAAATACTGGTAAATTACTTGGTTAAATTCTCTTTTGATTTCCAATCAGAAAAATATACTTCTGGCTAAAGCCGCAAAATAAACATTAATAACAAAAAAAAACTTATAAAAATTAATTTTACTTTGGACGTTCCGATGTGCCGGATCTACCTTTTTAGATTTTGGTTTTGCTGCTTTTTGTTCTGTGCAATATGAAGTTATGTTAGAACGAAGGACAATGTTTAAAGAACAACTGATAATTTATTCAACAATAGTTGACTTATAAAAGTGACTTTTCTCTTCTTTAAAGTAATGTAAATATATAAAATATATAAATAAAATAAATAAAAAAATAAAAAATATATATATATAAAACATCAAAATCAATCTATAACATTAAATCAATCAAATAAATTACTTTGTTAACGAAAATTTAGCCTTCAAAGTGTCGTATGACAAAGTAACAATGGGCTAGAACTACAAAATAAAAATTAATAACAAAAAATTGATTAAAATTACTTTTACATCGGATGGGCCTAATGTAATTTGGTGGGGTTTCGAGGGCCCCGCTGCTTGTGGTCTTCTTTTCCTTTCCTGCTTTGCAATCTTAGATAAATAATTAATTTTACTTTGAATGTACCGGATTTACTTGGCACCTTTTTAGATTTTGATTGATTGCTTCTGATGCTGATGTTAAATGTCATTAAATGTTATGGCTTTCGGATCCTTTTCTGTGGGTGGTTTTGTAACAAGAGTTTTCTTGCTTCCAAAAAAATAAAATAAAATAATAAATCAATAATCCAAAAAAATTAAAAACGTTTTAATTACCCGTCCAAATATGTGAGGATATTTAAAACATGGAGACTAATTGTAGGATCCTACGAAAATTTATTATTAGTTCTTTTGAACCTATACACTTGCAACAAATAGCAAATTGGAATATTTACTGAATATTAAAATCCCAATAACCTAACAGTGTTGTCAAATTTGGAAAAAGAATTTTGTAGCTCTTAAATGAAGCCAAGCCCATGCTAAAAAGCTGCTTGTTTGTCGCCGATGACGTCATAAATAGCGCCACCAACGGCAACTTTTGGAAACTTTCGAAAACTAAAAATGGAGGACATTTGAGAATTTTCAAACGTTTAAACGAACGATATAACACTCTCGAAACAATTGAACACGTTTCAACAATGGATTTGGTCTAATAATGACACAAACAATCTTCTCCTCAATTTTTATTTTTCTCTTCCCATGACCTTTAAACGCCCACCGTGCAAACTAAACAGAAAGTAAACTTCAGTTGGTGATTTCAGTACAGGTGTGTGCAAATTAGTCAATTTTTTGCCGATTTTTCGCCGATTTTGGGCACGGAAACGAACCGAAACGATAGTTTAGACCTTTTTATACCTCTTGGCGACGTTTAAATGCGGAAAAAAAATGTTTTTCGGACGATTTTTATGAATTTTAATTGAATTTCAATTGAATTTCAGAGCGGAATTGTGAGGAATTGTCAAAGTATGTGCGAAATTTGTAATTTCGTGTTTCATAGCGTTGGGATTCGTTCTGCGGTTAGAGCGCGCGAAAAGGTTGCCGGGAAGCCAGAGACCCACTCGCCAAACCACCGGAGTTGTGTTTTGTCAGTGATACGAATTTAGAAGATTATATTTCGGATGGAGGGCGATATTCGGACGAACCGAGTGGACGTCGGTCAACGAAAATGGACGAACGATGCGGCTGAGACGGCGGAACGGAAACGAAACGAATCGAAGCGAGAGGCCGCAAATACATCAAAAAACGTAACGAAAACGCCGTAATGGACGTCCCAGCGATCGAACTCTACAACCTATCCAAAGACAAACCGGAAGTGGACTTTCCGCAGTGATTTCCGAGTGAACTTTTTAATTTATTCGCTTATATAATGATTTATATAAATTTTGGCACACAATTCATACTTTTTATTATTATAATTATTATATAAATAAATTATTTTAAAAAAGAAAGATGAAATTATATATAAAATATAAACAAAATCGACTCAAATTGTACAAAAATGGATCAAGCGGGAGAATTTACATTGTTTTCTTCTTGTTTTTTTTATACATAATCGATTGATTTCTATTTCTAGTCTAGTTTGGAATTATTTTTAAAAAATATCCGTTGAGTTTGTATTTTGATGAATATGTTTGGATTTGTGGTCGATTGTCGAGCATTAGTGTCATCTGTCGGCGGAGTCTGAGGCGTCGCCGAGGAGGATGTGTTGTTCCGGGGTGAGGACAGGTGCGGGTCTGTTTGGATTGGCGTCCACGTCTTCGGTGTAGTATTGCGCGGTGTTTAGGTAGTCTTTGAGGCGTTTGGGGAGGGGGAGTTGAGTGATTAGGTCGCGGCGCACGGCTTTTAGGATGACGAACCTGCGGGTAGAGTAAGAGTTGTTTTAGTTTTGGTTTATTTATTTATTTTATTTTATTTTATTTTTTTTTTAGGGTTGCCAGTTTGGTTTTGTTTGGTGGATGATTCGGTGGAGTTAGGGAGGAAAATTGTGTTTTGGTGGTATGGTATTAAGTTTCTTTTTTTTTTTTTTTGATTTGGATTGGGTTTGGAAAAAGAATTTATTAATTTTTTTTTCTGTTAGAAAATTGGTTTTTGATGGTTTTTTTTCCATTAAAATTCGATTTTGCTGTTTTTGCCTTTAAAAGTTGCAATTTTGCTGTTTTTGCCTTTAAAAGTTGTAATTTTGCTGTTTTTGCCTTTAAAAGTTGCAATTTTGCTGTTTTTGCCTTTAGCAGTTGCAAATTCCAATTTTTCCAATTTTTTCCTTTAAAAATTTTTTTCCTTAAAAATTCCACTTTTTCCAATTTTTTTCCTTAAAAAATTCCGATTTTTCAAATTTTTTCCTTTCAAAATTCAATTTTTTTAATTTTTTCCTTTCAAAATTCAATTTTTCAAATTTTTCAAATTTTTTTCCTTAAAAATTCCACTTTTTCCAATTTTTTTCCTTAAAAAATTCCAATTTTTCCAATTTTTTCCTTTCAAAATTCAATTTTTCCAATTTTTCCAATTTTTTTTCTTAAAAATTCCACTTTTTCCAATTTTTTTCCTTAAAAAATTCAAATTTTTCTACATTTTTTTCCTTCAAAAATTCAATTTTTTCTACACATCCACCGAACCAAAACTTGCAACTCCACACGAATCGCAATCGCAATCCCAAACAAACCAATCCCGCCAATCAATTTCCTTAACCTGCACATGTGCTGCAGCGACTGCACCTGCTTGAACCGCGACACGGGATGCAAAAGCTGCACCCGCATCGGGCCTAACAACGGCCGCCGATGAAGGAAAAATAAATAACGTCCACTCCGCGAGTGTTCCACCGCGTTCTCGATGAACCCCACGATCGTATGGCTCCGGAAATTAGTAAAAGTACCAAAACTAAAATTACCTAAACAAAAAACAAACAAAAGTCATCAAAATCTGACCGAAAAATGCAAATTTCTGCGCACCTTGGTCGTGTTCTATTCGCACGTGGCGCACGAGCCCGTTGAGCTTAAACGTCAAACTGAAGATGTAATGTTCGTCCGAACTGTCGCGAACGATGAAGGAGCCGTCGGGTTCGTTGGCGAGTAATTTCTCAGCTGCTTCGCCGCTTATCGGACCCCAGTACCAGCCGTACTGTAAACCAATTGGATTCCATTAATTCATTTTGTTTCAATTTGTTTGTTAGGAGGAATTTTACGTCTTTGACTTTGTGGATACTCGAGGTGAAGTCGGCTGGTTCGGAAGATTGCACGCTGTAGTCCTCGTTTTCTGCAATTTTCAATTTTTCAGGTGAAAATGTCAATTTTTGAGGTGAAAATGTAAATTTTTAAGTGAAAATTTCAGTTTTTAAGTGAAAATTTCAATTTTTAAGTGAAAATTTCAATTTTTAAGTGAAAATTTCAATTTTTGAGGTGAAAATGTCAATTTTTGAGGTGAAAATGTCAATTTTTAAGTGAAAATGTCAATTTTTGAGGTGAAAATGTCAATTTTTGAGGTGAAAATTTCATTTTTTGAGGTGAAAATTTCAATTTTTAAGTGAAAATTTCAATTTTTGAGATGAAAATTCCAATTTTTAAGTGAAAATTTCAATCTTTGAGGTGAAAATATCAATTTCCGTCGCAAAAAAAAACATTAGGTGCGTTCAATTTGCGAAATAAAAGTCAAATCGTTCCTTTTCTCCCTTTTGGGTTAGTTACACGATCTGCACATGCACACGAAACATGCAAAACATTCCCTTTCACGAAGAAAACGTTTGTTCCTACAATAAAAACGAACATTTTGAACAAAACCCGATTGCCACTTTCCTTTCAGAATGTTTTTACCTCATTTCCAGTGACCAAAACCAAGAAACCAAAACATTTCTCTTTCCTTTCTCAAATTCAACGCACCCAAACAAAACCACAGCGTCATATCTCGTTCACTAAATTCTCAACGCGTTCAAGTTAACATTCCCTAAAATTTTTTTCAAAGTGAACCAACTTCAAGTCCATTCACATTAATTCTCCAAATTTTTTTTTAAAAAAATTAAAATCTTTTTTCTTACATTTTCTTACACTTTTAAGTAAAACAGTCGTTTTCATGGCTCTTTTCCTTGCAAAAACTGATCACAAACCAACGTTTTGATGACGAAAACGCCACCCAAACATCTAAATAACATCTTTGCAACGTTTTCATCATCAAACATGGTGAACGTGAACTTCGTTCAAGTTACAACACTCAACGCACCCGAATCAACGCCCGCATCCAGCCCGTTCTCCACCTCCGCCTCCCCCATCGGCAACTCCGGCAGCGCCCTGTTCGCGAACGGACTCAAACTCGGAATACTCTGACTCGGCGTATTAACCAAATTCGACGCCCCATCCTCCCTCTCGTCATCGCTCACGTGCCTCGAACTCAACTCCTCGCTCGACTTGGAATGCACCACCGCGCAACTCGCGCCTCCTTTCTTAAACCACCCCCTCAGCGTCTGCTTCAACGCCGACGGAAAACTCTTCCTCTGAACACTCCTCTCCTTCACGTCCATCAACTCCCCGCTCTCCTTCCTATTCCTCCGCCTCATCTGCATAAACGGCGCCTTCTTCGCTGCCCCCGCCGCCTCTCCGTTGTTGTTCTCGTTCGTATTCGCGCCGTAGAGACGCTGCAACGAGATTTTAACCTCCTCGAGAGTCATGTGGATCGGCTCCGACGACGTTTCGTGTCGGTGCCGATAGGGGGTCGCCAATCCGTCGTAGTAAAACGCCGCGCGCGTGTTTTTGTCGACGTTTTCGTCTAAATTTGCGTCGGAATCGGCGTTTGCGCTCGTTTTTGATATGTTTTCGGCTTGTTTGGAGCGTTCCTGGGTGAAACTCCACGTGGAGATTTCGTAGTCGTCGGTGGAGTCTTCGCCGGAAGTGGCTCCGGCGTTTTCCGGGGTGTTTTCCGTCGAGTTTTCCGCCTCGGTTTGCAGGAGGAAGTTCTTGCAGCTCACCATGAGCAGCACGCCGTCGTTTTCCTCGTCGGAGATCGTGTGGGAGACGTTGCCGTTGCCGTCGATTTTGTGGTTGGAGAGTTTGATCGGGTGGTTGTCGTTCGGCGACGTTTTTCCGGCCATTTCCGACGGGTTTATTACGGCGCTGCTCGGTGCGTTCGTTTCGTTCATTTCGCGGAGGTTTTCTGTGGGGAGATTGAGGATAAATGTTAGATCGGAGCGATTTAGGGTTAGAAATTGATTTTGGATGGTTTTTACGACCTTTGAGACGGTTTTTCTGCGGTTTTTCTACATGATATGTTACGTAATGTTTGGGATCGGAGACACGGAGTAGTCTACTTGGGTGTTATTAAACGACGGCCATCTTGTGTGTTGTGATTGGTTGGTTGGAGAAGGAAGCTGGTTGGTTGGTTGGTGCGGGGTTTTGGCGCTAGGTGGTAGTTAGGTGGTAGCGGCCATGGTTTTGAAAGCGGGCTTGTAGTTTGCGTGGTTTAGTGTTTCGGTTTTTTCGATTTTTCGCGTCGAAATGTTGGTTTTATTCGAGACAGCGGCGGGATATGCTGTTTTTAAGGTTTGTGGTTGTTTTTTATGGGTGTTTTGGGTGGGTTTACGGGGAGGTTTGAGCGGGTTTGGGGGATTTTTGGTTAGGCCTATTTTGGTGGTACCACGTGTTGTGTATTGTATTTGATTTTTTTTTTCGTTTTTTTTTGCAGCTGTTGAATGAGAAGAAATTACAGAAGACTGATAATCTGTACAAGGAATTCCAAACGCCCGCAGATGCCAGTAAAATGTAAGAAAAATCGTTTAAATCTTTGATTTTTGTCAAAATTTGTCCATTTTTTTGCGAATTTTGTTGATTTTTTTGTCAAATATTGTCGATTTTTGTCAAATTTTTTCATTTTTGTCAAATTATTTCGGTTTTGTCATTTTTTTTCGATTTTTTTTGTCAAATTTTGTATTTTTGTCAAATTATTTCGGTTTTTGTCACTTTTTTTTCGATTTTTTTCTAATTTTTCTTTGTTTTTTCAGCATCAAAATGAAACATTTTGAAAAATTCAACGACATGACGGAAGCCCTAGCATGCACCACAGCAGGAATCGAAGGCAAAATGAACAAACGCCTGAAAAAAATGCTGAAAAAAGTCGTCTTAAAGGAACCTGGCGAGCAATTAGCCGTCGCCGACGCCAAACTAGGCAACATAATCAAGGTCAACCATCACAAAAAACCCCAAAACCTCCGATTCTAACCATTCAACCACTCTTACAGGACAAACTCAACATCTCCTGCGTCTTCAACACACAAATCGCCGAACTAATGCGGTGTATTCGCTCGCAATTGGACAGTTTGGTGACCGGATTCCCACAAAAAGAAATGACCGCGATGGCTCTTGGTCTAGCACACAGGTACGCAACACAAAAATCGATTTTAATCGACTAAACTCAATTTTAATTCGATTTTTTCAGTTTATCGCGATACAAACTCAAATTCAGTCCCGATAAAGTGGACACGATGATCGTGCAAGCCGTGTGTACGTTTTATTTGTCGTTTTTTAACGTTTTAAATCGATTTTAGCCAATGATGCATGTAATTAATTTGATTATCACGTGATAAATATTAATTTACTATTCGTCACTACCTCTGAGGCTTTTTTGAACGTTTTTCTTGAGTTTTTCGACGTGGGATTTGGATTTTTGTTGATTGTTTGCGTGTTTTTGCAGCTTTGTTGCAAGATTTGGACAAGGAGTTGAATAATTACGTGATGCGGTGCAGGGAGTGGTACGGGTGGCATTTTCCGGAACTCGGGAAGATCGTGACGGATAGTTTGACTTATGCTAAGACGATTAAGGTTTTAGGTAAGTTGGTCGATTTGGTTTGTTGGTTTTTTGGGTTTGGTTTGTTTATTTGTGGTTTTTGTTGCAGGGATTCGAGAAAACGCTTCGAAAACTGATTTAACCGATGTTGTGACGGAAGATATTGCGTCGAGTATCAAGGAACAGGCGGAAATATCAATGGGAACGGAGATATCGGTGGAAGATATTACAAATATCGTGTTGTTATGCGATCAGGTAATTAATTTCGTATGTTGGTTTATGATTTTACGAAGATTTAACGATTTAAAGCGATTGAATTGACTATTTAAACTGTTTAATACTATTGATTTGATGTGTTTAATGGTCTAAAACGATTGATTTGATGTGTTTAATGGTCTAAAATGATTATTTTCATGATTTAAACGCTTTAAAACGATTGAATTGACAATTTAAACTGTTTAAAACGATTGATTTTATTATTTAAATGCTTTAAAACGATTGAATTGACAATTTAAACTGTTTAAAACGATTGATTTTATTATTTAAATGTTTTAAAACGATTGAATTGACAATTTAAACGCTTTAGAACGATTGAATTGACAATTTAAACGCTTTAAAACGATTGAAATGACAATTTAAACGCTTTAAAATTATTGAATTGACAATTTAAACGCTTTAAAACGATTGAATTGACAATTTAAACGCTTTGAAACGATTTGAATTGACAATTTAAACGCTTTAGAACGATTGAATTGACAATTTAAACTGTTGAAAACGATTAATTTGATGTGTTTAATGGTCTAAAACGATTGATTTGATGATTTAAATGCTTTAGAACGATTGAATTGACAATTTAAACTGTTTAAAACGATTGATTTTATTATTTAAATGCTCTAAAACGATCGTTTGGTGATTTAAATGCTTTAAAACGATTATTTTGATGATTTAAATGCTTTAAAACGATTATTTTGATGATTTAAATGCTTTAAAACGATTATTTGTAGGTGATTGAAATGACGCAATACAGGAACCAGTTATTCGAATATCTGAAGAACCGAATGTTGGCAATCGCGCCGAACCTGACCATCCTAGTGGGAGAACTGGTGGGCGCGAAACTAATCGCACACGCCGGCTCACTTCTCAATCTTGCCAAACACCCGGCGTCGACCGTTCAAATATTAGGCGCCGAAAAAGCGCTGTTTCGTGCCATCAAAACGAAACACGCCACGCCCAAATACGGCATTCTTTACCACTCGCAACTCGTCGGTCAAGCCGGCGCCCAACTCAAAGGAAAAGTGAGTGAAACTCGTTTAAATTTAATTTAAATAAAAATTAATTGAATTAAATTAATTTTGTTAGGTTGCGCGAATGTTAGCGGCCAAAGCGGCGCTCGCTTGCAGAGTCGATGCGTTGGCGGACGAAACGTCGACGGATGTGGGCCTCGAATCGATGGCCAAGCTGGAAACGAGAATAAAAATGCTCGAGGAAGGAACCGTGAGTTTAAAATCGACGAATTTTGTTGATTTTTGTCGTTTGTTTGACAATTTTCGACGTTTTTTTGTCAATTTTTGACGGGTTTTTGTCAATTTTTGACGTTTTTTGTCGTTTTTTTGTCAATTTTTGACGTTTTTTGTCAATTTTTGACGTTTTTTTGTCAATTTTTGACGGCTTTTGACATTTTTGACGGTTTTTTGACGTTTTTTTGTCATTTTTGACGGTTTTTTGTCTATTTTGACGGTTTTTTTGACGGTTTTTTGTCAATTTTTGACGTTTTTTGTATATTTTTCTCGTTTTTTGATTATTTTTCTCTTTTTTAGATGCGACGGGTGAGCGGGACCGGGAAAATGAGAGCGAAAATGGAGAAATATGACTCTAAGAGTGAAATTCAACAATATTCGGCGGCGGCCGACGTGTCCCGGAAGCGGAAATTCGTGCAAGAAGTGGACGAAGGCGGGGACAGCGGTGCGCCCACGAAGAAAGCGAAGACGGAGTCGGGCGAGGGAAGCGCGCCCGCCAGTGAGAAGAAGAAGAAGAAAAAGAAGGCGAAATTGGTGGAGGAAGTTGTGGCAGAGAGTCCGAAGAAGAAGATGAAGGTGAAACCGGAAGTGGAGGCGGAAGAGGTGGCCGAAAGTGCGGTGAAACAGAAAAAGGGGAAGAAAAACGACGACAGTCCCAAGAAAAAGAAAAAGAAATCGAAATGAATTCGTTTATATTTTGTCATTTAGTTTGTAGTTTATTTTAATCGATTTGTTTCATCGTCATTGTAAAAATTGTTTCTTAATTAAAAAGGATCTAACGAATGAAAAGGGTTTTTATCGGTTTGTTTACATCCATTTTCGAGCTGCAATGGCGCTTTACGACTATCGCCATCTGGGGGGATGTTTCGGAAAGAACGACCACCTGCCGACCAATGGCAGCGGAGATATTTGGGGCACGTGAGTCGAACCGACCAATGAGGGAAGCCATTTCGGATTATGGGAAAATTGATAATGGCTGCCTGTGTAGTGCAGAAAACACCGAAGTAGACGTGGATATTTCGCTTAGAAATAGTCGTTTTTTCTTTGGTTTTTTCTTTTAAAAACCAGCATGGAGCTGCTGGATTTGAGCTAACAAGTGCGCGAAATGCGCCATGGATCGAGATTGTACGAAAAGTAACGTTGAAGAGTTCACCTTACAGCAGACAATACAGGTGTGTGCAAATTAGTCAATTTTTTGCGATTTTTCGCCGATTTTTCGCCGATTTTGGTCGATTTTAGGCACGAAAACGAACCGAAACGATAGTTTAGACTGTTTGATACGTTTTAGCGACGTTGAAATGCGAAAAAAATGTTTTTTTCGGACGATTTTTATGAATTTTAATTGAATTTCAATTGAATTTCAGGGCGGAATTGTGAGGAATAAACAACGACACAAACAGCGGCAGTCGAACGGAAGTCGCTCCGACAGTTCTAACAGTTTCGTTAGACAGGTTGGTAGATTTTTATCCGGAGATTTTCATTTAATATTTGCACATGAGAGCGATTTTTCTCGCTTTGATGTCGCTCCCCGTCGACGCACGGCGCCATCTTGCGTCGATTTTGTGCTCCAGCATGATTTGCAGCAACTGCAGAAGTTGTTAAATGTAATTTACACTTTGGATAAACATTTGGCAATTTTGCCGGACGCGAAAAGTGGAGAGAATCGGCGAGGAAAGGCGAAAATTAAGGAGTTTTGGATGCGCGCGCATGCGCAGTGAGGGGTTTTGGGCGGGCTAAGGGGATGAAATGGTGAAATTGCGGTTTTGAAGGCGAAATTGCGATTTTTGCGGGGTTTGTGTGTGCGTTCGTATTGAGACGGTTCCATATCGATTGGGATTGCCAGGTTTTGGCGCGTGCAGCACTTAGACGGCTCTTGCCGTATCCAACCCCCCGTGAGCTCAAAAATATGAACGAATCTTGCAATCAATAACATTGGGTCACGTGACTCGGTTATGGTTAGTGCGGAGGTTCGCCGAGTGAATTTTTTGGGATAAATTTTGATTTTTTTCACGTTTTTTTTCCATTTTAAGCTGAAAAATTTGAGGATTTTTAGGTCGGATTTGGGGAAAAATGGCGGCTGGTTTGGTTTGTTTATTAGAGGGATAATATTGAGGAACTTTATTGATGAATGACGTTGGAATGACGTCATTTAATCTAGATTCAAGCGTGGATTGATATTTAACGGTTTAATTTCGGTTTTATTTGATAAAAACGATTTAAATTTGGATTTTTTGCGATGGAATATGTTTTTTTTGGGCGTGAAGAGATTTTTTTGGTGTGAAAATTGTCAAAGTATGTGCGAATTTTGTAAATTTTGTGTTTGATAGCGTTGGGATTCGTTCTGCGGTTAGAGCGCGCGAAAAGGTTGCCGGGAAGCCAGAGACCGACTCGCCAAACCACCGGAGTTGTGTTTTGTCAGTGGTCGACCGCCCTGATGCGAATTTAGAGGATTATTTCGGATCGAGGGCGATATTCGGACGAACCGAGTGGATTTGCACGACGTCGGTCAACGAAAATGGACGAACGATGCGGCTGAGACGGCGGAACGGAAACGAAACGAATCGAAGCGAGAGGCCGCAGTGAGATTGAGGTATCGATCGCTGGATAACTGAACAACACACACAGTACTGTCCTGTCGCCTGCTTCGTTCACATGGCCAACAAATGTGAAATTGGCGGCGATTTGTGATACTAACAAACCATGCCCGACATTGCACAAACCGGATTGATGAAAATGTGACATCTGGCCACCGAAATTCATTTAAATTTTGTTTGTTTTCTTTCCTTTTTACATTTTTCTCGGTTTTTGAGTGAAAAAGTGCGAAAAACTGACAAAAAATATTTTTTTAACGGTTGAAAAATTTAAAAAATTTCGAAAAATTTCGGTTAAAATTGGAAAAAATGGAAGACAAATACGAAATGTACACGAATGTTGGTTTGATGGACGAAAATCGGGCGGACGAAGAGGAATATCCAACGGCATATCGACACAAGTATCTTGGAAAAGAGGTTTACGAAGAAACGACGGAAATGAGCGCGGTTACGCCCGCGCAGGCGACGTCTGGTGGCCGGCAAAAGCAGTCGACGAGGGCCTTGGCTGATTCACATCCGGGGACTGTGAGGGTAAAGGAACCCGGTAAACAACGAATGAGGAGTCAGGTGATGCATTTTTGAGGTTCAAATGTCAGTTCGCAGGTCAGAGTTTGTTTGTTTTGGGTTTTTTGGGGATTTTTTGACGTTTTTTTGAGTGGGAAATGAAAATGGCGCCAAATGGCGCTGTTGGGTTTGATGGACGGGCGACGCGATGTCGTTTTGTTGATTTGGATTTATGATTCACTGGAAATGTGAATTGATTTGTTAGGAATCAATTTTTTATTAAGGATTTGAATTTTTTGAATTCCTTTACGCGGTTTGTTTGCTTAGAAATGGCGGAATTCGAGTGGTGGAGGTTTTTGGAACTAAAACAAAATTTTTTTTTAATTTTTTTTTTTAAAAAATTAAAAAAAATAATTAATTAGTGGAAAATAATAATTTTTTTGATTAAATTTAATCGTGAAAATCGATTTTGAACAATTTTCCACAAGTTTCAAACTTGCGGATTTTGGTCGAGTCGATTATCATGGGGATTCGTCCTCTCGCTAGACTAGACGTAACCGTGTCGCCCGTCACCTTTCAATGGACTCCTTTTGTGCGAGATTTTTTTTTTTTTTTCCCTTCTCGCTCTCTTTTTCTCATAAACTTTGCTTTTGTTGTAGGAAAATATTTGTGATCTTATGTTTGCGAGGAAATCCCATTAGGATAGACAGCGAGGTTAAGGTCACGTGATCGATGACGGCCGATTTTGGTGTTTGTAAACAAGATAATGTTTTAAATGCGATTTATTTTTCGTTTATTTTTTGAACAGGAAAAATCGTTTAGGTTTAATTTTGTTTTTTTGTTTTTGTTTCGTCTATGGAAATTTACGGCGAGTTGGAATATCGATTTTGGTGTTAAGTACCGGAAATGAGTTGGTATTTGCAAAAATTGGCAGAAAATGGTCACTGCGCATGCGCGGGAAGGCAAGCGCAGCTTTAATCGAGACGGGGCAAAGATCGCGTGTCTTTGGGTGACCGTTGCCGTGTTTCCTTTGTCTTTTGTTGTTGGTTGTGGCAGGAAATTCAGGAAATGTCGCGACGAGAATTACGAGAAATAAAGTCGCGAAGACGAGTGAATATTCTGCGTGTATTCGGTGGATTTTCTACCGAGTTTAGACCGAGAGCGATGACAGCGCGCGCCATCTTTGGGATATTTATCAACGTCATTTCAGCGGGCGCCATTTTGTCAGGATTTTATGACGTTTAACGATGGAAAATGGCCGTTTTCAATTTTCTAGAGAGGAAAATTGAATTTGATGGTTTCAGGGTTTTTATTCGTAATTACTGCAGCTGTTTTGTGTGAAATTTTCTCGGAAGAGAGAAATTTGCGAAATAAATGACGTAATATCAACGTTTTGGCAGGGGCGACCATTTTATAATGTTGTATAGCGGCTGCACGATGCCCGAGAAGCGGTTCGGTGCCAAAATCAATTTATGTAGTAAAATAAATTCTAGAATTTTTTTTCGGATAAATCTGAATTTGGAATAAGTTTTTTATTTTTTTTTGGCGGTTCGGTGAAATTTCATGAAAGTGAGCGTCATAGGTGACGTCCATTGAATGGAGCGGCGTTGGCAACGTGTCAAGCAAGCGGGATGAATTGGCTCGCTTTTGTATCTATAAATACTTGCCGGGATTGTGAAGAAGTGGAGGAAAATTATTCTTTTCGTTAAGTGTTTATTGGGTTAAGTGGAATATGAGGCGGGTTAGGCACGAACCGTATCGGCAGTTGCTCTACGGCAGAAAGGTAGGTGGGGGTGGGATTGGCGTTTGGAAGAGGGGTGATGGTTTTTGGGGGGTTTTTGTGGTTCTGGGAAGCGGTGGCTGGAAATAACTCGCGATGAGGTGGTGTGGTGTGGTTATAAATGGCGGGTTAGGTTGAAATTGAAATGGAATAAGTGGGGTTGATTGATTTGGGGTTTTTTTGGGGGGGTTTTGGTTGTGTTTGAGAGGTTTTTGGGGAGTTTTGGTGGATTTTTGAATTTTTTGAGAGGTTTTTGATGATTTTTTTGAGGTTTTTTGGGTGTTTTGATGAATTTTGAACGATTTTTGGAAGGAATTTTATGAATTTTGTTTTGGTAGGTTTGGATTAATTTTTAGAAATTTCGTCAAAGTATTGAGAAATGTTGGTAAATGATTGAGAAATGTTGGAAAATGATTGAGAAATTTAAAAAGAAATTAATATATTGAAATAAAATTAAGAAATCTCGACAAATTATTGACAAATTTCAACAATTTCAACAATTTGAGAACATTCAGAATGTTTTGACGAATTTTGGCTAAATTTTACAATTTTTTAACGAATTTTGATTAAATTTCACAATTTTTAGACGAATTTTGACAAATTTTCACAATTTTTAGAAGAATTTTGACTAAATTTCAAATTTTTAGACCAAATTTTGACTAAATTTCAAATTTTTAGACCAATTTTAACTAAATTTCAAATTTTTAGACCAATTTTGACTAAATTTCAAATTTTTTAGACCAATTTTGACTAAATTTCAAATTTTGAGACCAATTTTGACTAAATTTCTAATTTTTAGACCAATTTTGTCTAAATTTCTAATTTTTTTGACAAAATTTAACAAAACTGATGATTTTACTGAACCTGGACCAATTTTTAATAAATATTCCCACAATTCTGTAGGGATAATCTTAATCCTCTGCCGCATTAACTCAATGCTGTCCCACAGGACAAAACCAGCAAAATTTAAAGACACAACAAGGAATAATTAAAACCCAAGGGTGGGGGGAACTTTAAATTGGATTAAAAATTTATTTTTCCTTCGATATTTGTCTTTGAAACAAAAAAATAAAGTTTGAAAACAGAAATTTAATAAAAAGAGTAGAAAAAGTTTTGATTGTAAAGTCACCGGTTTCATCGAAGTAGTTTGCATAAGTGAATTGCCCAAGCACCAGTTTCAGGTCTGGATACTGATGTAAAAAGCATTTAAATTTAAATTTAAAAACCCTGATGATCATTTCCAAAGATTGCCTCACTGAAAACCTCATTTTGATTTATTCTAATGAAAATACAATTTAAAAAAAAAAAATGTATTTTTTTGGAAATAATTGTTGCTCAACTTATTTCATAATATAAATTGGAAATTTAAATTTGATTTTGTTGCATCAAATGGACATTTCCTTCCCTTCATTCTACCCAATTGGCAATGGCAAAGGAAATTGAATTGGCTTAACCTTTTGCTAACTATAAAAAGTATATATATATTTCAATCATTTTTTTTCTCTTATGTTTTCCAGGTAAGACAGAATCAATTGGGTGGTAAGCAAATATCTTTAAATGTGAGATGGGTCACAGCAAAATAGATAAATGTGAACATTTGTGATTGTTTTTGAATATTTGGCATATTTTCTCAGCTTTTATTTCAAAGGGGGACGACCGTACTGTACCGATTAAGAGTCACCCTCAAATAGTAGCCGGCATTGTTTCCATATTTAACCTCACGGAAAACCGAAATTGTAATTGCTGACAAAAATGGCAGTTTTGAATAAGAGCCGCGGCTATTAATCGATAAAATACGGTATTGGTTATGGCAGTGGCTATGTTCACGTCCGACGTGAACGTATTATTTTCATGACGTGCTGTGATTGGCTGAGACCCATTGATGTCGATTCGTTTCCTCGACGTAAGTTTTCTCAAATTTGATGTTCTCGAGGTTTTAGCTTCTTTTTTTCTTACAAGGGGAGGCCTTAGACCCCTCCAGACCTAAACTTATCCGTTTTAAGCAAAGTCGACAAAATGAAGATTTTCATCAATGTATTTCAATGCATCTCTCAACCAATCACATTGCGTCATGAAAATAATATGTTCACGTCGGACGTGAACGTAGCTACTTTGATTAATTATAGTAGTGGCTGAGTGCAGTGTTTTAAGGAAAAAGAAGGTGATTACTGTAAAAAGTATTGGCCAATCTGGTCAAACTCTCCGAAGAGGGGTAATGCGGTATAACTTAATGCAGGGAGGAGATACAAAGGCCCCAGCTTGATTGAAAGTTGTAGAACGGGTGAAACGTATATAAAAATGTAAAATTCATGGAGTGATAGTTGCGATTTCTATTCAAGTGCGACTGATATACCAAATTGCAAGCTCTTGGTCTGTCTAGAATAATTTTTTGGGTTATTCTCTTACACCATTTTCTAATTGAACTGCGGTGGCTAAGTGTACTGGGCGTGGTTTTCACCTTACCTGTTTTCTGGGTGATGCGTACAGGGCACGACATAGCAAAGCGCGACATTGAGATTCGCGCCTCGCAATCGGCATTACATTGTTTGTAATTGTAGCAGAAGGGTTTAATACCCCGACTCTTAATTGCGGAATTACGTCACGTTAGTACAGGGCTTCTTTAATGTGGGCCGTGATTGCATACGGGGCTCTCGGTAGCTCTGGTAAATCGCATATTATCTTGCTTGCCGCCACACTCCGGAATAAGGGCTAGTTCTGGCGCAGAATGAACATGTTTCTACAGATTTGAAGTTATCTGACAAACGTGGGGCTTCAATCGTCAAACTTGCGTTGATTTTGGCTTTCATTCATATAAAGGTTGCATTGACGCATTATTACCGCTTCGTGATGCACAAAGCGGGGTAATGCGGCGTTAAAGTAGGCGGACGTGTTAAACGCTGTAAATTTCAACAAAACAAATTGAAAAAGACATTAAAGGGGGAGTTTTTTTCCTGGGGTTATTGAGTGTAGATCATGAGGTGAAGTCGGAGATTTGTCGGAAAGTTTTGATGTTATTAGAGTTAGATACGTGTCCATTGTCCCACTGAAGTCATAATTGCATCTTGTAAGACACTTGAGGGAAGGATAGAGTGGCAATCATCGATTTTACTGTAATTTGGGGTATGACTTGTTTGTTAATAGGAAGAGGGTTGTACCGAATACCAAAAAAGCCGAATAGTCAAATGTTAGCTTAATGTTTTGCCAATGACATAATATTAGGCGCATTCGATCCTCGAAAGACGATATGACATATTTTACATCACATCTCTGAGAAGTCGACTTGAAAGAATTCAAATAAGAGGATGGAGATTAAGTGAAGTTGAAATTGCTTGTTGGACTTATGCACCAGTAGATGAAGTGGGTCGCGGAAGATCGCCTTGCTTAAAAATGAGTCGTGATGCTAAAAAGTTTGGGAACCCCTGGGAAAGTGAATTCGTCTTTTGTGTATTGAACGCACCTAATGTTATTTCTATTAAGAATTTCATTGTTTGTTGTGTGCAAAAGGGAGATTTCAGTTTGAATCTGATGTGAAGATACTGGGTGCAGGCTTGAGTTGTTGTGTCAATGTTGGCTTCATGTTTTTATGGCAACGGTTTAATCAAATTCGCTTCGGAAGTGACACTAGCCCACTGAATTTGGCTGTAAAAACCAAAACAGCTCAAGTTCTCTTTACGAGTTTTCCTCCTACAGGTTCATGCACCTAGTGGATGCATTGTGTCATGCTGAGCGTTGGATGTGTCATGTCGTGGCAGTGTAAGCTATTATTTAGGAATGACAGTAATCTCAAGTCTTGTTGAGCATTAAGCGTTAAGCCGCTTCAACTGTAACTATCGGCAGACAAGGCCCAGACGGTAGAAAGTCTCCAATACCATTGGATTTGAAACTACCCAGACAACCCCTTGTTTAAACTGCAAGTTGCGAATTCGTTTGAGCCAGGCGGCTTAATTGAGGGTTTTCTCAATTCAACGTCAACATGGCTGTCTAAAGGCTAGTTTACAATGCTGCGAAGCGACTGGCGAAATTTATTCGTCGTGCGTTGGTTATTCGCAATGCAGTGTAGCAAATTCAGAATTTAAAACTTTTAATTCACTTTTTTTCTTTTTCTTAACGATTTAAGCGCGAAATATGGGAACCTACAGCGGAAAAAGTCAAGTGGGAACTTGGCATGACAAGAAATTATTTATTTAACTTACATCTTTGCAACATGCTTCAACCGCTGATCTATTAGATTTTAAAATGGCCGCCAAAAAACGAGTTGAAATCGGGTCGAAATCCAAAGAATCCACTCCACACGGATGGACAGCCGCTGCCACCGGCACGAGCGCGAGAGACGCATGAATTGATGAGAGAATTGCGAAATAATGCCACTGAAAATTTACAAAGAGCTCAAATTTGACATAAGCATTGATTATGAGAGTTGGTTTTTCGAGAATCCGATTCTCAAAAATATGACGCGTTTTGCATCATTTCCGCCAGGGAAAATCGAGAGAATCGAGAGAATCGGTTTTGCGTTGTAAACTAGTCTTTAGACTGGTTTAAAGACGATAAGTGAAAGGCCGTTGTTTCTTTCCATCGACGTTTTAGGGTTTCTAACGTTTTATTCATACAATAAAGCGGCAACTATGTGCAGCCCTGGGGTCAGTTCTATTTGATCAATTCTGGGGTATCCCCAGATGCTTCGGTAGGTCTGCTTGAATCTCGCACAATAGTCGTAGAAGTCGTAGTGTCAATTTAGCTGGCAGCATCTGCTGACAAGGCATTCTAACATAACATAATCCGTTTTAAAGCTGGCCAATGGCAAGATTTCAATAATTTTAGGCTGCCAAGTAGTTGTCGCTGGAGTTTGGACATTTCCAGCGTTGGTAATTGGTCCGGCAATTGAGAAAAAGTTATGGGGATGATGGAGAATTGTTGGTGATGACACCACATGTTTATGATCTCTACTGCACTGTACTTTAGTGGTTAAAAATAATTAGTTTGTGCAATTAGCTACCATGGTTGATGGCTGTGAGTTTGCTTTGAACTG
This sequence comes from Strigamia acuminata, assembly GCA_949358305.1. Lineage (NCBI taxonomy): Eukaryota > Metazoa > Arthropoda > Chilopoda > Geophilomorpha > Linotaeniidae > Strigamia > Strigamia acuminata. The sequence continues at coordinate 10,735,541 of OX442320.1, forward strand.
CAAGTGAAGAACAAATGGTTTTGACTTTTAAACAGGGGCGGATCCAAGTGGCCATGGCCACCCTCTTGAGCACAAGAAAAAAATTCAATTTTGGATCAGAAATTTAATTTTTGAACAAGAAATTCAATTTTTGGACCAGGAATTTATTTTTTTAACAAGAAATTCAAATTGTTGAACCAGAAATTCAAATTTTTGGACCAGAAATTCAATTTTTGGACCAGAAATTTAATTTTTGGACTAAAAATTCAATGTTTGGTCCAGAAATTTAATTTTTGGACTAACAATTCAATGTTTGGACCAGAAATTCAATTTTTGGACCAAATTTTTGGACTAAAAATTCAATTTTTGGACCAGAAATTCAATTTTTGGACCAGAAATTCAATTTTTGGACCAGAAATTCAATTTTTGGACCAGAAATTCAATTTTTGGACCAGAAATTCAATTTTTGGACCAGAAATTCAATTTTTGGACCAGAAATTCAATTTTTGGACCAGAAATTCAATTTTTGGAGCAGAAATTCAATTTTTGGAGCAGAAATTCAGTTTTGGACCAGGAATTTATATCTAGGCCCAAAAAATGCATTCTGAGACCAAAATTTCATTTTTATGCTAAAATAAATCATTTTTGTGCCTAAATCAATCATTTTTGTGCCTAAATCAATCATTTTTGACCAAAAACATTAAATTTTTTGTGTGTGAAAAATTGTACCAAAATGGCCACCTCTTTGTGTGTTTTCTGGATCCGCCTCTAGCCTTTACAAGTCGGCGTCGAGAGGATTGAAACATTTTTTTCTCCTACTTAAATGCAAAGGAGAGAAAAAAAGCTGTTTTTTGAAGCTGACAGGACATCGATAACGTTTAACCTTTAACGCCCGTGTTGCCAACCTCCCACAATAATTTATCGGAGTGATTGACATTTATTTTCCCAAATTAAAATTACATAAGTGTTATTTGAAAAGTTATTCACTGAGAGATGATTGAGCCAAATGGCCTGAAAAGCCTGGAGGGCGCTCACTGCCCTCTACTGACCACTTTGGCCAAGCTTCGCGACGAATAGAGAAGGTCAAGTTTTAAAGATGTGGCCGCCATCTTTCGCAGGCACAGTTAGTGCTAGAGGGTCAATTGTAGATAAATAAATCTGAGAATGGGTGTATATTAGCAGTGTTGCATTAAGTTGTTAGCCAACAACTGATTTCACTCTAATAAATTTATTTATTTTGCATAAAATGGAATTTTTGGTGCATATTTTACCTGCATAAAATGGAATTTTTGGTGCATATTTTATCTGCGTAAAATGGAATTTTTGGTGCATATTTTATGCGCATAAAACGAATTTTATTTTGCATAAATACCCGGGTTTAATTAGTTACTCGAAAGACAAATTGGCGAGAAGACTCGTTGAACGGAGATTTAAACGTGGCGTGCAGGTTGTTTCCGTTTGTGTAAATGTCGTGTGTAAACGAGTGTAAACACATTTACACTTGTTTTGATGACTTTTCGAATGCACGTAGTGTTCAATCGAGAATTCGCTTCTTTAAGTGATTTAAGGAGAAGTGAATTCGTCTTTTGAGGATTGAAAGCACCTATTTTGGCCTCGGCTAGTGCTTGAGGTCCTCGACGGTCGTTTTATGTTAAAACGGTAGTGGCCACACTTCGCTGTGATCAAAACAGATGAGTCCGTTGTTTTTGTTGTTGAATTTTATCTTGGTTTCTAATTACATGATAATTCTAATTGCATAATTTCTAACGTTTACTGCCTGAAATGCTTGCCTGGAAACGGGAGATTAGAGGCTTACACGTTTATAAAGGTGTTCTGCAAGTGTTTTTGTTTATGGTTGTGTTTTAGTGCGGTGGAATTCATTTTCAAAATATTAGTCGCTAGAATTTAGAATTTAGTCTAAATCATTTACCACGGCTGTACAGTCGTGGACAAAAAAAAACTTCCCTTCAGTTTAGCTGTTTTAAGTTTATCTACCAGGCGGCATAAAAATCCATTGAGATTCAATGACATCAATCTTGACCCGGTCTCTCGTCTTGCCCTAACAACAGTATTAAAAGATAGACCGGGCAGTTCGCACACGGTATCTTGACGTTAGTCTTAATATTAGGCCTAATGATATTAAAATAAAGTAAATAAACCACATACTCATAAAGAGAAGTATAGTAATTTTGCGGCTTTATTTCCTTTGTGTGCAAGGAGCTTGACAATCGCCATGTTAAATGCACGTGCAGCATGTGATGTGCGGTTTTAATTTGGTATGAAGATACTGGGCGTAAACGATAGGATTGCGTCCTGCGAAGAAACAGCGATAAATTCGACGGATGTAGATTAAACGCCTTCAGGATGCGACAGGGGACAAAATGGCGACTTTTGGAGTTTTTGTGTTTTTGTGTTTTAAGACCGTAAACAAAAACAGGAGGAAACGACTTCGCAAAAGACGAAGTAGAAGATCCACCTTAAGGAAATCCATCTGCGACGTGGAATCCCCGTAGTATTTTGGAAGTCATTTTTCTCCATTTATTTATTTATTTATTTATTTATTTATTTATTTATTTATTTATTTATTTATTTGCTTAGTGCTACACTCCCATTTTCCTCCGCCTTTTGTAAATGGGAAAAAAAGTTTGTTGGTGCAGTTTTTTAATCCGTCGTAATGATGTAGTGCGTCAGCTATTGACCCAGAAAAATTTCATACAATTCATCGAGTGTACATTATAGTGTGTGGTAATATGAAAACTTGTGCATGCATGGGCACGTTGTCATCGGGCGTTGTCATGGCAATAGACGAACACCAGGCGCCTCGGTTGCTTTTGCTTTTTAATAAAATATGGCGGCAAGTTTTAAGTCAATTTGGTGGAAAATGGCTGTCAGGTTAGTGATGGCGCTTTAATTGGATGTGATTAAATAAAAGGGGAGGAAAGAAGTGTTGTTATGGAGACCAATGGGTTTAATGGGTGTGGAGAGAATCTTTTTTATTTTATTTATTCGCGTGGATCGAGTTAGCGGTATTGGCGGACCGACTAATTAATGGGCGCCCCTGCAAATTATTTTTGTACAAGAAATTGGATAAACTTTTGGGGGGATTTTTTTTTCAATTTTGAGAAAGTATTGCAAAATAACGTTATAACATTGTAGCATTATTGTGGGTGGAGCCAAAGTGCATTACATCATGATTTTCAAATGGTTTATTGCGACAAATGTGAGGATTTTGTGAGGAATTCTGGTTTGCAGCGTTTAAATCACGTGCAGGAGAATAAAGATGCAGCTTGAGACGATGAATTGTAATTCAAAGTCTTCTATGATGTGTTGAGGCAATCTGTGATAGGGTAATTAGCAAATGAAGAGACAAAAAACGTGTCAAAGGGAAAGCAACGGCTGTGACAAGTCTGCGAGTAGATAAAAATGAAAGACCGTTGGACAAAATGGGGAATCGGATAAGCGAGGTCTTAAAATGAAGAAATGGACTTTACACATATTTGTCTTTAAAACTGATCATCCAATACAAAAGAATAGGAGTTATAAAAATGTCAATACAATGTACTTTTTCAATGCATTAAAACCTTGTGGTGTCAATACACCACAAAAATTAAACGTATTTAAGAGTTGCGTTGTTCGATGTTGGAGTCGTCAACGGAAGATAATCGAGTAATCCCGGATGTTTCTCATCCTTGTCTGTTTCTATGGCAATAACATCTGGTGGTTTTCCCGGTTCTCGGTGCAAATGCAAGGACGGGCTTTTAAGGCTTTCGGAGGGGTCCGTCATTTATCATGTTTACATGTACTCAGTTGTCCAGATAAGTTAAAATTCGGATTTTATTTATCCGGAAAACCGTGCGCGTTTACATGGCATTAGAACGACATATTTGAATGATGTCGCTCAGTCACTTTCACATGATGGGTTTAGATGATTGTGTGACATCATTTAAATGTCAATTTGTCACAACTTATCAGTGAGTTTTAGCACTACCTGGTGGATATGGTCGAAAACGCTCATTCTGCAGGTGAGCTTCAAGCTGGACTGGGACGATTTTTATGTCCAAGGCTGTACATCGGTCAAACGTATCGTTAATACGACGATCCGGAGATATTCCGATCGAAGTTTTTAATTTTTGCACGAACGGGTGTTTACATGCAGTTTTCAATGCGCAAAACGCCCCAAAATCTACTTCGTACAGGAAAACTGGTTCGTTTTCATGATCAGTTTTCCAGAAAAGTAAAATTCACTTATCTGGAAAACTGAGTACATGTAAACATTGTAATTGCATCGCCAATGACGGTTAATCGACGTCCGGAAACAAATTGTGGCCAATTGGAGCCGGGCATGATCTCTCTACAAGCTGTCGGCTTCTTCGTTGATGTTTAATGTTTATCCAAGTGTAAATTCTGAGCTAAAAGGGCCCATCAGGAATTTGGGGCCCCAACTTGGCATCTGTAGTGAAAATTAGCTCTAGGGCCCCGTGTGGCTGAGGGGCCCCCGAGTTTAATTGTTTTTGTTTTTATCCAAGTGTAAATTCAGAGTGAAAAGGGCCCACCAGAATTTTGGGGCCCCAACTTGGCATCTGTAGTGAAAATTAGCGAAACACCATTCTAGGGCCCTGGGTGGCTGAGGGGCCCCCGAGTTTTTTGGACAATGGGCCCCAAAAAAGCTGCGCAGGGCTCCGTGGTTAATAAATAGTGAGAAAAAAAAGTTGCTGTGACCCAATTTGATGAAAATTAATGCAAATTTGTGTTATTATGACGTTCTTTTGTCATCGCATGCCGCCCTCTAGTGTTGGTCGGCTCGTCCTCTCAACGTACTTGGTTATGTCCAAGTACACACCGTTGGTAAGCCCGTTACCGTAACCCCCAAAAAACCGCTTTTAATTATCTGTTTCCAGTCTGCAGGAAGCCATTTTTAAAAAATAAAAAAATAAATAAAAAATAAATAAATATGGACGAGCAGTGATTTGATTTATTTCGAGTTGCTGCTCGTCTCTCTTTTTCTCTCTCTCTGGCCTGTGTAATTGATTAAATCAAATATTTATGAGTTGTTTTTTTTGTTTTGTTTTGTTTTTCCTCACTATAGGCTTAAATTTAAATGTAGTAAATGAGTTTTGTGGTTTGCATGCAGTATTTGGGGAGTTAAGTGGTTTTTTTGTTGGTTTTTGCTTGTTTTTTGATGTTTTTTTGGTTTTTTTTGTTGGTTTTTTGGGGAAAATGTCAGCACTTTTTGCACTTTAGTGGTGAAAGGTTGTAAAGAATTTTTTTTTTTGTTTATTTTTTGAATTGGAGTCCTCGGTTGCACTAGGAAATCACACGAGATTATTTTAAATTCATTTATTTTTGTTTTTGTTTTGTTTTTTGTTTTTGTTTTTTTTTTTTTGTTGGATTTTTTGGATTTTTATTTTTGTTTGTTATTTTTTCAGGGTTCTGCAGACTCCAATTATAGCCAGCCATCATCAGATTTGTCGTTAGATGAAGAACGAGAAGCTTTACGAAGAGAAACCGAAAGACAAGCCCTGGCACAATTAGAAAAGGCTAGGGTGAGTTTGTTGTTGTCGTTTGCGATGGAGAAACAAACAAATTTGGGCATTTTTGTTTCTGTTTTTTCCATTTTTGCTGGCATTGTAGGCGGCGATTGAGAAAAGAATCAGTGATGGATGGATGGATGGAGGAGAATGAGCTGATTTTGAGTCAGAAGGGAGAATGAGCTGATTTTGAGTCAGAAGGGAGAAAAACCTGATTTGGAGTGTAAATTTTAAGAAATAGTTAAAAATGGCTGATTTAGAGCAAAATCCGACAAAAAATGGCTGATATTGAGCAATAAGTGACCAAAAATGGCTGATATCGGGCAATAGGTGACAAAAAATGTCTGATTTTGAGCAAATTCCGACCAAAATGACTGATTTTTTGCAAATTTCGACCAAAAATGACTAATTTTTAGCAAAAACCGACCAAAATGGCTGATTTCGATCAAAAAGTGACCAAAAATGGCCGATTTCGATCAAAAAGTGACCAAAAATGGCCGATTTAGTGACCAAAAATGGCCGATTTCGATCAAAAAGTGACCAAAAATGGCTGATTTAGTGACCAAAAATGGCCGATTTCGATCAAAAAGTGACCAAAAATGGCTGATTTTTGAGCAAAAAGTGATCACAAATGGCCGATTTCGATCAAAAAGTGACCAAAAATGGCTGATTTTTGAGCAAAAAGTGATCACAAATGGCCGATTTCGATCAAAAAGTGACCAAAAATAGCTGATTTTTGAGCAAAAAATGATCCCAAGTAACTGGTTTAGAGCAAAAGTGACAAAAATAGTTGATCTCATGTTCAAAATTGCTGATTTAGAGCGGAAAATTAGAAGAACAAAATGGCTGATTTAAAGCGGAAGATGAAAGAAAAGGAGTAACTTAAAGCGAGAAATTAATTAAATCTTGAACGGTCTTCCAACATTAACTCAACGTAGGAAATCTATGCAGATTTCCAATGCAGATCTATAAACGTAACGATTAAATGTCATAATTAATTTCACCAGCTCGAATCCAATTGGACTCGAGCCAACACGCCAAACTCAATGCCCCATACGAAAATCACTAAAACTACGATATAAAAAAATAATAATAATAATAAATAAAAAATTAATTTTTAAAATTTTTGTAAAAAATATTTTCAGTCGAAACCGGTGGCGTTTGCTGTCCGAACGAACGTATCGTACGATGGCACATTGGACGATGATTCTCCAGTGCACGGGTCCGCCATTTCCTTCGACCTTAAGGATTTTCTGCATATTAAAGAAGTAATGAGTTGTTTTTATATTTAAAAAAAAAAATGTATTTAAAATGTATTTTTTATTTTTATTTTGTTTAGAAATACAATAACGACTGGTGGATCGGTCGTTTGGTGAAGGAAGGATGCGACGTAGGGTTCATTCCCAGCCCTGTCAAGTTGGAAAATCTTCGACTCCAGCAACAACAAGCCGGTGCCAATAGTAAATTACATCATAGGTAATGGGAATGTGTCCATCCGGGTTGAGTAAAGCTAATCGGAAACACATGGACAGAGTATACACATAAGTAGACCCCGGATATATATGCAAAATAAATTTCGTTATATGCGCATATAATATGCACCAATTCCAATATATGCAAAAAAAAATTGTTTCGGCATTGTTTCAGACGAATTACACTAAAATGCATGTGCATGTGCTAATTAAATACAGAAACAGTGATGATATGATACGTAAACAAAACATATCATGTTTGTACCTTAAAAAATGGCAAAATATGCATTTATTTTCCGATTTTTGGAAAATATGCAATTTAATTCAATTTCGGCTATATGTGCAATATAAATATAATGTATGCATTTATGCATTTATCTGGGGTCTATACATAAGGCTTTCAGAGTCTGAATTTTGAGGTTGTCACGCCGCAAACGAAATGATTTCGCCCGTGTTTTTTGTGCGGGGAAATTGTTTGGTACACACAATCCGTGCACGTTGTAATTACAAATGGCGACCACTTTTACTAAGTATTGTAGTTTGATTGTGCAAAATCAATGGATTACAGTATTTTTTAATTGATAATTAATAATAAATTATAAAATAAATTGATTAAATGTTTTTAGTTTTGTCTGTCTTTGTATTCGGTATCCACTTTCGTCTTATGTACAACTGATCACGGTCGATCGCATTACCACAATGCTTTCTGGGTACTCAGAGTTTGTTCGTGCGTGGATGTAATTGAATTTTTGTGTGCACCATCACTGCCGGAAAGAATAGAATTCTGGTCGCCAGAAAGTTTCCATGTGTGGTAAGCGGAACTATGTGTACAACGTCGACCAAAACTTCTGGCCGCTCACGGAAAGTGACCGTTCCGTGCACGGAATCTGGTCAATTTTAGGGAAATGTTGAAATGTTAGTCGGGAAAATGAAGTTTTAATGGAAGAAGTGAAATTTTAGTGAAATGTTTGAATTGAATGTGTGGTTTAATTTGTTATGTTTTGCAGTAGGAACCGGCTGTCATCGTCCAATTTGGGCGCCATTTCGTACGATACTGGAAATAAAACAGCTTCACGAGGGTCAACTCCACCCACACCCGGAGAGACGACGGGTGTCGAGATTGAGACCGGTGTGGTGGAGAACGAAGACAGCGACAGTCTGGGAAATGCGAAAGTTAAAAGCATCACCACGCCACCCACAAAGGAAAAGCGCAAACCATTCTTTAAAAAGGTGACTACTACAATCGAAATAACCCGACAAAAAGATGAAAATAGTTGAGAAATAACCCTAAAAAGATGGAAATAGTTGAGAAATAACCCTAAAAAGATGAAAATAGTTCAGAAATAAGCTTAAAATTGAAAATAGTTGAGAAATAAGCCTAAAAAGATGAAAATAGTTGAGAAATCAAAGTAAAAATGAGTAAAAATGCAACTTTGATGTGTTTAGACCGAGAATATCCCTCCTTATGACGTTGTGCCTTCCATGAGACCCGTCGTCCTTCTGGGACCCTCCCTCAAGGGCTACGAGGTGACGGACATGATGCAAAAGGCGCTCTTCGATTTCCTCAAGCATCGCTTCGAGGGCCGGATCATCATCACGCGTGTGACTGCCGACATTTCACTTGCCAAACGCTCCCTACTCAACAACCCCACCAAAAGAGCCATCATGGAACGATCCAATACGCGCAGCTCCTGTCTAGGTACGTAACAACTGAATTCAATTTTTGACTGAAATTTTATGAAATTTTTGTTATTTTCTAGCTGAGGTGCAATCGGAAATCGAGCGCATCTTTGAGCTCGCGAGGACGTTACAATTGGTGGTTTTAGATTGCGACACTATCAATCACCCGTCCCAATTGGCCAAAACTTCACTCGCCCCTATTTCCGTCTACCTTAAAATTGCCTCTTCCAAAGTACGATTTGTTGTTGATTGGTTGGTTAATTTGGTGATTAATTTTTTTTTTTTTTGTTGATTCTGTAGGTTTTGCAGAGGTTAATTAAATCCCGTGGCAAGTCACAAGCGCGCAACTTAAGTGTTCAGATGGTGGCGGCTGAAAAACTACTTCAATGTCCTCCAGTAATTAATTGTTGTCAAAGCGATTTGTCTCGTTTATGGTTTGCATTTGCATTTGCATTTGCGTTTGCATTTGCATTTATTAGGAGATTGTTGGGAATTGGTTGAGATTTTTTAGAATTGAGTTTAAAATCATTCGAAATTGATTTGAATTGATGGAAAATTGAGAGAAGATTTAATTTCAATCATTCAAAATTGATTGCACTCATTCAAAATTGATTTCAATCATTCAAAATTGATTTCAATCATTTAAAATTGATTTCAATCATTCAAAATTGATTGCTTTCATTAAAAATTGATTTCATTCATCTAAACTTGATTGAAATTCATTGAATATTGATTGAAATTCATTAAAATTTATTGAAATCCATTGTAAATTCATTGAAATTATTTGAAAAATCATTGAAATCTATTGAAAATTCATTGAAATTTATTGAAATCTATTGAAAATTCATTGAAATTTATTGAAATCTATTGAAAATTCATTGAAATTTATTGAAATCTATTGAAAATTCATTGAAATTTATTGAAATCTATTGAAAATTCATTGAAATTTATTGAAATCTATTGAAAATTCATTGAAATTTATTGAAATCTATTGAAAATTCATTGAAATTTATTGAAATCTATTGAAAATTCATTGAAATTTATTGAAATCTATTGAAAATTCATTGAAATTCATTGAAATTTCATTGAAATTCATTGAAATTTATTGAAATTTTATTGAAAATCATTGAAAATCATTGAAAATCATTGAAAATCATTGAAATTATGTGACCGGCTGCCCGATCAGTCCGTTCACTTACCTGCAACACACGGCGCTTCCACGGCTCTCGCGCACCTCGTGTGTTTCTCGCGCGCACCTGACGCGGTCCCCCGTGCCAGGTGGAGCTGATGGTCGTTGGCTCCGCCAATTGGGAACCGGAAGTGCCCTTCCGGAAGTGGTCGGCCCCGCAGGAGGCCCAGAGAGTTCTCTTGCAACCAGCGTGGCGAACGGTCGCTTCTACGATCGCTCTTCCACACTGGCGAATATGACGAATCCGATTGGTTTGGCGACTCTGTCGCCCACCGGGACTTGATAGTCCGTGTTCCCCGCGCCTGTCCTACGTTCTCCGTGAACGTAGCGACGACGCGGCCGAACAGTATTCAGACCACGCGTGTCATTCGGCCAATGGCCGCCGTGCCACGCGGTCTTGTTAGGGATGGCTGTTTCTCAGCCATCGCATTGGGAAATGCACTGTAGAGACACCACATCATACCCCTAGACATAATAAAGCTTACCTTAAACTAAACTTGTGTCTCTTGTGTATTTCGGAAGTGTATTTTATCGTGTGTGTTGTGTCCAGCGTCCCGTGGCTCTCCCCCGACCACGTGGCGTCCGTCCAAACACTCACAATTGTGGGCCCGTCCAGGATTGTTGAACTCTCTCGCGAAATTTTTTTTCTATTCACTGATTGTGTTATACACAGTATTGTTTAGAAAAAGAGCTTTTCTTTTCAACAGAGGGGGAAATTTCTTGAACATGGTTGTGATAGGGAATCAGCAGGCGAAAACGGCCGCAAATCGCTGATTTTGGACCCTAACTTGACAAAATTTGTGGCTGTGCATGTCCAGCTTGCCTGGGTAATGGCAAGCAGGGACTTACATTGGCCACACTGTCCAACGGTCTTCTATTCTTTTCTAGCTCAGCCTAAAAAACTGAGTGGTTGGGAGAGGAATAAAATTCCAAATCTTCTTATTATTTTCTATTTCTTGGTGCGTAGCCCAAGTAAAATAGTGGAACAGTCTGCAGCGGTTTGAACCCGATTCGAGGAGGAGGCGCGCTGGCGGCCACCAGCAAACCAAAATCCCACGGGGGAAAGACTGGCATAATCCAATTACCACGCTGCAATACCCAGTTCCATTATGGGCCGGGCGAGGAGTCGATGTGAACTGAGCTTTGGGTGACACCAATTTTTTTGTACGGACTTTTAGTCGGCGTCAAACCAGGTTGCTATTACAGGGAAGTTGGCCTATGGAAACATTCACTTGCAATGAATGGGGTTTATTAAAAATTTGATCTTAATAGCAGCGAGGTGCTAGCAAGCATTAGGATAACTGGCAGAAAAGTTGCTGTGGCGATTTATCAGCTATGAATCGTCCGTGGCTGCTCGAGGTGCTCGATACCAGGTTCACATGGATCATTATCCTACCCTGTCCCGTGTACTGGTCAGAAGCAGTTGCAAGTTGATATATACAACCCAAGAACTGTGGAGATTGGGACCCGGATAGCGGGGCGAGCTGCCGGAGGTACGGGGATACCGATGGTGAAGTGCTCAAATGGTGCAGAGAGTTCGTTAGGGCGTAGGAACGATATCTGTGCGTTCAGGTGGCTACCAGCTTTGAAAAAAGACTGGGAATCCAGCCTGTAACTTTATTTTCCTGAATTATATTCACCTTTTTGATTTCCAGGAGTTGTTTCAGTTTGTGCGAGGACTGTGCTTGAACCACAGTTTTAGGCAATCTTGACACTCTTGGGAGTTTATTATTTAAAACATCTTTCTGTTTTTTCTCTTTCTCTTCAATTTTTTACTTCCCTATCTATGATTTTCATGGTTCTTTGGGACACCACACCTGACAGTAGGATGCATGGTCACTTTAGGATTATTAGGTTTTCCTGACGGTATGATACATGTAATCCGCATGACCGGGCGGTATACAGCACCAAATGGAGGGTGATATGGCTTCGAGATGGCAGCTGAAGGGTGGGACCCAATAGCAACTAGGAACAGGAGGTGCATTGCCTTCCTCACTTTTTAAGTGCATCTAATTGTTCCACAAAAACAACCACTTCATTGGGATGTGCAGATATCCCAGTGTGGGCACGTTTCTGTCGAGAAGGCAGCCTCGTGCAAACTGAGGTGAAGGTTTCCGTAAAAGGTACGAGCGGGCGCAGTTGCGCTGATCTCTTGGGGCAGAAGGAGAGATTAACAACATCCCCGTGCACATCTGCAACTTCTGCTAAAGAAATGGTAAATTTTTGAGTGTATTTTTTCTTATATAAAAAACCACCCAGTATTTTATTTATTCCTTTTTTTTTTTTTTCTATTTTTCTTGTCTTTCTTCCTTTGATTATCGTTGCTGTGCGACAAGAATCAATTTTTGTGACTGCGCACTTGTGCGATTAACTTTTATTGTTGCTTGCGACGATAAAAAACTCTGTTTGAAAAGATTCGAAGTTCTATGGACACGATTTCTGTAGAACAGAGGGGCGCAGATATCGGCGAGATATCGCCGAGAAGCGTGCGGCAAATTGCCGTAATGGCGTCGGTCTGCGACGCGAACGTTTGCGATACGTCGCAATACGTTTCGTAACAAGCGCGCGGCTTAAGGCCGCTTATTCGCGCACAAAAGAGCACAGAAGGTGCTTTAAAGTAAGTACAATTGTTAAAACTACTAAAAACAATTTAATTAAACGAAAAAACATTACTTTGATGTGGATAAACAGTCAGGGCAACACACGCCCGTGTGTTGCGCCATCTTGGATTTTGCAAGGAAAACAAGTGTGGCACTCTAGTGCCAGATAATAACATTAACATTGAAAAATAGAACAAATCTCATTAGTAGATACATAAATCGTACGGAATTTCGTACGGAACAATCGTAAAGCAAATACAAATACCGCATTTGATTCTAAAGCAGTAAAGGTTTACATCGTGTGAAATAAAATGCTAAATTGACATCGGAAACATTCGACATCGATCAAATAAATGGTCTTTAGACCCACAAATCCCCTCTTCGATGGTGAATAATTACAGGGGAGATAGCTAACAGATGCTGGAATTACAGTGTGTTATATTCAGAAAAACAAATAATATAGGCGAATAATCAAGCCGGGTACTGATATTGAAGAACTCTTCACTAAGGAAGCCCGAGGATTCCCACTGAACTCGATTATCCTCAACTTTGGGAAAAATAACTTAGGAATGTCATTATTGAAGGTAGTGCAGGTCTATGATCTGAAGATGTTGGCAATCAGCGATCGTAGACGCTCCGAACTGAGCCATTTCGTGAAAATGTCCGCGACATTGAACTCGCTTTCCACTTTTCGGAGATCAAAGCGTCCCGCCGTGAACCATTCCCTGAGCCAGTGATAACGAACGCGGATATGTCGAGTCTTCGAGTTCTCCACATCGTTTGAGGTGAACTGTATGCTGGCCAGGGCGTCGGAATAAACGACGGGTCGAGATAGGCGATTCAAAGCTGGAAACTGGGTGTACACGTGATTCAACCAATACAGCTCCTTGACACACTCAACAAGGGCGATAAACTCCGCCTCCATTGTTGAGCATGCCACGGTTGACTGTTTTCGGCAAGACCAGCCGATCGGTACGTTTCCAACATAGGTGATGTAGCCACCGAAGCTCAAGGATGTTTCTGGATCGCTTGCCCACGACGCGTCAGTGAATGCCCACAGTTGTGATGATGTGCAACCGGACAACTCAATGCACAAGTCCGCAGTGTTGGCGACGTATTGCATGACCTGTAGCAATGCACGGATATGCGTTTGATTGTAGCATGTGTTGAATTGTGCCAGAGCAATCACTGAGTAAAGAATGTCGGGGCGCGTTCTTGACGCCAGGAATAATAATGATCCAATGAGTGACCTGTAGGGAAAGTCTGCCAGATTTTCGGTTGACCCTCTCACGAGTGTGGTGCCGGGAGTCACGGGAACCTTGATGCGATTGTTGGTTGCAATGCCAAATTTCTTCACAAGTTTTGCGATGTACGCACGTTGTGTGATGAACGTGCGCCCTGCGTCACGGATGAACTCAACGCCCAGTAGTCTCGTGATTGGACCAAGATTAACTATCTGGAACTTTGAACTAATGAGGGCAAGTAACTGGCTGAAAATGCTGTCTGAAGCATAAAAGAGAACAATATCATCCACATAGATCAACATTACGGCAGAATTCCCAAATGTGTAAACACAGTTACATGCCGGCATCTTCTTAAATCCAAGATCTCGAAGGGCTTCATCCAGCTTTTCAAACCACTGCCTTCCTGATTGGTGCAGTCCGTAGAGCGATTTTACGAGTAGCCAAACGTTGTTGGGGTCGGAGCATGTGGCACCTGCAGGGATCCTCATGTAAACCTTGTGTTTTAACTCACCATACAGGTACGCACATTTAATGTCAAGATGGGCGTCCTTCCAACCACGCAACACAACCAGGAGACAGAAGAATAGGCGAATTAAAACAAAATTCACCACTGGGCTGAAAACTTCATCATAATCCACGCCCAGCGTTTGACGAAATCCCTGCGCGACTAGACGGGCCCTGTATCGTGTGATGGTGCCGGTTACATCCGTCTTCAATTTGAAGATCCACTTGCAGCCCAAGATGGTAGTGTTAGGTGGTCTAGGGACTTCTACATAGACCTCTCTCTCGACGAACGTTCCCAGCTCCTCATCGATGGCTTCGCGCCATTTCGGAGCGTCCGTGAATTTGGGTATTTCGGCATAAGAGGCCGGTTCCGTTCGACAAAGATGGGCTGCATGTTGGGGTCCTGGGATAATTGGCAACGTGTATTCAATATTGCGGAACGTGAAAAGTTCAGGCTCATAGTCTATGTTGTTGAGCATGCAATATTCTTCAATGTCTTTCGGTGATCTGAGTCTGATTCCAGGCATTGGAAAATAGTAAACGTCGGTCCTAATCTTCCCAGGTACTTGATCTTTTCTAAGATGCTCTTCGCGTCTCCAATTACTACATTCGGAATTCCCGCCGACAAGTCGCCACATATGTGCTGTATGACGCTCAGTCGCTGCCGGAACTTCAGTTCCTGTTATGGGAGGAATCGGAGCAGGAGACATTGGGGTGTCATCGAATACTGGTACAGTATGACTTCCTGAGTCTGCTCCACGCCCTTTACGACGATACGTGATATATCGTGCTGGCGAACCGGGCGGAGATTGATGAGCCAACTGTCCAGCTGACGCTTCAGATTGATGATGTGATCGGTCAGGCGAAGTTGGTGGAGTTTGGCGATGCGACCGAGCAGGTGAAGGTGGTGGAGTTTGACATGGCGATTGTTCGGGCGACGTGCCAGTGAATTCAGATGTTCCAGGATAAATTGAAAGTTCATCTATTTTATTAATATCGGCATCTGTATCGTCCTCATCTGGTGGAATCCATAGAATAGGATACGATTGAGATTGTCTCAAACTAGCTGAGCTTGGTAACTCCAACGCACATGCATCCAATAATCGCTGCTCAGGTGTCGTCGGAGGCGGCAAGTAGACAAGAGGTGTATGCATTGACGCAGATGTTGAAGTCTGGTTGTCATTGCCATTGTCATCATCGTTATCGCTGTTATCAGAGCGATCAGAATCAGACCCTTTCGGCCAACGATGATATCTGACATTATCGTCAAATGATACGGATTGTTGTCCATTGCCGTTTTCAAGGAATGTTTCATCAGGTCTTTGCGTTGAACCTCGCAAAGACTTCCGATAAGATTGATGTTCGTCGATTTTAACGTGAATAGATTCATATACTCTGTCTTCGACTGGATTCCAGACTCTGTAGCCGCGAGTGCTGGTGGCGTAGCCAACAAGATATCCTTCCCAAGCACGCGCTTCCAGTTTCTTGCGTCCCGGTGCAGTGTAATGCACCCAACATTTGGATCCTATTTTACGTAGGTGGCGTAATGATAAATCTCTTTGTCGCCAAAGAATGTATGGGACTTGATGTTTCAGTCTGGAATGTGGGCTCCTATTCTTTATATACCCGAAGGTAACAGCGAGTTCGGCCCAGAGTGCATCAGGGAGCTTTGTTTCTGAAATAATCGATCGGACACTGTCGGCCATTGTCCGGTTTATCCTTTCTGCTGTCCCGTTCATTTGTGGCGATGCGGGGTTAGTTCGCTGTCCCTGGATACCCTTTTCTTGAAGATAATGCAAGAATTCATTTGACATGAATTCGCCGCCCCTATCGGATCTGATTGCTTTTACGGTAGTGTTCTGAACCCGCTCAACTCTGGCGACGAAGTCTTTAAATGCAGCAAATGTCTGAGATTTATGTGTCAGAGGAAAAATCCAGGTGTAGCGTGTTGCATCGTCAATTATGGTGAATACATAATCCGAGCCGCCCAAGGAAGTGATTGGGGCTGGCCCCCACAAATCCATGTGTAAAAGATCTAATGGCTTTGAAGTCATGGGATGTGGGTCCGGCTTGTGAGAAGCCCTCGTAGATTTAGCAATACGACAGTCATTGCAGGCTAACTCCTGACGGACTTCTGCTGGCTCCATTCCATGGACTTGTTCATTGGCCGCTAACAACTTCATGGCGTTCGTATGAAGGTGGCCAAGACGACTGTGCCACAAACCAGTTGCATCCTTCACTGTAGTAGGATTAGCAACAACCTTCTGTTTTGGATTAGAGGTTTCGCTGGGTAGAAAGGCATGTGGCAAGGACTTTAGGATGTCAACATAGGATTGGATATTGGGATTTTTCTGGGTAGGCGGTGGAATGGTGACTTGTGCAGGTAAAGGAGGGTTAGGAGTTTGCTGAACTGGCATTTGCTTCGCTGGTTCGATAGCAGGCAAAGTTATGCGAAAGTCTGAAATTTCCCGTAGTTTTGATTTGCCCTTCTTTGGCTTTGGCACGTTGTCGAAATCTACTTCTGTTGTGACAAGTGTTTGCACAGGTTGGAGTGATATCTGGACTGGCGGTTGAGTAATTGTTGAAACAGTTGGCGTCACAAGATGCGTTGAGCATAAACCGTCCAAATAATATAATCCACCGCGTTCTCTCGCACGAATAATAGGTGAACGGAAGTCTGTCTGATAAACATTCACCTCTCCATTAAAGAAATGCACATGGTGATTGGTCTTGTCAATCTTTGACACCGAAATCAAATTGGCTTCGAAATTCGGCGCAAAGAGAACGTTCTTCAAATTGATGGTGCAATCCGCGCCATCGACCGACGTGAGCAATTGAACTGTCCCTCGTCCTGTCACCTGTGATTTGCCTTGGCCTAACGCAATATCAAATGGCTGGATATTTGAAAAGTCTGTAAACCAGTCACGCACGTGGGAAACGTGATCTGTTGCCCCGCAATCCACGATCCATTCATTGGATTGCATGAAATGGACCGTAGGACGCTCAATAATCTGCGGAGCACTGCAAAAGAATGTCCCCTCTCGCTTCGGACGTGAACTTCCGCGTGGGCGATTGTCTTCAACTTTGGCAGCGGCATTTTTATTACGTCTGCGGCTTTTACTTCGCGACGAACGCTGAACAGAAGCTGTGGACTGATTCCCGTCTCCACGTGGTGGTTGAGGGCAACGATTAGCGTAGTGACCCATTTGATCACAGTTAAAACACTTGATTTTAGACAAATCTCGAGGTCCGCGAGATTGATTACGCTGGCGAAACTGTCCTTTCGAGGTATGTGCAGACGGTTGGTTAGTCAATCCCATTGCCTTTAAACGCATCTGCTCGGACAATAACTGTTCCGCCACTTTGGTTGGAGTAAAGTTTGCGTCGGGCCAGTGGTATACTGCAAACGTGGCCTGGGAATATTCCGGTGGTAAACCCTTGAGATATTGGAAAGAATGATGTTCTTCTGAGACATTTTCACCAACGTCTTTTAATTGTTGAACAAAATGGTCCACACGACCGATGAAATCAGGCATGTCTTCACCAGGTTTGAGTTGGAGGCTCAAAAATTCCCATCTCATGGCCGCTCGTCTGGCCCTGGAACTCGGTGCATAAATGGTGGCCAACTTGTCCCATGCTTGCTTAGGTGTATTGCAAGCGTCGAGGGCCGATCGTTTCGCTTCACTGACGTGAATATATATGTGACCAAGTGCTTTGTCCTTTTTCACAGCATAACGGTCCTTTTCCTTTTCATTTAAAGTTGCAAGGTGCTCGGCCTCCTTTTCCTCGGTCACGTGTCTCCATAAACCTTCGGATTTTAGAAGCATGCGCATCGAGCGCTGCCAGGATTCATAGTTCCCAACGGTGAGTACGGGAACCGTTCCGCCCGATAATTCCGACGCTTTCTTCATTGTGGAGTGGAAAACTCGACACAACGCGACGAACACACTGACTCAAGGAATGGTACGTTAAATACTGGAGCACTGCACAAATGCTGACTTCGATTCGGAGCACTGAACTGAAGCACTTCACACACACTTTCGAGGCGGAAACCTTCAAAGGGGGAGCCGATGCTACAATCAGCTGATAGCTTGTGACAAGTGTCCCCCTAGCGTCCTTTACGACCTCCTGGGGTCACGGGAATGCTAGGTGGCGCAGGGCTCAGCCTTGTCACAAAATACAAACACAGCGGTGGACGGAATGCCCGAAGAGCTGTGTCGAATCTAATAAGGTCCCACACCAAAATACCCTTAATTCTAACAAAGGTAAAGTCGAAAGAAGGAGAAATAGACGAATCAATCGCGGATGCGATCCTCGTGCAAATGAAGGCACGGCGCAGCTTTCTCGAAAAGCTGGAGAAAGCGCTATTTCGGATGTGAAATCCGAAATCTTCTCGAATAAATCGAGGCTCTTCGTCCACTTGCACAGATCGGTGATAACCGCCGTTCACCGGGGAACTAAGCGGCGAACAATCTAGTGTTCGGTTCTCGTTGGAACTGCCGCTTCGTGCTAAGCAGTGTCGAAAATCCAGTTTTGTCGAAAAATCTGCAAAAATAAATAAATTTGCCTCAAAAACCGCGAAACCCGCGAGAATTTGGACAAAATTAGTCAAATGATCGTAGGATAAACAGCCCTGGCTGTGTGGAACGTCGGCGGTACGTCGTAGACGTTCGTAAAACGAAACTGACGAGGCGAGGATCGTCGGTACCTGAAAATAAACGAATTTCGGCGCACAAGTCGCGAATTTCGCGACAAATACGTCGAAAATTAACGAAATAAACGTGGAATTAGGCAGCAACCATCCTCTGCTACCAAATGTAGAACAGAGGGGCGCAGATATCGGCGAGATATCGCCGAGAAGCGTGCGGCAAATTGCCGTAATGGCGTCGGTCTGCGACGCGAACGTTTGCGATACGTCGCAATACGTTTCGTAACAAGCACGCGGCTTAAGGCCGCTTATTCGCGCACAAAAGAGCACAGAAGGTGCTTTAAAGTAAGTACAATTGTTAAAACTACTAAAAACAATTTAATTAAACGAAAAAACATTACTTTGATGTGGATAAACAGTCAGGGCAACACACGCCCGTGTGTTGCGCCATCTTGGATTTTGCAAGGAAAACAAGTGTGGCACTCTAGTGCCAGATAATAACATTAACATTGAAAAATAGAACAAATCTCATTAGTAGATACATAAATCGTACGGAATTTCGTACGGAACAATCGTAAAGCAAATACAAATACCGCATTTGATTCTAAAGCAGTAAAGGTTTACATCGTGTGAAATAAAATGCTAAATTGACATCGGAAACATTCGACATCGATCAAATAAATGGTCTTTAGACCCACAATTTCGTGCTTTTATTGGCACAAAAGTCATGTTTTCATGGAATCAGACCATTTTGATCTGGTTCAGAACTTCTAGTTCCAAACAAAGGTCACTATTGCTTTTCGAAATGTTGTTTTTTCTGCAGAAATGTGGAAATTTAGATATTTATTGGTCAAAATCTTTATTTTCTTCATAAAATTCCAAGATGGCGGCCCGAAAACAATAGAAAAACATGTGGAGATTACAGAATTTTCGAGTAAAACCGGAATTGAGATATTCTCAAAACTGTTGGGAATTCTGGGAAATTAATTCTGTGAATAAATTTCGATTTTCTACCAATTGGAGACAAGGGGGGGGAGTGACATCACTAATCCCTCTCTCCAGAATGGCTACTTTAGCCCGAACTACTGCTCTCTTATTGGGTTTGAGTTAATCTCTCTCATCCATTTTGTTTGCTGCGGTCCTGCTCTTGGGCACATTCAGTCAATGCCATACACAAGGACAGGTAAGACCACGTGGAATTCACCAGCAAGTAGTCTTTCCACACAAGCAACCGAAGCAAACACGGCAAATTCAGACAATTCGCCTCTCGATTCTTCAGACGACGAAACAATCAACATGTCTCACAACAAACAAAAGACGTTAGATCAGGCCATGCTTGAAACTACGTGCCACGTTTTTGATTTGAAAGTTGAAGAAATGACGTCTTATGCGGTTTGGGAAACTACTCTTTTAGATGTAGCCAACCATATTGTAGAAACGCAAGATAAAGCTGATGTTGCAATGCAACAATTAGATAGAACTCGTGCAGAATTAAACACAGCGCAAACAAAGATTGAGGAAATCAATGATCAACTCTTTCGCGCAAAGAATTCATTACGGGAAATGGATTCGGTTAAATTAACCAACAACAGTTTAATGAACCTATTAGCTCAACAAAAAGCTGTTGTGGACGGAGTAGTAGCTGCGGGCCAAGCAAACGCGGCGGCCCGAGCTTTGCTACCAAATCCACCGGCGGTTGTCACCACAGCAAATTCTGCTATAAATTCGACGACTGTCAGCGGTACTACACCATTGCTTACAACGGGTAATCCGTTACTTTTTGCATGGGGTGACAAATACACCCGCAAGACTGACCAACCCATGCCTCCGTCTAGACCTATGGACGAGGTAGAGTTGAGTAAGAGGGTGAAGTCGATTGGATTAGAAGCCTTTTCCGGCGACAAAACAAAATCGAAGGCTTTCATGATTGATTTAAAACGGTCTCTAAGATTTGCAGAACCATATATCAACCAGGTACTAGCCGAACACTTGTTCAAGTTTTTCAGAGGCGACGCAGCCACATGGTTCTCGTCTCATGAGAAAACTGACTGGGAAAGCTTCGAACACGAATTCATAATTCATTTTCGACCCAGCGACACGTTGCTACTGGCAGAAATTGCCAAAATGCAGCAGCTGTCCCACGAGTCTGCCACTCAGGTGGTATTACGACTAGAAAAGCTGTATTCTCAGCTAATGAATCCGGTTCACGAGAGTCAACAGCTCCAAAAGGTGCTGTCGATCTTACGACCAGCCGCGAAAACCATGGCAATAACTGCATTAGATGCAGATAATTCCTGGGCGGCTCTGAAAAAAGCTTGTATTGCCACAGAAGCATCTACTTTGAACGTGGAAACTGTGGCAAATGCAGCAATAATCGAGGCACAAAAGACAGAATCTGTCGCACAAACCTCGAAACTTATTTCAAACTCTCAGCAAATGGTAGCAATATCAAATGCTGCTGGTGTTGAAAAAACAAAGTTTGTCCCTTATGGATTAAGAAATCCAAGCAATCGGACATTATTTCCAACACCAAAAAACGCTGCAAATTCAGCAACAAAAGGTGCTGAAAATACAGAAAAAGCACTAGTCCCGAGCAACAAACTTAAGGATTATGCAACTAGACCTCGCAATGGTGGTTGTTGGGGCTGTGGAGGTGGACACTTTGAGAAGGATTGCCCTCACAAAGTCGAAGCAGCCAAGGCAGCGATTGAATCCATGGCTTCCGCCCAACAGAGCCTCATGCAGGCCATGCTAGCTGCCAGTGAATTTGGCGCTTGGCCACCAATGACGGGAAACGAGGAGGAGCAGTCGCCAGAGACAACCGAGTAACTGACGACTGCGCTCTTACCATTATTTTGGTTCCAACAATAGAAGATATGGAAGACTCTTTATTTGATGTTTCATCACCCAAAGAGCCAGACCCGCGTATTGTTTTCTCTACGAAACCGGAAATTGATCACGTAAACGTTGCACTGAAATCTGGAAGGAGTATTACTCCACTACCTTACATCAAAGCAACATTGAATGGACTAAAGGTCACTGCTCTGATGGACACTGGGGCAACCCATAGATACATCAGTGGTGGTATGCTTAAAAAGCTAGATCTTCTACGTTTTATGACTCCATTTTTAACAAACAGAGTTGTATACACTGGGGACAGACCTACACGTCCAATTGGGACCATCACAATGCCACTTAAGTGGCAAGGTGGCGAACTCCCTGTAACATTTACTGTTCTTCCATCAGCTTCAGAATTCATCCTGTTAGGCTGCTCTTGGATAATGGAAAATAGGATTGTTATCAATCTAACACAGAGGGAATATTTCCACCTTGATTTCCCGCATGAAACGTTTCCTTTCGACGACCCACCATCGCCGGAAGAAATGGGAAATGCAATAATGGATAAATGGGATGCATTGGTTACAGAATCAAAAAATCCCTCTGTCTCCTCAGCCGAATTAAGTGAGAGACTTTTAGCTCGAAGCAATTTGTCAGCAAAACAGAGATTTCAAATCTCACAACTTGTGAATAAACACAGACATGTGTTTAGTGACAAAGCTGGTTGCCACCCCACGTTGGAACATCCAATTCCAACTGGAGATGCACCTCCATTTAAATGCAAAGATAGACCAATGAATCCCAAAAAAGCTGAGATTTATCGGGAATTGGTTGCCGAATTGCTTAGAGATGGTTGGGCTGAACCTTGCGAAGGAAGTTACAAGAACCCTCCAGTTATTGTGGCTAAAAAAGATGGCGGTTACCGCCTTTGTATTGATTTTCGTTGGCTGAATAAAATCACAATTAAGGACGTCTACCAGATGCCTTCAATTTCCATGATTTTGGCCTGTTTAGGTGGAAAAAAGTTCTTTTCTACTTTGGATTTGACTAAAGGTTATTACCAAATAAAGTTGAAGCCAAGTGATAAAAGGAAGACTGCTTTCTCCACTTCTGATGGGACGTACCAGTTCACCCGTATGCCTTTCGGTCTGTGCAATGCACCCAGTGCGTTCCAAAGAATGATGGACCAAGTGCTTGGAAAAGCTCAACACAAGTGGGCTCTCGCATATCTTGATGATATCATCATTTTCAGCGACTCATTTGAAGAACATCTTCAACATCTTGATGACATTTTGTCAAAATTAGATGCAAACAAGCTAACAGCTAGTCCATCAAAGTCATTTCTCTGCCCAGAGGAATTGAATTTTCTTGGATTCACAATGTCAAATGGGAATTATAGCCCAAACAATGACAAAGTGGAAGCTATCATAGATTATCCAACTCCTTCCAGTGTAAAGCAGCTACAACGCTTTATTGGAATGGTGGGTTTCTATGCCGCTTTGATTCCAAAACTGAGTATCACCCAAAAACCATTTTTTGCCCTCTTAAAAAAGGACGTCAAATGGCAGTGGTCCGAAGAATGCAATACTGCGTTCGAGTATTTGAAGAATCAACTTGCTGTAGGAATTATGCTGCCTCTGCCTGATTTTGCACGCAACTTTACCATCCACACGGATGCAAGTGGCGGCGGGCTCGGAGCTGTCCTGATGCAACTTGATGACCATGGTGCTTTAAGACCAGTGGCTTATGCCAGCAGAACTCTGCAAGGTGCTGAAAACAACTACAGCACCACTGATTTGGAATGTTTAGCTGTGGTTTGGGCTGTTGATAAGTTCAAACCATACATTGAATATTCTGAATTCCAGGTTGAGACAGACCATCATGCTTTGAGATTTCTCATGACGATGGAAAATCCAGCCGGCAGACTGGCTAGGTGGGCAATGAAATTGCAAAACGAAAATTTCACCATCAAGTACAGAAAAGGCACCGACAATCAAGTCGCAGATGCCCTGTCTAGAGTCTCCCTTGATAACGGCAATCCATTAGAAGGCAAAGCGACATTAGAAGAGGTTATGGAGCCTGTTGCTCTGGCTTATCTCTCCAATGAAATTGACGACTCTATGAGTTTTGAAAACATTATTTCACAGCAACGTGCTGACAAACATCTTTCCAAATTAATCGAATGGTTAGAATTGGGTGATGACCAACCTCGTCCAGAACTCCCTAAGTTCTTGGAGGACAAACAGTACGACTGCACTCTCACGAGAAAAGGAATGCTTATCATTTATGCACCCTTTAAAACTGATTTCTTTGTAGAAGAAGAAGAGGATTTGGGGACTGGATTTAAAATCTTTATCCCACCATCCCTGCAATTGACAGCACTTCAACTAATTCATGATCATCCAATGGCTGGACATGGAGGAATTGAGGTGACTTTAGAACGATTGAAGAGAGTTTATTTTTGGCCTGGTATGCAAAAAGATGTAAAACATCACGTAGCTAGCTGCGACCGCTGCCAGCGTTGTAAACCAATCCAAAGAAAGCCAAAAGGACTAATGATCCCAACTTCCCCAAAGATTGGTCGGTTTGAAAAGATAGGAATTGATTTAATAGGTCCACTTCCTAGAACATCAAATAGAAACAGATTCATTTTAGTCATAGTAGATTATGCCACAGGCTGGATGGAAGCCACACCGCTAAGATCTTCAAAAATGGTTGTAATCGCACCAATTTTGAAACGATTCTTTAGCAATCACGGGTGCCCTCGCTTCATGTTGAGCGACAATGGCCCTCAGTTCATTTCTGACGTTTATCAGACTCTGTGTGATGATGCGGGGGTTGTTCCACTAAAAACGACGCCTTATCATCCTCAGACAAACCTCACTGAACGTGTTAACAGAAATATTAAGATCATGCTTAGGATTTTTACTTTTGAGCACGATCATTGGGACAGATGCATTGATCAAATTAATTTTGCATTGCACTCTGCACCAAATGTGTCTACCGGTTTTACACCAGCAATGCTGACGTATGGCAAGGAAATACGACCTTTTTGGGACAATCGAGATGTGTCTTACGACACCCCATTCGACCCAGAAAGACCTTTTGACGCTGCCAGAATGCTAGTCGCTAGACACCAAACTCTGATTGCTGCAGCTCTTAAAAATAAGAGTCTGGCCCAAGCAAAACAGAAAGGATATTACGACCGACACCGCAGTGACGAGACATTCGAGGTTGGAGATTTGGTTCTGCTAAAAACTCATCCCCTGTCCAATGCTGCTAATCGGTATGCTGCATCCCTCGAAGATCGCTTTGAAGGACCATATGTAATTACCAAAGTTTACAATCCAAATGTATATGTTTTAGCTAAACCAATAACTTTACAAGTTAAAGGCTCTTACAATATTGTACAATTGAGAAGGTTCATTCCTTCGGAAGAAAAAGCTCAGTGGCCTATTCAAGACAAGGATGATGAAGAAGTTCCTGAGAACCAACCTGCAAATACTGGAGCAGCAACAATCTTGCCACAACCAGTACGACCAGTGGATACGGATATCGCAATCAAATTGCCAACACCCGTAAAACCTTGGAGAAATCCAAAGAAGAACAGGAATTTGCCCCTGCCGAACATGGATTTGCAAAAACCCACGGCAGCGTGGCCAAAACCGAATTTGAATTCAAAAAGACCTCAAAGGAATCACACAATACCAATACGATATCGTGATTGACCACTAGGGGGAACACCTTCGAATTCAAAAATCTGTTCGACCAATCACGAAACGATTACATAGCGTCTGCGGCCCTTGTGCGACGCACCCAAAACGTTTTTTTATAATACTTAACAAAGGAATCTGCACGAATTCATCATTCTCGCAGCGACAGGCAACTAGCAAGTTACTTTCCATTCTTTCTCGACTTCAAAACTATTCGAAATGGATAAATATCCAAAAGGAACCCGCACGAAATGTCCAGTATGCTTAGGAAAGAGATTCACGCGACACGAAAATTGCGCTTTTACGCAATGTGGGAATTGCCTGGGGAAAGGCCACGTGGACGAAAACCATCAACTGGAACGCTTTTTCGAAATCAACATGACCGTCCCCGGTGTGCCGATCTCAGACAAAAAACAAGAGATTAGTTGGATGCACGTACGTACACGCGCCGAACGAGACGCAGCTGAGAAGGCATTTTATGCCAAATCGGTCGCGTCAACTTCCACCAGACCGAACCCGAAGACTGTCCGATCGTCGAAAGAATTATCGACAAAGACGTCAACGAAAAAAATCGCTCAATCATCGGAGAAAACGACCAACATGAACCAAATGTCTCGTAAATCGACAAAGAGTTCGAAACCGTTTGTGAAAAAGATGACTGAACCGAAGGAATCGAATGGCAATAATTTGCCAAAAGCTGCGCCCGCCAAAACGGCGACTGCAGCCAGATCTGAAATCTCCCCAGCTCTCGTAAAAATAAGAGAGACGCTTCGTGCCCAAAATCCAACCTGGTCGAAAGACAAAGTGGTGACGATAGCGAAGGAAAAGCTAAAGTGGCAGAAAGTTGCGGATTATAAATTGGAACGAAGACTTCGCGCCGCTCTTGCCGCAGTTGAACGACCCGCGTGCTCGAACTCATCGGAAAAATCGCCGACGGAATTAGAATCGACCTGGAAATTGAAATTTCCTACAACTTCACTGCCACACACAATCACGTCGGGTGAAGTAATCGAAATGACAGAATCTGTCGAAACCCCGGCGGTCGTGATGCCACCACTTTTCGGCGAACGACCGACAAACTTGACTTTCCAAGTGAGTCCGATTAATGACTCCAAGGAGGTCGCCGTCGAGGATATGACTAATACGCTCGACGCCATGGAAATCGAGCCATCCGAACCAGCTCAGCCGATGATCGGGGAACCGCGAACGTCTCCTCCGCCCCTTCCGCCGCAAACGAAAACGGAAAAGAAAACCAGATCCGCCGCAAAGAAGGAAAAGAAAGTTCGACGAAACTTGGCGAAAGAACTGCCACACGTCGAAGAAGACAAACGCGAGGACGACGAAGATTTACCGCCAACACCCGGAAAATCGCTGGAATCGTAATAGTTCGAAGAAGAATTGGCCAGGTTTTGTTCGAAAAAACCTTTATAGTGCCAGAAATCGATTGTTGTTTACATTTTTTAAGTGTTTTTTCAATCTTAAATAGCATTTAGTAGTAATAGTCCTAACTTTTATTAGAATCTAAGTATTTAAAAGTATTTATACTTACCATTTAATATTAAAATTGCTTAAATAATTACAAAAATCGTTAAAATTTAAAAATTCAAGTGTTTTATTCATGTTACAAGTGTTGTACAAATTTATTTTTCATAGTATCAAATTGTAGTATTCTCTTCATCCTGGGGGTAAGTGTGCGTTGTTTTTATCGGTGTTATTTCCCATTGTTACCTACTGGTGATCCGCGCTCTAGCTGTATCAGCTCATCCGCATTAAAGTCATCTGTTTATCTGTAAAAAAGAGAAGTAATGATTAGTTTATAATTAAAAATTAACTTTCAAACAACCACTTTCGTGATTGTGTTGAGGTACCCCTCTCAGTACTTACCTTTTTTAGGGGGGGGAGATGTGACCGGCTGCCCGATCAGTCCGTTCACTTACCTGCAACACACGGCGCTTCCACGGCTCTCGCGCACCTCGTGTGTTTCTCGCGCGCACCTGACGCGGTCCCCCGCGCCAGGTGGAGCTGATGGTCGTTGGCTCCGCCAATTGGGAACCGGAAGTGCCCTTCCGGAAGTGGTCGGCCCCGCAGGAGGCCCAGAGAGTTCTCTTGCAACCAGCGTGGCGAACGGTCGCTTCTACGATCGCTCTTCCACACTGGCGAATATGACGAATCCGATTGGTTTGGCGACTCTGTCGCCCACCGGGACTTGATAGTCCGTGTTCCCCGCGCCTGTCCTACGTTCTCCGTGAACGTAGCGACGACGCGGCCGAACAGTATTCAGACCACGCGTGTCATTCGGCCAATGGCCGCCGTGCCACGCGGTCTTGTTAGGGATGGCTGTTTCTCAGCCATCGCATTGGGAAATGCACTGTAGAGACACCACATCATACCCCTAGACATAATAAAGCTTACCTTAAACTAAACTTGTGTCTCTTGTGTATTTCGGAAGTGTATTTTATCGTGTGTGTTGTGTCCAGCGTCCCGTGGCTCTCCCCCGACCACGTGGCGTCCGTCCAAACACTCACAATTATTTGAAAAATCATTGAAATTATTTGAAAAATTATTGAAATTATTTGAAAAATCATTGAAAATCATTGAAATTATTTGAAAAATCATTGAAATTATTTGAAAATCATTGAAAATCATTGAAATTATTTGAAAAATCATTGAAATTATTTGAAAAATTATTGAAATTATTTGAAAATCATTGAAATTATTTGAAAATCATTGAAATTATTTGAAAATTCATTGAAAAATCATTGAAATTCATTGAAAATTTATTGAAAGTCATTGAAATTTATTGAATATTCCTTGAAAAATCATTGAAATTCATTGAAAATTTATTGAAAGTCATTGAAATTTATTGAATATTCCTTGAAAATTTATTGAAAATTTATTGAAAGTCATTGAAATTTATTGAATATTCCTTGAAAATTCATTGAAAATTTATTGAAAGTCATTGAAATTTATTGAATATTCCTTGAAAATTCCTTGACATTAATGGCAAATTAATTGAAAATTCCTTGAAAATTCTTTGACATTAATGGAAAATTTATTAAAATTAACACAAATCTTCAAAAATAAGTGTAAACCTACTCGTGACAAATTGATGACACATTCATTAACACATTGACTGACATATTGACCATTTGTTTTGCAACAGGAGATGTTTGATGTGATTCTGGATGAAAACCAGTTAGAAGACGCCTGCGATCACCTGGCAGAATACTTGGAAGCATATTGGCGGGCAACTCATCCGCCGCAACGGACGCCTCCACCGGCGATCCAGCGGCCCATACCATCACCGCACGCGTCACCCCGCGTCGACCAATCGGCCAACACCGGCCTCCTCCGCGCACAAGCCACACCCCCCGGCTACCAGCACCGGCGCTCCCACTCGGAACGGCGCTCGCGACACCACCGCGACCACTCCCCGGACCCGCGCCACCTCCGCGACCCCTCGCCCGACCCGCGCCACCTTCGCGACCACTCCCCGGACCCGCGGCACCTCCGCGACCACTCCCCCGACCCCCGCCACCTCCGCGACCACTCCCCGGACCCGCGGCACCTCCGCGACCACTCCCCGGACCCCCGCTACCAACAACAACACTACCGCGACGAGCCGCGACACTACCGCGACCACTCGCCCGACCCCCGGCGCCAACAGACTCAGCAGCACCAGCACCGGGACCACTCGCCCGACCCCGCCTCGTTGGGCGACCCCTACGCCGAGCACCAGTACTACCCGCAGTACGAGCAGCAGTACGAGCAGCGGTACCTGGAGCCCCGCGACGAGTACGAGCCCCGCGACGGGATGCTCTACCGCGAGAAGGAGCCCCGCGACTACCGGAGGCCCCACGGCGTGTCTCCGCCCGGCGTGCAACAGCAGCAGTCGCAGCACCCGGGCCGCGAGAGAGAGAGGGACCGCGACAGGGATAGGGAGATGGATCGGTACCCCGTGGACCCGCACGACCGGGAGTACCATTCGCCGCACAGGAGCGGCAAGAACCCGCAGCGGGCCGTGAACGTGATATAAACGAACGCGCTGCATTTTTATTGCAATTTTTCTAACGGTTCGAGGCTTTTTCGCGAGTAGTCGACGGGGAGACGAAGGGAATTGTATTGGCTTTGCCGTTTCCGTTTCCGTTTCCGTTTCCTCCCCGAATTCGAATGGAATTGCTTTGGTACGGAATGGTACATTGTATCAAAGTGTTATTGTTTTGTTGGTTTTTGTCGAGGTTGGAGCTTGATTCAACAATGCAGTTGTTTACCTCGGATTAACGGATTGACCGTGAGGGGTTTTTATTTACCTCGGATTAACGGATTAACTGTGAGGGGTTTTTAATTGGCGTTGGAAACAAACGATGTCGTTATGAGACTATTGCCTTTGAAACTTTGTATTTCTAATCAAACCTTCAGAAATTCTGTGCTGAGTAGTGTTTTAGGTGAATTATTTCCCAATTTAAACAACAATGAAGTAAAAGAAATTTAAATACAAATATTTGCTCTTACATGTATGCTCAAATGAATTTTTCAAATTTAACGAAACAATGAAACGATTTTTGCATTGAAGTGTAGATTGGATTTGGTTTTGGTTTTTAGATGTGTCGGTTGGTTGAGATGTTTTTTGTTTTGCGGTTTTTTGGTTTTTGCAGATATTTCAGCATTTTTATCCGCTTTTAGATGTGCCATGATTTTTAATGGAAAAAACAAAAAGTATCTCCCGTGTTTTAAGTATTTACATTTTTGGGGAAAAAAGAAATTTAAAAGGATTTAAAAAATGCAAAAGTTTGAAAAATACGTTGATTGATGTCCGATATTGTCTCTTGTTCTTGTTATTTCAAAGTATGCACAGTGTGCAAAGTATTATTTATTTATTATTATTGTTATTTATTTATTCGATTGAAAATTGAAATTGTGTAATTTTGAATTTATTTTTTTTTTTGAAAATAACGAGAAAAAAAAATGGTTAGATTCAATATTTGAATTGAATTGATGGAAATGTTCAAATGGGACGGTTAATTGCGTTAAAAGCTGCTTCTAAAAGGCTATTTTTAAGTAATTTAGTGTAAATAAATTGAATTAATTGATTAAGAAAGAAATTTGAATTTTTTTAAACAAATTAGATGAAATTTACATATTGGTTGGTTAATAATTAGTGTTGGGGAAGTAAGAAAAAATGGCGCTTTGACGTTTGGTTTTCAAGTGAATATTTGATGATTTGTGTCGTTTCTAGTCAAGTTTCGGGTCGGATTATAGACTTTTTCCGTGTTATTTTATTCTTGTTTTATTTCCTATCATTTCTCATTTACTACTTTGAAAAACATAAATTGTAGTCGTAGTTTACCAAACTATAAATAATAATTACGAAAAAAATGACAAAAAAAAAATTTAATTAATTAAAACTAATTTTTTTTAAGAAATCGATCAAAAATTTAGTGGAAATAAAATATTTTAATTTCTTCCTATTTGCTTTTTAACCAAATCTGTGATTCCTCAAAAAAAAAAAGAAAAGAAAAAAACAGCCATTGTATTTATTCCCAGTTCGTTGACAATTTGTAAATAAAAATCACAATTTTTAAGCAATTAATCATCTATTTTGGTATTTTCTTCTATCTCTCTCTTTCTCTCTCTCAAATGATTGTGAAATGATGAAATGATGTGATGGAAGGGCAGAACGAGTTTGACTTTGATGACGACGCATTTACTGATATTTCAAAACAAGCAAAGAATTTCGTTACGGAATTATTGGTTAAGAAAATCGAGTAGGTCGAATTTTGTTTGACAAATAAATCAATAAATTAATTAATGAATTTTTCTTTTGTGTGTAGAAAACGAATGGCGGCTCAGGAATGTCTTCGTGACCAGTGGTTGGCGCAACAAGAGCGGACCATGAGTACTTTGCAGTTGTCGACGAGTAATTTGAAATCATTTTTATCCCGATGAAAGTGGCAGGTATGTACAAAACAAATTAATTAATTAATTAATTTTAATTTAATTTTTCCATTTCTAGAAAACCGGAAACGCCATTCTGGCTTTACAACGATTAAAGTCGAAAGGAAGATCGGCAAGTTGTACCGAAATGGCCATCA
The DNA here is from genome assembly GCA_949358305.1 of Strigamia acuminata. Taxonomy (NCBI): domain Eukaryota; kingdom Metazoa; phylum Arthropoda; class Chilopoda; order Geophilomorpha; family Linotaeniidae; genus Strigamia; species Strigamia acuminata. Next base: position 10,767,028 of record OX442320.1, read on the forward strand.
GATTCAGTTCCTCTCTTAATAACAAATCTCTTTTGGATTCATCCATTAGCGAAGAAGAAACTGTCTTCGTCGCTCCACCTCAACCGAGTACAAAAAGTAAAAGGAAAATATTAAAATAAAATTATTTTTGTAACTCATAAAATTGCAATTCTATTTCCAGGCGTGAACGGCCAATCGGCAAAGATTTACACGAGCAAAACCACGTGCGAACTGATGACCGGAGAAAAGACAGGCACGAAACAAACACGGCGATCAAATAATAGCGTGAATGATGCGTTATCTCCTTTACCCAGCACTTCCCAAGCCGACAAGAAGGTTTTCACACCTTCGGCGTAAAACTGCGGCGTAGCATTCGTTTTACCCATCGGTGAATTCAGCAAAGAAGCCCGAACACCCAGCACCGGGGAAGCGATCATAGCGCGCGATTTACCCGAAAAGGTGGTCGTAAAAGCCGGATGTATGGCCATGTTCGAGGTGGAAGTGGAGAGCAAGTCGAAGATGCAAGTGTCGTGGTTTAAAGACGATCAACAGATTTTCGGGGACCGAAGACGAATATTTTCGACGAGTGGAAAGCGCATTTATTCTCTGCGCATTTTGCGGGCACGTACAAATGTCTGATGAAGAGTGGCGAGGGCGTGTTGAAGAGCGAAGGAAATTTGTCGATTGTAAAATGAATGTTTCGAATTTATTTTCAAAATCTTTTTGTTTTGGTTTTCTTTTGTTTTTTCCTTAATTTTTTGACGAGTTAAGACTAAGCGAATTATTTGGATTTCGTAGTGCCAATATTTTTGTTCTGAATCTCATTTTTTGTGTCTATTTGTGTAAGCTTATAGTAATTTATATATTTGTGTTTAATAAAGTGCATACGTTTTTTAAATCGACAGTTCCGGTTTCACGTGCGAACGATAAATCGAAGACTTACTACGGTAATACATTTATTAAACGACTGGATGTCGCATCTCGAAGGAGGTCTTTTTCAACTGCACACGCAGTAGTCGTCAATGGGCTATAAAACGAATCACGTTCAAGAAAATGCACTTTCTACGGTGGCGCCACTCAACGGGTAAAAAAGAAGACATTTTTCGTCTTTAAACAAACGACGAAATGTATATTCAAAAGGATTTGCGTGAGTTTAATAAATTGAATACGTTTTGTTTATAGACAGTTCAGGCTTCGATGCAGGCGATAAATCGATAACTTATTACGGTAATACGTTTATTAAACCATTGGATGTCTCCTATCAAAGTCCACGGAAAACAAAAAATGTCTTTCTTTTTACCCGTTGAGTGGCGCCACCGTCAAAGTGCACTTTTTTTGAACAACGAATCTTGGAAAAAAAAGTGCACTTTGACGGTGGCGCCACTCAACGGGTAAAAAGGAAGACATTTTTTGTTTTTATTCAAACCACGAAATATGAAGCTTCAACAGTTTTTGCACGTGACTAGGTATGTTTTTTTAATCGACAGTTCGGCCAAAAATAAAAAGTGCTCACATGTGAAGTCTGTTGAACCTGTATTGCATCTCGCAGGTGGTTTGTAGAAAAGCAAAAGAGTCTTCTTTTTTACCCGTTGAGTGGCGCCACCGCTGAAAGTCCGTTTTTGAGCTTTACTTGTCGTGGCGTCAGTAACCGCACCGGGAGTAGGACAACTTTCAACTTTGAGGTTTTTCGTAGTTGGCACCGTAACGGCGACTAGAGTTTAGTTAAATACTTAATGTTTTGGCAGCGGCAAACTAACCGTAAGTAGTAAATTCGATTTTTATTGTTTCACTTAGGTTTCCTTTGTTTGAAAACGAGAACGGCGGCCATGTTGCATTTGTTTGTCGTGTGCGGAAAATGAGCGAAACGATTTAATTTTAGTGGCTTTAAACTTTAATAACTACAAGCTGAAGAGCTACGTAATTTATTCCTTTATTTCTCGCCATTTTGTTAAGGAAATTTAAAGAAATGTGTTAAATTAAATTTTTCGAACTTATGTTTATAAATTTATGCACGCCGGTTTTTGCATATTTTTACATTTCTTTTACGAATTTTATTTGCTATTGTATTTATTGATATTCTTTTCTTTTATCCAGGAGTATTATACTCGAGTTGTCACTCGGATTGAGCAATTTGAAGACACAGAAGACTACTGGCTGAAATTTTACATTTATTTATTCAGAATTAATTTTTTATTTTATGTATTTATAATTTATTTATATTTTGTGTATTCTTACTTTATTTATATTTTATGTATTCTTAATTTATTTGTATTTTGTGTATTCTTAATTTATTTGTATTCTTAATTTATTTGTATTTTGTGTATTCCTAATTTATTGTATCTATTTTATTTCCTCCTCCTCTCCTTTATTTTATTTCCTCCTCCTCTCCTTTATTTTATTTCCTCCTCCTCTCCTTTATTTTATCTCCTCCTCCTCTCCTTTATTTTATCTCCTCCTCCTCTCCTTTATCTCCTCCTCCTCCCCTCCTTTTTTGAAAAAAAAATCTCCCATTTGAATCGCTGCTCCTTTCTATATATTTTCGCTAAGTCTTTTTTAAGAAATTGGCGATGGAGGTAGTGCATTGTTTATAATTGATTTTAAGAAATAAAAAATGCTATTCAAAATAAACTTTATTCAATGAATTTTATACATTAAATTTACAAAATGAATTAATGGACTTAGAATAAACTTACTAATGGAGAAGGAAGAAAGGATTTGCAATAAATACAAAATGCACATGATAAAATATTAAACACGATAAAATTTTAAATAGACATGTTAAAACAAAATAAATTTCGCGAGGACTCTGCTTGTTGCCATGCTTGTTGCCATGCTTGAATTCGTCGTCGGAGGCCTGTATCGGTATGCAAACTCCGTTCTTGTCGTTTTAATTCGGAGGTGCCGGTTTTGAAGTGCATTTCTAAAATAAAAATGAGAAGAAAAATTAAAGTACGAAAAATTAAAGTACTAAACTTTAAAATAGAAGCAAACAACTAAAGCCAACATGTTAACAACTATAGCAACAATGGCAGTGGACAAAAACTATAGCAATAATGGCAGTGTTGTCGTTCGTGGCGCCGGGTGTTGTCGTTCGTGGCGCCGGGTGTTGTCGTTCGTGGCGCCGGGTGTTGTCGTTCGTGGCGCCGGGTGTTGTCGTTCGTGGCGCCGGGTGTTGTCGTTCGTGGCGCCGGGTGTTGTCGTTCGTGGCGCCGGGTGTTGTCGTTCGTGGCGCCGGGTGTTGTCGTTCGTGGCGCCGGGTGTTGTCGTTCGTGGCGCCGGGTGTTGTCGTTCGTGGCGCCGGGTGTTGTCGTTCGTGGCGCCGGGTGTTGTCGTTCGTGGCGCCGGGTGTTGTCGTTCTCGGTTGCAAAACTGAAAATTAAGTCGAACAAAGAAAGAAAAATTAAGTCGAACAAAGTAAGAAAAATTAAGTCGAACAAAGAAAGAAAAATTAAGTCGAACAAAGAAAGAAAAATTAAGTCGAACAAAGAAAGAAAAATTAAGTCGAACAAAGAAAGAAAAATTAAGTCGAACAAAGAAAGAAAAATTAAGTCGAACAAAGAAAGAAAAATTAAGTCGAACAAAGAAAGAAAAATTAAGTCGAACAAAGAATGAATGAAAGAAAGAAAGAAAGAATTAAACAAACGAACAAAGAATTAAACGAACAATGAATTAAACAAACGAACAAAGAATTAAACAAACGAACAAAGAATTAAACAAACGAACAAAGAATTAAACAAACGAACAAAGAATTAAACAAACGAACAAAGAAAGAATTAAACGAGAGGAGAGGAAAGGAAAGGAGAGGAAAGAAAAAGAAAAAAGCATTAATGGCGTACGAGAGGAAAGAAAAAGAAAAAAGCATTAATGACGTGCGTATGGGAGGAGAGGAGAGGAAAGAAAAGCATTAATAGTGTACGAGAGGAAAGAAAAGACTGCGTCAATCCATGAAAAATATCTTAATAGCACAAGTAGAACTCACTCAATTTAACAACAGATAAAATAAATGCAAAAAAGAAAAAAAATATAAAATTAACTAATAGAAAAATGTAAAATATTTGAGAAACCACTTACTCCGTGATGTAGAATGTCGACTAGTGCTGACAAAATCCCTGCCGGAAATCAGGTGTCACAGAGATGATGTCACTCATCACGTTACATTCACCTAGCGGCGACTTCTCGGAACTATCACTCGTGTGCAGCAACGGACGTGAGCGGGCCGCCGCCAAGTTCCACCTGGAAAAAGAAAATTTCAAAGGTAAATTTATATCATTTAGTATACAAATTTAATGCTGGCAACTTCTCATTATTACTTTAGACACTCGTGCTTTAAGACAACTACATAAGTATGGTAAGTATGTTACATTTTTAATGCGGGCTATGCTTTATATTAGAACTACTTTTTTTTCTCTTTAGAATACTACCGACAAACGGCGAAGTAAAAAGCAACTAAAACCACAGGTTACTGAATATTGAATTTTACAAATTTTATAAAAGTAAAAATATGTTTATCTCTAAAATTAGAAAATAAAAATAAAATTGTAATTATAAAGCATAAATGTTCAAATTTTTTGAAAAAACTGTAACCAAAAAAAGCTTTTCCTCAGGTTTAAGCTGAAAAAAGGACAGCTATCACTCATGACCCGGAAAACCCAGTTTAGCCATAGTGCCTGCATGTTTGAAGGGCCAGGACCTAGGGGCCCAATCCTAGGCCCTGGAAAATAATTTTACCTGCAGTCTTCTAGCTGTCTTCTCTTCCTTGAGTGTCCTTCCATGATGTGGTCTCTGAAATAAAACTTAATGAAATAGAATTAAACAATTTCTCGAAATTCGAGACACAAATACATATAAATATACAATAATGACACATTATACATAATTTAAAAAAATAAATAAACAATTATAGATTTAAAGTGAAATTTGAAGCCGTAATGATGACATGACGTTCTAGAACACTTCAAAATGTTGTCCCGAATCGTTAATTCAATTTAAACACACAACAGCAAACTAGAAGGAAAAAAAAACGAGAAAAACCAAAGCCATTAATAACTAATAAAGCAACAACGAACAAAAATGTAACTCACCGGACAAGCAGTTTTTATGTTCAAAAGTTCATTGTGTCGTGTCAAGCAATGGCGGCGAAATATATAAATAACTAATTCGAGTGAACGATAAAAGAGAATATCATGAGAAAAATAAAACGCCAGAATAAATATTAAAGCAATACCTAAAATTAAAATTAAACTTGCCGTACGTGCGTGAGCAGCTTTTAAGTCCAACGTTGTTAATCCTTGTCGCAAGTAGCGGCAGCTAAAACTAAAAAAAAAAACAAGAAAAATAAATATACGTAGGCCTAATAAATCTAAACTCAAAAATATGTAGGCCTAATAAATCTAGAAAAAACGTAAAAATATGTAGGCCTAATAAATCTAGAAAAAACATAAAAATATGTAGGCCTAATAAATCTAGAAACAACGAAAAAATATGTGGGCCGAAAAATCTAGAAACAACGAAAAAATATGTAGGCCTAATAAATCTAAACGCAAAAATATTAAATCTAAAATCAAAAATATGTAGGCCTAATAAATCGAGAAACAACAAAAAAATATGTGGGCCTAATAAATCTAAACGCAAAAATATGTAGGCCAAAAAAAAGTGTACGATAAATAAAAACGTCACTTACCTAAGAGCTCTAACCGTTTGCATTCGGCAGCCATTTCCATTAGAAATTCCTCAAACTTGGAACATCGCGATGAATATTTAATGAGCGATTTCGGTGAACTTTCAAACAGTGAGCGATATTTCCGGTTCAATTCAATGCTGCTGCCATCTCGCGCCAATAATTTCCAAGCGGTGTGATTTTCGATAGCGTCATTACACTGCACTCTGAATAGAAAGATATTTACAGTTTTATTTTTCAATCTTTCAATTTATCTCAACTGGAATAATAAAAAAAAGATTTATTACCTTTCGTTACCATCATTTCGTTAACATTTTTGACAAAAACACTGACGCCATCTCGGAATTTTCTTCCGAACTTACAACTCGAATAAAATCTCCATTTCTAACCATCAATTCGTTTATTTAAAAAAAAGAAAACAAAACCACATTTCGATAAAATACCGTAATAATAATAAAAAAAATTATCAAATTTTATTCAAAATCAATACAATAAGTTATTAATCGGGAATAAAATGGTCAATCACGTCAATTCAGTTGCAGTACGCTGATCCTCAAATCAACGGACACGTGTTGTTGCTGTCGGCGAACGATTTTGCCAGATCGAACGGCGGCGGTTCGACAAACTTCTGTCCGATTGCGCCGCTCACAAACTCAGTAACTGCCGGAACCATCTAAAACAAATAATACGCCACAATTATCAACAATCTCCTTCAAAAAAAAGCGTCATATCTTACGACATCGGGTCTTAAACAGCGAAATATAAGCAGTCGTTGAAATTTCGTCAACTTTTCGTCCCAATCGCCCGGAAGTGAACAAGCGGTGCGATTTTTATTGTCGTAAATCTTGCGCCACTCCTCTTTCACGTTGGCAAACTGTCGCCGAATTCCGCGATAAACTTCGATCGCGTCCAGACGCCAGAATTCGGAATTCGGAATTCGTCCTGAGCGCAGCAAGAACGAAAACAGCAGCTGAAATTAAATTAATTCAATTAAATAAAATCCATTTCCGACATTTCTTTTACTTTGTCCTTCTCGAACAAACTCCTGCAGATGTTCACGTAAAGCGACTCGGTATAAAGTGCACTTTTAGGTCGCTTAATCGCGTCCTCCAAGTCCTCGCTCGGTTCGGAATTCTCGATGGACGCCACGAAGAGATTCACGAACCAAGGCAGCGAATATTGGTACATCGGATCGATGTTGGCCAAATCGGCGATCGTGAAGAATTTTTTGGAGGAATATTCGGCGATGGATTTGTAACCGAGGCGAGTTTCGTCCATTTTCTTTTCGGTCACTTCGGCTATGGTCTAAAAAAAAATTAAAATCAAAATCAAAAAATCAAAAAATCAAAAAAATTTCCATTTTTCAAACAAATTCTTCACTTGTTTCTCTTGGATGTCACTCGCCAGAACTTTGATGGCGGTTTCGTCCTCCAAAATATTTCCTTCCGACGATAAAATTGCCAAAATTTTGTCCTCAATCTCTTGCAACATCCGTTTATTTTCCGATGAGAACGTTTTTCTCCTCCTCCAGTTCGGGTCTTTCTTTTAAAACGACTATCGCGAGTAACTGGTCCTCCAAACCAGCGGGAGTAATCACGAAATTGACCAGAGTGACCTAAATTTGCAAACAGATGGTTGATTATTATTATTATTATTACGATATTTTCTACATTTATTTACTTTGATCGACGTTTCGGGAAGGTAGTGTGGATTTCTGTATTTGGTCGTCATGTAGAAGCGGAAATCGAAATTGTAATCGATAATATTTTCTCCCAGTTTCATGCACATGGAGTTGCATTGCTTGAATATTTGTTTCAACAAGACAGATTCGAGTGTCGGATCCAATTCTTCGCCCACATTTTCGAGCAGAAGCGGCAAACCTAACGTGACGCCATTTTCCAATTTGCGCACGAAATCCGAATCCGTCGGTTTCAGAATTTCCAGTTTATTTCCCTTTTCCATATTTTTAAACCACTTATTCGCTCGTCCTTGCGGATCGATCATCAGAGGCCATCGACGACTATTCCTGTTACAAAAATATATGAAACAAAACACAAAAAAAAACCCGACTCTTTTCGGCTCATCCACAAAACCATACCGATTCCAGTACACTTATGACAAATGCTATTCGCAACTGCACTGGAAATGGTTCCGCAGTTAAGCCTAATCCCAAAATCGGGTAAAATACTTGAGAATAATGCCGTTATCGATGGAAAACGAATCCGAAGGCAAACCGAAGATTTTCCACGATCGAATCGAAACGGGATCGCCTTAAATTTTATTAAACGAAAGCGCCAGATTCAAAATCGGCATCGCTTCGGCTAGATCAGTGTTGCACTCCTCCTTGATTTTCTTGGCCGCCATTGCTTGCGCATTCGCCAATGCCTCGTCGGCTTTGACGATCTTCGAATTTTAAACGAAAAATAAACGAATAAATCGAATGATCGATAGTAGATCGTTGTTGGCGAGTACCGTTTCCACTTTGGACACTTGGATCGACTCCTGCTCGATGACCAGCATCATTTCTTCCACTTCCTAGCCGGCGATCACCAGCATGGGTCGCAGTTCCTTTTGCATCGTCGCGACTTCCTTTGCGGCGTTCGCTAGTTTGTCCAGCCCTTTCATGATCATCGATGGCGTCATTACACCGCACTCTGAATCCGTCAGATATATGCTGTTTTGTCGATGAAAAACTTGATGAATAATAATGAGCATAATGAGCAATTTTAGGCTACCTGTCGTTTTCAAACAGAAAAATGCATTTTTATGGGAAATAAATTCATGTAAATTGAAAAGATTGAAAATAAGAAGGAAAACGTTAAAAAAAATACGCCGCTGGGGAGCCCGCTGGGGAGCCCGCTGGGGAGCCCGCTGGGGAGCCCGCTGGGGAGCCCGCTGGGGAGCCCGCTGGGGAGCCCGCTGGGGAGCCCGCTGGGGAGCCCGCTGGGGAGCCCGCTGGGGAGCCCGCTGGGGAGCCCGCTGGGGAGCCCGCTGGGGAGCCCGCTGGGGAGCCCGCTGGGGAGCCCGCTGGGGAGCCCGCTGGGGAGCCCGCTGGGGAGCCCGCTGGGGAGCCCGCTGGGGAGCCCGCTGGGGAGCCCGCTGGGGAGCCCGCTGGGGAGCCCGCTGGGGAGCCCGCTGGGGAGCCCGCTGGGGAGCCCGCTGGGGAGCCCGCTGGGGAGCCCGCTGGGGAGCCCGCTGGGGAGCCCGCTGGGGAGCCCGCTGGGGAGCCCGCTGGGGAGCCCGCTGGGGAGCCCGCTGGGGAGCCCGCTGGGGAGCCCGCTGGGGAGCCCGCTGGGGAGCCCGCTGGGGAGCCCGCTGGGGAGCCCGCTGGGGAGCCCGCTGGGGAGCCCGCTGGGGAGCCCGCTGGGGAGCCCGCTGGGGAGCCCGCTGGGGAGCCCGCTGGGGAGCCCGCTGGGGAGCCCGCTGGGGAGCCCGCTGGGGAGCCCGCTGGGGAGCCCGCTGGGGAGCCCGCTGGGGAGCCCGCTGGGGAGCCCGCTGGGGAGCCCGCTGGGGAGCCCGCTGGGGAGCCCGCTGGGGAGCCCGCTGGGGAGCCCGCTGGGGAGCCCGCTGGGGAGCCCGCTGGGGAGCCCGCTGGGGAGCCCGCTGGGGAGCCCGCTGGGGAGCCCGCTGGGGAGCCCGCTGGGGAGCCCGCTGGGGAGCCCGCTGGGGAGCCCGCTGGGGAGCCCGCTGGGGAGCCCGCTGGGGAGCCCGCTGGGGAGCCCGCTGGGGAGCCCGCTGGGGAGCCCGCTGGGGAGCCCGCTGGGGAGCCCGCTGGGGAGCCCGCTGGGGAGCCCGCTGGGGAGCCCGCTGGGGAGCCCGCTGGGGAGCCCGCTGGGGAGCCCGCTGGGGAGCCCGCTGGGGAGCCCGCTGGGGAGCCCGCTGGGGAGCCCGCTGGGGAGCCCGCTGGGGAGCCCGCTGGGGAGCCCGCTGGGGAGCCCGCTGGGGAGCCCGCTGGGGAGCCCGCTGGGGAGCCCGCTGGGGAGCCCGCTGGGGAGCCCGCTGGGGAGCCCGCTGGGGAGCCCGCTGGGGAGCCCGCTGGGGAGCCCGCTGGGGAGCCCGCTGGGGAGCCCGCTGGGGAGCCCGCTGGGGAGCCCGCTGGGGAGCCCGCTGGGGAGCCCGCTGGGGAGCCCGCTGGGGAGCCCGCTGGGGAGCCCGCTGGGGAGCCCGCTGGGGAGCCCGCTGGGGAGCCCGCTGGGGAGCCCGCTGGGGAGCCCGCTGGGGAGCCCGCTGGGGAGCCCGCTGGGGAGCCCGCTGGGGAGCCCGCTGGGGAGCCCGCTGGGGAGCCCGCTGGGGAGCCCGCTGGGGAGCCCGCTGGGGAGCCCGCTGGGGAGCCCGCTGGGGAGCCCGCTGGGGAGCCCGCTGGGGAGCCCGCTGGGGAGCCCGCTGGGGAGCCCGCTGGGGAGCCCGCTGGGGAGCCCGCTGGGGAGCCCGCTGGGGAGCCCGCTGGGGAGCCCGCTGGGGAGCCCGCTGGGGAGCCCGCTGGGGAGCCCGCTGGGGAGCCCGCTGGGGAGCCCGCTGGGGAGCCCGCTGGGGAGCCCGCTGGGGAGCCCGCTGGGGAGCCCGCTGGGGAGCCCGCTGGGGAGCCCGCTGGGGAGCCCGCTGGGGAGCCCGCTGGGGAGCCCGCTGGGGAGCCCGCTGGGGAGCCCGCTGGGGAGCCCGCTGGGGAGCCCGCTGGGGAGCCCGCTGGGGAGCCCGCTGGGGAGCCCGCTGGGGAGCCCGCTGGGGAGCCCGCTGGGGAGCCCGCTGGGGAGCCCGCTGGGGAGCCCGCTGGGGAGCCCGCTGGGGAGCCCGCTGGGGAGCCCGCTGGGGAGCCCGCTGGGGAGCCCGCTGGGGAGCCCGCTGGGGAGCCCGCTGGGGAGCCCGCTGGGGAGCCCGCTGGGGAGCCCGTTTATCAAACGAAATCACAAATTAATGGCACAATTTCGACATACGATGAATATACAATCGTAGGAAAACTTTCAGATGAAATTTCCTAAATTCAATTTAATAAAACTAAACTGTTTGGCAAATTAACAACTGTAGTATGACAATGTCTGCCCAAAAATCCTGATTTATTCAGTTTTTTGAGTTAAAATGGTACCGGTAATGCACAATTGGTAAACACACAATAAAGTCACAATTGTTCACAATGATCCAAAGTAATCGATAATGTAAACACTTGGTGGAAGCCATTAAAATGGGGTAGCCAATGCTGGAAATTTTGTACAGGCAAAGATTTTGGATTTCAAAATCCTTGAAATCTTATGAAATCCTAGAAATCTCATGAAATCCTGGAAATCTTATAAATTTTCTTGCAAATTGTCGCAAATTCTAGCAAAATATTTTAAGAAACCCATCTGAAAATCTGAAAAATTCTTGTAAAATCCCTGAGAAATCCTTGTGAAATCCTGAAATCCTGAAATCCTCAGCAAATCCCTGAAATCTTCGGAATCTTTCAAATCTCATGAAATCTTGCAAATCCTGGAAATCTTAGAAATCCTGGAAATCTTAGAAATTGTCTTGCAAAAGCAAATCTAACTAAACTAGATTTTTTTTTAGCGTGCGTGTGCCAAACGGCAAGCCCCCTGCCAGAAGATTAAAACATCAGTGAAAAAGCCAAAAAAAGGTGCTGTAGGGTTTGAGGTGCATAAATTATAATCTAACTTAACTTCTTTTATTATAAGTTGTTAATATGTATTTTGTTTGATTAAACAAGTCAGTTTAATTTAAAGTAAAATAAGTTTGTTCTTTGTTCATTGAAATTGTTATATAAGAATTGCTTGTTTTATTTGTAGAAATAAAGCAATATCAATTCAATTCATTTAATTAGTTTAAAGTATTTTTAGAGAGTTAGTATTGATAAGTCTTGGTGCGGCAATCCCGCAGTGGTTTTTGTCTGTTAAATTAGTCATTAATAGGCAGAGTTTGGACAAGCAACTCAGGAAGAAGTCGAAGAACCACCACCACCAGTCCATAATGCAATGGATATAACCCTTTGCCACGTTTTTTATTTCATCCTTAAAATGGGGAAAAAAAAGTCACTCTGTCAGCACTTGTTGCTGGCCTGATAGCTAAATATAAAATTAGCGAAGACGCAGCAGCGTTCGAACGCCGAATAGAAGATTTAATTGGGAGGAAGAAGAGACATTCGAGAGTCCGAAGAAGATCGGATGGGACATATTACATCACTAACGAAGGCGCTCGTTCTCAGTCACAAGAACCATAAAAGATAAAAACGCCTTGTTGGTGAATGAAGAAAGGAGTAAAGGAAAAGAAAGAGCGCAACAGTTTATTTATTTATTTTTTAATTTATTTGTAAGTTAAATAAATTATCAATTTATTTTAGGTGTATTTCCCAAAGGAGAAAATCCTTGAGGAGTTGTCGAAGGTTTTCAGAGATTAGATGAGCATCCATCTAGATTGTTACCGTAAAGCGGCTTTTTATAAGTAATTTTATTTTATTTTATTTTTTATTTTAATGCGTTATTTTATTTATTTGCTGCAGTAAATTGTATATTTTCAGATAAAAATGTTTAGACCTTTCAAAAATTTAATCAAGCTTTTAAACCCAGAAGGTGATCCAGCTAAAATAACCATTGATCACGTTTACAAACTACTCTTTGTATGGGCGACAAAAAAGTTGACATCATTCGGGATGAATCTACCCAGGTAATTGACTGAACCCAGTAGACTTCGTAATTCCGACACATTTTCGGGTTTGCCCATTTTTCTAATGGCAACAATCCGGTCGTCATCGACATGAACTCCGGCTTGATCAATGATGTGTCCCAGGAATTTTATCTTGGTTTTCCCGAACTCGCATTTCGCTACGTTCAACGTTATTCCCGCTTCTAGTAAGCGTTGGAGAACCGCACGTAAACGTCTATCGTGTTCCTCGATGGTGTCGCCATAAACCAATATGTCATCAACGTTGACTTGCTTGCCTTCCAATCCTTCAAGGATTTCGCTCATCCTTTTCTGAAAGAATTCAGGTGCTGCGTTTATGCCGAAAGGAAGCCTTTTGAACATGTACCGGCCAAATGGAGTGATGAATGTTGTCAACAGCCGTGATTCGGCATCCAACTGACACTGCCAAAAGCCATGATTGGCATCGAGCTTTGAAAAATACTTCGCTTTTCCTAGTCGACCCAACACGTTCTCAGTAACGGGCATCGGATGTGTTTCTCGCATCACGTAGCGATTAAGCCTCACATAATCCACGCACATGCGAATCGATCCGTCGGGCTTCGGTGCCAAAACCAGCCCCGAACACCAATCTGTTGGTTCTTCTACCCGTTCTATTACTCCCAATAATACCATCTTGTCGAGGTTTGCTTTTATCTCGTTTAGTAGAGGAATCGGAACTCTTCGAGGTGTCATTAACGCATATGGACTTGCATCAGGTTTCAGTCGTATTTTGTACGGTATTTCGACGCGTCCCAAACCGCTGAATAGCTTCGGGTAAGCCGTCTTCGGATCGAATGACATCTTTGGTGTCTTCTCCGTTTTCACCGCATCAACTCCGCAACGTCTGATGATGTCCAACTCTTCGCAGGTATCGCCATCTAGTAATGGCTGCATCAAACCTCGAACGACGTAGATCGCTGTTAATTTCGACCGTCCTCGGTACTCGATTTTCTCCCATAACATTCCTAATGTTTCCATTTTTCCTTTGGTTGCATTGTGCAAGTTCAGCTCGGGTTTCCGTAATTTTCTATCGGAAAAATAGTCCATGTAGACTTCCTCGGGAATACATGTCGTTTCGGCGCCGGAATCTGCCTTGAATGTGATTCTTGCGTTCCTGATCTCGACCGACACATGCCATCTTCCCTGTCGACTGGCAACTCCATTGACTGATTCAATGTAAGCATCCGTCGCTTCATCGACCCCTTGAACCGCTGCACTTCGACAAACCCTCGCATAATGACCTTTGCGATTGCATTTGTGACATGTCAGCCTCGTTGCTGGGCAATCCTTCATCGGATGGAATCCGCCGCCACATCTGCCGCAATTACTCGAGTTTTTCGATGCATTCTTCGGCTGTGTCTTGGGACCGCCGTCCGGTTTGCTCGATTTCCCGCTGTCATCTGGCCGTTCTGTCTTCCTTTTCCAGAAGTTTGATCGTTGCACCTTCTTGGAGTCAACTCGATCCACGGACTTATTGGTCGATGACGCTTCCAGCAATGTTTTCGACTGCGAATTGACCTGTTCAGACTGTTTCGTCATCTCGATTGCCTTCGCCAATGTCAAGTTGCTTTGAAGCTGAAGCTTCTTTGCCATCGCCTTGTCCCGGATGCCATTCACGATCTTATCGCGGATAAACTCGTCGTACAATGCATCAAATTTGCAGTGCTTGGCCGCTGTGTGCAATGCCGTGATGTATTCGTCCATTGTTTCACCGTCCTTTTGCTGGCGGTTGTAGAACATGGCTCGCTCATAAATCACGTTTGTTGTCGTAACAAATTTTGCCTCAAAAGCTGCCTTCACTTTTGCATAATCGTGCTTGTCTGGATCCGCCAATTTAAATGATGTGTAAATGTCATTTGCTGTGTCCCCCATGTGGTAAAGGAGTGAAGCCACTTGCTTTTTGCCTGGCTGTGTGTCCAAATCCACCATGGAGCGAAACAACTCAAATCTGGCAATCCATCTTGGCCAATCTGCAGCATTCTTGAAGTCAAATTCATCTGGTGGTTTGCAAATGCTGTGCTCCACTTTTGCCATGACTGGTGGAATGTTTTTCTCTTCCTTCTCCTCCTCTTGGTCCTCTAGTATGGGCTCAATGATGAGTAAGGCTAAAATTCCTTTTTCACTTCCTTCTCCTCCTCTTGGTCCTCTAGTATGGGCTCAATGATGAGTAAGGACTCAATTCCTTGTCTTCTTCAAACAAAAGGCACATTTGCCAGCTTCTACAGACGAAAATTGTCGAAAATTGACAAAAATTGACGAAAATTGACGAAAATTGACGAATCTCGAAGAATACTCGGCAAATAATCGGCGTGCTCGAGCTCGCGCATCAACGTCGCACTTGTTGCTCACGATCGCACGTCGTTTTCGGTCCCAAATGTCTGAATTTTGTATGGCCTACCGTCCTTATTGACGTATCTTCACCCAGTTGATATTTCCAACCAATTTCCAGTGTGATTTCCGCTGCCACCATGTGTTGTTAGATGCTTAAATCTGGAGGCTGATGAAATAACATGAGGACGCCATTACAGTGTAGAAAACAACAACTAGTGCCACCTTTTAATGGTACACATAAGTATAATACAAGAACGCCATCTAGCGTGATAAATACACAACATATCACACAGGCGACAAAAAAGTTGACATCATAAAAATTGCTAGCAACCTCATCACATTGTATAGCATCAGCGAAGATGCTGAAAAACACAATTTTAAGGTCGAAAATGTCATGTTTTGGTCCAAACTAATTTTTTTTAACTAAAATTATCGATTTATTTTCTAAAACCATCGATTTTTTGTTCCGTCGCAAAAATGATAAAATTATTAAATGATTTCTTATTATTGTTGTTTGAAAACTTTGGACAATAAAGGAGTGATATTACGGAAGCTTGCAACTGTAATAATTCAGCAATTTAACATTAAAGAAAATGTTAAAGATGTGGAAAAGACGGTGTCTGGCATTCTGGGAAAATCCCAAACTAAATCCACCATACGACAAAGGTCTTCAGATAAAAAGTACTACCTAGTTGCTAAGGGTTCGCGCAGGGGACCTAAGAACAGCAGGGTGGTGAGTTCATCTAGTTCAACGAAGAAAATTCCGCACCCTGTGCAAAATTCCAAACGCAAAGTAAAATTAATTAAAATTTTTATTTCAATTTCAATTTTAATTTTTTGGTCGTAGACAATTATTACACTGTCATACAATGAAGAAACCATTTCTTTTCACCCGGCAAGGTAACAATTTAATTGATTTATTTAATTTAATTTATTAAGAGGTTGATCGGAACAAAAAGAGATAACGGCTTGATCCGAAAAAGGAAGGATAATACCTATTACATCATCAAACCACAGGCCACTGTATGGACCAGGCCACAATTAGAAGCTTTGTTGTAACTCGAGTTTATGTATGGCAGTGCTGGACTGGAAAGAAATTTAGTATTGGGCCAGTCCAGTATTGGAGTTTTGTATCAGATAGGCAATAGTAGAACAAGTTATTAATATCGATCAAGAAATATAAATACAAACAGAAAGACAATCGGAAGGTTAGTCCAAATTTTAAAGGAATAAAAATTGTTGAAAGATTGTTTTTTTATCTGTCTATGTATCGGTTACCGTTAAAAGATTTTACAATTGGTACAGACACAGGTCCCTAAACGAAGTCACGGAGTTTTTTAACTTCATAAAACACTGCCATTGGCGTTTTACTCCAGGTTCACATTCCTTTTAATGTGACATTTATTTGTTATTTTCTTGCATTTGTTATTCTTAAGAGGATTTTTGCAACTCTGGCAAAAGTCATTTTGAAAAAAGTGAAAGCTTCTCAAAGGTTTACAAATATTTTAGTTTAACACTAGAACAGCTAGACTGGTCAAAATGACCCAATGGGTTTCCAATAGCATTTTTTGATGCTTTATATCAATGTGGCATTTTTCTTACACCTCGGGGTGCCCCCAACAAAGATGAAAAGACAAAGAACCACTCCTAACTTTCCTAAGTCCTGTTCCATGGGTCATCCAGAAAAAGGTGACTGAAAAATTTTCCACAGTCCCAGAACCAAGAGCATTTGAAGATTGATTACAATTAATAGAGCAAGAACCTTGAAGAAAATGGTAAGAAAGGAAATAAGATGGTTAGGTTTCAAATTTGGCAAATATGACAAATAAGATTCGTCAATTTCATTACTTAAATTGATGAAAAATAAATAAATATTCATGACAAATTGGTAAATGCTGCAGTGTGCAGTCTTACAATACCAACATTTTGCCAAGCAGAGCTCTTTTAGCATTATCTAGAGATGACCAGATCTGGTAGAGCAACAGACAATCAAAGGAACAATTTTACTTTACTGGCCACCTCTCAGATCATCTCCAAAATTTGGATATAGGGGTATTCTAGGGTGAAAAAACGAATGGCGTTGACGGTTTTTGGGGCAAACGGAAGCGGAAGCGGAAAACAGCAGATTAACGACCAGTGATGGCCATCAAATGTTTACTTTCTCATTTTTATAACCCTAATTTCATTGTTAGCTGTCAGTCAATCTCTCCCCAGCATTGTTACGCACGTGCGCTCTTATTGTCAGCCATCTTTATTTTTATACCAGTTTTCCACCTGATTTTACACGATTTGTTCAGTTTCATCATCCATACACTTAAAAGAGGTTTCCATTTTATCCCAGGTTTGTACCCTCGTTTTTCTACCTTCGTTTTGGGGTCACCTAATCTACTAGAAACCACGCCCCTAGTTTTAACCTCACCTAACCTAACCTCACCTAACCTAACCTCACCTAACCTAACCTCACCTAACCTAACCTCACCTCACCTCACCTAACCTCACCTCACCTCACCTAACCTAACCTCACCTAACCTAACCTAACCTAACCTAACCTCACCTAACCTAACCTAACCCACGACACAACAACAACATAAAGGACAACAACAACAATGGGCCATATAATTCCAATGCTTAACCTAACCTCACCAGTATAAACAAACTACTAATAAACTCTTGATTTTCGCTTCCGCTTTCGTTTGCCCCAAAAACCGTCAACGCCATTTGTTTTTTCACCCTTCAATACCCCTAAATCCATATTTTGGGGATGATCTGAGAGGTGGCCAGTAAAGTAAAATTATACCCAATCAAAATATTCAACAGGCCGCCTTGTTTCATTAGGCTGGGTTCAATCTTAAATGGATTTTGCTGATTTTCAGCCATTTGCATAGAGCAATCAGAGCAGTTATTTTTGTTTATAATTGCTATTCGGAAAGTCGTGATATTTTGCCATAATGTGGCATGGAATACCTCAAACCAAGACTGGAATGCCATCATTAAGATTTTTAAAAATTTAACAAATCGATATTAATTTGTGTACGGGAAAAAAATTTATATTTGGTTCTGCTCCTACACAAGAGTTTCATTCCAATTCGAATCAAGATTAGGCCTAAAATGGAATCAAATCGAACAAAACAATTTTTTTTTCAAACCAAACTTTGAAAAAGCACGAAAAAGCACCAAAAAGCCCCAAAAGGCGTATCAAATAATATTCTTGCCAAATAAATACTCAACCGCCACGTAACTGAAGAAACACAGAAGAAAATACATTTCGAACTAGGCCTACAGTAGGCCTAAAATGGCACCAAACAATAGCAAAGGAAGATATGTTAGAAAATAAATGGATCATTTTACAAACTTACTGAGGAATTGGCGAAAATGTTATGTTAATCCCATGTTTGTGAAACCAATCAACCTTTTGGAAAATCGAACCCGAATTAAATAACATGAAAAGAACAGAGCATGTCGAACAGCAAAATCTTGCTGTTCTGATCACCTCGCCTCGTGCTCATCGAGACGAAATTGCGTGACAGATTATTGTTTAGCGTCCATGGACTGTGGTATTGTTTATAGCATCGTCATAAAATTTAATTTAGAATTTAGAATTTAATTTTTAATTTGTAGGTGGCGTATCAGGGCCAGCCCATGCGCAGAAAAGAAAACAATCCGACGACTACGGAGATTTGTTGGGGCCATCGTGTCTCGTCTCGTTTCGTCGCACACGCTGTTCGGGACTCGGGTGAAACAGCGAAATCCTTTTCTTTTCTTTTTTTTAATTAGGGCCCCCAAAAAAAGGGCTGTGAGAAGGGCACCCAGACCAGAAATGCGCCTCTGACATGCATATTATTCGGAATGAGAAATGAAATGACACGTTTTCAAGCAGAAAAATGCATTTTTATTTTATTTTATTTTATTTTATGCATTTATTTTGCATTTTGTTATAAAATAATTTCGTTTTTGTAGCTTTGATTGAGTTCTTTGTGCGGCAAAACGATGGAATTGAGGACGATGACTTCTTGGGGGACTTGCACGTTGCAGCCGAGGATCGTGATGGAAGGGTTGAGCCGTCCGTCGCTGTTAAATAGCGCCACGTTCTCCATTTTGGCGAACGGTTTGTTTGGGTTCGGGTCGCACGGTGTTCCCTCGACTCGCGACCACGCACCGACCACGCTGTTCCAGCCGACGATGCTGTACAGAATGCAACTGTGATCCTGCATTGAAGAAAAAAGTACATATAATACGTTCACTTCTTTTAATCATGTCTTTACAACTTTTTCAAAATGTTCAAGTTTTAATCGTTACGTTAATTTAAATGGATTTTATCGTGTTGGAATTAATATTCATGATTGATGTGAAAATGAAGGAATTTATTAAAATTTACGTAAATATGATGTAAAAATGAAGGAATTAATTAAAATTTACGTAAATTTGATGTAAAAATGAAGGAATTTGTTAAAATTTACGTGAATTTGATGTAAAAATGAAGGTATTTATTAAAATTTACGTAAATTTGATGTAAAAATGAAGGAATTTATTTAAATTTCTGTTAATATGATGTAAAAATGGAGGAATTTATTAAAATTTACGTAAATTTGATGTAAAAATGAAGGAATTTATTAAAATTTACGTTAATTTGATGTAAAAATGAAAAAATTCATTAAAACATACGTAAATTTGATGTAAAAATGAAGGAATTTATTAAAATTTACGTAAATTTGATGTAAAAATGAAGGAATTTATTTAAATTTCTGTTAATATGATGTAAAAATGGAGGAATTTATTAAAATTTACGTAAATTTGATGTAAAAATGAAAGAATTTATTAAAATTTACGTTAATTTGATGTAAAAATGAAAAAATTCATTAAAACATACGTAAATTTGATGTAAAAATGAAGGAATTTATTAAAACATACGTAAATTTGATGTAAAAATGAAGGAATTTATTAAAATTTACGTAAATTTGATGTAAAAATAAAGAAATTCCTTAAAATTTACGTAAATTTGATGTAAAAATGAAGGAATTCCTTAAAATTTACGTAAACTTGACGTAAAAATGGAGAAATTCATTAAAATTTACGTAAACTTGATGTAAAAATAAAAATTCATTAAAATTTACGTAAATTTGATGTAAAAATGAAAGAATTCCTTAAAATCCACTCAAATTTGACGTAAAAATGTAAGAAATCACGAGTAACTACCATTACACTTAATGTACAATACAAATGAGAAAGTTGAATGAACAATTGTTCTCACGTGTGAACATCCTTCACCCAAAAATTAACCAAAACAATTTTGTTTTATTTTCTAACACAATACTTACATTAATGACAGCCTTGCCGAGGATTATCGACTCTCTAATCCGAACTCCCGGTCCAATTTGCACGTACTTTCCAATACTCACATTCGGCCCCAACTAAACAAGAAAAATCAAACAAATGAGGCCGTTTCGTCACCCCAAGGCCCAAATGGTCAAATTACCGTGGCAGTCGGGTGGACAACGGCCGACGGATGCAAGTAAACGTCGCCGATGATGTGCGGGGAGCCCGGTTGGTTTTTGGCCAGTCGTTCGGGGCAGTTTCGGTGATACAAATCGAGGTAATGTCGATTGGCGTAAATGGCCGAGCTTTAAATGAACGAATTAGAGAATTGGTAAATGGTGGATGTCAATTGGGTTTCGGTACCCGGCGGTTTTGATCTGGCTCCACCAACGGCTCGTTTGGAAGACGAAGATTTGACCACTGCCCGCGAATGGCTTGACGATGTCTTGTTCCAGTCGCATTGATTCCTTCACCGAGGAGTCGTTGTTGATACTGAAATTACAAATTTTGAAATTTTTAGGAAAAACATTTTGAGATTTTTAAAGATTTTGAAATTTTTTTTGGGTATTTTTTGAGATTTTTTGATTTTTTTTGGTGTTTATTGGTGTTTTTTGATGTTTTTTTTATGTTTTCTGATGTTTTTTGGTGTTTTTTCATGTTTTTTGGTGTTTTTTCATGTTTTTTTTTTATGTTTTCTGATGTTTTTTGGTGTTTTTTGATGTTTGTTTGATGTTTTTTGACGTTTGTCGATGTTTTTTTTTATGTTTTTTGATGTTTTTTTGGTGTTTTTTGATGTTTTTTGATGTTTTTTTGAGGTTTTTTGGTGTTTATTGATGTTTTCTGATGTTTTTTGGTGTTTTTTGAATTTAAAAAAATCGTTTACTTGTAGTAGTTGTCTAGGTTTTGTTTGAACACTGTTGCAATCTGCGGGAAAATGTCGAGCGAGCAGATGTAGACGCCGCAGTTGATCAGAGTACTGACGAAGGTCGATGGTTTCTCTACGTAATGAAGAATCTTGAAATAAATAAAGACGGTTATGCGTGCACGTTTAAGCGGAGTTTATACCGGCTTTACTTCGTGCGTCTCTTTGTTTTCGACGATGCAGCCGTAGTTTAGTGATTGTTGACGTGTGGCCTAGAAAAAAATCAACACAAAATACTTTTTAATGGTAGAATGCTTTTTAGAGAGAAATTATGAATGAATTCTGCCCTAAAATGCATATTTGCACGCAAACAATGCAGTTTTATGCGCAGAAATGCATTTTTTCTTCAAAAAATACACATTTAGGCCAAAGAAATGCCTTTTTTTGTCAAAAAATTCGATTATTGGCCTCATTTTGGACTAAAAAATGTGTATTTGCAAGTAAACAATGCTATTTTACGCTTAAAATTCATTTTTTGTCTAAAAAACTAAAATATTGGCTTCAAATAATGCATTTTTCATCAATAAACGTCGGAATGCTAATCTGAAAACACATTTTTCCATCCAAAAAGTATAAATTTTATGCTTTCATGCATTTTTTTTTCATCTACAGACTCATCCAAGTTCCGCTCTGCCTCTACCACAACCAACCTCAGTCCCCAAAACCGTAATCAAACGTTTCTTCTTATTTTCCATATGAAAACCCAACATTTCAGTCAACGGGAAATCGCCGCACACGTCTCCATTCAACAAGAAAAACGCATCCGGATTTCCGCTTTTGATTTGGTCTCGAAAATGGTAAATACCACCTGCAGTACCGAGCGCCGTATACTCCTGTAGGTACCTACAACCAAACAAAAACAAAATTTACAATAAATCACAAAAATTCACACATTTTTCCAATTTATTCATCATTTTACACTTTTTTGAATCATTTATTAACATCACCTGATACTTATTTTGTATTCCTGAATTGCTGATGCGATGAACGAGGACAGAGCGTCGTTCATTTGATAATAACCGATCATAAATATTTCTTTGATGTTGGCAACTTTACTCAATGCCTCGATCAGGTGTTGAATGGTCGCGAAACCCGCGACCGAAAAAAGCGGTTTGGGCACATCTAACGACAATGGCCGAAACCTCGTCCCTGGAAAACAAAATATAAATACTCAAATTCAATTTTTAAACTTAATTCCCACCTTTCTGGGGTCCTCCGATGAGGATAATCGCTTTAAACATCTTTCACGAGACGTGTAAACACTAGCATTGATTTCATCAGTGATCTGACGTCATCTCTCAAAATGGCCGCTATTAAACTTCTCGTCTTCTCATTGGTCGAAATTAAAGGCGGGGGATTTAAATTTGTATATAGAACATTTAATGTCTTTTAATGTGAATAGTTTAGTACAAAAAGAAAAATCTACACCGAGTTCATTATAGGTTTTATTGAATCAAAAATGGCGGCTTCTTATCTGCGTCGACGGCCGTTGTTTCCGTTATTTCCGTTGCTGTTGTTGCCGTTGTTGGTGTTGTTTACGTGGTTGGAATTGTTGCCGAACCGTGGTTGGGTGTTGGTGTCACGTGTCGCCAGCGGCCGGTTGTTCCGGTTGTTTTGGAAATTCGTGTTGGCGCTTTGGCCGTTGTTTCCGCTGATTGACATTAGTGATGGAAGGGCTTGAGAGGTGGAGGGGCCCGGGCCCTGGCCCTGGTTGGTGGGCGAGGACGACCGGGAGTCGTTCTTGGAATGAAATGCAAGTAATTAATGTTTGTTTTGGTTTGATTTTCATTTTTTTTTGTACTTTGGACAGGGCAAGTTGCGCTTGTTGGGCCACTAAGTCGGGATGTGGATCGCTCATGTTCGGAGTTTCGAGAAACACCATGCAAAATCTAAATGAGAAATTGTATTAGGGCAGCTAAGTGAGTGCAGAAATGGAGCCCCTTTTGATTTTTAGTTTTTTTAGAATAATATTTTGGGTGTTTTGTTTAATTTTGAGATGTTTTTCGCAATTTGAGAAATTTTCGAGAAATTATTGAGAAATTATCGAGAAATTTTCGAGAAATTATCAAAAAATTTTCGAGAAATTATCAAGAAATTATCAAGAAATTATCAAGCAATTCCCGAAAAATTATCGAGAAATTATCAAGAAATTATCGAGAAATTATCAAGAAATTATCGAGAAATTATCAAACAATTCCCGATAAATTATCAAGGAATTCCCCGGAAATTATCGAGAAATTATCGGGAACTTACTGAGAGATTACCGAGAAATTATCGGGAACTTACTGAGAGATTACCGAGAAATTACCGAGAAATTATCGAAAAATTATCGAGAAATTATCGAGAAATTATCAAGCAATTCCCGAGAGATTACCGAGAAATTATCGAGAAATTATCGAGAAATTATCGAGAAATTATCAAACAATTCCCGAGAAATTATCAAGGAATTCCCGAGAAATTATCGAGAAATTATCGGGAACTTACTGAGAGATTACCGAGAAATTATCGAGAAATTATCGAGAAATTATCGAGAAATTATCGAGAAATTATCGAGAAATTATCAAGAAATTATCGAGAAATTATCAAGAAATTATCAAGAAATTATCGAGAAATTATCGAGAAATTATCGAGAAATTATCGAGAAAATATCGAGAAATTATCGAGAAATTATCAAGAAATTTGACAACTTTTCAAATTTTTGAACTCGGGGCCCCGGTCCAACATGGCGTCGTTGTTTATCTCGACTTACTCTCCTATTTTTTGAACTTCGCCTTTCTCGCCGGTGTATAAAGTCAAGCAACCTTTCCACAACGACGTATAACTAAAAAAAATATAACCGAAAAAATTATTAATATTTTCTAATTTTTATATCAATTTTCCTTCAGAATTTCTACCCTTTGTGCAAGCGGCAAATGTCTCCAGACTGTAATAACTGTCCCACTTCGTCCCACAACGATATGTTCACGCACCCCGTTTTATCAGCAACTTTACACGACCGAACTTCGTGACCTTTTTTAGTCACATTTGGGCGTCCTGTTTAACATTTTTTCACATTTCATCACCGGAGCCGGTTTAAAAAACTACCGGATCCGATGCAAACGGTGCAGGGGCCAAAAATTAAACATTTTTATACTAATTTTCGATTTTTTCATTAAAAAATATTTTTTCCAACATGGCGTCGGGTATTTATAAGCGGTGGTGCCCGGTGCGCACCGCTTGCACCGTTTGCACCGGCTCACACTGCAATTTAATTTATCTTTTTACCCATTTCTAATATAATAAAAACCATGCTCAGATTTTTCATACACGGTTTCAGATCTCGTATGTTTGTAAATTCCGGTGGGTTCATTTTCTTCTCTAATAAAAAGAAAAAAAATTTAAAATAAATAAATAAACTTCGTTCGGTCACGTTTTACCAAAACCCGCGCGATGACGTCAGAATTATAGGGCTCCGCTGGGCAAATATCACTACACGGTTATTTTTCACATTTTTACCAATAAAATTGACCAACTTACCACACCAAACCCCCTGTGCTTATAAAAGCACGTTAATTGAACCCGAATGGACAATTAAAATGACTCAAATATATCTAATTCTTTAACTTTTTCTTATTTTTGGGACACACTTTCTTTCGTGTGATCATGTGCTGAAAACACGAAACAACGAAACAGATCTATGGGCAGCCAACTACCATAGACGCCATACACGCACTAGAATTTTTTAAAGATTAAAAAAAACAATTTAAATCGTTACAATCAAAAAGAAAAATCCTTTCCAAATAATTTAATAAATTAAAAAATAAGATGTGTGAATTTTATTTTCGTTTTTATTTTCGGCGGATGGTGCGCTATTTCGTCACCAGGTTTAATCCACCAAACCTTTGAGTTTCAATCGGTTTCAATTCATTGCCACCGTCCACCCACTGTCATGTCTGCCCAGAAACCAGATACGAAAGAGTAGTAGTTGATGAAAGAAAAGCGAAATATTACTTGACGTGTCCGCAGTTTTGCACGAAACGAAAGTAAAATCGTAAGTGCAAAAGTTGGGGCCGGAAATGGCCGTCGAAAACGTTGAAAAAACACGAAAACCAACCGAAAAGCTCATCCATAATTTAATTTTTTTTTTCTTTCTTTTTTTCATCCCCGAACATTTCCAAGGCGTCAAAATGCTCGCAGACAACAAGGACATAGCTTGTTACTTCGTAACGAAGCATTCGTGGAAGGGAAAGTTAGTAAACGAACAAAATGTCACGAAAATCGACAAAAAACGAATTTTTTTCACTTTTTTTTAGGTACAAACGGATTTTTTCGGTCGGATCGTTGGGAATTACGACGTATAATCCGTCGATGGACGTTACAAATCAAGTATTGGTTGTTGAAAACGCGTAAATTCGATTAATTCACGTTTTTTTCGTGTTTTGGTTGCAGTGGGCGTATAATGAGTTTGTTAGCATTTTGCCCAATTTGAAGGCGCCAACTTTGAGCGAGTTTTTTATCACGATGAAAAAAGGTGCTAAGAAGACGGATACGATGAGGTTTTCGTCCGAACATCGAGCGGAGATTCTAACGCAAGCTTTAGTAATTTTTTTTTGTGATTTTTCGATTTTTTGTTGATTTTTTTTATTTTTTTTTTAGAAATTTCGAAATCAATTCGCTGAAGCGGCAACTGAAAACTTTGTACGTTGGTTTAGTGTTGGTTTTGTTAAATTTTCGGGCTAATTTTCGCGTTTTTTTAGCGTTGTAATGCGTATAAGTATCAGTGGTCGGAGCAGAGAGTTCCTATTGTGCTGCAAGTGGGCGAGTGTTCGCTTAATCAACATGATCCAGTATCTAATAATTTGTTAGCGGCCTATGATTATAAAGATATTGAATGTGTTAGTCGGGTAAAAAACAGTTTTTTTATTATTATTTTTTTTTGTTTGTTGTCGATTTCTGATAAGATTTTTTTTTTTTTAAATTTAGGTGTCAGATTGCTCGGGAGGATTTGTGGTGAATATCGGTGGTTTTGGACGGATGGTAAATTGATTTTTTTTTATTTTTTTTTGAGGAAAATTTGTATTTTGTTTATTTTATTTTGAATGTTTTTTGGAAATTGTTTGGAATTCTGTTGAAATTTTAGGGATTTTATTACATTTTGGGGGTTTTATTCATTTTATTTGGAGTTTTGTTGCATTTTGTCGAGTTTTGTTGCATTTTGTTGCATTTTGTTGAGTTTTGTTGTTTTTTGTTGAGTTTTGTTGCATTTACTTGCATTTTGATGTATTTACTTGCATTTTGTTGACTTTTCTTGCATCTCATTGAATTTATTTGGAATTTTGTTGAAATTTTAGGAATTTTATTAAATTTTGGGATTTTATTCATTTTATTTGGGATTTTATTCATTTTATTTGCAATTTTGTCGCATTTTGTCGCATTTTGTCTCATTTTGTTGCATTTTGTCTCATTTTGTCTCATTTTGTTGCATTTTCTTGAGTTTTGTGGGAATTCTGTTGAAATTTGTTGGAATTCTGTTGAAATTTGTTGGAATTCTGTTGAAATTTGTTGGAATTCTGTTGAAATTTGTTGGAATTCTGTTGAAATTTGTTGGAATTCTGTTGAAATTGTAGGGCTTTTATTAAATTTTGGGGTTTTTATTCATTTTATTTCAAATTTTGTTGAATTTACTTGCATTTTGTTGACTTTTCTCGCATTTTATTGAATTTATATGCGAATTTTACAGCACTTTCTCGCATTTCATTGATTATAATTGATTCCAATTGACTTTTCCCCCTCAAATTTCTTTTCTAATTTCTCTTTTTTAATCCTAACAACCAGCATTTTTTCCAATCGGATCGTCGCGACGAAATAATTAAGAAAATCGTCGAGAATGCGATGACCTACATCGGCGTAAACGTCCGAATCAAAAAAGAAAGCATCAAAATGAATGATTTCACAGAAAACAAATTCGGAAAATACAGGTAAACAAACCAAACAAAAACAACCAAACAAAACCTTAAAAAAAGTTAATTTTCTTCCCAGCGACGACGACGCAGTCACATCGATCAGCGAATTCATAGTGCACAAAATCTCGCACCGCCATTCAGTAAGTAACGAAAACAAGAGCACGTCTCGTTATAATCGAATAACAACTTGCAGGATGCAATTAAACGAATTCTAGCAATCACAGAAACCTGTTTAATCGAAAGGGATCCGTCGAGCTACACGATAACAACGCTAAAACCACTTTCGGACGTAAAAAGCAAACGATTTGCAATTTAAATGCAAATAATTTGAATTTTCTCGTTTTTTTTAGATATTCGCGTTGATACGAGATCAGGAAAATCCACAAATGTTTACGATCGAATACGTCAAAGGCCAAATGAGGGTTTACACGTCAACCGATCGGTTTGATAGATTTAATTGTGTTTGATTGATTTTTGTTGATTTTATTGATTTTTTTTAGGGATTCTCTGATTGCGTCGTTGATGGACGGCGTGCGTGCTTCCGGGAATCGAGACATTCACGTGAAAATGACTCCGACTAATCGCGGCGAACGTTTGGGGCCTTTTACGGTGCCTGTCGAAGAAGCTGTTGAAGGAGCACATTTAGGATTCTTTAAGGAACATCCTGGTATTATTACCGAGCACTGTGTAGAAAAAATTTATTTTGATGCATTTTTCTCTATAAAGTGTAATTATTGGTCTAAAATAGGTAATTTTAGACCTTTTATAGCTTATAAAGTGAAATTATTGGTCTAAAATTGGTTATTTTAGACTTTTTATAGCTTATAAAGTGAAATTATTGGTCTAAAATTGGTTATTTTAGATCTTTTATAGCCTATAAAGTGAAATTATTGGTCTAAAATGGGTTATTTTAGACCTTTTATAGCCTATAAGTGAAATTATTGGTTTAAAATTGGTTATTTTAGACCTTTTATAGCCTAGGAAGTGAAATTATTGGTATAAAATCGGCATTTTAGACGTTTTATAGCCTATAAAGTGGAATTATTGGTTTAAAATCGGCATTTTAGACGTTATATAGCCTATAAACTGTTATTTCAGACCCTTTATAGCCTATAAACTGTTATTTCAGACTCTTTGTAGCCTACAAACTGTTATTTCAGACTCTTCATAGACTTATAAACTGTTATTTCAGACTTTTTATAGTCTAAAAACATTCATTTTAGACAATTAATAGCAAAAAAAAGTCTAATTCTGCACTTTATCGGCTCAAAACGATCATTTCAGGCTTTTAATTGCTTAAAACATTAATTTTAAACCTTAAAGTTTATTTTAAACGTGTAATAACCTAAAAATGTTCTTTTTAGACCTGTAAAAACCTAAAAATGTTTATTTTAGACTCTAAAAATGTTTGTTTGTCCACTTTATCGTCTAAAAATGTGTTTAAACTAAAAAAAATTAATTAATTTGTTTTTAATTTTCTTTTTTCTGTTGAGCTGGTTGGACTTTTGCTCAAACCGTTTCAAAATTTAACGCCAATGTGTCTTACAGTGGACTTTTGCATGCAGTAACGCAAGATGTGAGTTTTTCGGCGCCTAGCGCTGCAGTAAAATGAATAACGGCAGCATTCTGCCTTTATTTTTCGCTTGCTCAAGGGTTTGTTCGCCGAGAACAAGGAACGGCAAATCAGTGCTGCACTCGTTGCTCTGCTGGAAAAGGAAGGAGACCAAGCGTCAATTTCTTCAGCCGAATTGGAGCTGCAATTTCAAGCTTTGCGACGCCTTTTTGCATCAAAAGCCGGCTTTGCAGCGTTCACACAAGTCCCAAAGTATTTGTATTTGTATTTGAGTTGTTGTCGGTTGTAATAGTTTGAATTGTTGTTTTAGAATTCGTGAAAAAATTGGACTGAAAGTTGTGCGATCGTTAAAACGAAGTGACGACGGAGTCACGTATGCAGCAATTGATATGATTTGCGCGCTGATGCAGGTAAGCGCTTCGAAATTGCATTTATTTTGCATTTTTATGCTGTTTTACTCATGAAATTGCATTTATTTTGCATTTTTATGCTGTTTTACTCATGAAATTACATTTATCTTACATTTTTATGCTGTTTTACTCATGAAATTGCATTTATTTTGCATTTTTATGCTGTTTTACTCATGAAATTGCATTTATTTTGCATTTTTATGCTGTTTTACTCATGAAATTACATTTATCTTACATTTTTATGCTGTTTTACTCATGAAATTGCATTTATTTTGCATTTTTATGCTGTTTTACTCATGAAATTGCATTTACTTTGCATTTTTATGCTGTTTTACTCATGAAATTGCATTTATTTTGCATTTTTATGCTGTTTTACTCATGGAATTGCATTTATTTTGCATTTTTATGCTGTTTTACTCATGAAATTGCATTTATTTTGCATTTTTATGCTGTTTTACTCATGAAATTGTAGTAAATTATTCATTTTTATGCATCACTGTGCATTTTTATGCATCACTGTGCATTTCTATGCATTTTTATGCATCACTCTGCATTTTTATTTTTATTTTACCCATAAAATTGTTTAATTATGCATTTTTATGCATCACTCTGCATTTTTATTTTTATTTTACCCATAAAATTGTTTAATTATGCATTTTTATGCATCACTCTGCATTTTTATTTTTATTTTACCCATAAAATTGTGTTTAATTATGCATTTTTAAGTTATTCTATGCAATTCTATGCATTTCTAAGCTCTTCTATGCAATTCTATGCATTTCTAAGCTCTTCTATGCAATTCTATGCGTTTGTAAGCTCTTCTATGCAATTCTATGCATTTTTATGCTGTACTGTAGATGAAACCAAGTTTATTTTTCCTTTTTATGCTGTTTTAAGCTTGAAATTGTTTATTTTGGATTTTTATTTGAATTTAGCATCGAAATTGTTTATTCTGTATTTTCTTTGTGTGTTTTCCATTAGCCGATGCACGACAATTACGATTTGCGGCAAGAACAACTGAATAAATCATCGCTTTTGTCAACTAAAAAATTCCTGGACGTTTTACTCGACATGTTCGTCCAGCACGTGGTAAATGGGAAATTAATTTTGTCTAAAATGTGATTTTGAATAATTCTTCTTTTTTGTTGACCACAGAGCCGTGGAACGGGCGCGCTTGTGATATCTGCAATGTTGGATTTTCTTACGTTTGCTTTGTGCGCGCCGTTCAGCGAGACGACGGATGGCGGCCATTTTGACCAGTTGTTGGAAATGGTGGCGGGTCACGGTCGCATTTTGTACAAATTGTTCCAACATCCATCTCTAGCTATAGTGAAGGGGGTTGGATTAGTGATGAAAGCCATTATTGAGGTTAGCTCGGCATTGTGTCGCATGTTGTACACCGGGGGTTCTGCATCCGAGGCAACAATTTGAAATTACGCCACAAATACGCCGAAATATCTCGCGTTAATCCATAAAACAATGTTTTGAGGTCGTGATTTGTCGTTTTAATCTATAAAACAATGTTTTTAGGTTGTAACTTGCCGTTTAAAGCCCTAAAACGATGTTTTTAGGTCGAAATGTGTCGTTTTAACCCATAAAACAATGTTTTTATGTTGCAATAGGCCGTTTTAACCCATAAAACAATGTTTTGAGGTCGTAATTTGTCGTTTCAACCCATAAAACAATGTTTTGAGGTCGTAATTTGTCGTTTCAACCCATAAAACAATGTTTTGAGGTCGTAATTTGTCGTTTCAACCCATAAAACAATGTTTTGAGGTCGTAATTTGTCGTTTTAACCCATAAAACAATGTTTTGATGTCGTAATTTGTCGTTTTAACCCATAAAACAATGTTTTGACGTCGTAATTTGTCGTTTTAATTCATAAAACAATGTTTTGAGGTCGTAATTTGTCGTTTTAACTCATAAAACAATGTTTTGACGTCGTAATTTGTCGTTTTAATCTATAAAACAATGTTTTTAGGTCAAAATGTGTCGTTTTAACCCATAAAACAATGTTTTTAGGTTGCAACTTGTCGTTTAAACTTCACCAAACGATGTTTTAGGTCGAAATGTGTCGTTTTAATCCATAAAACAACGTTTTTTGGTTGAACAAATGCATTTATTTTGTTGCAAATGCTAATAAATGCAGTTTTTAAACGAAAAATGTACGAATAAGGTGAAATTTGTGCAATTTAAGCTCAAATTTATGCCTCAGTTGCAGCAGCCTTGGTTTTCCACTCGTTTTCTGTTTTTTAGTAATAAAAAATTGTCTTGAAGGAAGGGGATGCCGAAATAGCATCGAAAATGCAGGATTTAGCATTGGCTGAAGGCGCTTTACCTCGGCATCTACTTACCGCAATGTTCACACAAAGTTCCGACGGCCGGCTGTTGACCAACAGGCAACTCAGTCGACATCTTGTCGGCTTGTGGGTGACTGGCCACCCGACCGCCATGAATTTATTAGCGAGGATTATGGTAAATCGGATTATGAAATTGTGATTTTTGTGTTAAAGAGGATTTGTTTGTAGCCGTGCGGACTGCTCGTGTATCTCGAGTCGGACGAGAAGGTTCCGGAAAAAGAGGTGGACCGGATGCATATAAGAGATAATTTGAAGTTGGCGCAGGATCATCCGTGCAACAAACAGAGGAATCCGCATTGGAAGTTGATCGAAAAACATATGGAACACGCGCTTCAGCATTGGAAGGCGAAAATTGGCTACGAACGCAAAGAAGTAAACGAAATATTCGATTCTTGTTGATTGTTTTCATGATTTTTGTCGATTTTTTATTGATTTTTCGATTGTTTTTGTCGATTTTTATTGATTTTTCGATTATTTTTGTCGATTATTGATGATTTTTCGATTATTTTT
Organism: Strigamia acuminata; assembly: GCA_949358305.1. Classification (NCBI taxonomy): domain Eukaryota; kingdom Metazoa; phylum Arthropoda; class Chilopoda; order Geophilomorpha; family Linotaeniidae; genus Strigamia; species Strigamia acuminata. The sequence continues at coordinate 10,798,711 of OX442320.1, forward strand.
GTCGTTTTTTATTTATTTTTCGATTATTTTTGTTGATTTTTATTGGTTTTTCGATTATTTTTGTCGATTTTTATTGTTTTTTCGAATATTTTTGTTGATTATTGATGATTTTTCGATTATTTTTGTTGATTTTTACAAAATTTTGTTTATTTTGGTCAATTTTTGCTGATTTTTTTGACTTTTTGTTGCTTTTTTGATTATTTTTGTTGATTTTTTGATTATTTTAATCGATTTTTCGATATTTTTCAGGATAAGTTCCGCGAAAGGCCGATAGTTTTGCGTAGGAGACGCGAACGAGTGAAAAGCGAAGCGAATTGGCCGCTGTTTTATTACAAATTTGCTGTCGATCATGCTAAACCGAATTTAATTTGGAATTATAAAGTATTCGTTTTATTAAATTTGAATTTTTTAGTTTTATCGATTTTTTTGGCTTTCAGACGCGAGAAGAGTTGCGCGAGGGTTTGGAAAACGAGATCCGCGGTTTCACGGTGGACAAAGAACTTGGCAGCACTCACGTGGTGTCGTGGAACCACCAAGAGTTCGAAGTCTTATACAACAGCCTGAACGATGAAATCAAAATTGGCGATTATTATTTACGCCTTTTGTTGGAAGAAAATGAAACCGGAGATGACAATTCGGACATTAAACGATCGTAAGAAATCATTTCAACATTTTATATGCCCGGGACGAGTTTTAGCAGCGCCCCTGGTAGAAAATCTTGAAATTACATCATCGTAACGTACTAAAAATACATTTTTTTCACAAAAATAAATATTTATTGAAAAAATTGTTATTTTTCGAGCAAAATTCGACTTTTGAGACATTTTTCGAGCAAAATTCGACTTTTCGAGACATTTTTCGAGCAAAATTCGACTTTTTGAGACATTTTTCGAGCAAAATTCGACTTTTCGAGACATTTTTCGAGCAAAATTTGACTTTTTGAGACATTTTTCGAGCAAAATTGACTTTTTGAGACATTTTTCGAGCTAAATTCGACTTATCGAGACATTTTTCGAGCAAAATTTGATTTTTTGAGACATTTTCGAGCAAAATTCGACTTTTCGAGACATTTTTCGAGCAAAATTCGACTTTTGCGACATTTTTCGAGCAAAATTCGACTTTTTGCGACATTTTTCGAGTGGATTTTGCTATTTTCGTGCGTAATTTTACCAATTATTATTTTTTAAAATTTCAGATTTGAATTTTTCAATGATTTATACCACCGATATCTGTTGACGACAAAGTCGCACATGCGCTGTATGTGCTTGGAAGCAATGGCGATCGTTTATGGAAAACATTACGAGGAAATTGGATCGTTTAACGATACGAAGTACATCGTGGGAATGCTCGAAAGGGTTAACATCAACACGTTTTTTATTTTTTATTCGTTAAATTTAATAATTTGTCATTTGTAGGGAGTCGACCGAATGGAAAGGGACCGGTTACTGCAATTTATAGATCAGTTGATCCTCAATCGGGTAGGAATGAATAAAAAATTGAAATGTTAAATAATTGTTGTTTAATTGTTTTGATGTTTGGTGCAGAGAAACGTGAAGGAATTGATGGATGCGAATGGAATTAAGGTGTTGGCGGATTTGTTGACTCTGGCTCATTTGCACACGTCGAGAGCGGTCGTGCCGACACAAAGTAACGTGATTGAAGCGTCGCCAGATGCGATCCGCGGAAGCGAAAAAGAGTGGTACTATGGTAACGCGGACAAGGACAGAAAGGGACCGTTTGGTTTCCACGAGGTTCAATAAATCGTTTGTTTGAATATTTTTAAGAACGAAAAATTAATTTACGCAAATTTTAGAAGAAAAAAAATTAATTTACGCAATTTTCCAAAAAAAATTAATTTGCGATTTTTCTGGCATTTTTTTTCTTTTATTTTGCGATTTTTCTGGCATTTTTTTTCTTTTATTTTGCGATTTTTCTGGCATTTTGTAATTTTTTAAAATTTATTTTGAGATTTTTTGCTTTTATTTTGCTTTTAATTTGCGATTTTTTGCTTTTATTTTGCTTTTAATTTGCGATTTTTTGCTTTTAATTTGCAATTTTTTGCTTTTATTTTGCGATTTTCATTTATTTTGCGACTTTTTGCTTTTATTTTGCGATTTTTCATTTATTTTGCGATTTTCTCATTTATTTTGCGATTTTCTCATTTATTTTGCGATTTTCTCATTTATTTTGCGATTTTCTCATTTATTTTGCGATTTTCTCATTTATTTTGCGATTTTCTCATTTATTTTGCGATTTTCTCATTTATTTTGCGATTTTCTCATTTATTTTGCGATTTTTTCATTCATTTTACGATTTTTAATCATTTATTTTACGATTTTCACAATTTCTTTGAATTCTTCTCGAAAGATCAAAGAACTCTGGGAAGAAGACGAAATCACCGCGAAAACCCAACTGTGGGCGCAAGGCATGGACGGCTGGCGGCCACTCCACACCATCCCCCAACTCAAATGGTGCATGCTCGCCACCGGTGCCAGCGTCATGAACGAAAGCGAACTCGCCTCCAAAATCCTCTCCATGCTCATCCGCATGTGCGAATACTTCCCCAGCAGGTACCGACCAACACTCCGTCCACAAATCCAACTCAACCGCACTTTTCTCATCCTAGGGATCCTTACGGCGCCATCGTGCGCCCTCTGCCGCGCGCACAGCGACTCATCTCCGAGGCCGTCTGCCTGCCGCACGTCGTGCAGTTGCTGCTCACGTTCGATCCGAACCTGGTGGAGAAAGTGACAACCTTGCTGTGCATTATAATGCAGGACAACCCCGACATCAGTCGCGTGTATTTGTCGGGCGTTTTCTTCTTTATTTTGATGTACAATGGATCGAATGTGTTGCCGATGGGACGCTTGCTCAAGTTGACGCATCTCAAGCAGGCGTTTCGGTCCGAGGAGGTGAGATTTTAAATCAAAAGTGATTTTGATTGGGATTTATTTTTTTTTTTTTGCAGTCACAGTCGACTGACATTATGACGCGCAGTATTTTGGGTCAGATTCTACCGGAAGCGATGGTTTGTTATCTGGAGAATTACGGGCCGGAGAAGTTTGCCGAGATTTTTCTCGGCGATTTCGACACGCCGGAAGTGATTTGGAACAACGAGATGAGGTAGTTACGGTTTGGACGTAAATGGGTTTGTTTGTGGGCGTCGTTTTGCGGTTTTTGCGTGGAATTGCAATGTTTAGGACGTTATTTTTCGATTTTTATGTAAATTGTACTGTTTTTGATGTCATTTTGAGCTTTTTACGTTAATTTGCGACGTTTTCGACGTTATTTTGAACTATTTATGTATTTGCGATGTTTTTGACGTTATTTTGTGCTTTTTATGAAAATTTGCGACGTTTTTGACGTTATTTTGAGCTTTTTTACGTAAATTGTAGGGTTTTTGACGTTATTCTGAGCTTTTTACGTAAATTTGCGACGTTTTAGACGTGGTTTTTAGCTTTTTACGTAAATTTGCGACGTTTTGACGTTATTTTTAGTTTTTGACGTAAATTTGCGACGTTTTTGACGTTATTTTTAGCTTTTTACGAAAATTTGCGACGTTTTTGACGTTATTTTGAGCTTTTTTACGTAATTTGTACGGTTTTTAGCGTTATTCTGAGCTTTTTACGTAAATTTGCGACGTTTTTGACGTTACTTTTAGCTTTTTACGTAAAGTTGCAACGTTTGACGTTATTTTTAATTTTTTACGTAAATTTGCGACGTCTTTGACGTTATTTAGAGCTGTTTATGTAATTCTGCGACGTCTTTGACGTTATTTAAAGCTTTTCACATAAATTGTACTGTTTTTGACGTTTTGTTTACTGTTTTTTTACATAAATTTGACTGTTTTTGACGTTATTTTGAACTTTTAACGTAAATTTGACTCTTTTTTTAACTTTTTTTTCGTACATTTCCGTTGTTTGACGTTATTTGATGTTATTTGACATTGAACCGCTTTTGTTTTGCAGGCGAATGATGATTCAGAAATTGGCCGCCCACGTCGGCGATTTCTCACCACGTCTGCAGAGCAACACTCGCGCACTGTACCAATACTGCCCCATTCCAATCGTCAGTTACCCCCAGCTGGAAAACGAATTATTCTGCAACATCTATTACCTACGTCACCTGTGCGACGTCTCCAGGTTCCCAGATTGGCCCGTCAAAGATGCGGTAAAACGAAAACGAAAAAATGCAAAATTTGCAAATTTTCATGCAAAATGTGCAATTGCAGGTGTCGTTCCTTAAAGATATTTTGGAAGCGTGGAAGAAGGAAGTGGAAAAGAAGCCACCGTCGATGTCCAAAGCGGACGCGCTCAAAACGCTGGGTTTGACGCCCGACTGCCTGGAAGACGAGAACACGGTGCGCAAATCGTATTTCAAATTAGCGCAGAAATACCATCCGGATAAAAACCCCGACGGAAGGGTGATTTATTGGTTTGTGGAGGCTTTTGGTGTTTATTGATTGGATTTGTTGATTGTTTTAGGAGATTTTTGAGAAAGTGAACAAGGCGTATGAGTTTTTGTGTAGTAAAAGTTGCCGGTCGTCGGAAGGACCTGATCCGCTGAATATTGTGTTGATATTACAAGCGCAGAGTATTTTGTTTAGTCGATATCGGAATGGTAAGATTGAGTGATGGGGGTTTGTTCTTGGTGTTGGCGAGGTATTTTTTGTGGATATTTCGTTGAGAAATTGATTTTTTTGGATATTTTGTTGAGAAATTGATTTTTGTATTGAAATTCATGAGAAAACATCAATTTTCTTAGAAATTTCATTAAAAAACATCAATATTTTTTAGAAATTTTATTAAAACATCAATTTTCTTAGAAATTTCATTAAAAAACATCTTTTTTTTTAAAAATTTTATTAAAAAACATCCTTTTTTTTAGAAATTTTATTAAAAAACATTAATTTTCTTAGAATTTTTATAAAAAACATAAATTTTCTTAGAAATTTCATGAAAAACATCAATTCTCATAGAAATTTTATAGAAAAACGTTAATTTTCATCAAAATTTTATAGAAAAACGTTAATTTACATCAAAATTTTATAGAAAAACGTTAATTTTCATCAAAATTTTATAGAAAAACGTTAATTTTTATCAAAATTTTATAGAAAAACGTTTATTTTCATCAAAATTTTATAGAAAAACGTTAATTTTTATCAGATTATATATAAAAATATTAACTTTCGTCTCCGCCATTTGTTACAACGTGGTAATTTTTTTTTTCAGAATTACATCCGTACAAATACGCCGGATACCCGATGTTGATCAAAACGATCCAATTAGAAACTCTTGACGACAAACTGTTTTCGAAAACGGTGCCTTTGCAAGCGTCTGCTGCCGAATTGGCGTATCACACTGTCAACTGTTCGGCGTTGAATGCCGAAGAACTCAGGCGCGAGAGGGGTCTCGAAGTAATACACACGAAAATGAGGCGTTTCTCGATTGGTTTTAATATCTAAAATATTTTTTGTAGACGTTGCACGCGGCATTTACGCGCTGCGTGTCGGTTTTGAGCAACAGTTCGCAAATGACGGATGTCGCCGTTCAGGTTTGCTTAAATGTCATCCAGTGCTGCAGTGTGGCCGCTCAATTCCCCGCTTGTCAGGAGAAGTTTACGGAAATGCCACAACTTATTAAGGATCTATGTCGGGTTTTATACTATAAAGTAATTATCTCGGATAACAAACGGGATTTTGATTGAAAAATGAATGATTTTGATTGAAAATTTAATGAATTTCATTGAAAAATGAATGATTTTGATTGAAAATTTAATGAATTTCATTGAAAAATGAATGATTTTGATTGAAAATTTAATGAATTTCATTGAAAAATGAATGAATTTCATTGAAAAATGAATGAATTTCATTGAAAAATGAATGAATTTCATTGAAAAATGAATGAATTTCATTGAAAAATGAATGAATTTCATTGAAAAATGAATGAATTTCATTGAAAAATGAATTAATTTCATTGAAAAATGAATTAATTTCATTGAAAAATGAATTAATTTCATTGAAAAATGAATTAATTTCATTGAAAAATGAATTAATTTCATTGAAAAATGAATTAATTTCATTGAAAAATGAATTAATTTCATTGAAAAATGAATTAATTTCATTGAAAAATGAATTAATTTCATTGAAAAATGAATTAATTTCATTGAAAAATGAATTAATTTCATTGAAAAATGAATTAATTTCATTGAAAAATGAATTAATTTCATTGAAAAATGAATTAATTTCATTGAAAAATGAATTAATTTCATTGAAAAATGAATTAATTTCATTGAAAAATGAATTAATTTCATTGAAAAATGAATTAATTTCATTGAAAAATGAATTAATTTCATTGAAAAATGAATTAATTTCATTGAAAAATGAATTAATTTCATTGAAAAATGAATAAATTTCATTAAAAATGAATTAATTCCATTGAGAAATGAATGAATTTCATTGAAAAATGAATGAATTTCATTGAAAAATGAATGAATTTCATTGAAAAATGAATGAATTTCATTGAAACGAATTAATTCCATTGAAAAATGAATGAATTCCATTGAAAAATGAATGAATTCCATTGAAAAATGAATTAATTCCATTGAAAAATGAATGAATTTCATTGAAAAATGAATTAATTCCATTGAAAAATGAATGAATTTCATTGAAAAATGAATGAATTTCATTGAAAAATGAATAAATTTCATTAAAAATGAATGAATTTTATTAAAAATGATCGATTATCATCCAAAAGTAATGATTTTTATTCAAAAACAATGATTTTTATTCAAAAACAATGATTTTTATTCAAAAACAATGATTTTTATTCAAAAACAATGATTCTTATTCAAAAACAATGAATTTTATTCAAAAATAATGAATTTTATTCAAAAATAATGAATTTTATTCAAAAATAATGAATTTTATTCAAAAATAATGAATTTTATTCAAAAATAATGAATTTTATTCAAAAATAATGAATTTTATTCAAAAATAATGAATTTTATTCAAAAATAATGATTTTTATACGAGAATACTGATTTTGTTTGGTTTTAGTCTTTACCAAAATTGTGTACAGTAGCCGCAACGTGCGTGAGCGCCTTTTCCGTGGACAGCATTCTGCAATTGCATTTGTTGCAGTCTGGCGCGCTGTGGCATTTGCTCATCTTCCTCTTCAAATACGACTTCACATTGGACGAAGGGAATGTGGAGAAGGACGAAGAATCGAACACACAAGTGAGACGAAATTAAATAATTTAATTTGAAATTTTAAAATCTGAATTTGTTTCAGGCGATCGCCAACCGACTCGCCAAACTGAGTCTGCGCGCCGTGGCGCGCTTGGGGGGGTTCCTGGACGGCGAAGAGTTGACGCCCGAAAATATCGAAATCAAACGTTCGCTGACCGCCATGTTGACGCCCTACATTGTAAAACTCTTCTCGAGGTGTCCCATCGACGACATTTTGAAACTTCTTAACACCAACACTGAAAATCCATATTTAATTTGGGACAACGCCACGCGAGCTGAATTGATCGTGTTCCTGGAGGAACAGCAGACCTCAATTATCCGTTCGGTATTCAAATATGTTCTAAGTCGTTTTGTCTAATTTTTCCATTTATTTCTGAAATGTTTCTATATTTGCGTATATTTTCTGTTTTAAAGCGATTTTTTTTACTTTAATTTGCAAGTTGACGTAAATTTTACGTTTTTTGACGTTATCTTGCAAGTTGACGTAAATTTGACGATTTTTGCGATTTTAACGTACAAATTAATTTTGTTATTTTACGTTTTTTTGCAAGTTTGATGTAAATTTAATGTTTTTTTGACGTTATTTTCCAATTTTGACGTAAATTTAGCGCTCTTTTGACGTTATTTTCCAAGTTTAACGTAAATTTGACGGTTTTTTAGATTTCAACCTAAATTAATTGTTATTTTACGATTTTTGACGATATTTTATGGTTTTTGACGTTATTTCACTGATTTTGACATTATTTCACGGATTTTGACGTTATTTCACGGATTTTGACGTTATTTCACGGATTTTGACGTTTTTACATTGATTTCTTTTTATATTACTTTCAGGGTGAATGTGATCCGAAATTTGGAGCTGAATTTGAATTTTCAGTTTTTAGTAAAGAGTTGGTCATAGGTGACATCTTTGTACGGATTTACAATGAGCAACCACATTTTGCTATTGAGGTAAAACCGATTGATTGTTAGCGTGAATTGACGATTGAATTGAATTGAATGAGATTAATGTTGTTGTTGTTTTCAGAATGCTAAAGGTTTTACAATCGAACTTCTCGACTACCTGGGCTCGCAAGCGCAATATTTGCATTCACTTTTGTCATTGTCTGAAGTGAATGTGGACACGAAAATGAATGCAATCCGTCTGAACAACGTGCAAATGGCATTAGCAGCCTTGTCGAACGTCATCAGGAGTAACACGGGAGTGGAAATCCAATGCATCGGTCACTTCAAGTTGCTTTTCTGTCTACTGCGACTCGATTTGTGCGCAACTCTACAGCAGTTAGTTTTACAAGTAAACGAAACAAAAGCGAAAACCAATAACTTGTTTTATACCACACAAGTTGCAGTTTTTTCCAAAAAATTGCAGTTTTTTACGAAAAATTGCAGACTTTATGCGAAAAATTGCAGATTTTATGCGAAAATTGCAGACTTTATGCGAAAAATTGCAGATTTTATGCGAAAATTGCAGATTTTATGCGAAAAATTGCAGATTTTATGCGAAAAATTGCAGATTTTATGCGAAAAACTGCAGATTTTATGCGAAAAACTGCAGATTTTATGCGAAAAACTGCAGATTTTATGCGAAAAACTGCAGATTTTATGCGAAAAACTGCACATTTTATGCGAAAAACCTTATTTTAGTGGGAAATTTGACGTTTTAGGCTTAAAACATTAATTAAATCAGGATTTTTCTCTTAAAAACCATGTCCGGGAATTGAAACATAACCGGCCGTATTTGATTGGTCAGATACGGCCCAAAAAATTGGTTTATTTCGATGAAAATAGGGTTTTTAATTTAAAAATGTAAAAATTCAATTTGCAGGTAATTTCTGGTGTGACGAGCAATAACGAATGTGTGAACGACATCGCTGCCTCCTCTGTGATAGTCTACCTGTTATTAGCGATCGAAACTGTTCCTACGAGTCGACTCTTAATCATCGAAATCCTACAATCTTTGATGTCCAACACGAAACTAGTCAAGGAATCCTTAGCCAAAGGTGCACAAATTAATTTTAAAAATATAAAAAAAATTTAAAAAAAAAATTTTAAAAATATAAAAAAAAAAAAAAAATTTAAATAAAAAAAAATTTTAAAAATATAAAAAAAAAAAAAAAATTTAAATAAAAAAAAATTTTAAAAATATAAAAGAAATTAAAAGAAATTAAAAAGAATTTAAAAAAGAATTTAAAAAAAAATAAAAATTTAAAAAAATAAAAATTTTAGAAAAATTGTAAAAAATAAAAAAATTTATAATAAAATTTTTAGAAATTTTTTTTTAGCAAAATTATAAATAAATTTAATTTTTTCCTTTGAAGGTGCCGTCGTGTACTTGCTGGACCTTTTCTGCAATTCGACCAATTGCCAAGTGCGCGAGAAAACCGCCGAATTATTCGCCAAAATGTGCGCGGATAAATTGACGGGGCCGCGAATTCGTCTCATCCTGGCCAAATTCCTTCCCGCCATCTTCATGGACGCCATGCGGGACTCGCCCGAGTCGAGCGTGCACATGTTCGAAGGGGTCCACGAGAACCCCGAGCTCATTTGGAACACGGAGTCGCGCGAGAAAGTGTGCGACGTCGTCAAGAACCTCAAGGACGAGTGCGTTTTCGACTCGAAACGCCGTTTTGGGCTCGTTTTAGTCATTCGTTTTGGTTTTACAGGCATTACAAGCGACAACACGACGACACGACTGTCAATTGGCAACTCAGGGACGATTTTTCAGTGACTTATGCGGATGTTTTCGGGGAGGTGATCATCAGCGGCGTTTATTTGCGGCTTTTCATCGCGAATCCCGGCTGGGTTTTGCGCAAGCCCAAGGAATTTCTGGGGGAGCTGCTCGACACGTGCATCGACTTGTATCATAAAGAGAATATTAATGTGAGATTAATGGCGATTGGATGGCAACAAAAATACGTTTTTGTCACAAAAATGTATTTTTTTAGACACCTGAAGAGCGTTTTTTGCATTTAGTGCATAAAACACTTTTTTTTAAGCGTGTAAATGCAATTTATATGCATTCAAATGCATTTTTAATTATTACAATTGCATTTTGATGCATTTAAATACAAGTTTTATGCATTTTGATGCATTTAAATACAAGTTTTATGCATTTTGATGCATTTAAATACAAGTTTTATGCATTTTGATGCATTTAAATACAAGTTTTATGCATTTTGATGCATTTAAATACAAGTTTTATGCATTTTGATGCATTTAAATACAAGTTTTATGCATTTTGATGCATTTAAATACAAGTTTTATGCATTTTGATGCATTTGAATACAAGTTTTATGCATTTTGATGCATTTGAATACAAGTTTTATGCATTTTGATGCATTTAAATACAAGTTTTATGCATTTTGATGCATTTAAATACAAGTTTTATGCATTTTGATGCATTTAAATACAAGTTTTATGCATTTTGATGCATTTAAATACAAGTTTTATGCATTTTGATGCATTTAAATACAAATTTTATGCATTTGAATGCAATTTTATTGAATTTTGTTGTATTTCGATGCATTTTTATTGAAATTTACGCATTTAAATGCATTTTTATTGAATTTTATACACATTATTGTATTCTTATTCCTTATCAGTCTATTTTTCGTGCATTTTGGATGGACGAATGCATTTTTGTTTGAAAAATACCATTTTAATGCTGGAAATGCAGTTTTACTCCTGAAAATTCAATCTTATGATTATTAAATGCGTTTTTAAGCATGTAAATACAAATTTTATGCATCCTTATCGATTTTTAAGCCTTGTTGTTAATTTTTATATACATAAATGCATTCTTCATGCTTATAAATCCACTTTTGAGCGTATTAAGCATGCAAAGCTCCTTTTTAGATGGCCGAATTGCAATTTGTAATTGTTTTGTTTCACTCGACAGACCGATACCCTTGAAATGGTGACAACGGCAGTTGTGTGTTTACTTCAAGCTCAGCCCAACCTGGCTGACAACGTGCCTTCCTTCGGCCACATTCCAAGGATATTCCACGCCATGACCGCTAGAAAACAAATCGCTTCCAAGTCCACGGTCGTCATAGTCCACCAACTATCCAACAACGACGCGTGCGTGCAGTCGATGGCCCAAGTCGAGTGCGTGCACCCGTTGAAGATGGCCATGAAAACGCGCAAGGACGTGATCGGCGTCGCGTGCGAGACGCTCAATTCCATGATGCAGAAAGACCACGAGGAATTGGTTCAACAAGTGCGAGGAATGCGAGATTGGCGCGAAATTCAATGGTTGATTGTTTTGTTTTGTTCTTTTAGGTGTTGAAATCGGATATGGTGCCTTATTTGTTGAGTTTGCTCGACGGCGGGTTGGACGTGGTTGAAAATCCAGCGGCCACGAAAGCGCAAATTGTTAAGTCACTCAAAGCCATGAGTAGGAGTTTGCAGTTTGGCGAAGAGGTAGATTTGCATTTGGATTTGGGATTGATGGCAGCGGATGGTTTCGATTGATTGGGTTTTTTTTATGGGTTGTGTCATTTTTCACGAAGTTTTGGTTGAGTTTTGTCATTTTTCCATTAAATTTTGCTCATTTTTCGTCATTTTTCGTCATTTTTCGTCATTTTTCACGAAGTTTTGGTTGAGTTTTGTCATTTTTCCATTAAATTTTGCTCATTTTCCGTCATTTTTCGTCATTTTTTGTCATTTTTCGTCATTTTTCGTCATTTTTCACGAAGTTTTGGTTGAGTTTTGTCATTTTTCCATTAAATTTTGCTCATTTTTCGTAATTTTTCGTCATTTTTCGTAATTTTTTGTCATTTTTCAACAAATTTTAGACTTTTTCAACAAATTTTAGACTTTTTCGACAAATTTTAGACTTTTTCGACAAATTTTAGACTTTTTCGACAAATTTTAGACTTTTAGAACAGATTTTAGACATTTTCAACAATTTTACAGTTCATTTTAGTCATTTTTTAACAATTTTTAATTAGTTTTTGTCATTTTTCAACAATTTTGGGTTCATTTTCACCATTTATCAATAATTTTTAATATTTTTTGTAAAATTATTTTTAGTATATTTTAATCATTTTCGGTCGTTAAAAAAAACATTTATTGTGTCAAAAATTGTAATAACTCGTTTATTCATTTCGGTTTTCTTGTTATTTCGACAGATTTCGGGTATTTTAGAAAAATCCAGGGTTTGGAGCGAATACAAGGACCAAAAACACGATTTGTTTATCACCAACACACAAATAGCCGGATATTTACAGCAAGGTAAACTAAAAACCAAACAAAAGCAGCAAAATTCATTTTTCATAACAATATTGCAATTTATGCAGGCTCAGGGCCAACCGTGGCTGGATATTTAACCCAAGGATCAAGAACCATGCCCACAATTCCGCCACCACTGGAAGAAAAAATCGCCAGCCCAACTAAAGATTGAGCCAAAAATTTCCTTCAATTTTAATCGTCAAATTTGATCAAAGTTTAATGGAAAATGATGAAAAAAAAATATATATATTTGTATAAAATAATTACAATTTAGAAGGTCACTACAAGATAAAAACATGTATCATTTTCGAAATTTAGTACGATTTATTCATATTTTCTATAGAAACAGCACAAAAATATACGTCATCACATCGACAATAACATGACAAGTCGTTCCTATTTTAGGCCTTAGTTACTTGACCGTGGAAACTTGTGACATTTATTTTGGACATTTTTAGACCGAGTCTGTTTTAATAGTCTAAAATAAATTTAAATTTCTTTCCTCCGCCGAAGGTTTTGACCGCAATTCGAGCTAAAATATAAAATCAATAAACGGATGAATTTGTGCATTTGTTTACAACAATCAGACCGATCATCGGACTGGAACGATCGGTCCGATCGTCGTCAAGAGCGTCAAGTCGAGTGGGTTTTCGAGTTGAAGCGCCGTTTAGAGATCGTTTTAGTGATTTGTTTTTGTTTTGCAGGCATTACAACTACAACACGATTGTCAATTGGCAACTCAGGACGATTTTTCAGTGACTTAAGCGGATGTTTTCGGGGAGGTGATCAACATTGGTGTTTGTTTGCCACTTCATCCCGAATCCGTGTTGGATTTTCGCAAGCTCGACACGTGCATCGATTTGTACCATAATGAGAACATTAATGTGAGATTAATGAGGATTAGACATTCGAATAGCATTTTTTAAAAGCATTGTGTGCATTAAAGTACATTTATACGCATGAATATACAAATTTTCTGCATGTGAATGCATTTTTATCGGCTTTTATGTTTCAAAATCCAATTTTTTATTTTAGATTGGTATGTGTATTTTTAGCCAGGAAAATGCAATTTTTAATGCTGAAAATACAATTTTTATGCGTGTTAATGCGTTTTCATAAATATTGAAAACATTTTTAAGCATGTAAATGCATTTTTCGTGCATGTAAATCATACAAAGCTACATTTCATGTGGAAGATTGCATTTGTAGTTGCAAAATGCTTCTTAAATGTGGAAAATGCAATTTTTAATGCCAAAAACGTAATCTTTATGCAAAAAAATGCACTATTCGATTCTAGAATACAAAAAAACTCATTTTTCAACTATTTTAAATCGATTTTTGTTATTTTTCGATATTTTTTAATTATATTTTATTCATTTAAAAATGTATTTAGTAAATTTGAATTATTTTTCATTGTGTATAAAATACAAGATTAAAAAAACTTATGAATACTTCATTATTTTCAATAGAAACAGCACAAAAATGTGAATTGTATTAATTTAACACGAGGAGTCACTCGCTCTTTAACCCTCCTCGGACGATCTACACACAGGACAACTCTCCTGCTCATCCAGCCATTTTTGAATACACTAAAAGCAACAAAAACGATTAAAACTCCACAGAAAAACTCCTTTTGGACGTTATTTACTTGACTGTGGAAACTGTGGTGACATTTTAAGGTGCGAGTGGCCTGGATATCTTCTTGACAAATGGCGCAGGGGTCTTGGGGAACATAGGTTTCATCTTTGGCACGTGACTCGAAGAAATCGTTCAAAAGAATCTCGTTTTCACTGATCACCTGTTGATTCTTGACGATTTCTCGTTTTAAAGTGTCGTTTTCGGCGCGTAATTCGCACACGTTTAGTTTTAATTCGTCATTTTCGGTTTGCGCTTGAGTTTCGTTTTCGGCCGATTCTAGAAATTCGTTTATCAGTTGTTCTTGCTCGGCTACGGTTTGGCGTAGTTTGCTTATTTCGTCCTTCAGGTCTCCTTGCTAAGCGGGAAAAGGTTTTTAATGAGTGGGAAATCGTCGGGGCTGAATTTGGGGATATAAATACCAATTGTGTCGACTCATCTTTGTCGAGGATTATCGTGTTCGCTGCCGTTGTTGTGGCGGTTACGCGCGACCGAGCCGGTGCATTCATTTTGAGTAAGTCACGTGACGAGGGAATTTCCCGTCTGACTTTTTAATATTCGCGATTTTAGAAAGGTGTTTTTTAATTTTTATTTTCTTTTGTGTACTAAGATTACGTTTTATCTTATCGATTGTTTGCGTTTGCATTTAAAAATCAATAAACATAAAAAAAATTATATGAAATTATGAAATGTTTTTTTTTTTTTCATTTTGTTTGGTTTTATTTTTTAAAGAGTGAAATGATTTTTTGTTGTTTTATTTTGGGGGGATTTTTTTGTTGAAATAAACAAGACAGAATGAATTTTTATTTATAATGGCGAAGTTTTATTTTGGTTAATAGTTTTATTTTTCGCCACTAGATGACCTGCGCTACCCGGATGTAAGATCATGAATGGCGACGGCGGGAAGACATCGGACTAGGTTTAAAACCTCATTTTAGTGTTTAAAACGCTTCCAACACCAAAACATCGACTCGAATTCGACGAATTAATATTCCACAATCAATCGGACGAAAAAAACCCCGATCAAAAACATCAAACCGTGAGTAAAAATCGCTAAAAATCGATCAAAATCGACCAAATTATAATCAACCACGTAAAACCCCAACAAACCCCAACAAAAACCCGAACTAATCGTCTAAAAACCCATTTTATTCCGTCCAGATCCGTCAAAAAACATAAAAACATCGACAAAATTCCAGTTGAAATTCAAACACCAAGAGCAAACCGTGACGTCACAACATGCCTCACACCACGTGACCGCGTCGTCTGCCCTTTCCGCCGCCAGACGGGAAAGCAAAACGACAACATATATACACACGCGGGCGGCGCACGACGCGGGAAACGTCGTGCCCATGAACCTGTGAAAACACTTCACATCCATATCGCAGTCCATTATCGAGTTATGACAAGTGCCGACTCTCATCAGCGACATTTTTCACGTTTCGCTTAAACCGGCGCCATTAATAGACGCGACGCGACCAACTGTTGAACATCGCCGGTCGCCGTCGCCGCGATTCCCGCCGCGATGCCGGCCCGCAAAGGGCTCCTGGCCCCGCAAAACACCTTCCTCGACACCATCGCCACGCGATTCGACGGCACACGTAAGTTCACCCCCGCCGGTCACGAAAAAACGCGATTTTCGCGACCGGTCGGCGAAATTTGCATTTTTTTACACTTCTGGGTGATGAATTTTTGAGTTTTTATCGACTCGGTGGTAACAGATGGCGGGGAAATAAGGAAATGTTAATAAGCGACTATAAAAAGACGTTTTATTCGTCTCTGCCAATGTTTTTTTTAATTTTTTTATTATTTTTTTTTTTATCTAAAAATATTTTCCGCTACCTGGTTGCGGTCGCGGAGAAAAAAATTCTTTTGAATCGCGAAGGAGATAAAAGATGGAAATAATTGGATGAGAAAAGGAAATTATAAAAATTTAAATTTAAAAAAAAAAAATAATAAAAAAAAAAAAATTTGGATTAGGCCTAACTGGATTTCACGGTTACGGCGCTCCGGTTTATTTATTTTTGTTTTTTTTTATTAAATTAAATTGATTTTTATTTTTTTGGGCGTGTTTTTTTGGGTTTGGGATTTTTTTTTGTTTGTTTTGTTTGGGAAATGGCCGTTTGCCATTGACAAATAGATATTTTATTCATCAATAGAGGCGCTCCTGATTCCTGATAGGCGGCTAACAAATTATTTAAATAAACTTAAATAGATTAAAGTGTTGGCATTAAAAATTTAATGCGACGCATTTAATTTATCTGATTGAATTCTACCACAATAATAAATGAATACGTGAATGAATGAATAAATAAATAAATGAATGTGCAAATAGGAATTAAATTGCATCTAAAATTGATAGAATCGGGCTTAATCGTGCTTGAATTAGGCCTAATGGCGTTGAAATTGGCCTAAATTGCTTTAATTAGGCTTAGTTTGATTGAATTTGGCTGGAATTTGCACGAATTGGGCCTGATATTGTTTGTTTTAGGCCTGAAATTGGTCGAATTGGGCCTAATATGCTTGAATTTGGTCAGATATTACTTGAATCAGATATTATTTTGTTTGTTTTAGGCCTATAATTGCGTAAATTACTCGAATTGCGCATAAATTGGCTAAAATTAGGCTTAGTTTGATTGAATTTGGCCTGAAATCGTTTGAGTTAGGCTTAATATTGTTCGTTTTAGGCCTGTAATGACTTGAGAAATTGGAATCAGGGCTAAAATTGCACGAAATTTGAGAAATTTTGTTGATTTTTGTTGATTTTTGTTGATTTTTGTCGATTTTTGGTGGTTTTTGAGCGAAATATTTATTAAAGAGGATTTTTTGTCTTCGCTAATTGAGACTGGTGGGATGATGTGTAAAATTGAGATATAAATTACCTGAAACATGCTTTTAAAATGCATTTAACGGACGAGTTGATTGCCGACATGCAGGGTCGGACCAGTTGTGCTCGCCTCGCATCCAATTTAGAATACGAAACCTTAGAGTCGGCTTCTCTGCCCAACGGCTCACAATTGACCGCCTTAATCACTTTGCTGCAATACATTGCGCGGTCGAGTCTAATTAACACCAGGTATCGCCTTTTTGCCCCAACTATTAACACTGCGAGGTGACTAGACTCATAATTAATGAAATTTCACCAAAAAAAAATAAATTTATATCTTGAATTAAAATATTTCATTTTTATGTTGATGGAAGAGAATGCATTGGGAAGTGCACTTTCCTGGTTGTAAATCAGTTTAAAAAATGGTTGGTAAATATAAATCTCTCGTAGCGCTATCGAAAAATGATAAATTTGTGAAAGTTTTCCGGGATGCGAGTTATCTGGATAAGTGAAAATGCGAATTTTACTTTTCTGGTAAACTGATCATGTAAACGAAAGTTTTCT
Organism: Strigamia acuminata; assembly: GCA_949358305.1. Taxonomy (NCBI): domain Eukaryota; kingdom Metazoa; phylum Arthropoda; class Chilopoda; order Geophilomorpha; family Linotaeniidae; genus Strigamia; species Strigamia acuminata. The sequence goes on from OX442320.1 coordinate 10,816,218, forward strand.
AGAAAATTCCAGTTGTACGAAGTAGATTTTGGGCGTTTTGTGCATTGCAGACTACGTGTAAACACCTGTACATGCGTAAAAGTTCTTTACTGGCCGTAAAGTTTCATACCACTTATCAAAAATGGCAGCAATTATAAACACAAATTACATATTCCTTTGTTTTATGACAAATTTTAATGCATTAAAAATTTAGGAATAAGTTTATTTTATTGTAATAATGTCAGAAATAAATTGTCATTTCTGTAACAGTCACAGAAGTTATTTTATGTAACAATGGAGGGGTGGACCTATCATTATTGGACGCACCTTAAACGCACACGGTTAACTAGACAAATAAAATCCGAATTTTCACGTATTTGGACGTAGTAATTGTCAGGAGACAAAGGGGTAGCGCAGTCTGGACCTCGATAAAAATTTTCAATAGTATCCGGACCCCACTTAAAATTGTTCGTCGACCCCTGGCGTAGAACACCGCGTTAAAAAAATTGCTATAACGAACTTGTGTGGCAGCCATTTTGAATTTGAAGGTAAAAAGGCGTAGCGAAAACGGTGGGTTTTCGCACCTGCTTGGCTGGAGACGACAAGGGCGAAAAAGTGATGCGTGAACACGTCGCGCGCATGCGTCATGTGTGTTTAATACTGTCGGTCGCATCCCGGGAGAGTGTCGACCACTGACCTGAATATCAATGCTCTGTGCTGTGATCAATGATGTCGAGTGGGTGTTGCGGACACATTGGTTTTATCAATCGAGTTATTTTTAGCAACAATCTTATCGCGGGAATAGACGCATTATCAAAACACTGACCCCGAAGGGACGGAGGCAGCCACGCGGGCGACACTGACCATGATTCAGCGGGCGGACGCGCGCAGCACGTGCCGGTGGAGAAGATTTGTGTTTGCCAAGGTTGATGGCTCCTCGCTTGTTTACTGTTGCGCCATTTTGGAAGATGTGGAGTTATTGGATCGAGTGGAATTTGAATTTGTTTGATGTTAATTTGGTTTTGTGGAGGACAAAAAAATTATTTTTGTGCGACTAAGTGGAATTTTTACTTATTAATTACCCGAAATGCAGTGCGTTTATTAGGAAAAAGAAAACGACTGTCGATCTAATCATTACTAGGAAAGGAGGGAGGAAAGCGGTGCTGGATTACCAAATAGGCAGATTAGGTTTCTAATGTAACCAATGTACTCATTCTTGACTTATGAAATTTAATAAATAAATAAGACTATAGGCTTAATAGTTGCAGTTATTGTAAATGATATATAAGCGATAGAAACTGATGAAATGAGAGCTCAAAGCAAGGCTGAACTGGAAAGAAATTTAGTACTGGGAAATTTGGATAGTTCGGACCACGGGAATAAATTTAGTATCGGGTAATCTGGATAGTTCGGACCACGGGAATAAATTTAGTATCGGGAAATCTGGATTGTTCGGACCACGGGAATAAATTTATACCGGGAAATCTGGATAGTTCGGACCACGGGAATAAATTTAGTATCGGAAATCTGGATAGTTCGGGCCAAGGGAACAAATTTATACCGGGAAATCCGGATAGTTCGGACCACGGGAATAAATTTAGTATCGGAAATCTGGATAGTTCGGGCCAAGGGAACAAATTTATACCGGGAAATCCGGATAGTTCGGACCACGGGAATAAATTTAGTATCGGAAATCTGGATAGTTCGGGCCAAGGGAACAAATTTATACCGGGAAATCCGGATAGGTCGGACCACAGGAATAAATTTAGTATCGGGAAATCTGGATAGTTTGGACCACGGGAATAAATTTAGTATCGGGAAATCTGGATAGTTTGGACCACGGGAATAAATTTAGTATCGGGAAATCTGGATAGTTCGGAACACGGGAACAAATTTATACCGGGAAATCCGGATAGGTCGGACCACGTTAAGCGCTAATGTAGTTATTGTACAAATTAATATATTTTATTACGCTGCAGCATACAGTGATGGTCTAGTTTTTTTGAACACAAATGTGTGTTCATTACATGTAATGGCTGTTCGAAATACGATAGTTTGGGAAGGGATACAATGACAAGTTGCAAGCCAGCTCTACGTGTTTTAAATACAAATGATGCTGGATGGCCTCTACTGCCCACTTGGGCACTTTACCGCACGTGCGGGTGTTTACATTGCAGTTTTCTGTATGCAGTGTTGTATCGAACGAAAAATTCGAACTTGCTCCACTTTTAAGAGTGAACTTGAACGAAGTTTGAGGATATAAACGTTGCAAAAATGTTAGTTTGACATTTTCATCATCAAAACATTCATTTCTAATCACTTTTTACAACGAAAACAGCCATGAAAACGACTGCATTACTAAAAAAAAGTGTTTTTTGTCGTCTGCAATCCACAAAATGTAACAAAACATTTTAATTTGTAATAAAAAATTGAAAAATGAACGTGAACTTGAACTTAGTTGACTTCGAAAAAAATTTTTCACATGGTCATGAATGCGAACTTGAACTAGCTGTGTGCGCAAAACGCGCATAGCATTAGCATTAGCCGTATTAAAGGTAAAAATCTTTGTATTAATTTGCCGGTGAAAGTGATGGGGAGCTTCGACGTACTCTCCTAACCTTTTCTGATGAAATCCAAATGGGCGTGTCTCGCTGTTCATGCTTGAAAGACCCTTGAAGAGTTGGGAGGAAAAAGGGATTGATCGATCTGGAAATCAATGCGTCGGTCTCTTCAGGAAGGATCACGTGGAGTCAAAGAAAAATGGCGTGATGACGACACCTTGAATGTTAATAAATAAATAGATGAAGTTTTGGTTTGGGTTTGTTTTTGTGGAGAAATGAATTAGTTTTTGAAGGTAAAAGCGAAAGAAAGAAAAAAAGATTGGGGAGGTTGTGTGTAATCGGATTAAAGGCCTCCCTGGTGGTGACAAGTGATACTTAACTGCATATCAGGGCTGCGATGAAAGAGAGTGGAGCGAAGCGGGTTACAATACATGCACAACAAGTGCAGGGGCCAACCGCAAATGACGTATTTATTGGTGCTGGGGTGGTTTGGCGCGGTTAAATGGCGGTGAAAGGTGGAAATGTTAATAAAAAAATATAAATAAGGGAAATGTGGAATTGTTTTGTTGGCGTGGAAACGTCAAAAGCAATTTGTTGTGTTTTATTAAGTGTTTTTTTTTGGGGTGAATTATTATTAGCTGTCATATTGTTTGTGTATGTTATTATTGTTATTTAATATTATTATTTTTTTTTACATTTTTTTAAAAAATTTAAATTGTGTAAATCAATCGATAATCTCGAAGGCCCTGCAGGAAAATTGAACGACGTCGTCCAATAAGTCTGTTAATGGATCTTCAAATTTCTCGTTATTGCTTTGCATTTTGGGAGTGGAGAGACGCTTTGAATGTAATTTTCTGTTTGGTTTGCAAATTCTGGCACCAGCTGTGGGAGGATCCACGTTTTTATTATTTATTTATTTATTTTTATTTTAGATTTATGGGATATAATTGCAAATTTTGTTTGTTTTGGTTGAAATTTTCCATGTGGTTAAAAAATATATTGATTTTTGGTGAATTAAGTATATTATTTCTACATTAAATAATGCATTTCATATAATATAATTGAAAAAACTCATTTCTGAAATGCATTCATATTGGGGATGCATTTCGTAATAGATTTTACATAAGCATTAAAGCTAGGTTCACACTTGTGTTCACAATAGACGCGACGCAAGGAAGAATTAGTCAAACGCAACGCAGAGTCTGTTCACACTGTAGGGAACGTGTGAACAGAGCTGAAACAATTGATGTTGTGTCTGGCCAATCAGATGGTTTCAATGAAACTTGGAATTGGATTTAGTTCTAGAACTAATTCCAGAATCCGAAAATGGCGGCCTGTTTGCATGTGGCAAAGTCTCGCCAACCAGACGTGATTCGACGAGAGTTGGAGTCGATCGTGAGTGGTTGGCCGCAAGACTTTTCCTTGCATTGCGTCGCTTACTTCAACTTGGAGTTGAAGCAGGAATTGGCGTCAGCGTCAAGAATTTTTGGACGCAAGCAGCTTGCGTTGCGTCAGTTTTCTTGCGTTGCGTCTAGTGTGAACACAAGTGTGAACCTAGCTGTGGTGTATTGACACCACAAGGAATTATGCAGGTTTAAGTGCATTGAAAAAGTACATTGTATTGGCAACAATACAATGTATAAGACATCATGCAGCTTCCATCTTTGGCCAGGTAACCAGACAATAACGCAGCTACTTCTGTCAGTGAAGTAGAGTAAGGATTTTAGGCCAAAGACCTTTAACCTTGCTTATTTCCACCAGGAGGGCAAAGATGGGAAACTAGCTTAATGTGAAAACGCAAACCTAATATGTTGCAATTTTTGTACCATATGGGTTTAATTGGTAATATGCAAATTATCACATTAAGGCTTATTTTTTAATTTATTGGGAGGAGGTATGGTTTCCTGGAATTGTGAAAGGCTTTGTTTATTTTAGGTTTTAATCTAATGTTTGGTGCTAGGCAACTGGAGAAGGAGAAAACTTGATGGGATTCTTGTTATTCTTTTAAAGGTGGTGTTGTGTTACTTGATAAAAGTGGCAACAATTGAAATTTGATTTGATTTTAAGATGGAATTTTGCAGAATTGGATTAGGAATGAATTTTTATTTATTTCTCTGGTTTTTTTTTTTTTTATATTTTCAGTTTCAGATGACAGGAAAAATCGATTTTGTGATTAGGAATTAAAAAGTTTTCTCGAATAATCGGCTTTTAAAAAACAGTGGAATTATTTTTTATAATATTGGGAAACCTAAAGGAAATGAAATGAAATTACAAGAAAATGTGTATTGCAGGGAAGATTCACTTTCGATCTTTTCCGTTTCGACTTTGTTCGATAGACCTTTGGAAAAATGTGGTCAGGTAGTACGATCATGTGATTGCAACAATTGTTGCCCACCTTTATGAGATAACATTGTAATTTTTTATTGTGGACGGAGCCAAAGTGCATTACATCATAATTTTTTTATGATGTATACGCTTGTGGTTTGCGTGGACATCAAAATGATTGTTTTGATGACATCGCTTAATGCCATCACGCGATATTCCATTTTTAGACTCGTTACAGCCTTGAAAATGGGTCAGGAGGCCATTTTGTGTCCAAAAATTGTCTTCCTGTTGAAATATATCATCAATTTTTGGATATTAGTTCATCAAGTTGGATTTTTGAAAGCATTATTGATTTTGATGTAAAAAGGTGTTCTGATTAGGCTCTGTAGAGTTTGTAATGAGGTCCAATCGATGTGACATTCAATAAACGAAGTCTTAATTGGATTTGGTTGTCTCTTGTAAGATGATGCAGCTTTGTAATGTGGAATTTAAGCCTATGGACATATCTTTAATTATGCAACTTTTCACTTAAAAAGTGCAAACTAATTAAATCAGATTCATTAGTGATGAAAGTACAAATATTTCTTGGCAAGACATAACATTAAGAGATGGTGAAATGGGGGTAAAAATGACATTTTTAAGGGTTGGATGGGCAAGCAGCCATCTTTTTTGTCTGGGTTATTGCTCTGATTAAATTTAGTTGGTCCAACTATATTTATTTCTATGTTGATTTTTTTTTATCTGTCTTCAAGTGACAGGATGTGGAATAAAATTGAAATATTGTTTTCTAAGCTCTAAATTTGGTTGGTATTTAAATATTGGTGGAATGATATTTCATAGAAAAACCTCAATGTCAAAATTCCATTAGGAAATCTCAATGGGGTTTCCAGCCTACAAGTTCCATTGCATCATTTCAAGCTGGGTCTCTGAGGAGAGGATGGAGAAAAAGCAAAATGAATTTTTTCCCTCCTGAAATTGAGGTGACCAAAGTGTTTAGGGTTTGCAGAGCAAAGATTGGAGCTTTTTCTCTCTTTTTCTTCAAACAAAGGAGGGGGAGGAGGGAAGTAATAAGAGATTGTCTCTCATAGTCTTTGTGGAGGAAGATATTTTTTTGGGAAGAAAAATTGGTTCTAAATGGAAATATTACATGAATTATGGATTAAAGAAAACTAAATAACAACAACTCTTTATTCTCCGAGTCGGGGTCTCCGTGTCGCTTTGTCCAGCGAGCGATGACTGAAGAAGACACGTCGATATCACCGGGAAGTACAGAAGAAAACCACAACATAATCCCAACCGGAAACACCAGAGCTCTCTTTTAGTACCACTGAGACAAGCCCACGTTATTACTATTATTATCTCCGCTGCGTCACCGTTGCCTCAGAATTTGAATGTCGAAAAGCGGATTTTCGACATTCACCTGACGTCATTTAACGGCTGGGAATTTTTTCACTGCTAATGTTGTTCGTGACGTTGCAAAATCAATATTTGGGAGAGCGGATGCGGATGTCTCTTGAGACTACTTCATATATCATAAACAGGGTGGTTGACAAAACAGCACAGTGGCGAGATAATCAGGACTTTTGTAGCTGTCTTGGAAGGCAAAGAGATGAAGATGTATTGATATTACGGCACAAATAGGCTGTGATAAATGATGGATGGTGAAATTTGACTGCAAACGACGTGGTGTTATTGAATTTATTGACCTGGAGCTGCGTTAACTCATTCAAAATGAAAATATCAGAACAGCTATGTCAGCTTCGAAAATGGCTTTTGGGTGGGAATGCAAGCGTCAAATTTGAAATCGAAAAATCATTTCTCGTAAAGAGTTTTATCAAAAATATAGTTGAGATGAAAATATTTTGTATTTTAATCTGGAAGGCTATGCATTGTAGCCAAAATTGTAACTACAGGTGAGGAATCAGGTAAAACCAGCCTCAATTTCGCACTTGTACAAGACAGCTTATAGTTCGCACAAAAGTGGTGGATGGGGGGAGGGACCGGGAATGCCCGGGTACGGGTACAGAATTTTATTGGAGACGGGTAACGGGCGGGTAACGGGTACGGGTACAGAATTTTATTGGAGACGGGTAACGGGCGGGTAACGGGTACGGGTACAGAATTTTATTGGAGACGGGTAACGGGCGGGTAACGGGTACGGTTTTTACGCCAATGCACATCTCTGGGGAGGGTCCTGTATTAATCGTAAGTTTCACTCGTCCACGAAAACACGTGTTAGAGATGTTTGGAAGATTTAGTGGCGCTTGTTATTGCCATACATTCAGCTGTCACAAGATTGGGAGGAACGGCAATTTGAGCTTGTAGTCGGGTTTACATCTTCGGTGAATCCGCTCGCTCGCACACCAGTTATTTCTCGGTATAAAGAATTTAACTCTTGTTGATGAGTAGTTTTTTCACTTGGTGGACTAAATCGGCCATACTTTAGTTTTCCACATGAAGACTTTTGTAGTTTACCTTGTCCACGCTTCTTTTCCTCGGATGAAGACAATCCCCATCAGTTAGATAGACTAAATAATGGATCTGACAAAACAATTTGTACCGTACCGGAAGTTGAAACAAACATTCATGTCAAGTTAAATAAAGAACCTTTAAAAATGGCTGCCAGTTGCTCCGTGTTTGTCAAGATTAATACCGCAGTATTATGGAAAGATGGTATACAATCACATCTTAAAGATATCCTAACATCTCGAGAAGAGGGTTTAAATTGGTCACTTAATTCCAGAAACAGTCATTCTTTAACTGTCTCATTATCTTTTAAACTTAATGAAAAGTGAACCCACCATAAATGAGTGACGTCAAAAGCAATTTAACTTAACTTTTGCATTTGAGATTGCAGCAGGAAACCAATTAAATCCCAGCTTGCTTCCGAAGAATCAATCTAAGATAAAAAAAAATAAGGAATTTTTTTCCCTTTGCTTTTTTGTTTGGAGGTTCATGTGCACTCAAGTGGCACGTGCAAACTTTTCGGAAATGGTCAAATTGCACAGCACAAAGGGGCTTGTTCGATACCATTTATGACATCAGACTAGTTTAACGATGAATCGAAGGGCAGTTTTGTTTACATGTAAAGATTGAGTTCAGTTTAGCTGAAGGACTCCAAAAAATGATGGAGTTTTTATATACTTTTATTATTTTTTTTATCAGTCCAAATAATTGATATAAGACTCGAGTTATTGGAGTGACTTGCAATTGTCTGATGTTTCACCTAGTGGCAAAATACGAAATTACTCACAAGTTCAATTGTCAGCATAGAGTGAGGGTCCAGTTTTTTTGAACACGACAAATAGAATATTGGCACGTGTTTTGCGCAAAACTATCTTCTCATAAAAAATGGATGTTTATAAACTTTTCGTCAAACATTCAAAACGCCTCGAAGTATGTAGAAACGTGACTGAATTGACTAATTTTTTTTGTCCCCCTGAATCAAAAGTTTGACACAAATTCAATAGATGTGACTTTTTTTACGCAATACAAGTCCATGTTTTCTATTTATAGCCACTTTGCGGGCAAAAATCGAAAAGTAGGTCGGATTATTTTCAATTCGTACCTATTTTTAGTCGAAAGGAGGCGTATAATAGGACTTATTTGAAGGACAGACTTGTTTTCTTGCTATGATATTGAAAATCCATTGCGCGTGATCCACCTAGCGATGAATTATTAAGCGTAACGGCACCCACAAGCGGTGTAGGTTTTCCGAAATAGAAGTGGATTAAATTATTCACACGCGGCATTTTGACTCTATTGGTTGAGGCAAAAAAAACAAGGAAGTTAACCCTCTCTAATGTCTATTTAAAACCCGAGACGAAATAATGACAATGAAGTTGAAACCATTTTATCCTCATCGACGTGTTAATTATTTAAATTCATCCTAACTGTGCTTGAATGGAATTAAAGTGCTCTTATGAGATTGGTGGATATATACTACACCTTGCGGCCAGTATCTTGATGCACATGGTGGACGTGTAGAGCATCTCTTGTAATAAACTTACCGATTGTGTGTTTTTATTTGAGAATTGCGCTTTAATCTGGCAAGCGTGGGCGATATGCGTGACGCGCGATATTTGAAATCTTCCATTATTTTTAGGGCTGTGACTAAGTGGGAAATCTTTTTTGGAATTTTTTAGTAGTGGAAACGTGATCTCCTGGTCCCCCTATATACCCCCTATTTCTGTGTAACATGAATTCTGAAACACCCTGTATATTGTAATAAACGACGCCTAGAACAAAGGTCAGGCATTGAAAGAGTTATCAACATACATGCTGGTCATATAGATGATTCGCGAGGTGACCATAGGTGGACTCACCTACATTGTTCATAATCGAAGTGCAGAAAATCGTTTGGGCAAAATTTTGTAGGTAAATTGTTAAGGCCTAATTTACTGCTTAGACTCTTTGTCACTGCGTAGTGGACATTTCTGCTTGGCTTCTCTATTGGGAGGGAACGGCATCCAGGCACACTATTTATTCTAACGGCCCATTAGAGGGGTCCAAAGCACATTATTGTAAGCTTATGTGGTCAAATGGTCTTGCAGTAGCCGGCCATAACAAATGTTATGTCACTCCGAAGACTGATAACTTGCGGTTGTTTGTGTCGGAGTACACAAGGAAGTTAAACGAAAAGAAATAGTCGGTTGGAAATTTTAAGTGATGTCTTCAACTGGTGTTTACAAGCTAATCTTGTTGAAGTTCTCTGGTACTCAAGAGCAACACAGATGTGGCGCTTCAATCTTTCTCCTACAAAGTGGAATTGATTTCTTCCTGTAGCATTGATGCATGGGAGAAAATCATTATTCCTTGCACGGTTAGGTAAAGAGCAGTGAGTCATTGTCGGATTGCCCAAATGAGCAATTCCAAGCGATGCCTGTACAGAAATTTACTCACCAAGAGCAATACAATGCATGTCTAGACACTGCCTTTAAATATCTCTTGCATGACATTTCACCAACTGGAAGTTTTAGGACCATCTTTAGTGAAGGAACAAAGGATTTGCTTTTAAAGGGTTTGCCATTTGAGTCTCTAAGCAGTGAGCTTGATGACCTTTTGTGTTTCTTTCTTGTGCCAGCTGTGGCTTTATTCAGGTGCAAACAGTGCTGTTATTAAGCACACAGTCATTGCCACTGGTTGCAAAGCATACAACATAAGACCTTCTTGTCTGGATTAAGTTCATCTGATGGGCAATCTTCCAATGTAGGCAATCAAGATGTTTCTTTGAAAACATCTGTATATTTACCTTTTATCCACAACCAGCAAGGCATGACATTAATCATAGACCTGCAGGTAGATAAGAGGCACTGCATGGAAATTGCTCAACCTTTTTGTATTTGTATTTTTTCTTGAAGAAAGGTGTCCTGGGGAGGGTAAAGAGAACTAAGTGTTGCCGCTTCATTAAGTTTTTGATAAACATTAAGTCTTTTGGACCTATTTACAAGCGAAAGCTTTTAAAATAATGTGTTGTACAGTTTCAGTCTTCGCCAGGGGTTTCGCAAACAGCAATTATTGGATTTTACTAACCACACTATTGAAACCTTGCACGACTGTTTTAAATGGCTTGTGAAATGATCTTACATGTGCCGAAATTAAACCCAATCGCTGAAAACCACACAATATTATGTTTGCGGTTACCGGCTTGCGAGAGGCGAGATGGCACCCGAGCCACCCACTAACCGGGACGAATAAAATTCATAAACGCACAAAGCATAGATTTTTTTTAACATTTATTATTTTCATTTTTATTATCATTGTTCACAACTAGCATCCTCTATAAAATTAGTAGCAAACTTAAAAAAACCTAAACAGCACTTTAACTAATTGACCTGAAAATTGTCCATAAACTCGTAATGTCTTATATTGCGGTGGCTTATAATCGAGGGCTACTGAAATTTTGCCGCGACTTGAATTCAAGGGCAAATTGTAACATAGAGGGCGACTTTAATGCGAAGAAATACGTGATATTAAAAAAAATTGAAGTGGTCTTGCATCTTCAGAGAACCCATCTTACACCTCCAGGGGGTGCATGCACCACCAGTTGAGAAGCCGTTTTTAAGAAAATGGATAAAGTTAGGTTTGCTGGGGGGCCTAAGGTAGAAACAGAGTCAGCGAAATGATAGCTGGAATGATCTTCCGCTCGAGCTTCGTTCTTCCGTCTTTGACTGCACGTTCGTTTGCTGTTTGTCTCACTGTCGTCATTTCCATCGTCGCCTCTATCGTGTTAATTGTACTTTTCTTGTAACCTCTTCTTTTACTCCATTGGAGTGCGATTAAATAAATAAATAAATGGATAGACCTCAAGAAGTTGAGCGTCGGTCACATTGCGTTGATGTGACTTAGGAGGGGATTTGATGCTGAGAAGAAGCGTTGACCTTGCTTGAGATGGAATTTGCATGTTATTACATGCTGGATTTGAGCTCTTGTAGGGTTTGTGGTTGAGAGTGCTGCTTGAAACCAGGTCCGAAGACTGATTTTGATCTAACGCTTAAATGCCATCCGTTGATTCTAATGGAAAGAAGTGAGAAAGGGTGCAAGCAGGAAATGAAAAACAAGAACCGGATTATTGGAGAACCGGTTGATTAGAAGTGAAAATAATTGGACTATGGATTTGTTCTTTTTTTGAATTATCTTCCTTTTTGAATGTGGAAATGGCCACTAATCCTGTGTTAATGAGACCTGGGTTCAATGTTAGAGAGATTTATCTGATTGACATTTCTGTTGAAGTGTTTTTCACATGTGGCAAATTACTGAGGGATGAATTTATCCGTTCCATTTCTTCGTCTCTAAGAGAACGGCAACAAACCATTATAATAACCAACGACCGAATGTGATTTCAATTATCCGATCACTAATTGGCCGGCTTTTTTCCCCCTCCTCTTGTTAGTGATTGGTTATTGCCAAGTAAAGTGAAAAGCTCTACCTAGTTTGAGAAACAACTGATGTTGATTTAAGGGAGTTTTTATACACTACGATAACCATATTTATTCTACATTTATAATGGTTGAAAAAACATCGGCTTCGATGCAAAATATTTGTTTCTCGGAGGGCCTAGAGTGTCTTCTCTGGTGGTTTTTGGCTCAATAAGTTTGCATTTTGCTGTGGCTTAGAATATTACTTTTGTGGAAAACTGCATGTGTTTACAAAGAATCAGTTTTCTAACAAAGGTGACGTCAGCTTTTCTGGATAAGTAATGAGTGGGTGTTTACATTGCAAATGGCAATGCGCAAAACACCCAAAATCTACCTCAAACAAGTGGATTTTAGTTTTCCAGATAAGTTTGACTTTTCCGAAAAACTGATTTGTTTACATGATCAGTTTTCCGGAAAAGTAAATTTCGCATTTTTACTTATCTGTATAAGTGAGTACATGTAAACATGGTAATTGTGACTAAATCACTTCTGGTTTGAGGATTTCAACTAAAGTAGTTGTCACAGTTGGCATTTTGGCTCGACATACATGGAACGTCTAACGCTAGTGGTAGTTCAGAAAAAGTAATTTAGTGAATGGCTATTGTTTGTTTGGGCCATTTTTTTGCTTTACGGAGAGTAAATAAGTGACAGTATTGAAGAAGTAAAGCTATATACAGTTTTGGCAATGGGGATAACTTCCTTGTTTGACTTTTAGGTCACTACCCGTAGGTTGTCGATATCAATTTATGCTTGATTTCATTTCATGGGCTTTGTTTTATGTAAAACCAGATGCAAACTCTGAAACATCACCTCCAGGATTACTACCCAGGCAATAAAGCAGTAGTGAGTGAAGCTAAATCAGAATCGATTTCTGAGAAGCGAGCAATAAATAAACAAATAAATACTTCTAGCTATGAGAAACCAACTTATTTCCAAAGAAAAATAGGCAAAAAAGATGTCATTGACACATAGTCCTTGATGAAGGAGTTAATTGGAAAGGGAGAAATTGAAGTGATGCTTACGCCAGATTCTAAAATAATTGCTCTCGAACCCAAAACTTAGAGATTGTATAAGAGAAATTTTGTGTATAATTATTGCCATTTTGAATTTGTCGGTATTAATATTTGTACGGTAATATATTATACAACCCCTGACAAATAGTATCGAATACTTTTTTCCCAGCAATCATCTTCTCACTTTGGCTGGCCGTAACTAAGAAAAAAAAGGTGATGGCAATAAACTGTCGAGAGATTTAGAAACTACACTTTATTTGGAATAAAACAGCGTTTTGAGATGAGACAATAGGTGCATTCAATATCGATAAGGAGAAGTGACTTCTTTCACTTATTTGACTTCTCACAACCGGATATGACGACTTTTGTGTCATATCTCTGATAAGTCGTTTCGAAAGAAGTCAAATAAGTGAAGTAAGGAGAAGTGAAAAAATAGTTACTTGTTCTTATGAGTAAGTCACTTAAATAATGGTGCGCATGCGCATATCGCCTCGTTTTGGAAATTTTTGGCTGCCATATTTTCCGATCTAATTCGCTCATCGCAATGTTGCCTAAAACAAAATAAATATGTGCTCTAAAATTCTAAAAACCACATGAACTTCTACCTAACACAAGAAAAAGAGATGCATGTGGTTTTTAGAATTTTAGAGCACATATTTTTTTTGACGAATGCGAGATTGACATTTGCGTCTTGGTTTGGCAGCCATTTGCAATACTTGTTCTGAGCATGCTCAGAACTCGTCACAACTGGATAGAAGTCAAATACTTAAGTAAATTAATAAGCGCGTTCAAACATAAGTCACTTCTTTCAAATGACTTATTTAATAAACTTAAAGAGAAGTCACTTCTCCTTATCGATATTGAATGCTCCTAATATCTTTTTATTTATCACAGAAAAATACAAAACGGAAAATTAAGTGTTGGAAAAAAAATGAAATAGCTGCTTAGCTTAATTGAATTATGCTATACTCAAAACCACTACAACGTTGATCTATTTCAGCCTGTTTACGCCTAACTGTGTACTGTGTTATACTACGTGCAAAAGTAGTTCTGTGTCAAAACATCACCTTTGACAATGTTGGTAATCGATTACAATGTCTGGAGTTTGAGTACAATTCTGGTGTTATGAGCTACTTTTTTGTGTCCCTGCACCAGTGAAATAGATCAACGTTGTGGTGGTTTTGAATATAGGTGGGAAGTCCTATAGTTAATAAAGAAACTTATGTAGAAATTGAAGTGCTTGAATCAGCGAAGACCCACGCGTAGATTGAATTTAACGAACATAACGACTACGCTCATTGGTGCAGATGTAAAGGTTTTAATGAATTTAAATTAAGTGTACAAGTTTGTCGTTTAATCTATACATTAAGACATGTAACTGAAAACGTGATGCTTGAGTTGTATAGTGCTAATGGGTATCACGTGCCACATTAAATAATCAATAGCACCACGAGTTTGGATTGTGTGTCTTCGCTGCACCTCGCAATGAAATCTAGGGTCAATTTTGAACTCCAAAAGTGTTTTTATTTTTTTCCTCGAAAACAGGATTTTCGTTCTGAAATTTCATGTATTTTCATTTAACGTCCGAACAAAGGGAGACTATCGACAAATTTTGTCGAATGTTTCCGGGGCGCGAATTCTATTGAAACGCGTGTTGGTAATTACGGGTTCAACGGAAGGATTTGCAAATTGAGTTATTGTGAGATGGAAATGCGAATTTGAAATTGAGTTTAGCGGACTAAGCCGTAGTTTAGACGCGAGTGGATTATCTGTCAGCGGGATGTTTAGTTTAGTGTTGAAGGTGATGACTGTTTTGAGATTTATGTTTGATTTTTGTCTGATTTGCAGATAGCAACTTTGTTTTGGGCAATGCTCAAGTGCCGTCGCTCTATCCAATTGTCTACTGTTCGGACGGATTCTGCGAGTTGACCGGATTTGCAAGAGCGCAGATTATGCAAAAAGGATGCAACTGTAAATTTCTCTACGGTCCCGACACAAATGAGGAGCACAAACAGGAAATCGAAAAGGCGTTGGAAGGGAAGACGGAATTGAAATTAGAAGTCATCTTTTACAAGAAATCAGGTAAAAATGGGCTCTAGAAGCAAAAGATGGGGGAAATTAGACGGAAAGTTGATTTCTGGCTAGGTTCGGATTTTCAGGTGGAAAAATGCATTTTTATTAGTTTGATTTATTTTGAGCTGGAAAAATGCATTTTTATTAGAGTTTGATTCGTTTTGAGCTGGAAAAATTGCATTTTGACTAGGCTTGTGCGCGTTGCCAAAATAACGGTCGGCGTTATTTTTATGCACGATAACGCAACGTGTTCGTGCAAAAATAACGCCTTCCGTTATTAACGAATAACGCAGTAACGCCACAACGCCGAGCAACGCCAAATAACGCCACAACACAATTTTTTCCATCGTTTTATCTGAAAATGCTTCGTTTTGAGTCAAAATTTTTGACTCAAAACGAAGCATTTTCAGATAAAACGATGGAAAAAATTAATTTTGATGAAAAATTACGCATTTTCGGGTGTAGGGGTACAGCAATGAACTTTCTGTGAAATTGTGCATCTTCAGGCGAATTTAATGAATTTTCAGACAAAATAAATGCATTTTCACATAAAATAAATGCACTTTCAGCAAAATAAATGCATTTTTGAAACAAATAAATGCATTTTTGAAACAAATAACTGCATTTATGAAACAAATAAATGCATTTTTGAAACAAATAAATGCATTTTTGAAACAAATAAATGCATTTTTGAAACAAATAAATGCATTTTTGAACCAAATAAATGCATTTTTGAACCAAATAAATGCATTTTTATGGAAAATACTAAAGTAAATTTCTTTTGAGCTGAAACAATTTCATTCCCATATCCCATGCAAAATGATGTACTCCGTATCTTGGATGAAATAATGCATTTTCATGGGATAAAAATGATGCATTTCTTGCAAAACGATGCGTTTTTGGTGTAATAATGCATTTTCAGGCTTAAAAAAATGCATTTTCAGGCTTAAAAAAATGCATTTTTAGGCTTAAAAAAATGCATTTTCAGGCTTAAAAAAATGCATTTTCAGGCTTAAAAAAATGCATTTTTAGGCTTAAAAAAATGCATTTTCAGGCTTAAAAAAATGCATTTTCAGGCTTAAAAAAATGCATTTTTAAGCAAAAAAATGCATTTTTAGGCAAAAAAAAAATGCATTTTCAGGCAAAAAATATGCATTTTCAGGCAAAAAATATGCATTTTTAGGCAAAAAAAAAATGCATTTTCAGGCAAAAAATATGCATTTTCAGGCAAAAAATATGCATTTTCAGGCAAAAGAAATGCATTGAATGGTAAAATAAAAGCATTTTTGGACAAAATATATTTTGTACGATAGTAATCAGTTTTGAGACGTTTTCGGGTAATTTTAAAAATCTTCGCGCACCATCTTGTAAATGGAGAAATACGACGCCATTTATAGCCTTTAAATGGATAGATCGATCGTATCGGTTTTATTGTTCGTTTTATTGTTTTTGGGAGAAATCCAGACCAATTAAATGATTTTTATTTACTTTTGTGTTCCGCTTTGTTTTGTTTTTTTGTTGATTAAATTTTGTTAGGGTTAATGAAATTGAAAATTGATGGCGGGGAATAAAAGAGACAAACCGGAGCTTTGACTCGCCGGTTTCGCATTTCATTGCTTTTAGCCCGTGACGAATCACGGGTAACACGAGACACTTAACTCGAGGCTTTTACGTCTCGTTTTATGGAGTCCACGTGCCGGCGAACACTTAAGGTACAGTTTTAGTGTTGGAACTTCGGCTTATTAATTTTTGTCTTTAAATTTTAACATCTTTGCGATAATTGTGGAAGACGTCTGCAAATAGTTGGTTGGGTTGCTTTGATGGCGTTTGGATTGGAATTTTGATTTGGAGTTATTGGCATGTTTGGATTCGAAGAGGGAATGATGTGGATGTGGGAGTGTGAGGCGGTCGATGAAATTTAACGTTTAGATATATTTTTAGCGAGATTTAAGAATTTAAAAAAAAAAATTTTTGATCACAATCTGGAAATTTTTTAAATCAGAAATTTTTGAGATCGGAATCCAAATTATTAAATTTGATTTTAATTATTTTTTTAAATTGTTTTTGTAAAAGTCAGAGAAATCAGGCATTTTTTTTAAATTAAAATTAAAATCAAGGTAAATCAGGTCTTTTAGGGAAATGAGGCTATTTTATAAATCAAAATCTAGGGAAATCTATTTTATAAATCAAAATCTAGGAAAATCTATTTATAAATCAAAATCTAGGGAAATCTATTTTATAAATCAAAATCTAGGGAAATCTATTTTATAAATCAAAATCTAGGGAAATCTATTTTATAAATCAAAATCTAGGGAAATCTATTTTATAAATCAAAATCTAGGGAAATCTATTTTATAAATCAAAATCAGATGATTTTATAAATCAAAATCAGATGATTTTATAAATCAAAATCAGGTAATTTTATAAATCAAAATCAGGTGATTTTATAAATCAAATTCACCCAATTTTCCCACAAAAATCAGTTTTTAAAAAAAAATGGAAATGACCCAATTTTCTCAACCAAAATCAGAGTCGATTTCTGATTTCTCCCCCCAAAATTGCAAACATCTCTTGCAACCCAACAACCCTAAACCACAACAAAAAACAAGCATTTAAGACATAACTACCTTGTAATATTAACTGCACTCATCTTCCTCGACAATGACAAGAGCGCTTGATTAAGCATCGCATTCCACCTATATACCCACTTCCACTTTCACTTCCCCAAGCCAACAATTTTCCCTAACCTAACCTTCACCTCGTAATTTCAGAAACGACCACGAGGAATGTTGTAATCATAATCAACAAGCCCCCCCAACTAAATTGCACAACCGCAATTCAATGAAATTAATACTCCATCTTTAATCGACTCTTTTCTTTATTCAGGTACTCCGTTTTGGTGCCTGCTGGACATCGTGCCGATTAAAAATGAAAAACGCGAAGTCGTCTTGTTTCTCGCCTCCCATAAGGACATCACGCCGAGCAAAATGTCGGAGATGCAGATTTGCGACGTTTATTCCAACGGTGAGTGAAAACGTAGGAGCTCATTGGGTACTCGCCCAGTGCCCCGGATTTCTAGGGGCCCCATTTCGGTTTATCAATGCCAAAAATAAGAATGAAATAAATTATAAATCTGGCCAAGTTTGGGTGTCTAAAATAGTTGATATGCATTTTGAGTTGAATTAGGCTTAAATGTATGTTGATCGGAAGCTTGTAGGCAGTTTTGGGCACATTTTGTAGTGTGTGCTGTGTACCAGTGACATTATTGCTGAAGTAATAATGCAATGCTGCCCATAATTTAATTTTATTCAAGTGTTTGTAGATTTTTTGAGAGGTTTGGGGACGTTGTGCAGGGTCTGTTGTGGTTTGAAGATGAAGCGGTCCAAAAGGGTTTGGTAGATGGGAGGGGAAAAGGAAATGGTGAAGTTTGTAATAAATTAGATGGAAAATTGAATTCGCAATTGCATGTTTTTTTGTTGGGTAGCACCGGATGCAATTTCAGTCTGGCTGCTTTGTTGTTTTAATAAAGTGGTTGGTTTAATGAAAAAATTGTGAAAGTCGAACGTTGCAGAATGTTGATAATATTTGAGAAAGTTTTTTGGGAATTTTGAGAGGTTTTTGGGAAATTTTTTTTAAGGATTTTTGTAGAAAATTTTGAGATTTTTGTAGAAAATTTTGAGATTTTTGTAGAAAATTTTGAGATTTTTGTAGAAAATTTTGAGATTTTTGTAGAAAATTTTGAGATTTTTGTAGAAAATTTTGAGATTTTTGTAGAAAATTTTGAGATTTTTGTAGAAAATTTTGAGATTTTTGTAGAAAATTTTGAGATTTTTGTAGAAAATTTTGAGATTTTTGTAGAAAATTTTGAGATTTTTGTAGAAAATTTTGAGATTTTTGTAGAAAATTTTGAGATTTTTGTAGAAAATTTTGAGATTTTTGTAGAAAATTTTGAGATTTTTGTAGAAAATTTTGAGATTTTTGTAGAAAATTTTGAGATTTTTGTAGAAAATTTTGAGATTTTTGTAGAAAATTTTGAGATTTTTGTAGAAAATTTTGAGATTTTTGTAGAAAATTTTGAGATTTTTGTAGAAAATTTTGAGATTTTTGTAGAAAATTTTGAGATTTTTGTAGAAAATTTTGAGATTTTTGTAGAAAATTTTGAGATTTTTGTAGAAAATTTTGAGATTTTTGTAGAAAATTTTGAGATTTTTGTAGAAAATTTTGAGATTTTTGTAGAAAATTTTGAGATTTTTGTAGAAAATTTTGAGATTTTTGTAGAAAATTTTGAGATTTTTGTAGAAAATTTTGAGATTTTTGTAGAAAATTT
Organism: Strigamia acuminata; assembly: GCA_949358305.1. Taxonomy (NCBI): domain Eukaryota; kingdom Metazoa; phylum Arthropoda; class Chilopoda; order Geophilomorpha; family Linotaeniidae; genus Strigamia; species Strigamia acuminata. The sequence continues at coordinate 10,835,413 of OX442320.1, forward strand.
TGAGATTTTTGTAGAAAATTTTGAGATTTTTGTAGAAAATTTTGAGATTTTTGTAGAAAATTTTGAGATTTTTGTAGAAAATTTTGAGATTTTTGTAGAAAATTTTGAGATTTTTGTAGAAAATTTTGAGATTTTTGTAGAAAATTTTGAGATTTTTGTAGAAAATTTTGAGATTTTTGTAGAAAATTTTGAGATTTTTGTAGAAAATTTTGAGATTTTTGTAGAAAATTTTGAGATTTTTGTAGAAAATTTTGAGATTTTTGTAGAAAATTTTGAGATTTTTGTAGAAAATTTTGAGATTTTTGTAGAAAATTTTGAGATTTTTGTAGAAAATTTTGAGATTTTTGTAGAAAATTTTGAGATTTTTGTAGAAAATTTTGAGATTTTTGTAGAAAATTTTGAGATTTTTGTAGAAAATTTTGAGATTTTTGTAGAAAATTTTGAGATTTTTGTAGAAAATTTTGAGATTTTTGTAGAAAATTTTGAGATTTTTGTAGAAAATTTTGAGATTTTTGTAGAAAATTTTGAGATTTTTGTAGAAAATTTTGAGATTTTTGTAGAAAATTTTGAGATTTTTGTAGAAAATTTTGAGATTTTTGTAGAAAATTTTGAGATTTTTGTAGAAAATTTTGAGATTTTTGTAGAAAATTTTGAGATTTTTGTAGAAAATTTTGAGATTTTTGTAAAAGTTTTGAGTTTTTTGTAAAAGTTTTAAGATTTTTGTAAAAACTTTGAGATTTTTGTAAAAAATTGAGATTTTTGTAAAAAATTGAGATTTTTGTAAAAAAAAATTGAGATTTTTGACAAAATTTTGAGATTTTTGACAAAATTTTGAGATTTTTGACAAATTTTTGAGATTTTTGACAAATTTGTGCAGATTATTAAAAAATTTTGCAACTCCTTTCTTCCGTAATAACTGTTACCTCCAGTGTGTAAACTGATTTTAGCCTGTATTAGCAATTTATCCCTGGCTGAGGTTTCCACATGATGTATCCCGGCATCCAGATTAAACCCTCAAGTTTTCAAGTAAAATATAAACAAACAAATTCCCCTCGCACTTTTAATTGAAACTCCCTTAAACCCAGTTTGAACTGATAGCACTTGTAGCACCAATTTATTTCCTTCTTTTTTATTTCCATTGACTAAAGCAACACGCATTAACCGAATCAAAACATTGGTTTAAATTAAGACCAAACTTTGTTGCCAGCCAAACAAATAGGCAAAGTATATTTTTAAGTTTTGCACCTCTAATTTTAGGCCTATGAGAACTCTACTTGACAGCGAGTACACACAGAGGTGTGGCATGGAATAACTTGTAGGAAATGATGGCAATAAAGGGATAAAGCTCCTCTTGCACCCAAGCTAATATCAGATATGTGGCTAGCGAAGGTAATTCAAACTGTTGCTCTAGTCCACAGTTTATTTGTGAATCCTAAATTAATTTTTCACACCTGGCTCCAAGATTGAGCCAAACCAGAGTGTCATAAATAAAAGTCAAGTAGAAAAAAAAGAGAGAGAAAAAATCTCTTTTCGTGGGAAATGTAATGAGTTTTTATTGAAAAATATTTATCGTCGGAAAACCAGAAGCAGCCAAGCAAGTCGAGGAAGAGTCTCGGTAAGATCGAGAAATAGTTAAGCCGTGTTTGTGTTATTTTCAACCTGACTTTATTTATTTATTTTTTGTTGTTTTATTAGAGTTGACGCAATGAGAAATTGTGATAAGGTGCGTGCCATAAGTATAGAATAATCAGTTTTTTTGTAATATTTTTTTTACATTTCATCTGGAGTCGAACCAATTTTTCAATAAATGTATTTTGTCATTAGAATTCGTTTAAAATTAACACGTTTATAATTTTCTAGAGATATTCTATACTTGTGGCACGAACTGTAGGATTGCTTTGATTTGAAGCAATGCAATCGTTAATGTCATCATGCGGCTTCCATATTTTCCCCTTAGTAAAGGTGGGTTCACACTTGTGTTCACATTAGGGGCGACGCAACACAACGCAAGGAAAAAGTAATCAAACGCAACGCAGAGTCTGTTCACACTGTTGGGCACGTGTGAACAGAGCTGCAACAATTGATGTTGCGTCTGGTCAATCAGATGGTTTCAATGAAACCTGGAATAGGATCTATACTCTGGTTCTACTCAAGAGTATGCCCTTCTCCCATTGGCCGAGCCGTGTAGTGATCCAAAAATGTAGTAATAATAATACTAAAAATAAGAACTACTTTTCCTGGTGGTAGTAATACCATAGATTCTTTACTCTATGGTAATACAGCCTGGAGTTAGGAGTAATGCGGCTCGGCCAATGGGAGAAGGGCATACTCTTGAGTCGAACCAGAGTATAGTTCTAGAACTAGTTCCAGAATCCGAAAACGGCAGCCTGTTTGCATGTGGCAAAGTCTCGCCAACCAGACGTGAATCGACGAGAGTTGGAGTCGATCGTGATTGGTTGGCCGCAAGACTTTTCCTTGCGTTGCGTCGCTTACTTCAACTTGGAGTTGAAGCAGGAATTGGCGTCAACGTCAAGAATTTTTAGACACAAGCAGCTTGCGTTGCGTCAGTTTTTTTGCGTTGCGTTTAGTGTGAACACAGGTGCTTAAGGACTCGTGGCGGACTCAGGGGGTACAACATCCAATTGAATCTCTGACATGGGCTTCCGAATCTCCGAATCCCGAATCTTCACATTTTATTCGTCCAAAAATCGGTAAAAACTTCAGACAAATGTCTCTAGAAATCAAAGTGCCACGCGCCTACGAAGGTCTTCAAGTGTTGTAACGTGAATATTGGCATCAATGTATGATATTACTAGTGGTACATTATTGAAGTAATATTGTTGTAAACAAAATTAATAAACATGTCGAGATGAAATCTGCCTCTGGCATTTATTTTGTGGATTTCACCGACATAAAGTGGCGGTAGTATTTTTTCGTTGTTTTAATATGGCGAGAGAATACAAATTGTGTATAACTTTGGTTTCTAGTACCCAAGAAACGCCATGGCCTCCTCGTTATGTCGTCGCTTGTGCTGGGAAACTTGGTGGCTTGGCGGTAGCTCGCAGGGGGCATCGAAAAGCCGTTGATATTCAGTGACATCGGCATTTTTGTAACGGCTTGGTCAAAGTATCTGGAGTGTAGAGATCATACTTGCTGATGGCGATGAATCTCAATGATTTTCTCATGCCCCTGGTGAGGAAATGTGGAAAGAGTGAAGGGAAGGGAAGTTTTGGAGTTTCAGGGTGCAGCTCCGTATGTTGGTTTATGGACTTTTAATGGAATTTGCTTTGGTTTTCTAAGTAGGAATTGGTGGGGCTTTGATGTGATTGATGCAATGACTATGACATATCTTTCCATTAATGGGAGATGGCAAAATGCCCAGTAAATTTAATGATATGACTCTAATGACTCTGATGAAGTTCAAATGTGAAATCCATACCAAATATTTTTAATATTTATATCTGAAGGTAATGAATGCCGGTTTAAATTAACATGTTTGACACGTTGGAATTGTATAAACAAGTGTTTTGTTTATTTTTATGTCTGCAACATGCTGCAGTGACAGCTAAATGAATGGAATTTAAACTAATGAACTTTTCTTTCTCTTTGAGGATATTAAAGTTTTTGCAGGGAAAAGTATACCCAAGGGGAAGAATGGAGAGTAGAAATGCATGTATGAAGGTTAGAAAAATAAATATGGCCGTCGGTCGTAGTGATGAAGGATACACAAATGATTAAAGTGAATCGTAAGATTTGAACCCATCTGTCAATCAGAATCTGCGTGCCAGAGATTCGAATCTTTCATACGGACTTTTCCGTTTGTATAAAAATTAATGTTAACTATAAAATAAACGCGTCTAGGGCACTGTCGTGTATTGACACCACAAGGAATTATGCAGGTTTAAGTGCATTGAAAAAGTACATTGTATTGTATTGGTTCGCGATTTGACAGTCGAGGGGCGCTGCGTGTATCGCATACTTGCGTTGTAGCGTGCGTGGCACCCGTGTCAGCTGTCAAACGCGAATGATTTCTTAAACAGCTCTAATCGCTGCTTGTTCATGAATGACTAAAAATCGTAAATAAAAATGTCGGTCGTAAATCTAGCTGTCATCGCGGCCACAATCTGCGTCCGGCCGTCTGGTGTCAATCTGCTGCACCTGCGTGATGGCGTGCCAGGTGAAATATCACTTAATTTCCCTTTGATCGAGCCAAGGACGGATTTAATAAATCAGTCGTTATTTTTAGAAGGCGAGCACGGTATTAGTGTCCAAATGAGAGTATTTTTAGACAGAAAGCGGATAAATTAAGTAGGAAGAACCCGTATGATGCTAAAGATGGTGCGATTATGAAAATAGGGTAAAGGCAAATCGATAAATGTTTTGATTGCATCGCTTCATTTGTTATTGATTATTTATCGCACCTGGACAACTGAGAATTAGTGCGGTCATTAGGTGCATTTAAAGTTTCTGTTTGTGGTTTATGGTGTTTCTGTGAGAAAGGCAATTAAAATTTAACACAAGTCTGCTTTTGACCTCTAACGAAGTTCACGTTCACCATGTTTGATGATGAAAACGTTGCAAAAATGTTAGTTTCAATGTTTAGATGACGGTTTCATCATCAAAACATTCGTTTCTAATCACTTTTTACATCGAACACAGCCATGAAAGCGATGAAAACGACTGCTTTACTAAAAAAAGTGTTTTTTGTCATCTGCAATCTACAAAATGTAACAAAAAACATTTTAATTTCTAAAAAAAAAAAATTGAAAAATGAACGTAAACTTAGTTCACTTCGAAAAAAAATTTTCACATGGTCATGAATGCGAACTTGAACTGCCAGGGTCCATAAACTACTCTAGTCAAGGTTTATGTTTTCGTAGTTTGCGATGATGGCTTATGGCTGTTTTCGGTGTCCATTCTGTTTATAGAAACACTAAGAACGTCAAAAACAGAAACGTTGCGGACGGCTCTTCGCAGGGTTACCACATGGAGGGAAGATTCCTTTGTTGGAGTTGTATTTTGGTGCTCCCAAGTTGCAAGCATGTTTGCACAGCCTGTACAACTCGACCATGGCTCTTTGTGTCGAGCGCAGACGCTTAGACAAATAAAACTTTCAAAGGTTTTTCGGTCTCTCAAATTTCTGGTTGAAAACACGAAACGGAAGCAAAAGACCATAAGAACCCTTGAAACATAACTACACTCTGGCTCATCGTAAGAGGGGGACCAGTTCCTATTGGCCGAGCCTGTTTACTCCTAACTGTTGCCTTTATACTACCACCAGAAAATGTAGTTTTGTTGTGTTTTTAATTTGTTTGATTATTGTAGATGGTTGAAATGATGTAAATTGACTTTTATTTAATAATAAAATAAGTCTTAAAGCAATGTTTTATGCTGTTACTTTTTCAAAATATACGTTCGTTCAGTTCGTTCAGTTTATTGGTTGCTTTGTCAGGAAAGCAAGCAATTTTTGAATTTTATGATCGATTGTTTTGTCTGGCAAGCACTCAACATGTATTTTGGCCTATTTTTATGTATACCTACACCAGTGAAAGTTGACACGAATTGATGGAAAAAGGGTCGTCCTTCTACGTTTCGATAAGAAACGTCAAGAAATGTCAATGAAACGTCAATGAAACATTGGTCGTAATGAGATACCCACAATCCCTCAGTTCGCAGTCTAGTGTATTTAGGTCTGTGGTTTTATTTTGGGGCCCCTAGAAGGTCCTAGATAAAATCCTAGCTCGCCTAACCTTAAAACCGTCGCTGATGTTGATATATATTTCTTGATTAAATGATTTTGTTCTTTATTTCGTTCAAATAGATGCGAATGGAAACTTGGATCCGGAAAGCGGAGTTCCCGCCGGTAATTACCAACGGCGGCGCAGCAGAGCCGTTTTGTATCAACTGTCAGGCCACTATCGACAGGATAAAATAAAAAACAAACTCAAATTGAATAATGTAAGTTTTGTTTCGACGCTTTGTCGCGTTTAATTGCGCGATTAATGCGAGAAACGTGGTTTGTTTAATGTAGTGTGAGTGAGGCCATTAGGCGGCGGTGGCGCCATCTGGTGCAAACTATTTGAATTGTTGTGTCGTTGTTTTTGTTTTTTTAATGGTTGTTGTTAGCAGATTGCACATTAGTAAATGGCACTGAAATACAAGTGTGAGGAAATTGTTGTTATTTATGGTTGCATTTGAAAAATTTGACGGTTTTAGCTCCGTTAGGTTTGGATTAGTTTTGTACGGAAATCGGTCGCGTGTCGGCCGCGCGAGATGCGCCGCGCTCGGCTTGTGCGAAGCTTTTTTTCCCGGTCAATAAATTCGATTGATTTTTGAGTTTTTTTTTTTATTTTCTCGAAAAGTTTTTAACTTAATCGATCAAAAATACGAAAAATGTTTAACTTTTGTAAATAAAATTGTTATTTTGTGGTTATTTTACCGCGGACTCCGTTCGCGCGTAATTCTACGGGAATTCGCTCGCACGTCGGCCGCATGCGATGCGCCGCGCTCGGCTTGGGCGAAATCCGTTTTCCGTGCTTTGGAAATTTCGTCAAAAATATCAAACTTTAAAAACCAATTTTTCAAATTTTATTTTTTTTGTTTTTTCTTTTAATTTAATTAAATTTCTTTATTTTTCTGGATTTCTGTGCCACCAAATCCAACTAACTTCTTTTGTTTGCATGCAAGCACACTGTGTACGAGGTAAGCCTAATCCTTTAATTCCCAAATGAAAAATTATATTTCAATTTCCTCTCACGTCCAAACTCTCTCTCTAAATCCAATTCTTTTTCTTAGTCTTTCTCCATCATCAACTTTGAAAAATAAAAAAATTAATTATTTTTTTTTTTAAATTAAATTAAATTAAACAGAAATTAAAATTGAATAAAATGAAATTGTTTTTCCGTAGAATTTACTTCATGCGAGTACGTTGCCGGAGTACAAGACAGCAGCGGTGGAGAAATCCAGGTTGATTATATCCCACTATGGTATGTTTAAGACATGCTGGGATTGGCTCATCCTCGTGGCTACATTTTACGTCGCTGTCATTGTACCATACACTGCCGTTTTTGTCATACGTGATAATCTTGTGCGGCCGTCTGTCGTTAGTGACGTCATTGTTGAGACGATGTTTGTTATTGGTAAGCGTTTAGTTTGTGTTTGAGTGTGAGGGCTTGGGAAATGAAATGTGCTCATTTCTTGGGGGTTTTATTCAAAATTGTGCACATTTTTATTTTGAATGGTTTTTTTTTTAGTTGTAGATGTGTTTTTATTTTTATTTTAGATTTAGTGCATTTTGCATTGAAGCGTGCAGTTCTGCATCGAATTAATCATTTTTGCATCAAAATGGTATATTTTTTCATCAAAATGGTGCATTTTTTATCAAAATGGTGCATTTTTTATCAAAATTGTGCATTTTTTATCAAAATTGTGCATTTTTTATCAAAATTGTGCATTTTTCATCAAAATTGTGCATTTTTTATCAAAATTGTGCATTTTTCATCAAAATGGTGCAGTTTTGCATCAAAATAGTGCAGTTTTGCATTAAAATAGTGCAGTTTTGCATCAAAATAGTGCATTTTTGTACATAAAAAGTGCCTATTTTAGGGAAATACAACATGTGTAAATTTACACATTAATATTTTTGAGCATTTTTCTTTAAATATTAAATTAATTTTTGGACAAAAAAATTGTGTGTGAACACAAAAATATTCATTTTTGCCGATTTTTTTTCACTAAGAAAATACATTTTGCCGATTTTGCCACTGAAAAAAGTGCATTTTGCCGATTTTTTTTACTAAGAAAATGCATTTTGCCGATTTTTTTCACATAAAAAGCATAATTTACCTAAAAAAGTATTTTCTTTCCTTCTTCTTTCATAAACCTAAAAAAGTTTAACAGTTTTATTTAAAAAAAAGTACTTCCTTGCTTGTGAAATATGCATTTTTGCATCTAAAAAGTGACCATCTCCATAAATAAAACAGCATTTTGCTTAAAAAAATATACATCAGATCACTTTTTTGTTTTAAAAAAGAATTTATGCATCAAATGTCAAAATGCACTTTATCCGATAAAAAGAAACATTTGGACACGACATCTAAAAAAAAAACCACAAAATTTTTTTATTAACACTTCTACATTACCAGCAAAAACATGAGTACCCCTAAATCCTAACCCTTTAATTTGTTATACAAATAAATGTTCGATTTCTGTTTTCCCAATTCCCCCGGGATTTCCCTCGTTGACATTAATGGATGGAAATGAATCGGACGTTTATCCCTTTCAGACATCATTATTAATTTCCGAACGACATTCGTGAGTAGGAAAGGCGAAGTCGTGTCAAATCCCAAACAAATCGCCATTCATTACACCAAAGGATGGTTTATAGTCGACTTGTTGGCAGCTCTACCATTTGATTTACTCTACGCCTGCAATGTGTACAGTAAGGTAAGATTGAAAAAAAAATTAAATTATTTTTTTTTTAAAAAGTTCCTCCACCATTTTTTTTTTTTTTAATTTTTTTTTTTAATTTTTAGGACAATTTAGTTCATTTACTCAAATTGACCAGACTACTGCGTTTGGCTCGTTTGTTTCAAAAGATCGACCGCTATGCCCAATACAGCACCATCATTTTGACATTGTTGATGCTCATGTTCTCACTGGTAGCTCATTGGTTGGCTTGCATCTGGTATTTGATCGGCAGTGAAGAGCTCGACCTCAATTCCGCCGGTAAGACATTTTGCACGCAGCAATTGTATAACATCAACAAATAAATGACGTTATTTAAGGCTTGTCTAATACAATCGTGGACAAAAAAATTGTCGCCTTTTCCCATGTGTATGTTAGTTTACGCTATACTCTAAGACGGTACAACGTTGTCCTAACTCCTATTGGTTGAGCCGCATTACGCTTATCTGTGGACTACGCGGAAAAGTAGTTCTGTTTATTTTCAGTGAATTTCAGTGTAAAAAGTGATTAGAATGATGGATTTTATTTATTGGTAATAAAATGTTTATTTTATTTGCTAAAATAAGCTTTTTCCCCTTTTAATCAATCAAACAATGTTAGCATAGTTTGTTGGTTTCTTTTGGCAGGTAAACAAAGGTTTAGTTTATTTATTGGTTGTTTTGCCTAGTTAGATTACAATTCTTGTGTTATGGGCTACTTTTTTGTGCCACTACACCAGTGAGACGGCTCAACCAATAGGATTTAGGACAACGTTGTGCCGGTTTGGAGTATAGGACGTCACCGGGTGAATAAAAAGATGGAAAGTCGCGAGCATGGTTGGAAATAATGAAAACCACGGTTAAGCCTCGTTTACATTGTTGCGAAATTGCGTTCGAATTGATGCGAACTTGTCGCGCGTGAAAGTTCGTATGGCAACCCTTCGCACGCGAAATTTCAGAGTAGACTTGAAGTCTACTTTTTCATTTTGCCTGGAAAGTTTGCACGCGTTGGCCAATGACAGACAAGATAGTGTATGTCGTCATCAACTTCACAATTGATTCATTGAGAACATGAGAAGCAAATTTTTGAATGTGAATTTTTGGGCGCGACCATTTCGCGTGCTAAATTTCGCAACAATGTAAACGAGCCTTTAGAGTTCGGTTCCAAATTCCGTGCGCGATCGGGTGAAGGAAAAGTGGCGAAAATAATGAAAAAAAGATGACTCGTAGAATTAAGTCTTGCTATTTTGTCTTGAGTTGTAGAAAACTGGAACAAGTGTGAACGCAAGACTTTCTAAAAGTGGGCGGGTTATGTAGAAAAGTGGTTTAAGTGTGAACGGGCCGTTAGTCGCGAAGTGCCGCTCTAAACTCTATTCCAAAAAGTATTTGAAATACTCCCATTGGAGATTTTGTCTCTAGTTCAGTTGTGTATTGAATATGATGCTGTTTTCAGATTCCATTAGACTTGTGCTGTTTTGTCGCAATGCATTTATACTGGTGTTATGAATCTCCCAACCAATGGGAGTATTTCAAATACTTTTTGGAATAGAGTTTAGTCGATTGTCATCGAATAAATACTCTTCGAGAATCTACCGAAGGAAAAGGAGTGAAAGTAAAGGAATATATTAAATCGACTCGCGAATAGAGCTGCGCGCATAAATTAAAAATAGGAAAGGAACGAAAGAAATAGAAAAATTTTAAGTATACTCGACTAATGGGAGTACACATTGTGAGGTGCCTTTTTGAGTGCAATTCCAGTAGAACACACCCGTGACAAATTCAATTTCCACTTATTGGACTAATAACGATAATTACAACACGTCGAAGTGTAAATTAAAAAACTCTTACGGTATATGAGCATTTCACTCCATTTTCTTCGCAGTTTCATCCATTTACATACGAAATGAGGTCGATTCTAAATTCATAGTCCATAAAATGTAAATTAGACATTGGAAATGACAGAAGGGTCTGTTCATGGAACCTATAAAAAAAACAAATAAATTTTAAAAAAAAATTTTTTTTTTTTTTTTAAAAAAAAAATAAATTGAAGAAATAATAAAAGAAATAATAATAATTTGGTGGAAAATTATGTGATAAAAGAATGTGTGGAAAAAGGCTGGAGTGCTTCCCCCCATAAACCTGCTTCCCCCCCCCACCTAAGAGTAAATATGGCGGCAGTAAAACGGTTATGTGTGTAATAAGAATGGTGTTAGCTCTATGAGGTGATAAAATGGGAGGAAGAGAGAGCAATTGTCTGTTGGCATTTGGGAAATATGCTACCGGGTTTGGTTTTATTTTATTTTTATTTTTTTTTGGGGGGTTTGGAAGTGGTGGGAGGTTTTTTTGGTGGAGTTTTGAGTTTGAGGGTTTTGTAGGTTTGAAAGAGGTGAGTTTGCAATCATTGGGAGGTGTGTGTTGTGTTGGGGTGTGGTTGCTAGGGAACGGGGTCTTTTGTGGGGAGTGGATTGCGAATAATGCGACACTTGAATTGGCAAAGTGCGATTAGAAATGTTTAAATTTGGTGGGAGGGATTGAAGTTTTGTGCATAAAAATGCAATTTTTGTTGGGGATTTTTTTTTTTTTTTGGGGGGGAGGGGGAATTAGATTTTCTTGTCTGGAATTATATTTTCTTGTTTAAAATTTGATTTTCTTGTTTAAAATTTGATTTTCTTGTTTAAAATTTGATTTCTTGTTTAAAATTTGATTTTCTTGTTTAAAATTTGATTTTCTTGTTTAAAATTTGATTTTCTTGTCGAAATTATATTTTTTTTAGCTGAAATTATATTTTTTTGGCTAAAATTGCATTTTTTGTCTAAAATTAAGTTTTTTCGGCAAAAATTAAGTTTTTGTCTAAAATTACACCTGAAATTGGATTTTTCTTTTTAAAATTTTATTTTTATGCATAAAATATTCAATTTTTTCTTAAAATTACCATTTTTTGTCTAAAATTACCATTTTTTGCCTAAAATTACCATTTTTTTCCTAAAGTTATCATTTTTTGCCTAAAATTACATCTTTTTTGCCTAAAGTTACATCTTTTTTGCCTAAAATTACATTTTTTTTGCCTAAAATTACATTTTTTTTGCCTAAAATTACATCTTTTTTGCCTAAATTTTCATCTTTTTTGCCCAAATTTTTTTCTTTTTTTCTCAAAAGTTACATGTAAAATTGAATTTTTCAGCCTAAATTTTCATTTTTTTTGCATAAAAAATGCATTTTCTTCTCCCAAACGTCCAAATCCATCCTCTTAAAACCCTAACAAATTTTTTAAAAAAATATGCCAACCGTGCTAAACGCCTACAGTTTACTGTGCACACATCTCCGAGCCTCTCAAACTAGCCAAATCATCATTAAGCCGTGCAGGCACAAAAATACCAAAATCAATAGATGCGTCTGTTGATCATCTGTAACACAAACTTCACAGAGAGTATCCATCAAATCTACATAGCTGGCGAGATTAAATTACCCGATAGGTCAGGATTTTCATCTCGACCTATCCAGACATATCGATTCCACGCAAAATCAAGTTACCTATTGCTCACAGTTGCTATGTGGAATCAATTAGATTTACCTCCAAATCATGTAGCCTAAACAACCATTAATCTAGGTAAATTCTAGATGTTTATCTTTTAATTAATTTCCACAGTATGCAAATTAAGAACCAGATCTTCTGGGGCGTATTAATGCGGATGTGCAACGCCCCAAATTGCGAAAAATGTAAAACAAAAATAATTTTTTTTTCTCTTCAAGTACAAAATGTAGAAAAAATTATTTTATTTGTGTTTAATTTCTGTATAAATGTGTGTTAGGGGTCTTGAAATAGTTTGCGGTGGATGTACGGACCTTGAATTTGCTCCGGCTGGGTCAAATTGAGGTTCATGCTGCAGGTAAACAAGTTAGGAAACTAATGTCCACATTGTCGCCTGCTGGTGGCTGATAACGACGAGTTGACTGCACAAATGCAATAAAGCCGGACTCCGTGATTACATGTTATGATTTATGATTTTGACGTTTTATGCTCCACTTCCGTGTTTGTTCGAACAAAGACGGCGAATGCATTCAGCGAGTACCTACACAACGGCACAAGAATTTGCTTTGAAAAGGAATAAATTTGATGATAACCTGCGAAAAGTTGTGTTTGATGTCGTTGTTTTTAGCCAATCAGGAGAGAAACAACTGTAATGACGTCATGTCTTTAAGCCAATAGAAATTAGGCATTTGAAGTGATGTTATTTGTTTAACCAATCAGGAGAGAGACATTTGTGACATCATTTCTTTAAGCCAATCAGAAATTAGACATTTCAAGTGATGTTATTTATTTAACCAATCAGGAGAGAGACATTTTCTTTAAGCCAATCAGAAATTAGGCATTTGAAGTGACCTTATTTATTTAACCAATCAGAAGAGAGACATTTGTAAAATTATTTCTTTAAGCCAATCAGAAATTAGGCATTTGAAGTGACGTTATTTGTTTAACCAATCAGGAGAGAGACATTTGCGACATCATTTCTAAAAACCAATCGGGAGAGATTCATTTGTGACATCATTTGTTTAAGCCAATCAGAAATTAGGGATTTGAAGTAGTGTTATTTGTTTAACCAATCAGGAGAGAGACATTTGTGACATCATTTCTTTAAGCCAATCAAAAATTAGACATTTCAAGTGGTGTTATTTATTTAACCAATCAGGAGAAAGACATTTGTGACATCATTTCTTTAAACCAATCAGAAATTAGGCATTTGAAGTGACGTTATTTGTTTAACCAATCAGGAGAGAGACATTTGTGACATCATTTTTTTTAAGCCAATAAGAAATTAGGCATTTGAAGTGATGTTATTTGTTTAATCAATCAGGAGAGAGACATTTGTGACATCATTTCTTTAAGCCAATTAGAAATTAGACATTTCAAGTGATTTATTTGTTTAACCAATCAGGAGAGAGACATTTGTGACATCATTTCTTTAAACCGATCGGGAGGGTCATTTATGACGTCTTTTTTTTTAGAAGGGAGGCACTTGTAGTGTCATTTCTGTAATCCAATCAAGAAAGAGGCATTTCTGATGGTGTCATTTCTTTAAGCCAATTAAAAGTGAGGCTTTTGTGATGACTTTTTCTAAGCCAATCAGGAAACAGGCATTTGTGATGACATCATTTGTGTAAGCCAATCATGTGTGATATTTATTTTGTTCATTTGATTACGCAGGTTGGATCCAGGAATTAAATCGTCGTCTCGAGCCCAGCAACTATCAAAACCGGACACAAATGCCGGACCCGAAAACATCGTACGTGACTGCTTTGTATTTCACGCTGAGCAGTCTGACGAGTGTCGGGTTCGGCAATGTGTCGGCCAACACAAACGTTGAGAAAATCTTCTCGATTTGCACCATGCTTATCGGAGGTAAATCGAAGCGAAAAAGGAAAATTTAATTTGCATTTAAATGCATTAATTTGGCTGCGGAAATTGGAAAATTTTTTTCTTCTCTTTCTAAATCTAAATTGATTAAATGGAATTAAATTTTCTCGTTTATTTTTTTTCATTCGGATTGTTTGTTGTCTTTGCAAGCGCTGATGCACGCGGTGGTGTTCGGCAACGTGACGGCCATCATCCAGCGAATGTATTCTCGGCGGTCGCTCTACCAGTCGAAATGGGGCGATTTGAAAGAATTCCTCACGTTGCATCAAATCCCGAAGCAGCTGAAACAACGAGTGGAAGAGTTTTTCCAAACCATGTGGTCACTCAACCATGGAATTGATGCCAACGAGGTTCGAAATAAAGGGAGGGGAAATCTCATTTGCTTCGTGTTTATTTGGAATTACTTTTTTTTTTCTTTTTTCTTTTTTTTAAATAAAGATTTTACGCGAATTCCCGGATGAATTACGCGGGGACATTTCGATGCATTTGCACAAAGAAATATTAATGCTACCTTTATTTGAAAGTGCAACTCAAGTAAGTGTGATTTCTGGTGGTTCATCTGGTGGGAAAACGTGAAATCATTCACAGTTTGAATTGCTTCATGTCGGTATTGGAACCAATTTTACCGATACCGATATTTTGTCGATCAAACCATTGGGACGATTAAATGGTGGTAATAGCGCAGTAAATTTTAATTTGAACAACTTTCTGGTGACAATTTCATGAGTACCACAAATTTATCAGACTCTGAATAATAAGAGGATAAAACATTCCGCTTGAAATGGCGCTGTTGAAAAATTAAGACTGTAAAAATATTTAGACTCTGAAAGCGTACGAGTACTAGGTTTTAGGCGTAATCCGCTCGACCAATAGGAGTTAGGATAATGTTGTACCGGTTTATAATATAGTTTGTCTATCACTCAATGATTTATTAGAACCAAAATCTCTTGACCACACTCTAATTGAAGCTTAGAGCATTTTCAGAATAACCCAAAGGTTAACACACTCCGATGATGAGTTGTAATTTATAGTGAGTTAAACATTGCAGGGCTGCTTAAAACTCCTGTCGCTGCACATCAAGACCAACTTCTGCGCCCCCGGCGAGTATTTGGTGCACAAAGGTGACGCTCTCGGATCGATATATTATCTTTGCAACGGGTCCATGGAAATTCTTCAAAATGCAATGGTCGTTGCTATTTTGGGTAAAAAGAAATTTAATTAAAGACAATCCTCTTTGTATTTCGCTGGAAAATCAATGGGGAGAGTGGGAAACCGGAAATGAGCAGCTGGAGAATGGGGAGTGCTGACACCACGCATAAAAAAGTGATTGCAAGCGAGTGCAATGTCTTTATGGTCGGTCAATTTTAAAAATAAATAATTTCTAATACTGTACCACCCCGTTTAATAGCCCGGGTTCATTAAGGCGCCGGCCCCGTTTTAACGCCTGGCAGTTATCGACTCAAAATTCTATACGAGCAGGGCCGTCTTTACACTTTTCAGTGCCCTGGGCTAATAAAACTCAGGTGCCCCTTGCCCAGCACTTTTCTGTGCCCGGCGCCCCTGGCCTGCAGCCCAGTTAGCCCAATGGTAAAGGTGGGCCTGTATACGAGCCCAGTCCGTATTAACGCCGGGTAAACGTAACATCCAGATAAAATTAAACGCCCGGGCTATTGAACGGGGTTGTACGGTAATTCTAATTACATTTTATGAGGAATACAAAGTGGTGTAGACATTTTTGTGGTTGGGAGGTCAGATTGACCTCGGAAGTCAGTGTGGCCGTGCAACTTAATTTGTGGTTTAAAAAACAGGGAAAGGCGATCTCGTCGGATACGACATTTCGCACGCGGCCGATCCGGTGGTGAAATCGAGTAGCGATGTGAGAGCGCTCACCTATTGCGACTTGAAATGCATTCACGTGTTCGGATTGATGTCGGTTTTGAAGTTGTACCCGGAATTCTCGGAGCAGTTTGCCAACGACATCCAGCACGACTTGACGTACAACTTGCGCGAAGGATACGAGAACGATGTGAGTATGGGATGTTAACCTTCCCATAGCCATGATGGGTCAAAAAAATTACAGAAGTGGAAAAATCACTGTAATTCTTTTTTTCCTGAAAATTAATTAATGAGGTTAACTTTTATTCCCTGGATACACGTAACAGTATGGTTTGTTTGTGTTTGTCAGCACGACGACATGAGCACGCCGCCCGCGTTGACGCTGCCGTCGATATCCGAGGACGACGAGAACAATGCGGATCATCAGAATTCGCCGCCGTTTTCACCCAAGTCTCCAACTCTGATTAAACCGCGGTTCAATTTCTTAACTATTCCTGGATGGTAAATTTGGAGCGTGTTTGTTTGATTTTCAGTTTGTTTGATTTTCCTTTCTTAATGGTTGCGAAGCGAGGACAAGAATAAGATTAAGCAATTTGGGAACTTGAAGAAGGACAAGACGTGTCTCAATGGATTTCACCCAGGTACTTTGATTATTAAGGTCAGTTCACACGAGCCGAGACCGATTGGAATGATTAGGGGTCCGGCTAAGTGGTTTGTGGATACATAAACGTGCAGCACATCTCCATATTTTATCCACCCATTGGATTTCCCCCAAAATACTACCCTTACGATCATTTTGCTAAATCAAAATCTAAAACGGTTTGGGAATTATTTACTGTGAACCATACGTTTAGACCACCCTGTATGGTACAGGCGTGTAAACAATGGAGTAATAGAACCAAGAGTGACACTTCTGCATGCTACAAAAAGCAAGAGAATAAATTGCCGATAAAGCATCCTCGCTTTCGAGTTTCGAGCCCTTCAATCCCAAGTCTAGGCTCTAGGGTTTCGGTACCGGGAATTTTCAAAATAACCGGTACCGTCAAAAAACGTCGTTAAAACGTCATTTTCGTCATTGAAACGTTACAACTTGTAATGTTTCAATGATGAAAATGGCTATTTTTACCATAAAAAATAGCTAAAATTGGCCATTTTTGACGAAAAATGGCTAAAATGGGCTTTTTTTGACGAAAACTGGCTAAAATTGGCCATTTTTTACGAAGAACGGCCATTTTTAGCCATCTTTTGTCGCCTGATTTTAATTCCCGGGAGTACCAATTTCCCGGGAATACCGGCCATTTTGGTACCGGGAACCGGGAATTGGAAAAGGGCGGGAAAACCGAAACCCTACTAGGCTCGAATCGACCCCCTAAGACTTAAGAGATTCGAGTATGTGTGAACAAACCTTGGATACAATTTTGCATCTTCAAGTGCTTTGTTTGGGCACGGAATTGAGCAGACGTAATAACTTGTTTTGTTTACATTTCTCCAAGGATTACGTAGGAAAAGCGGCTCTCTCGAATCCCTAGACACCCAACAAAAACAAAAGAGTGCTGAACGGCTCGATGTGCAAATGTCGTCGCTGCAGAACAGTTTTGCAACGCTAGGCGAAGAGGTAAACAAAACGATCGATGTAAACAAAGAGCGCGATGAAAGCGGTCATTTTTTTTTTGTTTAAAGGTTCGAAGCGCTTTACGAATATTGGAGCAATTTGGAGTGGTGACTGCGAACGGAGCGTCGCAAAACTTCGCGTCGAATACGTCGCTATTGGGCGTGCGCAGTGAGGATTGGCAGCTGCCGCTGGCGCGCTGCGTGTCGCATCCGCCGGAAATGTTTAACCGCGACGCGCCGCAGCGGCGGGATCGGGAAACACAGACCGATGCGAGTCTACTCGAAGCGTACGTGCAACAGATGATTAAAATGCGCGACGAGAATGGTCAGAAGGACGAGTTTGGGGCGTACAACATTCCGTTGGTGCACGTGATCGACGACGACGACGCACGGTTAGTGGATTTGTCGGAAACGTCCGAAAACGACGCTTTGCTCACATCTCAACAACGCAATCCTTTCATCACTCCTAGTGACAGTAGGAAAGATCATCGAATGCCTTAAATTACGTTTCCGTTTAGTATTTCCTTACGTTTAGACAATCTACATATCTTAACAAATGAGAAATTTTATTTTATTTTTAATTTTTTGATTTTTCGATTTTTTTTTTTTTAAAGAAAACAAAAGAGGAATCTCGTTTTGGTTTAATTTCTCGCCACTTGGCGGTGTCTCGGACGAGAATTGACGAGAATTAATCAGGCGCCATTTTCTCCCCGCTCTAACTTAAATATCATCGATTTTCATAATGTTTAACGTTCAAAAGGTAAGTTTAGGCTTAAATTTTAAGGTCCTGTAGAATCAAACATGGCGGCATCGGTGTTTTTTTCGTCCGGGACATCGTCAAATGTCGATTTTTTTGCGGGGTTCCTCGACACCGAAATTAAAAACACGATTGCCTTAAGATTTCTAACGGAGCATTGCAACTATTTTTCAATTTTACAAGCCGGAAAACATTTTTATCGCGCTCGAAAAATGTTCGAACGAACGGAAGAAGGAAAAATAGCGTTTTTATTTCATTTTTCTTGTAACACGTGTAAATAACCACATCTGTACATATATATTTTCCAAAAGTATACAAAACAATACCCATAGTGTCGTCCAATGGTGAATAAATTT
Source organism: Strigamia acuminata (assembly GCA_949358305.1). Lineage (NCBI taxonomy): Eukaryota > Metazoa > Arthropoda > Chilopoda > Geophilomorpha > Linotaeniidae > Strigamia > Strigamia acuminata. The sequence goes on from OX442320.1 coordinate 10,853,830, forward strand.
TGTAAAAATTACCGAAACATCATCCATCCTGACATGTGCACTTCCGCTTTGTATCATTTTAATTTTTTTGCATATTTAGGTGATAAAAAACGAACTTAAACGGCCATTTTGTTTGTATTTTTCTTTTAATAATTTACAAATCTCAAGCGCAGTAACAAAAATTGCGCAAATCGCGATCGGCGACACAGTGAGTAGAATTGCCGACCCGGTCCAACCTGGCGACGGATCCGACAACTACAAAATCTTTGTTCCAAGCGTCGTTCTGCATCGTCGCTTCCAGCAGCGCGTGACTCGGCAAAACATCGACAGTAATTCGGTAAATATTAACGAAACCTTTCGCCTTCGCCGTCGAACCATTCGGCAATATTTTGATCGCGCTTTTAATTTCGAGTAACGTGAGTTTCGGACATCTTGGTTCGACACTCAATATCCGGTTAACCGCTCCGACCAACTCGCTCGCCGCCATCTTGACGTCGAGTGTCGAATTGGCGCCGAGCGGAATCTCGATCTCGCACGGACAATACTGCGCCGGAATTCCGGCATTTTGGCAAGTCCTGTTGGCCGGAAGTTGATGAAACAAACTGAATCCGTGTCGGCTCCATTGGTGGCGCGGTTTGTCGAAGCGTGACGTCACAACGTCCATTAAAGTGTCGTGAACATCGTACCACGACGCCATTTTGTTCCGGTTGAGTCGCAAATTGCGCTCCAGATGCGGGAACGGACCGGTCAAACTTTCCGGGAGCGAAATAGCGAAAAACGGGAAAGCCGACTCGACCCGGCCGAGTTGGGTGGACCGGAAGTCGCCGAAATTGATGCCGTGATCGCCCATGACGACCAAAATGGTGTTTGTCGACTTCCGGCGAACCCAGCGGAAAAATTCCGACAAATGGCCGTCAATAGTTTGCAGCAAATTTAACTCGTCGTGGCTCATCTCCATCAAGTTCGTGAGCATGAAAAACGGACGACCGGTCAGCGATTCCGTGCATCTTTTAATGTAATCGGTCATCAACGCGTAATGCGGCGTGTTGCCGAAACAGTGCTCGCTGGAGCTTCCGTAGAGCGGGCCTCTCACGTCATTGATGGCCATCCAAAATGGCCGCAAGTAAATGTCGGTCGGACTGCGCTTGAATCCGCTCGCGAGGTAATTAAACGTGTTGTATATCGGAACGTCTTCGCCGAAAATCGTGACGTAGCCCTCGCGCGAGAAATTCTTCCAGATCAACGGCCACGAGTCGAAACTCTCGTCCGAACTCGGTAATCTCGTCCCGTAGACGTCCTCGCCGGTCAAAATGGCGCCCACGTTGGGGAACGTGTTGCTGCCGAGTTTGACCATTCCGGAGAGCACGATCGACGACATTTCGCGCGTCAACACGTCGTAAGTCGACGGAAGTTGTCGGATAAAGTTCGGATGCGACACGGCGTCTAATATAAAGATTTGCACGCTCGGTTTGGACGATTTCGGCGTCTTTTCCACGATTTTTGTCGGCATCCAGGCGTGCACGTTGTGGTAAACGACACTTCCGCCTTTGGTGCACGTGATTTTGACGAATGGCGATGTTATTTGAGCACTTCCGGTGAAGATCTTAGTCGGAGACAAGTTTATCGACGTGTCGCTGTTTGGGTTTTTGTCTATTTCTTGGTATTCGCAGGTTAAGTGCGGGATTAGCGAGTTTGCGTTGGGTTCCGTCCTGTTCCAGCGCAGCTCGCCATCTGGCGTGAGTTGAATGAGGTAGGGCTGGATTTGTTGACAGGTGATTGGCGATACGTGGAAGAAATATCGTTTGGCGCGCTCGTCCCACGGGTCCAGGGAAGGTAAAATGCATTTTTCGCGGTTTGGGTCGACGTGCGGGTTGTTTTTTAAGATGGTGATGTAATTTTGATGGAAGAAGAGCTGTTCGACGGCGAAAATGTAGGTGTTGTATAGCAGCAGGACGGATCCGAGGGTTAGGAGCAGTTTGAATGCGTTTTGGTTTCTTCTTTTTGACAAGAGGCGGCGCATTGATACTTTCAGCCCCATGTAATTTCCTGAGAAATAAATGAATTTCGTTTGAGAAGTTTTTTTTTTTTTGGTTTGTTTGTACGCACGGTTTATGTTTTAGCTTTCCTGTTCATCTCGTGTCTGATCGATTGTGGAAAATCAGATAAAATGTGGACTCGATGCACACACGAAGAGCGCGTGTTCTTTAGAGTGATTGGTTATCATTTCCAGTTGAGTTGTGTGCGTGAAGTTGTTCCCACAATGCATTGGTTATTTACACAAGTCTGGTGGAAATTACGCGTCGCTTGAAAATAACATATGGTTTCGGTCGTTTTGGAGTGAAATATGCAAATAAATTCAGAGAAACTTCTTGAATTTAAAATACGAAATAAATTTTCATACAATGTGATGAAATCATAAATAAATAAAATTATTTGTTTCAACTTGTTCGAGGTTAACAAAGATGGCGGCCCCATCGCATTTTCGCGCTGTGGTGTAGCGGCGGGAGCGAAACAACCTCCAACTTAATGACACGTTAAAACATACGTTTATACCACTCAATTTCCGAAACAGACAATTAAAATTAGTTCCTTGCACGTCGGCGAAATGAAAACGTCGCTGTCCATATTTCTTCTGCTCGTTTTAAATTGCCAATGGATTTTCGCCGAGGATTTCTACGAACTGCTGGGAATAAACCGAGACGCAAATAACAGGCAAATACGACAAGCTTTTAAGAAATTGGCTCTGACGTTGCACCCCGATAAAAATAAGGTGATGGAAAATTAAAAATTAATTTTTTTATAAAAATTTTATTGAATAAAAATTTATTTTAATTTTTATTATTATTTTTTTTTTTAGGACGACCCGGATGCGAATGAGAAATTTATGAAGATAAATAAAGCGTATGAAATATTAAAAGATGAGGAATTGAGGAAGAAATATGATGTGTACGGTGGAGACGAATTCGATGCGTTTAAGGCGCAGAAAGGAAGTTATCACAGCTGGAATTATTATTACGAGAATTTCGGTATAAAAATTAGAATTTTTGAGGATTTTTTGATTGAAATTTAATTTTTTTTGTTTTAGGGATATACGATGATGATGCGGAGATAATAACGTTGAGTAGGACGGATTTCGGTAAAAATTTGGATTCGGATTGCGGATTTTTGACTGAATTTAGTGTTTTTTAAAGAGCAATCGGTCACCGGGACGAGAGATGTTTGGTTCATTAATTTCTATTCCGCTGGTTGTTCGCATTGTCATCACTTGGCACCTGAAGTAAATGCAGAAAAAATTATTAAATTTTATTGGTTTTCAATTAATTTTGTTAATTTTTGGTTTAATTTGTTGATTTTTGATTTATTTTGTTAATTTTCAATTAGTTTTGTTGATTTTTGATTAATTTTTCTGAATTTTGATTAATCTTACCGAATTTTGATTAATTTTACTAAATTTTGGTTAATCTTACTCAATTTTGATGAATTTTTGATGAATTTTACGGAATTTTAATTAATTTTTGATGAATTTTACTGAATTTTTGATGAATTTTACTGAATTTTTGATGAATTTTACTGAATTTTTGATGAATTTTACTGAATTTTTGATGAATTTTACTGAATTTTACTAAATTTTTGATGAATTTTACTGAATTTTTGATGAATTTTACTGAATTTTTGATGAATTTTACTGAATTTTACTAAATTTTTGATGAATTTTACTGAATTTTTGATGAAGTTTACTGAATTTTACTAAATTTTTGATGAATTTTACTGAATTTTGGTTAATTTTTGATTAATTTTACTGAATTTTGATTAATTTTTGATTAATTTTAATTTTTCTTTGAAGTGGCGGCAGGTGGCGCGTGAATTGGAAGGAGTTATTCGGATCGGGGCGGTGAATTGCGAAGAAGACTGGTTGCTTTGTCGGCAGGAGAATGTTCATAGTTATCCGTTGCTGATGCTGTATCCGCGACGAGTTAAATACCAGGGCTCGAGGGACCGGGAGTCGTTGGTGGAATACGTGCTACAAGAGTTGGCCACGCATGTTTTGGAGCTGAGGGAGGACAATTACGAGGAGTATAAAGATAAATCGCTTTTGCCCTGGCTCGTTAGTTTTTGTTTCGACGATGGTAAAGGTTTTGCCTTTTTTATTCGTGTTTTGGATTGATTGATTTTGTTTCTTTTTTTTTTTTAGATTGTATTGCGGATAAGACGTTGCAAAAGTTGTCCGCCATGTTGGTAGGTTGATAATTTGGAGAGAATTTACCAAAATCTTTGAAAGTATTGTCAAATTTTAACGTAATTTTGTCAATTTTCAACGTAATTTTGTCAATTTTCAACGTAATTTTGTCAATTTTCAACGTAATTTTGTCAATTTTCAACGTAATTTTGTCAATTTTCAACGTAATTTTGTCACTTTTCAACATAATTTTGTCAAATTTTGTCAATTTTGTCAAATTTTGTCAAATTTTGTCAATTTTGTCAAATTTGTCAAATTTTGTCAATTTTGTCAAATTTTGTCAATTTTGTCAAATTTTGTCAAATTTTGTCAAATTTTGTCAAATTTTGTCAATTTTGTCAAATTTTGTCAATTTTGTCAAATTTTGTCAATTTTGTCAAATTTTGTCCAATTTTGTCCAATTTTGTCAATTTTGTCAAATTTTGTCAATTTTCAATTTAATTTTGTCAAATTTAGTCAATTTTCAAAACATTTATCTCAAATTTCCTTCTAATCTCACAAATGACCTTTTCCAGGATGGCCTAGTCCACGTCGCAACCACCGACTGCGTCGCCCAACCAACCATCTGCTCAAACCTACCTCTCCACCACTCCCAAATCGCCTACTTCAACTCCCTCAAACACCCAAACCACGACTCCATCACCTCAACCGACGCCCAAGACATCTACAGAACCATCCTGAGCCACCTCCCCGACATGATCGCCCTCGACAACGACAAATTCAACGTAACAAACAAACCAAAAAACCAAAAACAAACCTAAAAAACCAATCTCTCTCCGCAGGAAATCTACAAACAACTCCCGACCCACGGCAACAAACCCTGGCTCATCGAGTTCACCGCCAACTCACACACCGACCTCCACCTGCGCAAACTGCCCAGCCTTCTCCCCGACGTGAACGCAAGTCCAAAACCAAACGAAAAAACCAAACAAAAAAATCTAATTCCCTTCTAAACAGGTCGGCCGAATCGACTGCTCGCAATCCTCCCTCATCTGTCAATCATTCTACGTGCGCAAACACCCGACGTTCGTCCTCTTCAAGTCCGACGGCACCCACGAGGTCCACCACGGCCGCCACACCCCTCAAGACGTGGCCGTGTTCGCGCAGGAGTGTCGCCAGAGCGCCGTGGTCACGCTCGGCCCCGACGACTTCCCCGGGCGCGTCGTGGACGACGGCGAGACGTGGTTCGTCGACTTCTACGCCCCCTGGTGCCCCCCCTGCATGCGTTTACTGCCCGAGTGGCGCAAGGCGTCGCGTTCCGTCGACGCGGGGGTGCGTTTCGGGACCGTCGACTGCACCATCCACCCGAATTTGTGCCAGAAATACAACATCAATTCGTACCCGACGTCCATTTTGTATAATCGGAGCGTTCCGCACCAGTATTTCGGCAAACCGACGGCGCCGGCCATTGTGGAGTTCATCCGGGACATTCGGTTCCCGCCGGTCGTCGCGTTGACGTTTAAGACGTTCGTGGCGTTGGTGAATAACAGGGAGGGCACGGAGATGTGGTTGGTGGATTTTTTCGCGCCCTGGTGTCAGCCGTGTCAGCAGTTGGCGCCCGAGTGGCGCCAGTTGGCGAAGATGATGAATAACGTGCGGGTGGGCCAGGTGGATTGTACTACGGAGGCGGCGTTGTGCCAGCAGCAGAATGTCAAGGCGTATCCGACGATTCGTTTGTATCCGAGGGGTCAAGTTGGGAGTGCGCATTTTCAGTATGTTTTTTGGGTTTTTGGGGGTTTTTTGGTTGTTTTAATTGTTTTTTGGTTTTTTTTTTTAGTTTGTATAATGGATGGGGACGTGATGCGCATAGTTTGCGTGCTTGGGCGTTGAGGTTTGTGCCGAGTGATGTGGATGAGTTGGATGCGGAGATGTTTGAGAAGGTTTTGATGGGGGAGAGGCCGGTTGTGGTTGATTTTTACGCGCCTTGGTGCGGGCATTGTCAGACGTTTGCGCCCGAGTTTGATGCCATAGCGAAGGTAAGGCGAGGTTTCTAGAGTTTTTTTTCGATTTTATTTTGGTTTTTTTCGATTTTATTTCGGTTTTTTTTCGATTTTGTTTTGGTTTTTTTCGATTTTATTTTTGTTTTTTTCCATTTTATTTTTGTTTTTTCGATTTTATATTGTTTTTTTTTATTTTATTTTGTTTTTTTTTCGATTTTATTTCAATTTTTCGATTTTATTTCAATTTTACGATTTTATTTCGGTTTTTTTCGATTTTGTTTCAATTTTTTCGATTTTATTTCGGTTTATTTCGATTTTGTTTCAATTTTTCGATTTTATTTCAATTTTTTCGATTTCATTTCAATTTTTTCGATTTTGTTTTAATTTTTTTGATTTTATTTCAATTTTTTCGGTTTTATTTTGATTTTATTCCCGTTAAATTCAATTTTTTTTTTCCGTTTTTGTTTTTGGAGATTTTCCATTTTATTTCCATTATTTCCGTTTTATTTCAGAATTTTGAAGACTCGATATATTTCGGGAAAATGAATTGCGAGCAACATCCAAACGTATGTAGAAAAGCTCAAATCCGCGCTTATCCAACAGTGAGGTTCTACCCAATACCAAACAACAAAATGAACAAAATCGACGTAAATTTCTTTCTCAATCGACCCAACATCAAACTAATTACCCCTACCATTACCAACAGGACACGATAGGCGAGAACATCGATAGTCAGCACGCACAAACCATCATAAACGTCCTGCAGACTAAACTAGAGCGTTTAAAACAAGTAAAAAACCACTTTCCCCCAAAATTTATCAATTTTATCAATTTTATTCGTCAAATTTCAGATGAAATACGAGCAGCACGATGAATTATGACCCCATCGATTAGATTTATTTTTAAATTCCTTCAAACTAGGCTTATTTATTCCTTTTATTTACATGTCTTTGTATTCTGTTATCGTTAACCAACTGCTGTCGTTTTTGATAGCGGAACATTCTGGCCCTAATATACAAATTCCAGTTTTTCTGGGATCAGCTAAATACCTGTAAACCAAAGTTTTTTTGTTCTCATTATTTTATCTAATTAAACATTCCTGTGTTATTAAACTTCTCTTACTTTTTGCCAACTTCGACTATTTTGTCTTTCGTGCTCGCGAATAATCGTTTTCTGTAGTCTTCGATTTCGCAGTCGTGTCGTCCTTGGAAGAACAAGCGCGAGCCTCTGTCGCCGGGCGACACGGGTTTGTCGACCTAGGAGAAAGAGGTGAGTACATTAGGGAATTGTTTTTGGGAGAATTCGTAATGTTACCTGTTGGAAAATGGCTAATTTGGCTTCGTCGATGTCCTGGCTGCTGAATTCGCCTCTTAATAACCAATCTACGGCCGAGTTGAATATGTCTAGGGTTTTTAGGTTGTTTGGGTCCCTGGAAGTGAGATACAAGTTGCATATTATGCAGTTTTAAGCCAAAATAATGCAATTGCGATGGTAAAATGCATTTGTTGTGTGTAAAAACGTATATTTTCTGTGTGCAAATGCAGTTTTTGATGCTTGGATGCATTTTTTTTAGTGTAAATCACATTTTTGGTGTGTAAAACGCATTTTTTCGTGTAAAAATGCATTTTTTTCGTGTAAAAATGCACTTTTTTCGTGTAAAAATGCACTTTTTTCGTGTAAAAATGCCTTTTTTTCGTGTAAAAATGCATTTTTAAATTCAAAATCACATTTTTACGTGTATTTTTGCATGTAAAAATGTATAAAACTGACATTTTCGATGCTAAATCATCCTTTTTATGTGCGTAAATCCTTTTTTAAGTCTAAAACTGCATTTCCAGTGTCTAAAAACACTATTTTAAACACTTCAACTTACCTATACGAATAGAAAGAAAAAATTCCACTCGCCGCACTATACGCCGCCCGGCCACCATAAGCGCCTCCCTTCTCCCTTATCTCCCTATGCAGGAACTTATTCGACATCAACTCCGCAGCCACGGCCAAATGCGCGCTGTTCCGATGCCCCAACAAAACCGTCAAAATACTCTTCCCGATATAATTCACAGGGAACGGCAACACGTAATGATACCGCGAAAACCTCTCAATAGTCAATGCACTCTAAAAAAAAACCAAAAAAACAAAAATCAACAACAAAACCAAACGAAAATTCCAACAAATCACAAATTACCGGCTTCAAATGCACCGTGGACGACTTAAGCCCATAAACCAACTCCTCCAACGCGTGTTTGCCATCACTCGACGAACTATTCAAGCCGAACCGACAATTATTCGTCACAAACACCGAATCGGCGATCAACTGCAGCGAGTCCAAAACGTCGCTCACGTCGCTTTTTTCGGCCAATTTGCGCATCTCCGTCACGTATTTCATGCCCGAAAAGTGGAATTTGAGCGTGGCGGCTTTGGACAAGGTGGCGCTTGCGCAGTTGACGGCGTAGGCGGAACCGACGGTCGGAAGTGACGACACGAGTTTGTTGGTTTCCATCTGTATGAGCGTGGAGAGGCGGGCGGGGTTGGTGAAGGTGGGGGTGTTGAAGATGAGGTTCCAGAGGTGGAACATTTTTGAGGTGTTGCGGTCGAGGCAGTGCGAGTTGAGCGCGATGGATTGGTTGAGTTCGCCGAAGGAGAGGGCGTTGAAGTTTTCGACGGAGGGGAAGAGGTTGAGTCCGCCGGTGGTGAGGTCGATTTGTTGCGAGAGTTGTTTGTAGTCGTGCGAGCCGGCGCCCATTTTGGTGGCGACGGTGCAGAAGAGGGGGATGAGTGTGCGGAGGTTGGACGGGAGGTCGGCGATGGAGAAGAGGCCGCGGAAGTGGTTGACGCCGTTGGTTGGTTGGATGCTGAAGTAGACGGGTTGTTGGGCTGGAAAGAAATGGGAGATGGGATTCGATTTTTCTTGCTTCTTTTTGTTTTTCTCGTAATTCTATTTCGAAGGATAATTTTTCAATTTTGAACGAAAATTTTTCAATTTTGAACGATAATTTTTCAATTTTAAACGTTAATTTTTCTATTTTCTCGTTAATTTTTCTATTTTTCTCGATAGTTTTAACATTTTCCACGATTTTTATGGATAATTTTTATATTTTCTCGTTAATTTTACCATTTTCCTCCATAATTTTTATATTTTCTCGTTAATTTTACCATTTTCCTCCACAAATTTTATATTTTATATGTATATTTAAATTTTCTCGTTAATTTTACCATTTTTCTCAATTTTTAACGTTAATTTTACCATTTTTCTCAATTTTTTACGTTAATTTTACCATTTTTCTCAATTTTTAACGTTAATTTTACCATTTTTCTCAATTTTTAACGTTAATTTTACCATTTTTCTCAATTTTTAACGTTAATTTTACCATTTTTCTCAATTTTTAACGTTAATTTTACCATTTTTCTCAATTTTTAACGTTAATTTTACCATTTTTCTCAATTTTTAACGTTAATTTTTCAATTTTTATCAATAATTTTACCATTTTCCACGTTTTTTCTCGATCTTTTTCATTATTTCCATTTTTTAATTATTGTTTGTACCTATTTTGTATTTGTCGTAGTCGAATTTGTCAATTTCTTTCTTGATATCAGTTAATTGCAGAGTCGGTAGACAAGAAAGGTCTTCTTTCTCGTCCTGGTGCGCTTTCAATTCGAGTCCAAGATTGTGAATCTTTTCTTTCTCTTGTTCGTTTAGCCGCGACGTCATTTTCTGCAGTTTGTCCGTCTCTCTGTTAATTTCGTTTTGCTCGTAGGTCGCATCGGGTTTCATAACGAGCGTGAGCCGGTGCGGATTGTTCTGCGGAACATTTAATTCGCGAGTGAGTCAACTTTCCATTTTTCAGTCGCAAATCGAACCTTGAAGTATTTGGTGACCAAATCTTGGAGGAATTTCGGGTTTTCCTTTAAATTTTCGCGGAATTTTGATATAATTTCGTTCACTTTGAGCACGTCCATCACGTTGGCGTTGTGGTTCCACAAGGGGGTGATGAACTAAAGGACGGAATCATTTTTTGAGTGATTTTAATGGTTTGTGCGAGGATTTGTATTGAGGAGACCATTGCCAGATCGAGGCCGAAGTTAGAGGTGACTAGTTTGTTGCCTAATTCGATGTTGTGCAAAACCGCTTCAATCTCTTTTTCGTCAAAACCGTTTCTGCAAGATAAAATATATTCATTTCAGTTTGATTTTTCAGATTTGCTCAAATGTGGTGGGGCAAAGGAGTCGCGATTAATGCAAATTTTCACAAATTATTTAGTTTTTTTTACTCTAAAAACATAATCTTAGATTTAAAAATGTTCATTTTGTTCCTAAAAATGCATATTTTGCATCTAAACCTGCATTTTTACATCTTAAAATACGCTTTTGTCTGTAAAAATGCAAATTTTGCATGTAAAATTAAGTTTTTGCTCGTAAAAATGCATATTTTGCATGTAAAATTAAGTTTTTGCTAGTAAAAATGCAAATTTTATACCTAAATCTGCATTTACGCATCTAAAAATACGTTTCTGCTCGTAAAAATGCACATTTTGTATCTAAAGTTGCATTTTTGCATCTGAAAATACGTTTTTTCTCGTAAAAATGCATATTTTGAATCTAAAACTGCATATTTTGCATCTAAACCTGCATTTTTGCATCTAAAAATAGGTTTTTGTTTGTAAAAATGCATATTTTATACCTAAATCTGCATTTACGCATCTAAAAATACGTTTCTGCTCGTAAAAATGCACATTTTGTGTCTAAACCTGCATTTTTGCATCTAAAAATACGTTTTTGTTTGTAAAAATGCATATTTTGCATGTAAAATTAAGTTTTTGCTCGTAAAAATGCAAATTTTGTATCTAAATCTGCAAATTTTGTATCTAAATCTGCAAATTTTGTGTCTAAATCTGCAAATTTTGTGTCTAAATCTGCAAATTTTGTATCTAAATTTGCATATTTTGCATCTAAAACTGCATATTTTGCATCTTAACCTACATTTTTGCATCTAAAAATACGTTCTTGTTTGTAAAAATGCATATTTTGCATGTAAAATTAAGTTTTTGCTAGTAAAAATGCAAATTTTGTATCTAAATCTGCATTTTTGCATCTAAAAATAAGTTTTTGCTCGTAAAAATGCATACTTTGCACGTTAAATTGTATTTTTTTAAATCATAATTTCATTTCTAGTACTGAATAATTGCATCACAAGCCGAAAACCTTCGTCCCACCTCATCCTCCAACATTACTTAATAACTTCATCAAACGTTCCTTCAACAATCCCACAAACTTTCTCCACATCATTCGGATGCACGCCTTGCAAACCGATCGAAAACATTCCTTCTCGCGTATAATTCGAATACCCGGCGTACGGCGAATAATTAGCCCCGATATTCGGCTCCAACAACGCCTTATAAAACGGCGAATTCGGCTCTGACGTCAGCAACAACGACAGAATATGAAGCGTCGAATTCTCCTGAACGTCAGAAGTGCTGAAAAAACGCAACAAAATCAAATTAAAACCCTAAAAAAACCAAAAAATCGTAAATAATCGTCACCATCCGAGCAAATAACTCATCGCCAAAGTCGTGTTTTTCTCGGGGTTCGGCAGCAAAGGGTCAACGCGACACGATATCTCCATTTTGCGCTGGAAAAAAGCGATAAAATGCGTTAAATTGTTTGTTTTTGGCGTTTTTAGGGTTATTTGCGCACTGGTTCGGTCCATCGGGGCTCGGCTGGGACTTCGGTGGTCGTTTGGATGGGAGAAAAGGCGCTGAGGATTTCGTTGAGCGCCGTTAGGTGGTCTTTGAGCGGGAAGTTTCCGTATGTGTAGATTCGGGAATTGCTGGGGTGGTAGTGGGTTTGGTGGAAGTGTTTTAGTTGATCCCAAGTCAGGTCGAGGATCTTTATTGGTTCGCCGCCGCTCACGTTCGCGTATGTGTGGCTCGGGAAAAGGTTGTTGATCAGGCGTTGGCCGAAAAGGTCTTCGGAATTTGCCTGGAAAATTGAAATTTAGTTATTTTTTAGAGATGAAATGATAATTTTGTGATGTTTTCAAGCAATAAGTAGTAATTTAGTGATTTTTGAAGGGAAAAATGATAATTTTGTGATATTTTCAGGAAAAAGTGATAATTTCATGTTATTTTCGCGTCAAAATAACAATTTCATTTCATTTTAGAGTAAAAAATGAAAAATTTATGGTATTTTCGGTAAAAAATATATCAATTTTATGTCATTTTGAAGTAAAAAATGACAATTTCAAGTCATTTTCGGTTAAAAAATGACAAATTCATGTTATTTTCGGTTAAAAAATGTCAATTTCATGTCATTTTAGAATAAAAAATGACAATTTCATGTCATTTTCGCGTAAAAAATAACAATTTTATGTCATTTTCGTGTAAAAAATGACAATTTTATGTAATTTTAAAGTAAAAAATAACGATTTCATGTCATTTTCGAGTAAAAAATGACAATTTCATGTCATTTTAGAGTAAAAAATGACAATTTCATGTCATTTTCGTGTAAAAAATGACAATTTCATGTAATTTTAGTTTAAAAAATGACAATTTCATGTCTTTTTCGGCTAAAAAATGACAATTTCAAGTCATTTTCGCGTAAAAAATTACAATTTCACGTCATTTTCATGTAAAAAATGTGATATTTTACTGATTTCTGTGGAAAAAACTAAAAATCTCGTATCATTTTCAAGCAAAAACATGCCAATCTAGCAATTTTTATCGAAAAAATGATAACTTTATCAAATTCAAAGTAAAAATTAACTCATTTCCACAAGAAAAAATAACAATTCAATCATTTTGTCCCCAAACTTACAAAAGCTCCTTTCATTTCATTGAAAACAATGCCCCGAACCACCAACGGCGACTTGGGATCATTAATATCCTCATTCTCCAACCTCCAACCCTCCTGTCTAAAATCAATCTCCCTCAAATGCGGCGCAAACACCGCATCGACGTAAACATTCATCAAATTCCGAAAATCCTTCGCATTCTGCGTCGCAAACGGATACATTGTATAATCCAGACCAGTCAGCGCATTCATATAAGTCGCCAACGACCGATTCGCCATCTTAAAGAACGGATCCCGACACGGGTATTTTTTCGAGCCGCACAAAACCGTGTGCTCCAAAATATGCGACACTCCCGTGCTGTCCACTGGTGTCGTTCGAAATGCGATGCTAAACGCGTTGTTCTCGTCATTTCTCGCGACGTGAATGTATTCGGCCCCGGTTTGGTCGTGGGTCAATTCCACGACTGTTGACAGCAATTCCGGGACTTGTTGCACCTTGAAATTAAAGAATATATATTTATTTATCTTTTTTTGTGTTATTAATATTTTTTCCGACGTGTTTTTACGTTTTTTACGGTAAATCCGAGTGTTTTTGTACCGGGAGTGAAATTCGCCGACTCGCTGGGTTTAATGGCGGTCACGTAGGAACTGAGTTTGTGGGTTTTTAATCTGGAGATTTAAAAAAAATTAGATCGGTTTTGAATTTTTTTATGGTCGGTTTGGTTTACCTGGAAAAGAATTTACTTGCTAGTAGGTATCTCATGGTTCTGATATTTTTCTTTCCACAAAGGAATGATGAAATTTGCGACCCACGGAGCACGTTTCAAATAGCGGGTGATGCGAAAATGTGGAATGATTATTTAGAATTCAACGGATTTTATGGATTCAAACTAAATTTACTAAAATTTAACTTTATTTTTGTTTTAAAAATAGTTTCAAAACGTTTAACAACATCCAATTTCACCAAAATCGATTTATTCCTCTAAAAGAAACATCGAGAATCGCCTTTTCCAACCACCGACCAAACGTAAACAAATATGGCCGACTCTAGTTTCTCCATCCCAACGAACTGAACTGTTTTCATCACAAAACGACGGAAAAAACACGAGCCAACAACCAAGTAACATATAAAAAACAACCATTTATTAGCGATACACAATTCCCCATAAATTTAATCTCAAAACATTTAAAAATTTCAGAATAAAAAAAAATCGCGTCATCCATATGTGGTTTTTACTGGAGAAAACTCAACAGTCATACACCCTGTCGGAGAGGCTACTTCGCGCGATCCAATTCACATCCGACCAAACCGGCGAAGATTTAGAAGATTTAATCGACCAAGGCGCCGCCGTCAACCAGCTTCATGGAACCCTTTTACCCCTACACTGTGCCTGCATGGCCAATGACGTCAGGGCACTCAAAATCCTCCTCGATCGAGGCGCACACGTAAATTCCCTCGCCTCAAATGATTTTCTGGCGAAATTTTGACTCCCTTTGAATTTGTATAGATAAATAGTTACGACGGCTGCCACCGCACGGCGCTGCATCACGCGGTGGAGCAGAGCCCGAACTGCGTGGCCCTTTTGCTGCGCTACGGGGCCGACACGGAATTACGAGACATGAATCGCAACACGCCCTTACATTGGGCCGCTTTTAAAAACAATGCACTGTGCGTGCGACTTCTACTTCAAAATAATGCCAACGTTGACTCGATCGACGTGAATCGCGACACGCCATTAAGTTGGGCCGCCATGCGGGGAAATTTGGAAAGTGTGCAGGTTCTGCTGGAGTACAACGCATGCGTGAACACGAGGAATTACAACGGATTCTCGCCGATACAGCGCGTGGCGCTCATTCTGGCGACGGGTTTGAACACTCCGAAGGATGATAGGTGTTTCCAGTTGTTGCTGCGCGCGCATGGGCAGTTTAACGTGTCCAAGTTGTTGCGAACGTTGCCCGGCGCCATGTTGCAGGATAGTGTGCTCGGCGACTACACGCTCGTGTATGCGCACGCGCCGCGCAGTCTGCTTTGTCAATGCCGCTCCGCGATTCGTCGATCGCTCGGGCAGTGCCATCTACCGACGGTTGTTAAAGGCTTGCACATTCCGGATCCGTTGAGGAATTATTTACTATTAGATGCGTAATTTTTATCAATTATTTTTAATTATTATTATTATTATTTGTATTTATTGGAAAATAAAAAAATATTTATTTTTTTTATTATATTTTTTTGAATATTTTGGCGTCAAAACAAGTTCAAGGCTGTATTTATTTATTTTTAATTACGGCGCTTCGGTCACAGAACATGTGTGGATATTGGCGCGATTCCAGCGGTTTAAAATTAGTTTTTTTCTGACGTAATGATTGAGTTGAAATTCAAAATGGATTACACGTTAACGTCTCCGATTCTTCTTTCCGCGCCGCAAAGGAAAATCTCGCACTCGGTGGCGACCATGCCGAGCATCCCGCGCCCGATCGGCCATCCGTGCGGGGACGAAGCGTCGTTGATGGATGCGTGCAGGTGCGGCGACGAGTTCGCGCTGCGCCGAGCTATGGTCAGAAGACACAGCACAACATCCGTTAATTTACAGGACGAAACTGGCAAAGTAGGTCAATGAGATTATCTCACTTTAGTTTTTATTTTTAAAGATGGTTTACAACTTTACATCGCTTGGGAAATGCTTATTTTGGGATATGTCACGCCGTGTGACGTCACAAGTCGCAAATCTGCTTGCAAGTTTGAAAGCCTCGTTTAATTTCTCAGATTTTCTGTCTAAATTTAAACCAAAGCATCTGCGGATTCTATTAATAGACGGAAGACATTTTTGAAAGATAAAAATAAAAATAAATAAAAATAAAAATGAAAACATATTTTATTCATTTCTTTATATGTCACCTCTACCCTTCCGTACAGACAGCTTTAAGTCACGTGTGCGCATCGGGCAGCATCGCCGTCCTCGAGCTCCTCCTTTTAGTCCCTCATTTAAACGTTAATTTACCGGACAACGAAGGAAATTCACCGCTACACTTCGCAGCCCAAGCTGGTAAGTTCTAAATAACTCTTCTCGTACAGTTGTGGACAAAATTTCTCCTCAATTCCCACTAAAAAATCAACAAAAACAAAACTGTACTGGAATCGGATCAATCCGCCATGTTTGTAGCTAACTACGGTAGCTTAGAATGACCATTCTGTTTTTGCTTTTTAGGACATTTGGATGTTATTACGAGGTTAACCTCAGCTTTTAAAGGAATAATGATGATAGATGTACGGAACGAGCATGGAATCACGCCATTAATGAAAGCGGCGCTTCAAGGAAGGACAAAATGTGTTCGCGCACTCCTCAATGCAGGCAGGAAATGAATTTATTTCTTTATTTCTATATATCGCCATCTAGTGTTGATTTTTGCATTTCCCTCGACGGGAAATTGATTGTGCAAATTGTAAACACAGGTGCGAATCCGGCACTTCGTGACCCACGTCGGGGCCTGAACGCCAAAGAATGGGCCGCGTTCTGCGGCAGGAAAGCCGCCGAGAAAGTGATTGACAGTTATTTGAAAACGGGCAAAGGGTTGCGGGAAAACGCCACCAGGTGGTTCGCCAAAGGCGACTCGACGTTCGGACAACGTTTCAAGCAGATCTTCGGCGGCCGCCATCGATTTGATGTGAAAAACAACTTGATCCGTGCGTCGTCCGCCATTGTTTTGCCCGCCGCGCCGTCCGCATTCGACACCGGCCACACGACGCCGCCATCTTTGCATTCGATCAACAACGCGCACAAGTGGCAAATGCCGCACGTCTTCATCAGTTCTTTTTAAAATTCGATCGAAAATTAAATTAAATTAATTTATTTGTCGTTATTAATTACAAAAAGGAAAAGATTTATTATTATTTCTGTAGATTTATTCAGTTCGTTTCGTATTTAATGCTAAATTCCGCCACTAGAGCGTGGTGTTTGCAGCTAGAGTCCATCTAGCGTGGAAATTGGTCAATAAACAAGATGGCGAGTGATGTTTTCTATTTGCAAATGGTAATCCAGTCTTCACGCGTGCATTCTTGACAAATCACGTGACAGCACCAATGGAAGCGACAGTTGCACTTGTCCGTCCGTTTAATGCGCATCGTGTTGTAGCCGCGGCCGCAACACAGAGCGCCGCAATTGTCCAAGTTGTAGCTCGATTTGTTGCACGCGCGGGCCTCGGTGCCCCACGAGTCACGTGACGGATCGAGATCGCAGAACGTGGGCGATTTCTCGTAGAACACTAAATCCGTCGGTCGCGGGTGGCGCCGCAGCGAGCGGAAAGCCAAGCGCAGGCTCACGTCTCGCCGGTTCGCGGACTCGACGAGAACGGCGTAGTCGTAGCGCTGATGCAACCGGTCGCCGATCATTCTGAAATCGGGCGGCGCGCGCCAACACGTTTTCATCTGACAACTTCCGGACATGCCGTGACATTTACACTTGACTTCGACGCTCCGCTCGACGATCTACAACATCCGCAACGTAAATAGATGAAAATCAACACGAATCCACTTACTTGTCTACCGACGGCGCTGTTGTGCGCGATCGCTCGCGAGCCGAGATCTTTGGACCGGTCGGAGGAGCCATAGAAGCTGCGCGCGAAATAGGCCGAAAACGAGGCCTCGTCTGCGCAGCCTGCCCAGGCCCAGCTCCGTCCTCTCTGCGGACGATTCGGATGGCAACCGCACGATACCACCGTTCCGAGCCGACATGCGCGCCACACCGATTGGACGATACCGGCGTTGGTTATCGCCGTTACCAAGGCGGATTCGCGGTACCCTGAGTGGGAATCGATTAATTTTGATAATTAATTTTTATTTTGTTTCTTTTGGTACCTAATTTAAATATGGCGCTCGAGCGAGGATCGTCGGGCGAGAGCGACGAGCAATTCCATCGGCTGTGGCGCATTTGGTGCCGACATTCATCGGCCGCAACTTCCAATCCCTGCATAGCGGCGGCGGCGACATCCGGGAACTTGCGGCACAGGGCCACCTGTTTTCGTTTTAGGCCGGCGTAAGTGTTGCACAGAGCGGATGTCCGGTGCAACAATGTATCCCAGTGAAGATTATTGTAATCGGATGACGCGATGGGATGAAAAAGGCTTAAGAATGGTGGAAATGTGCAATAAAAAATGTTTTTTAAACGTTAGATTTGTGTTTATTTACCTGACGAGGGCCAACATTGAGACGAGACAGGCCATGAGTTGTGGAAGCGAGACATGGAGGATCCTGTGGAAGAATAGAGGTAATAGTGGGGTATCGTGCGGCGCCTAATGGCCGATTCCGAGGCCGAAACTCCGCCTTCAACACCGAAGGCGTCGCGCTGTGCCCAACAAAATGGCGTGATTTAAGCGGTAAAAAGATGGAAGAAAGAAAAATTAATTTGATTAAAATCGATTTGGGTGGGAATTTGAAAGGAATTAATTTTTTTTCGCTCGAAAAATCGAATAAATCGTGGAAAAACGAGCGAATTTCAACGTATTTCGCGCCGACCAATGCGGATCGAGGCGTGTGGCATTATGCGTGTTGATGTGCGCCGAAACTCCACCTCGCATCGCCTTTTAGCGCTACCATTGGTGCGTGGCGGTTACAAGTCATTGCTAATTGGCGCTGGGCGGTTCGCGATTCTGTCACTAGGAGATGACGAGTGTGAGCGGGCCACCCAGGCGGTTGAGCGCGCGTTGTGAGGGCGTGAGGGGTGGCGAGAGTGGCGGACCCGCCCCTAGCAGCCAGGTGAGGAACTCGCCGCGAATTCCCGATTTGTAACGGTGTCGCCATTTACGAGAAAAGAAGAAGCCCACCATTGAAGCGGCGCGCAGCCGCGCACTGGCCGCCATGTTGGAATAAACAATGACGCCATTTTGCGCCTATTGTTGGGAGAATTTGAAATGCAGAAATTTTTTACGTTTTTTTGACGTTTTTATGCGTCTTTTGTGCGTTTTTTATGCTTTTTTTCTATTTTTTTTGGATTTTTATTGCAACGAGGCTTAAATGAGATTGATGGTTTATTACTCTGCTGCTTTACCCCATTTTTGAGCGCCCTCTGGCGGTTGGTGTGACAGGGGGGTGTCAAAATACAAGGTGAGAAAGAAGGGGGCACTTTTGAACAAGTTCAAAGTTGTAATTTGATTTTTTTTATTTATTTTTTATTTTTTTTATTTTATATTTTTTTGGTTTTTTTGATTTTGGGATTTTGGGAATTGGAATTTCCTGGTGTTAAAATGCGGAAATTATTATTTTTTTTTTTTTGGTTGGGATTTTGGTTGAGCATTATTTTAGTGATAAGGGATTCAACATGGTGGTGCGAAGTAATTCGGCATGGGTCAGAGGTCAGGGATGAGGAGTTGTAAGTCGCGCCACCGACCCTTTGGTTTCCCCCATGGACCTCCCTGCTCGACATCTTTGTGCTACGCATACCCCGACAGCAATTAACGCAAATCTGCTGAATTTGGCGCCTTGGAGCCCCTAAAACAACCGGTTGAAACCGACCACCGCATGACACCGATTCCTAATAGCAAAAATTGAAGAAACAAACAGTAATAAAACATTAATAAAACGCAAAAACAACAACAAAAATCAACAGAATACAACAAATAGTAGAATTAAAGCCGTTAAAAAACAATAAAACTCAAGAAATAACAACAAAAA
Organism: Strigamia acuminata; assembly: GCA_949358305.1. Taxonomy (NCBI): domain Eukaryota; kingdom Metazoa; phylum Arthropoda; class Chilopoda; order Geophilomorpha; family Linotaeniidae; genus Strigamia; species Strigamia acuminata. Next base: position 10,873,436 of record OX442320.1, read on the forward strand.
ACAGAAAATGAAAAGAAAAAACGGGACAAATCATCAAAAAAAACATTTAAAACCAACAAAAAACAGAAAAAAACAAAGAAATTGCAGAAAAAGAAACAAAAACAGGACAAATACTGAAAAAAAAACAGAAAAAGAAAACAAAAACAGGACAAATACTGGAAAAAAAACATTTAAAACCAACAAAAAACAGGAAAAATAAAAAAAAAACATTAAAAAGTCCAACAAAAAACGAAAAATTAAAAAAAAAAACAATAAAACATTAAAACCCAACAAAAAACGAAAAATAAAACAAAGAAATCGTCCAGAAAACAAATAAAAACCTCAGAAAACAAATATAATCCCCAAGAAAACAAATAAAAATCCCAGAAAACAAATAAAAACCCCAGAAAACAAATAAAAATCCCAGAAAACAAATAAAAACTCCAGAAAACAAATAAAATCACCAAAAAACAAATATAATCCCCAAAAAAACAACTAAAACTTCAAGAAAACAAATAAAAGCTCAAAAAAACAAACAAAACACCAAGAAAACCAATAAAAACCCCAGAAAACAAATAAAATCACCAAAAAATAAATAAAATCACCAAAAAACAAATATAATCCCCAAAATAACAAATAAAACTTCAAGAAAACGGATAAAACTTCAAGAAAACAAATAAAAGCTCAAGAAAACAAATAAAACACCAAGAAAACACCAAGAAAACAAACAAAACACTAAGAAAACAAATAAAAGCTCAAGAAAACAAATAAAACACCAAGAAAACAAATAAAACACTCCAAAAAAACCATCAAAACTCTCCAAAGTAAAAATAAAACAAAAAACAAAACAAGAAAAGCCCCAACTCCAAAAAAAAAAACCAAAATAGAAAAAAAAAGCAAAAACCCAAAATAAAAATAAATAAAAGTCTGCAACATGTGTTTTCGGCCATTTTGTTGCATGTTAAACGTCAACAAAACTCCATTAGAATTTCCAGGGAGTCGCAGAAACGCCCCGCAGGCACGCCGCCACCGCGCCACCACGCGGCAACACCCGAAACTCGCACGCATGCGCTTACAACACTGGCCAAACCATCCGAATGGAAACGCGCTTGTTGTGGGCGGCTCTCTGCGTCTTTCTCCTCTGCCCGGTCCACAGTTTCCTCTGGTAAGTTACAACACGCAATTCACGTCCCAAACCACTTTTCCCGTCCCAATTCCCCCGTTTTACCCGTTTTATCCTCCCAAAACGGCCCAAAAGGGTCTAAAACGACTCCAAATAGCCTAAAACGGCTCCAAAGTGGCTAAAACGGCTCCAAATGGGCTAAAACGGCTCCGAATGGGCTAAAACGCGTGTATTTGGGCGCGCGCGTGGTTTTTGATTGATTTGTCGGGTTGCGTTGTGTTTGTGTTGATTGTAGTTGATAATATTTGATTGTTGGGTGTTGTTGTGTGAATGGAGTGCGTTCGAGTTGATCCCGGGGCCGTGGGGTGGATCGGGGAGGGTCCAGTGTGGCACCTCAGATGCAGGCAGGGGGCTCTCAAATTAGGCTCATCTCCTGCTGTGGAGAACACTCTGAACGTCTCCCCCTGACCCTGGTGCCATCCCTGCCCCTGCTAAACCGGTATTACAACAACAGTCGAGCCAATTGAAATGTTGGCCGTGATAACTAAATCGAAATGGAATTAAATTAACTCAACTCAACGCGGCGCGGCGCGGTGTGGTGTTGGGCGACTTGGATCGTTCGCGATCGTTTACTCGTTTGGGTTGGTTGCGTTCGTTTCGTTTCGTTTTGATTGAGTGATTGGGTGGGTTTGGGGGTTAATTTGGGTGGAAAATTTGGTTAATTGTGTTGGAAATTTCTTTCTTTTTTTAAATTGGGGTCTAAAATTGGTTCTTTAGTTAAAGTTTGTCTAAAATTCGTTATTTAGTGAAAGTTTTTGTCTAAAATTCGTTATTTTTAACCAATTTGGCTAAATTTGATGTTTTTTTGAGAAATGAGGTCTAAAATTCGTTTTTTAGTGGAAGTTTGGGTCTAAAATTTGTTTTTTAGTGAAAGTTTGGGTCTAAAATTAGTTTTTAGTGAAAGTTTGGGTCTAAAATTCGTTTTTAGTGAAAGTTTGGGTCTAAAATTCGTTTTCTTTTCGCCAGTTTGTCTAAATTTTGTTATTTTTAACCAGTTTGTCTAAATTTTGTTATTTTTAACCAGTTTGGCTAAATTTTGGTGTTTTTTTGAGAAATGAGGTCTAAAATTCGTTATTTTTTACCAATTTGAGTAATTTTCATTTTTTTGTGCTAAATTGAGGTCTAAAATTCGTTGTTTTGCAAATTGAGATCTAAAATTCGTTAATTATTGTTGCAAGTTTGAGCCTAAATGTCCTGTTTTGGGGTTGGCAATTTGAAATTTGGGTTTAAAATTGGAATTTTTTAATAATTGGGTCTAAAATGTATGTTTTTGGTTGGCAATTTGAAATTTAGGCTTAAAATTGATGCATTTCTGTCGGCAATTAATATTTGCGCCCAAAATTTGCGTTTTCTCAATGAAAATTTAAAACTAATGTCTAAAATTCGCCATTTTATCGAAAAATTTGAAATCCATCTCCAAAAACTACCAAATTCTATTTAAAAAAAAAAAAAAAAAAAAAAATTCTAAAATTTGCATATTCAAAAAAATTAAAATAAACCACCGCCTAAAATTTACATATTCCACAAAAAATTTCAAAAAAAAAACTATTCCACCAAAACGCAAGAAAAAGCGCCAAAAAACCGGAATAAAATCTCAATCTTTCTTTCTCCCGCGCAAACGGTCGTCACGGGGACACGGATGTCACCTGGAATGACGTGGGGGCGGAGCGGCGGGGGTGGACAGGTAGCGAGCGTTCGTGGGAACCTCGCGCGCCAAGGTGCATTCCGACACGGGTGGGAGTAAACGAAGCAAAAGACCCCTCACAGACCCCCCCTCCAACCCACCCAGCATTACCGGTATCCCATATGCGAGTGTCAATCAATTAAACGCAATTTTACGTCCCACTTCCTGTCAGCTGCATTAGCGCATCAATTAAGCCTAACGACAACACGTGGCATTACATAACGCGGAATTTGCTTGTTTAGGGCGATGGGCAATCCCGTTTTAGTCGAACCAACGCGGATATGTCGTAAAACGAGACGACTCAGACCCCGACTGGCCGACATTTGCCAAAACGAGCCGGAAATCGTGAAAGAAGTGACAAAGGGATCGCAAATGGCGACCAAGGAGTGTCAATTTCAATTTCGAAACCGAAGGTGGAATTGCACGACGACCAGAAGATCACTCAAAAAATTACTAGGCAGAGGTGATTTATTTTAATTTTTATTTTTATTTAATATTTATTAATTTATTGATTATTTTTTGATTTTAGCGACACGGGAGACGAGTTTTCTTAACGCCATTACGGCTGCGGGAGTGACTTATGCCGTGACGCAAGCGTGTAGTGCGGGACTGCTGCCGCAGTGTACGTGCGACCGAGGCCGGCGCGGGAAGCGGACGGCCGTCAACGAAGTTCCGTCCGATGGGAATTGGGAGTGGAGCGGCTGCGGGGATAATGTGTTTTTCGGGTATAGGAAATCAAAGGAATTTATGGACACTTGGCATAGGCGGAAAAGCGACGTGAAGACGATAGTTCTGCTCCATAATAACGAAGCCGGCCGAATGGTAGAAAATAAAAATAATTTAATAAAAATAATTTTAATTTAATTTTAATAACTTAAATCGTTTTTTAAACAGGCTGTGAAAAATCATCTTCGTACGGAGTGTAAATGTCACGGTTTGAGCGGATCCTGCACGCTGCGGACCTGTTGGAAGAAAATGGCGCCGTTTCGCGATGTGGCGAACCGACTGAAAGCGAAATTTGACGGCGCTTCCAAAGGTAGATGTCAAAAAAATATAAAAAACGAATAGAAATCCATAAAAACATTCAAAATTAATTATTTTTAATTCACTAAATACAATATTTTCGCGAAAAAGATTAATATTGGTCAATTTTGTTGAATAGTCATCCCGGGCAACGATGGGAAAAATGTGCTACCAGATGGCGCGACGATCAAGCCGCCAACCAAAGAAGATTTTGTTTATTTGGAGGGATCGCCGGATTACTGCGAAGTGAATAGGAAAACTGGTTCGTTGGGGACCCATGGACGCATTTGCAACCACACGTCGCCTGGCGTCGAGGGCTGTGATTTGCTGTGTTGTGGACGCGGGTATCATAGGGAAGTTGTTCGCGAGAAAGTGAACTGTAGGTGTCGCTTTCGGTGGTGCTGTGAAGTGTCGTGTGATGTGTGCGATGTCAAGAGGACTATCAGTCGATGTGTTTGAGTCGTGGGACACCTAGTGATGAAATAACTGGTCAAGTTTTGTTGATATTATTATTGTATAACTTTCTTGGACAATTTTTTAATTTTTTTTTTTTGCATTTTGATTTTAGTCATTTTTAGGATATTTTTGATTTTTTATTTTTGAAATAAAATTTTTCTTTTTTTAATATATAATTTTCGTTTGTTTTGTTTGGCGCTGTCTGTGTGCGGCGATTAGTGTCAATAGTTTGATGTGGCGGCCATTAAGGAGTCGCGAACGGGAGTTTTATTAAAGGGAGAGAGTGCCAGATTTGATGTGGTTGGAAGAGGTGATAAATTTTATTATTTTGTGACACTGGAAAGGTCGAAACAACGATTTCGAGTCGTTCACATCGAGGCTTATTTTTAAGAAATTCCGTTTTGTGATGCCACCTTTTATAACTACCAATCAATGTTTGGGGTTTTTTAAAACGCCCGATATGGATCTAAATGTTATTTCTAAGGAAATTTTCTATTTATTATAAGAAAAATAATAGTTTTATTGGAACATTTTTTTTAGATAGAATTATTATTTTATTTTATTTTATTAAAAGAAATCAGTTTCACCCGATGCATCACCATTTATAATCAACGTTCGGGATTTTTTCAAAAACGCCATAGATACGGATCTAAACGTTACGTCCAAGCTAATTTCCAATTTATTTCAACTAAATAACACTTTTATTTAAACATTTTGTTAAATCATACTTGTTTATTGATTAATTTATTTAAAAAAATCCGTTTTACCCAATATATCACCATTTATAACTACCGATTATCAAAAATGGCCTCTTGGATCCGCGCCGTGACAATCGAGGTAAATTCATACATTAATCGCTATTAAATCAATTAAATTGACACATTTTGATCCACGATAGGTACAAATCGTTCGTTTATTCATCATCCAATGATTCCAATAAGCATGCAATCGGCAAACGGCAATGAATCCGATCGGAATAGGCGCGAAGCAAAGATGGCCGCCACGAAGGCAGTAGGTAATTTCGTGTTTATTTCAATTTGCAGTGAGACATGTCAATTACGAGCCGCTTTATTGAGACATTTTGCTCCGCTGTGTAATTGCGCTAAACCTCGGTGCACTAAACAGCATGAAAATAGAGTGATGGGCAAAAGTTGAGTGAAAAGAAGAAATTCCTCGTGTTCAGCGTGTTGTTGGGCGTTTTTCTGCAGCTACCACCATCATTAGTTGGGGATTTGGTTGGTTGGGGATAAATCTGCGGCCCTTGTCAGCTAATGGAGGGGTTTTGAAGGATATTGTAATGTTTAGAGGCACCAGCGGGAGGCGCTGGTGCTGGCAGTTGCGCGCAGCGGGGAAACGAGGCTATACGCTGATACAAAGGATCACTTACTCACTCACCAGCTTCGCCTCACCCCCTAACACCACCCAAACCCCACACCAAACCCCACACCAAAGCCCACACCTAACCCCCTCTTAAGCCCCCACCCCGGGTCTAGTTTGTTCGTTGGCGAGCTGAGAAAGAAACAAATTCTTTGAAAGGATGTTGGCAAAATGAAGAAGGGATTTGAGTGTGTTGTTTTTGCTAAACTGCATCTCGATGGATATCTTGACAAATTGATAAATTGAACTTGAACTTGGGTTGCTTTTTATCTTTTGTTTTAACCGATCGATCTAATTTGTTTAATATGGCCGCCACACGCCCGGAAGTGCACGCTGGAAAGGAAGCTACGCCATTTTGTGCTTAAATGATGCAGAAAAATGAGATAAGTTGGAGAAATTTAAAGAAAAATTGGAGAAAAATGAGAAAAATTGAAGAAAAATTGAAGAAAAATGAGAAAAATGGAAGAAAAATGAGAAAAATTGAAGAAAAATGAGAAAAATGGAAGAAAAATGAGAAAAATGGAAGAAAAATGAGAAAAATTGAAGAAAAATTGAAGAAAAATTAGAAAAATGGAAGAAAAATGAGAAAAATGGAAGAAAAATGAGAAAAATTGAAGAAAAATGAGAAAAACTATAGAAATTAAATGAAAAATTAATAAAAACGCAGAAATTTAAAGAAAAATTTGGAAAAAACGCAGAAAATGAAAGAAATAATGAGAAATAACTGCAGAAAAACAACGAAAATTTTTATAAAAAAAAAAAAAAAAAAAAAAAAAAGCAGGAAGAAAATTTAATTTCCAGTTTTAAACCATTCCAAAATGGCCGCCACGCACCCGGAAGTGCCCACCACAAAGAAACCAACGCCATTTTCAACACAAACCCAAAAACTCCCCCCAAAAAACAAAAAATCCGTAATTTCAAAAAAAAAATATTTTATTCACTTATAATAATAAAATAACATCAAAAATAATAATAATAATAATAATAATAATAATAAAAATAATCAAATTCACATTGTACACCGAAACAATCCGTTCCGCATCCATATCCACAGTCTACAAGCAAGTATGCACAGTTTGTTGGGCTTTACATGTTTTGCACTTGACTTGACAACACCAATGGAACGTACAGTTACACCTCTCGAGCACCTCGTACTCCTCGGTTCTGTACCCCCGCGAACAACACATGAGATCACATCCGTCCATGCCGATCGACGTGGCGTTGCACAAACGTCCGACGGTGCCCTGGGTGCCCAACTTGACGTTGCGAACGCAGAAATTGGGCGAGTCCTCGTAGTAAACCAAATCGGGCGGAACGGGCGACTTCAACTGCGGGTTCGACGGCTTCAGCTTCGGCAGGCGCCCGTGCTTGAGCGGCCGATTGTTGCCCGCGTTACTGACGAGCACGCGCGAGGCGCCGTCGAAGCGGTCCTTCAGCCGGTCGCCCACGTCCCTGAACAGCGGCAGCCGCATCCAGCAGGTTTTAACCGTGCACGAACCTGACATCCCGTGACACTTGCACTCGCGCCGCATTTCCGTCGCGACGTGCTGCGGGGAAAAAAATAATTAATTAAAATTATTAATTCGGGATTTCAAAGAAATTTTTTTGTTTTTTGATTAATTTTTTTTTTTTAATTAATTTTTTTTAATTAGATTTTTTTTTTAATTTACCAAGCGTCCCGCTTCGTTGTTGTGCAGGTTCATGACGTTGCGAAAATTGCGGCCTCGCTCAGGCGCGTCGGCGAACTCCTTGGCGAAGTTGCGGCCGTAGTGAACGTTGTCGGAGCAGCCGCCCCATTCCCAGCCGGCGCCGGACGGGCCGCGCTGGCGGTAGTCGCAGGTGCAGGACTCGATGAGGCCTTCGCTGCATGCGCGGCTCACGGCGTGCGCGATGCCTGCCGCCGTGATGGCGTAGACGAAAGCCGACTCGCGGCACCCTTTTTTTTAAAAAAAAAAAATTAAATTTTAATATGGATTTATTGAATCCCCATATCAAATAAAACGTTTTTACATATCTATTAAAATAACTTTTTTTTTTAAATTTTTTAAATAATAAAAAAAAAAAATTTCCTTAAAAAAAAAAAAAAAGTTGTTTTAAAATGTAAAAAAATGGATTCCCGGTGAAAAATAAATGACATTTATATATAAATTAAAAAACTTTTTGTTTTTTGGAATTTTTCAAGGAGCGCTTTTAAGTTTTAATATGGGAGCTCGAATTTCTGGACACAGAAGCTGTTTGTGGGTATAAATGAAGCGAGAAAGCAATTAGACGCAGTCGGTGCTTTAAGAGCGGGGGTGGACGGGGAAGTGAAGAAAGGGGGGTGGTGGGGGTGAGTAAAACGCTTTGAAAACTGTAGCCGGGTAACCTAAGAGCTTGTTAAACACTTGAAAAGGCGAATAACTCGAAGGACCCCTGGCTTATGTCAAGTGCAAATATTCCACCCTCCATTTCGCAAATGGCTGTTTTGACATGCGTCGGAGTCGGCTCGGCGAGCTCGTTGTAGCGAGGGTGTGCGAGTGGTGACGTCACTTGTCGGCGGGTCAATTTGACAAATTTGAGTGTCACCACACCCCCGAGGACAAGGAGTGGATTAAGATGCGAGTGTGTGATTTATCGCGACAATATTTAGTCGCAACTGGATATTCGAATGGAAAACAGGAAGTGGTGGGTTTTTTTGCGTTTGTTTAAGGGGGATTTGGGTGTTTTTGGGTCGTTTTTTGTGGGTTTTTGGGTGTTTTTGGGGTTTAAAAACGATGATTTTTTAGGGGGAATAGCGGAAATTGTTTGATTAAGGGATTTAATGGTTTTGGGAGGAAAAATACGGTATTTTTTGTAGTTTTTGATGGGATTTATGCAGTTTTAACGTTTGTAATGCAAGAAAAGAGCAAGAAGTTTACTGAATTTTGTAGTGTGTTTATAAAAATTTGGTAAAATTGATTAAAATACGGTAAAATGAAAATTTTAGGGGCAAAAAAATTTTTTTTATTGTAAAATCTGATAAAATTAATTAAAAACGCCGTAAAATGAAAAGAAATCACGCGAGATTTTAAAGGGAAGAAATTTTTTTATACCATAAAATAAAGTAAAATTAATTAAAATACGATAAAATAAAAATTAACCGCTAAATTCGAAAGGAAAAAAAAATTTCCACTGTTAAATATACCTCTAAAATTAAAATCTCATAAAATAAAAAACTTAAGGAGAAATAAATTTTTTTCTACCGTAAAATGTGGCAAAATTAATTAAAATACGGTAAAATAAAATTTTGCTACCGTAAAATCTACCAAAATTAATCAATATACGATAAAATAAATTTTTTTTACCGTAAAATTGTCAAAATTAATGAAAATACGGTAAAATAAAATTTTGCTATCGTAAAATTTCTAAAAATTAATTACTATACGGTAAAATAAAATTTTTTTACTGTAAAATTGTCAAAATTAATGAAAACACGGTAAAATAAAATTTTTCTACCGTAAAACCTCCTAAAATTAATGAAAATACGGTAAAATAAAATTTTGCTACTGTAAAATTTCAAAAAATTAATTACTATACGGTAAAATAAAATTTTTCTACTGTAAAATTGTCAAAATTAATGAAAACACGGTAAAATAATATTTTTCTACCGTAAAACTTCCTAAAATTAATTAATATACAGTAAAATAAAATTTTTATACGGTAAAATCTCTTAAATTTAATTAAAATACGGTAAAATAAAATTTTTCTACCGTAAAATCTCGCAAAACCAATTAAAATTCACTAAAATAATAAAACTCTAAAGAAAAAAAAATTCCCCATCAAAAATGACCAAAATAAATGAAAATAGCGTAAAATATTTAAACGACGTTACCTTGGTCGGTGATTTTTCCGAACACAGATCGCCCCCTCTCGGACGTGTGACAATTCCAGCGCCTGTTCGCAAATTGATGTTGGCATTCGGAAATTGACAACTGCGCGCCTTTGGCTAAGGCCACCAACGAGCCCGGGTTCTCCCGCACGAGACGTTGCTGCTTCCGGTTCAAAATGGAGTACAAACTCGGATCCAAGTAATTCTTGTACGGGTTGCCCCTGATTGAATTGTCCACTAAATTACTCGGTTCTCCCGCCTTGGCCAGAGCCCTAAATTAAAAAAAATTAAAAAAAATTAAAAAAAAATTTAATTGACCAATAAAAAGGAGCACGAAACGCTTAAAACGGATATAGAACAGGTTGATTTGCATAAAAGTGATTATTTTATTCAAATTTGCGGGTGAATTTACAGCTTGGACGCGAGACGAAACGGGTGGGCATGAGAAATGGGCGAGATGTGAGTTTGATTGGTCGAAATAATTGCAAACAAGTGGATTTGACGACGAGTAAACGCAACGAGGGTTAATTGCCGTGGAAAACGGCTGAGGAAACTCGTTTTATAACCCCCAGATTTTAAAATATTCAAGTGGGGGAAGCGGGAAAAAAATGCGAGAAATTCCAGTGAATTGTTAGACACGCTGTTTATATGCAGTTAAAAGTCAGGGGAGAGGAAAAAAATGGAGAAATGAGGAAAAAGAGAAGAAAAGTTGAGAAAATGCGAAGGAAATTGAGGAAAAAGTGAAGAAAAGTGAAGAAAAACGACGAAAATGATGAAAAATGTCGAAAAAAGTGCAAAAAGTGAAGAAAAACGACGAAAATTGCAGAAAAATGATGAAAAAAGCGCATAAAAGTGCAGATAAACGTCCAAAGTGGAAGAAAAACCGCAGAAAAGTAAAGAAAAACGACGAAAATGGAAGAAAAACGAGGAAAAAACGGCAGAAAACATGTTTAAAAAGTGGAAAAAGTCGAGAAAATCGAAGAAAAATGGCGAGAAATCGACGAGAATGGAAGAAAAACGAAGAGAAACCCCGAAAAAAAAAGCCGAAAACTCTCGAAAAAGCAGAAAAATACTTTTGGAAAGACAAAAAGTGGTCAAAAAAACGTGCAACCTACCACCACTTTGATCCCCGTCCCTTTTTGGCGCGTGTGAACGCGGGGAAAACGAGCAAAGCCGACACGGTGACGGCCAAAAGCAGAGCCCGTGGGCTCCGCATTGTGCTGCGGCGAAGCGTGCGCCCGGCACGGCAGCGATCGGCGTGGATTTGCGTCGAACGTGAGACTCGGCCGGCGACGACGACGATGCGCGCATCAAGTGCGCTCGGTTTGTGCCTGCGAATAAAGTGAAGAGCTGTCAGTTGGAGGACCCCATACTTATATCGTGTGACGGGAGGGTTGTAGGAGGGTGGGGTGTTGGCTTTAAAGCCCCTTTGGTGGTTTGTCTTGCCCACGGGCCATCGTTAATGGACCTCACAGGACTATGATAAGTCCATGCCCTTTGACCCGCGCGAATTACAATACGTGTCGGCAGGTGAGTTTGACCATTGTTTCTCCCTCTGCCGTGAGAGAGAGAGCCGGGGCTGGAGGGAGGTCATTCATCCGCTGTTGCGAAGGGATGGGGGTAATGGGATTTCAAGTGGGGGTGTTAAGATTTGGCGTTTGTTTGGTGCGTGGGATTTGAGGGTTTTGGGGTTTTTTCGGGGATTTTGGGTCGATTTTTGTCACACTTTGGTGCGGGAAATCGGTTTTAGGTGCGGGAAATCGGTTTTTGTTGGTTTTTGGTGCGGGAAATTGGATTTTGTTGGTTTTTGTATGCAAAGGAATTGGATTTTATCATTTTTGGAGCGAGAAATTGGATTTTGTTGGTTTTTGGTGCGAAAAATCGGATTTTGTTCATTTTTGGGCAAAACAAGCTTTTGTCGATTTTTGTTGCAATAAATCAGATTTTGTTGACTTTTAATGCAAAAAAAAATCAAATTTTGTCATTTTTGTATGCAAAAAAATTGGATTTTATCATTTTTGGAGCGAGAAATTTGATTTTGTTGGTTTTTGGTGCGAAAAAGTGGGATTTTGTCATTTTTGTATGCAAAGAAATTGGACATTATCATTTTTGGAGCGAAAAATCGGATTTTGTTTATTTTTGGTGCGAAAAATCGGATTTTGTTTACTTTTGGTGCGAAAAATCGGATTTTGTTCATTTTTGGGCAAAACAAGCTTTTGTCGATTTTTGTTGCAATAAATCAGATTTTGTTGACTTTTAATGCAAAAAAAAATTGGATTTTGTCACTTTTTGATGTGAAAAATCAGATTTTATCGGGTTTTGATGGGATAAATCAGATTTTAGTCAATTTTAGACGTGAAAAATCAGATTTTAGTCAATTTTAGACGTGAAAAATCAGATTTTAGTCAATTTTAGACGTGAAAAATCAGATTTTGTCAATTTTAGACGTGAAAAATCGGATTTCGTCAATTTCCACGCGATAAATTGAACTTTGACGTTTTATTCGACATTTTCGGATTTTCCACGTTCTTTTATCGAATTTACGACGCATTTTTTCACTTTTCCCTCCGTAAAATCCTAATTCCACACACAAAATTCACTTTCTGATGCCCAAAATCGCATTTCGTGACGTTTAATTCGGCCTGACGTGTTTGGCGAGAGAACAATACACTTGTTTGACGTGTCGTCCGTGTGTTTCGGTTTTTGCGGTTGGAGTGCGCTCATTAAATGCTTCGTGCGAGTAACTCCGACAAATCATTTCCTTGACGGGCAAAAAAGGGGGTTTCGCAAACGGATTGTTTGCAAATGGACGGACAGGACGAGTTCATTCGGGGATTAATTGGATTGAGCTTTTGACTTTTTCTTTTCCTTTTATAATGACATTTGTTCAGCAAAATGTTGATGGAAAAAATTTGTCAGATTTTTTTTTTTTATTATTATTTTTGAGATTTCTAATCTTTTCATCTAATGTTCGTTTCTTTTTTTTTTTTTTTTTTTTTCGAGCAACAAACTCGGAGAATCACCCCAGGTAGAACGTAATTGTGTGCGAGGTTAAATTGATGCGCAGTGTGTATAAAAACGGGATTTTTCGAGGATTTTTGGATGCATTAATTGGTGAGTTTTTGATTGCTTTGCGGCAATAAATCGTGTTAATTGGTGATTTTGATGCAAATCGTTTGTTTTTAGTGATTCTGATGCAAATTGTTGGTGTTTTTAGTGATTCTTGAAGGAAATTATGCGATTTTTGGTGATTTTGGGGCAAATTTTTGCTATTTTTGGTGATTTTGGGGCAAATTTTTGCTATTTTTATTGTGATTTTGATGCAAATGGTTGGTATTTTTGGTGTGATTTTGATGCAAATGGTTGGTATTTTTAGTGAATTTGATGCAAATTGTGGTATTTTGATGCAAAATATGGTATTTTGGTGTAAAGTATGGTATTTTGATGCAAATTATGGTATTTGATGCAAATTATGGTATTTGATGCAAATTATGGTATTTTGATGCAAATAATAGGATATTTTGGTGATTTTGATGGAAAAAATAGGATTTTTGGTGATTTTTATGCAAATAATGGGATTTTTGGTGATTTTTATGCAAATAATAGGATTTTTGGTGATTTTTATGCAAATAATGGGATTTTTGGTGATTTTTATGCAAATTGTTGGTGTTTTTAGTGATTCTGATGCAAATTGTTGGTGTTTTTAGTGATTCTTGAAGGAAATTATGCGATTTTTGGTGATTTTGGGGCAAATTTTTGATATTTTTATTGTGATTTTGATGCAAATGGTTGGTATTTTTGGTATGATTTTGATGCAAATGGTTGGTACTTTCAGGGATTTTAATGCAAATTGTGGTATTTTAATGCAAATTGTGGTATTTTGATGCAAATTATGGTATTTTGATGCAAAATATGGTATTTTGATGCAAATTATGGTATTTTGATGCAAAATATGGTATTTCGATGCAAAATATGGTATTTTGATGCAACATATGGTATTTTGGTGCAAATTATGGTATTTTGGTGTAAAGTATGGTATTTTGATGCAAATTATGGTATTTTGATGCAAATAATTGGATTTTTAGTGATTTTGATGTAAATAATGGAATTTTTGGTGATTTTGATGCAAATAATGGAAGTTTTGGTGATTTTGATGCAAATAATGGAAGTTTTGGTGATTTTTATGCAAATAATGGAAGTTTTGGTGATTTTGATGGGATTGAAATTTTTTAAATGATTTTTATGCAATTTATTGGTGTTTTTGATCTAATTATATGAGTTTTTGGTGCTTTTGATCTAATTATATGAGTTTTTGATGATTTTGTTCCAATTTATTGGTGAATTTGATCCAAATTGATGCGTTTTTGGTGATTTTGATCCAATATTTGATGTGTTTTTAGTGATTTTGATCCAATTTAATGTTTTTAAGGATTTTAATCCAATTTATTACTGTTTTTGCTCATTTTATGGTCGTAAATGGTTCTTGTAAATTTTTTTAATATTCGCTCCAATCTTTTCTCAGCATTTTTGCAAACTCCACGCAAACGACTTTAATCTTCACTTTTCTCCCTGACACTCCGAACAAATTGTTGCTGTAATGAGGTTTCTACACTTGTCATAACCTATAGCAAGAAAAGTAGATGAAACAGAGGGGGAGAGGTGGCGCTGGGTAGGGAGAAGGAGTGGGAAGGGAGGCACAGCGAGTGAATTTATGGTGGTGGACTGTTGTCTAATTGGTTCCACATTCCAGGGGCAACCACGATTGGACATTTCTTGATGAATGGAGGAACCTGAATTTTCTCTCACACCCTCTCCCCTACCCTTCCCCTTTACCTCACTTCCGGTTCTTTATACACAGACGTACATACGCACAAAACAAACATAATCAACGGAAAAAAAAATTGCCCCTCCAAATTGCCCCCCCAGATTGCCAGACAAATTAAATTCCGATCGGGTGTGTTGACCGGAAACGGCGCGCAACAACACGATTTTGCGGTTTTCATGACATCATACTTAGGTGTATAAGTGATAATTAATAACATCGCGAGAGGGCGGGAAATTCAGTTCTGATGAGTGGATTTGGTGGGCGGATTCGAAGAACCAACGCCGAGCCCTCGAACAACAAAAAATGTTCTATAAGTATAATGAAAACTTTCCGTTAGGTATAAATAACTTTTCTCTTTTCCGTTACACTATTTATAACGTAAAATTAAGCCTAACTATGACGGAAAAGTCACTGCCGCAAACTGCGGAAATTGTCCGGTTGGAAATAAAATAGAATTTGCATTTAAACCGAACGATGAACGTACGCTTTGTTCGCGACGTTCAGACTTCGTGTGTAGCAAACTTGTGGTGCGATATGCGACGTTTGTGTTAAGTTGCGTAAAAAAGTGGCGCCTGGTGTTGCATTTTGTAACTATGAGTTTGTAGGACTTAGTTGGTTCGGTTTTGTTGGCGAAATAGTGGGTGATGTTATATGCAATGTGTGTTTTTTTATTGCGTTTGACACGTACGGTGGAAAGCGTGGGAAAGTGTTTCCGTTTGCCTCCCCGTGTCTGTTGTTAATTCGTGGAAAAATTTGCTTTTTTGCTTTACTTTTGCGCCCTGACAAATACAGCCCCACGGTGTGTTGACATCGGGCTTTAAACACACAGTTTTTCTTTTCAGGCCTATCCACCCGATTATGTTGGACCTGTCGGCTCGCATTCGCCCGGCCTCGTCAACAGAGCCGGATTAGCAAACGGATTAGCCGGTTATCGCGGCATCGCCCGCTCGTCTTTTCTGCTCCGCCGACTCGCACAGCGCGCGACGTCGCAGGAAATGGAAAAAAAAAGAATCGGAAAAATCCGCAAACGAGGAAAAGCCGTAACTTTAACGGGAAAGATGTTAAGCCTTTTTTTGCATGTGTTATTGTTGTAATATGTCGATATGTGTTCGGACAGACGTCACATAGTCAGGGGAAGACCACGAGTCGCTGGACGCAACACACATTAACGCCGATTAATCCAAAAACGACGATTTCCCGGCCGCAATTAGGCCTAAACCGAGTTGCGGTTGTGTATGCGCGGTTGTTTTAGTGTTGAGTGTGCGACATTAGAAAATGGCAGTGTATACACAATGGCATTTGGTATATATTAAATAATTCATGCGCAATGGAGATCGTGACAGTTTTCCTTGGGAATGTGTGGCGCAAAGTGTTCCCACTGAATAGCGAATGGGGAAATGTTGATTTTGGATGTTAATGCGGCGTTTAAAATGCAGTAAATGGCTGGAAATTTATTAGTGATTGAGTTGATGAGCTAAGTAGACGCGCGATAGGGCTAAGCTGAAAGATATTGAGCTAATAAAAGAATAAATCTTCACCTCACAGCTAACAAATTGCTATACAACTACACTTTTTTTGTTGGCAGTGGGGTGGAAGCAGTAAATAACTTTATCTTCACATAAACGACTCTGAAAAAGTATGCCCCTGTTTCGGGCATGCGCACTGGTCACGATTTTTGCTATAGGTATCTCAGTCAAGTTCTTGTGTGGTCCATCTTGCAATACTCCACCTGGTGGGTCGCGCTTTATTCATATTCTAATTGAAAAACAGAAAATAATTCACCATTTTGATTATTTTTAGACTGTTTTTTTTTTTTAATGTTTTTTTGGGGGTTTAGAAGTGTTTGAATTTAGACGTTTTAGACCGGGGGAGAAAGTTTGCGGTAGTTATTGTTTGGAAATGTTTAATTTTAGATGTTTTTAGACCCGGAAACTCTAGGTTTTGCTATTTTAGACGATATGGATTTAAATTTTGTCATTTTAGACCGAAAAAAAATTTTTGTGGGAATAATTTTTGTAAAATAGTTAATTTTCGACATTTTTAGACATTTTTTTGATTTTAAGGATTTCGAAAACTCCGGATTTCATCATTTTAAACCGACAAAAGTCTGGATTTCATCATTTTAGACCAGAAAAAATATTTCTTCTAATGATAATTATTAAAAACATGAAATTTTAGACATTTTTAGACACTTTTTTGATTATAAGGACCTCGAAAACTACGGATTTCATCATTTTAGACCAACTAAAGTCTGAATTTCATCATTTTAGACCGATTAAAGTCTGAATTTCATCATTTTACACCAACAAAAGTCTGGATTTCGTCATTTTAGACTAGAAAAATTATTTCTTCTAATAATAATTATTAAAAACATGAAATTTTAGACATTTTTAGACCTTTCTTAATTTTTTTTATCTATTCCAGGGGCCTCGGAAATCCAAATTTCATCACACTGAACCGAAATCAAAACCAAAAAAAATAAAGGTTCGTGCCGATTAATAATTTTCGCCGATCGGTTCGAATAAAAATACAACCGATCGGCGATAAAAAAAAAATATACACGTATATTAATATATCTCGGATGGTTAGTCGTTCGCGTCGTAAATACTTGAATGAAGTCACAATCGCTGACCTTATGATTTTATACACACAACATTTCCTGCAAAGTGAAGTGCATAAACTGATATTGCAGACATTCAATTATCACACCTGTCATTCTTATCTACAAATGTCAATTTCCCAACATTGATAAATTTGATAAACAAACAATACGAACTATATAAATTCTTGACACATTTTGTGCAATAAAAAAAATATTTTTTCGACAAAAAAGTGCAAATTTCGACGATTTTAGGCCGAAAAAGTGCGAAAAAATGCGTTTTAGGCGCAAAACGAGTGTTTTTTCGCGTTTTTTCGCGTTTTTTCGCATTTTCGGACGCGAGAGGGCGAGAATAAATGTGGAACGCGTCGAATGAACATCTGTTTACAGTTGATTAACATTATCGGCAAGATTAGCGCCCGATTTCTATCCTCCATTTTGCCAGTTTTATAGATGTGCGGTCTTACCTGGTACTGGTTTTTGGTGGGCAAGGGACGAATCGCGTGTAGATTGGTCGAGTGACCGCTTCATTCATGGGTCTGTGGCTGTGTTCGGCGAGTGTCGAACGCGAGCAGGCTCGTTTAGAGACGCAGCTCCACTCTTGTTCTCTGCCTCAGGGCTAAAGTGTGGTGTAGCCACTCAGGGATATTGTAGGATTAGAATGAATTGCAGCAACAGGTAATATTGTTTACAACCTTAAAGTGAACTACTTTTTTTTTTATTATTTTTATTTACTTTTCTTATTTGGTTTTTCGTGCAAGTTTTTTTTGGTTCATAAATTTTTATTTTGGTTTTTTTTGGTTTTTTATTTTATTTTTGTTTTATTTTGGGTTTTTTGGTATTTTTTTGGTATTTTTTGGTATTTTTTTGTTTTTTTGGGTTTTTTTTGTTTTTTTTTGGTTTTTTATTTTATTTTGGTTTTATTTTGGGTTATTTTGGTATTTTTTTTGGTTTTTTTGGTGTTTTTTTTGTTTTTTGGTTTTTTTTTTGGTTTTTTGGGTTTTTTTTGGTATTTTTTTGTTTTTTTTGGATTTTTTTGGTTTTTTTTGGTTTTTTTGGGGTTGTTTGATGGTTTTGTTCAATATTTGTTGAGTAATTTGCAAGTGTTTGTGTGTTTTATTCTGGTATATGGTGATTAGGGTTAAAAGAGAGTTTTTTTATTTGGGTTTTTGTGTGCGTATGGATTGTTTGGAGGCTTTATTATTTTTGGCAGAATTGCAAAGGGAAATTGGAGGTTTAATGTGTGGATTTAGGGCTGGGAAGTGATTTTTTTGTTTGTTTTATTATAGTTGGAATTAAGCCTAAATTTCACCCTCAAATGTGCTGGATTTCGAATTTTTCGAGCTAAAATCTCGAAAAAAATCTATTTTTACGCACAAAAACCTTTTAAAAGTTTAATTTTCTAACTTTTATGACAAAAATAAAATCAAAAATTGCCAATTTTAATGAATTTTATGCCAAAAAAATTGAGAAATCCTCAAAATCTCCAAAATCCGACGAAAAAAATGACTAAAATCCTCAAAATCTCCAAAATCCGACGAAAAAAATGACTAAAATCATCAAAATCGTGTAAATGAGGCCGAAAATAATGCAGAAAAAGGTTGCAAAAAAGGTTGGTTTAGTTTGAATAGGAATGTGATTGAAAAGAGACATCAGTTGCATAATTTGGCAATTATTTGGCGAGTTTGCCGCTCGAGGTCACTGATACGAGAAAGGGGAAAGGTAGAAAAAAAGGTGGCCCATTTAGTTGATTAGTCTATAAGCAAGTGCGCGTTAGCCCTATTACTCTCTCCATTCACCTGGGTGGGTGAAAGAATAGGTGAGGGGTATGTTCTCGAGCCCGTATTTCACGCCAGTGTCACCCAGCAGGTGGCGCGGTTCAATGAGTGTGTTATTATCACTGGACTTTTCACTCGAGTTTCTCCCGTGTGCAGTTCGGGGGCGCAACGATGATGCGTCTCGGCAGGCGTCCCTGGTTCCGTGACTGTGGTCCCCCTCCTGGAGGACCACCGACATGTTCGCCCCATTGTGCGCCTGTCACCAGATGAGGACAAATGGCGCTCTTGTCAGTGCAAACGTTGCAGCAGAATTCTAGCTCTTCATTTTGTTGGGAAGGAAGACGACGGGCGAAAGGGAAAAGAACAGCAAAAAACACTTAAGATTATAGAGAGAGGCAAATTAGGGCGAACTCAACTCAAGCCCGGATGAAGATCCGTCCTGGTTTGTTGAATAATTCACTAAAGTCGATCGGAAATGACGAGGAAATAAGAAAATTCACCAGAAAAACGAACTGAAATAGACAAAAACTCGGAAAAACAAATCAAAATACACAAAAACTCGGAAAAACAAATCAAAATACACAAAAACTCGTAAGAATTCATCAAGAGTCACAAAAGTGAGTTAAAACTCACAAAAGTGAGTTAAAACTCACAAAAGTGAGCCAAAACTCACAAAAGTGAGCCAAAACTCACAAAAGTAAGCCAAAACTCACAAAAGTGAGCCAAAACTCACATAAGTGAGCTGAAACTCACAAAAGTGAGCCAAAACTCACATAAGTGAGCTGAAACTCACAAAAGTGAGCCAAAACACACAAAATAAACCAAAATTTACAAAAGTGAAATATAATTTGCCAAAATTTACAAAAATGAAACATAATTTGCCAAAATTTACAGAAATGGAACATAATTTGCCAAAATTTACAAAATTGAAACATAATTTGCCAAAATTTACAAAAATGAAACATAATTTGCCAAAATGCAACATAATTTGCCAAAATGCAACATAATTTGCCAAAATGCAACATAATTTGCCAAAATGCAACATAATTTGCAAAATTTACAAAAATGAAACATAATTGGCCAAAATGTACAAAAATTAAACATAATTTGCCAAAATGCAACATAATTTGCCAAAATGCAACATAATTTGCAAAATTTACAAAAATGAAACATAATTGGCCAAAATGTACAAAAATTAAACATAATCTACAAAAATGAACCAAAAATCACAAAAATGAACCAAAAACCACAAACATGACCCAAAAACCGCAAAAACAGACCAAAAACCACAAAAACAGACCCAAAACCACCAATTTTAATTTCCCAATGTCAAAAAATCCAAAAACAAAAACCCAAAAACACCAAAAACAAAAACAAAACGCAATCACCACCAAACCCCAAACCCAACCAACCACACTGGGAGGTCAACGTCTATTTAATTCATTCAAAACAAAAACCCAACCGACCACGAGTGCGAACCATCGGACGCGCACAAACACGACCAACTCGGGCTCCATGATGTATTTTTTAGCGTTTCCACTTGTTTGCACCCCGCCCCGTCTTGCCCGACTCTTCATCACCCCCTTGTGGTGGATTCCATCCAGAATGGTAATCATTAGTGACACGAAGCTCTAATATTTGCGGGTAATTACACCCACCAATTAATGCCCAATTCCAGAGCGAGGTGGCGCGGCCGGCTTGAATCTAAATCACGAGACGGCGCGTGAGAAACGGAAGGCATTTGCTGTCACAGTCGACTCCTTCATTAACATCTGATGGGCTGTAATCAAGAAACCGAACCATGTGCGCACTGTGTGGTCTCGCTTCCAAAACTCCTCACCAGACGGACTCGCGAATGGCCGAATCGCGCTTTTACACGCGTTTACGCCCGTTTACGCACTCCCGACGCTTTAGACAACCTTTGACATCCTTTTCCGCCGTTTTTCCACCCTCGCCGCCCCCGCGCACTAATGGAAAATGGCGAAAAGCGGAGGAAATTGAGGGAAAAACGCGGAAATTGTTTGAAAAAAATGGATTTGCGCATCGCGGCTTTAACCTGCGAATACCTGAGTTAGGTGGGCTCGTTGGTGGCCCCCTGCGGTGGGTCTGTGGCCCCAGGGCACCGGCCCAGGCCCTGACAGCTTCGATGGATGAAAATGTTATAGCAGACGCTCACAATGACAGCTCAGAGCTCGCCATCCCCCCTCCGCCTTTTATTGGGGCCCCGGAATTACAAGTTAATTTATATTTGGGTCAAACAACAACAAAAACGGACGGGCCGCCATTTTTTTTTTTTTTTTTTTTGGTTTTTTTTTTTTTGGATTTTTGCGAAAACACCTGTCGCGAGTCGCCGCTTTTTCTCACCAGTTGTCGCGCGCGGAGCTGTTGTCAGTGGACAAATTGAAATATTAAACACGGGGGGGTCGGTCTGTAATTGAAGCTTAGTCGGTGGCGTAATAGTTAGCTTGCATCTCACCCGAGACGCTAATGGCGACCCCTGGACGTGACTGGAATGCCCGGTCGCCCTTCCCATCCCCGCCACCTCTTTTCTCCACACACCCCCAGCGGCCCCCCCTTCCCCCCTCCACACTTCACGCGATACTTGTTCGTTGCGCCGTCGGGGGGCCCCGAATATCGATAATCGAAAAAAAACAAAATGGCAGTCTTTGTTTATATTTTTCCATTTGAAAAAAAATTTAAAATTTTTTTTTTAAAATGGGTCGGCGGCCATTTTTTTTAATATACTAATTCGTTTAGATTTTTGGTTATGTCGATAATCGAGATAAAAAACAAAATGGCCGACTTTGTTTATATTTTTCTGTTTGAAAAATATTGAAAAATGTTTTTTTTAATGGGTCGGCGGCCATTTTTTTGTGTATTAATTTGTGTAGATTTTTGGTAATGTCGATAAATAATCGAAAAAAAACAAAATGGCCGACTTTGTTTAAAAACGGTTTCCAATTGAATTTTTTTTAAAATAGGTTGGCGGCCATTTTTTTGTTTCTTCATTCGTGTAGATTTTTGGTTGTGTCGATAATCGAGATAAAAAACAAAATGGCCGACTTTGTTTAAAAACGGTTTCCAATTGCAAACAAAATGCGGAGATCGGCTGCCATTTTTTTTTAAATATATATATATTAATTCGTGAAGATTTTTGGTTTAAAAAAAAAACAAAATGGCCGGCTTTGTGTAAACGGTTTCCAATCGAATTAAGAATTAAAAACTAAAAAAAAAAATAAGGGGGTCGACGGCCATTTTTTTTTTTGGTAAATTAATTCATGTGGATTTTGTTTATGTCGACATCCGATCAAAAACCAAAATGGCCGACTTTGTTTACATTTTGTCCAATTTCAATTTTTTAATTGAAAAAAAAATTTTTTTTTTGTTTAAAAGGGGTCGGCGGCCATTTTTTTTTTTTTTTTTAGGAATTAATTTATGTGTGTTTTTTCTTATTTTTTATTTTGGACACAAAACCTTGTTGTAATAAAGTAAGCCGAATCCGGGTGGGCTCGTGGCACCCCTGTCGACCACCCTCCCCCCTACCGGTGGAGGTGCTCAGCACCTGGGCTGAGAGTAATGAAGAGAAGTACCTGACAGAATAATTAGCTGTGAGTGTAGAATGCATTCTTTGTATGCGGTGCACTCAAGCGGGAAGAAGGCGAACTAATGGAGAGGAAGGATAGGGTTAACGATGCTACGCCCTCTCAACTATGTGGGCCTTGACTGCAAGGTCGGCGCCATTTTGATTTAGGAGGGTATTAAAAAGCATTAAAAAAATAATTTGTTCGGATTGGATTTTTCGCGTTTTTTTCCGTTTTTTTTTTTTTTTGTTTCGGGTTTTTTTTTGGGGGTTGGAGTGATAAACAATAAAAATGATAAGAATGTTAAGTGATGATAACAATGATGGGGGAAATAGATGAGTGGAATGAATAAATAGAATGAAAGATGGATGGATGGATGGCGATGAATTTTTTTTTTTTAATTTTTTTTTATTGTATGAAAAAATCAAAATGGGGGATTTTTTTTTTTTTTTTTTTGGTTTTGATTTTGTTTTAGAAATAGAGAAATGGCGTCGTTTTTTTTTTTGTTTTCTTTTTCTATTTTATTTTTGTTTATTTTGTTTTTAAAAAATAGTTTTGTTTCGATTGTAAAAAAAAAACAAATGGAGTCGATTTTATTGGTTTCTAAAGGATTTTTTATTTTGAGAAATTTTTTATGCACAGAAAAACAAAATGGAGTCGTTTTTATTGGTTTCTAAAGGATTTTTTATTTTGAAAAAGTAAATTTTATTACTTTTTTAAGATTATTTTATATTTAAAAAAAAATACTTTTGTTGCTAAAAACCAAAATGGAGTCGATTTTATTACTTTTTTGAGGATTATTTTATACAAAAATTACTTTTCTTGCAAAAAAAACAGTATGGAGTCGATTTTATTGGTTTTTGAAGGATTTTTTTGTTTAAAAAAATAGCTTTGTTTCAAAAAACAAAATGGAATCGATTTTATTGCTTTTTAAAGGATTTTTACTTAAAAAATAGCTTTGTTGCAAAAAAAAAAAAAAAATGGAGTAGATTTTATTACTTTTTTGAGGATTATTTTATACAAAAATTACTTTTCTTGCAAAAAAAAACAATATGGAGTCGATTTTATTACTTTTTTTAGATTATTTTATATAAAAAAAATACTTTTGTTGCTAAAAACCAAAATGGAGTCGATTTTATTACTTTTTTAAGGATTATTTTATACGAAAAAATACTTTTCTTGCAAAAAAAAAACAATATGGAGTCGATTTTATTCAGTTTTTAAAAAAAAAATTTTTTTAGATGTAAAAACCCATTGTTTTATTATTATTATACAATTGTTTGAAACATAGCATCAAATTAAAAAAAAAAAAAAAAATAAAGTGAAGTGAACATTACACGAGTCCAAAATGGCAGAACGAGACAAAAATGTTTTTGTTTCGTCCGTGCCGAGATGAAAACATTGACTAACACAATAAAGGCGGGGATGGGAGGATCGAGAGTCATTCGGTACATAGTTCATTATTTCACATTAAAACTGATTTGCGATCATCACTCACTCAGGCTGGCAAAATAAGGAATAGAAATTGGCAATGCGAACTCTTCTTCCTTTACTATTCTTATTCACTTGTCCGATCCCGCTCGATGCCTACTTCGGGTAAGTGACAACCCCTCGCCCGCGCAACACGCTCGCTCGCCCGCCCGACGCCCGTCGCATCTCCGTGCACCTCACGCGCATTTTCCCGTTCCAGACTCACTTCAGCGCACAAGTATTCCAACAACAGCATGACGCGCCGCACGCTCTGCACTTCGCTCGGACTCAGAGGTCGGCAATTCAAAAACTGCAAATCGTCGCCGAAAGTGTCGAAAACATTAGCCGAAGCGATGGAAATGAGCCGCCGCGAATGCACGCATTTATTCCGGCACGAGCGCTGGAATTGCGACTACAACGAGACTTACAGGACCCAACTAATTACAAAAGGTTAGACGGCTTTGCTGCGCGGTTTTGGCGGGAGGAGAGCGCTCTCCTCCCGCGTGGAAAATCACAATCGCCGTCGAATTTAAAAAAATATATTTTTTAACACGGAAATGTCAACTGATGATGACATTGTTTGTTTATAATATTTACAACGTGGAGTTTCGCCCGAAAAGTAAAGAAAAGGGGAAAATCGCACCCATTGTATCCGATTTTTTTTAAAACTCTTTGACGCCCAATTGTAAACAATTCTTTTCTTTTGTAGATTTTAAAGAGAGCGCATTTTTGTTCGCTTTGTCGGCGGCGAGTCTGGTGCATTCGGTCGCCCGGGCGTGCGCGGAAAAGGCGTTCAGCAGCCGGTGCAGGTGCTACGAGGCGCCGACGTTGCAGCAGCGCCGGCGGAATTTGAAGCACGACGTGTGCGACGCAAATTTGCCGTTCGCCGTGCGATATGTTCGTCGGTTCCTGACGCAGCAGCACGCGGGGAGCGACGCGCACTCTGCGATCGTTCGGCATAATGTTTATGTCGGGATTGAGGTGAGTGGTGGAAATTGGTCGTTGATTTTCCCGTGGGAGCGCGAATTAGGTTTTTAGATAAGAATCAAAGATGGCACTCGGTCCATCCCTCTTGTGACACCACCCGCCCCCTGACGTCCATTTGCCACTTTTACACCCCATCCGACATACCTGTGAATGTTTTTTCCGCGGGTAAAGCACATTAGGAATTTTTTTTTTTTTTTTTTTTTTTTTTTTGGGAAAAAACAAAATGGTGGGTAAGTGCGCCTTTAAGGTTGGGGAAAAATAGTTTGATTGATAAGTGGATGTTAAATTTTTTTTTTTTTTTTTAAATTAAAATTTAGAATGTTTTTATCATAAAATGTGGAAAAAATATTTTATTTTTTAAAAAAACAAAATGGCGGTTAAGTGCTGGGACGAGTTGTTGAATGTGGCAATTGGGGGTTTAAAAAGTGGGAGGTTTTGTGGTTTTTTCTAATAAATTTGAGAATATTTTTTAGTTTAAAAAATAAAAAACAAAATGGCGGATTGGAGAGTGTTTATTGTTTATGGCATGTGATAACTAGATGTTTTTTTTAAATGGATTTTTGAAATTTAAAATATTTTCTGGAAAAATTAAAGAAAAAAAAATTTTTTTAAACATAAAAAACAAAATGGCGGGTTAGTGCGCCATTTATATTGAGAAAAAATACTTCAACTGACAAGTGGATGTTAAAAAAAATTTTTTTAATAAATTTAAAATTCAGAATATTTTTATCAAAAAATGTGCAAAAAATATTTTTTTTTCTAAAAAAACAAAATGGCGGTTAAGTGCGACCTTAATATCGAGGAAACTTACTCCAACCAGTTGAAATTTTTCTTAAACTATTCAAAATTCAAAATACTTCATAAAAAAAATTACAAAACAATTTTTTTTTCCCTTCAAAAAACCAAAATGGCCGTCGACTTCGCCCGTAACGTGACCCTTATCGCCCCACCCGCCAACAAGGTGTCGAAATCTCCCCATCTAATCGCGTTATAAACCCGATGTCATCCGCACTAATACCATCAAACATGCACGTGATTATCACGTGATTTGCACCGAAAAGGTGACACCCGGTCACCCGACACCCGCCCGGATGAAACTCCGTGGGAACCCGCGCCCGATCGCCCCGATCGCCCCGCGAAGCCTCAATTGCAATTTTTCTTGCATTTTCTCTGCAGGCCGTCATCGACTCCAACACAACAACAAACGAGTGCCCGTGGAGCGTCTACGGCGCACAGTTGTGCGCACGCGACGAATCGCTGCTCAGACTCAAACTCGCGCCGTTCCGCACCGTGAGCAAACGGCTGAAAAAGTCGTACAAACACGCGCAGATGGTGCGCACCAACAATAACAAAGTGCACGGGCTCAAGCGCCTTACGCGCGCGCGACTCGCGTACGGCGCCGAGTCGCCGGATTTCTGCACCAGGTCGCGCTATTCGCCCGGAACGAGCGGCAGGATTTGTCGGAATCACAAGAGCTGTGCGCGGATTTGCTGCAGCTCGAATTACGCCGAATATCAGACGGAAAAACGCACTTTTTGTTGCCGGATGGAGATAAGCGGCTGCTGCAAACCCGTGTGCGTGAAAAAGTGCGAAAAACTAAAACGGATGTATCGTTGCAGGTGAAAAACGTGCGAAAAACGTGTGGTTTCAGTTTCGGGTCGTTTGCTCGTTTTGGCGCTAGATGGCGCTAACTCGCGGCGGTTTTTCACGTTTTTTTTTGTTTTTTGTTTTAATTTTATTGTGTAAATATGGTGGATGGAGGAATTTGGTGGAATGAGTGTAAATTGTAACGATTACATAAATTTTTTTCGTTTTTTTTTTATTTTTTTTATTTTAATTTTTTGAATTAACGTTGAGTTGTGCGACGCCAATTTGATTCGATTAACCGATGAATTTACGGTATGCAGCGCCCGGTTCTTTCCCACCGCACACATCTCGTTGTTTTAACGTTATTTTTAAGCGTAACGTTAACGGGATGTCGACTGACAGGTACGTAAACACAAATTTGAATTTTTTTACGCAATTTTTTATTTTTTTGCGTTATTTTTACGTTTTTTTTGCGCAATTTTTGCGTATTGTTGAGTTTTCGTGATTTTTTTGTATTGTTTTGAATTAATTTTTCGTTTTTCATTGTAAAACGATAAATCTTAGTTGGAATGGCCAATTGGCGATCATTATTTATGTAACGCGTTACAAGGTCGACGATTTCCTTTTTATTTTCTATGTAGGTCAGTTTCCGGCGCCGGCGCGAATAGTGTGCGCAGACGGCAAGTTGGTTCGTTCTGCGCAGGTTTGCGACGGTGTGTTGGACTGCGTGGACGGGGCGGATGAAAACAACTTCACGCTGTGCGACACGAAGCCGCGGGTTTGCACCAGAGAGGAATTTACGTGCGCGAATCAGAAATGCGTGCCAATTGCGACGCAATGCAACAGAGAAGACGATTGCGGCGACTGGAGCGACGAGTTGGGCTGCAGTACGTATTCGGCGCGCTTGGTTAGGTTAGGTTAGGTTAGCCACAGCTGCCGATGTTGCTAGGCGACCGATTTGTCAGGGTAACCGTGGTGTGGCGAAGGAGAAGTCAAATTTTGCAAGCCTGTTGATGTTTGTTTGTGTGTTGGGATTTGATGTTTTTGTGGTTAACGGCGCCATCTAACGATCAATTATCTAAGTAAAAAATAAAAAATGGCTCCTGTCTAATATATGGTAATAATAATAATAATAATAATAATAATAATAATAATAACGGTGACTAACTACGATCAGGAGTTGATTTATTTAATATTAAGTATATACAACTCCTTGCCTAAAAAATGGCATATCCTTATTTTTGAAACTTTTAATATTTGAAATTTCTCAGAAACTATTTCTCACAAGTAAAAATGGTTTTAGGAGGATTTAAAGAATTGTTAGAGCTATCATTTCGTTAAAAGTTTTTTGAAAAAAAATGAATAGTTAAAGAGAAAAAAATTAAAAACTCCAAAAAGTGACAATTTACAATATTTCTCATAACTTGTAAACAGAATGAGATAAAATTAAAAACTAAACAGATTTGAGACCGTCTATATCCCAGGAAACTTTTCTAAATTGGATGTATGGGTCTCCAAGGCCCTCAAAAAAAGGCTTAATGGAGCTATGTAAAGGGGTCGACAACCACTATTTTTCAAAAAAATCGTGGCGAGCACAACTGTGGACAAAAATTATTTACACAGGCTTAATTTGTGCTACAATGGGCCTGGAAACAAAATTTGTCAGAAGCCAAAAAAAGTTTAATCTCCGATCCTGTCCACACTAATGGCTCGCCCAATTTGTTAAATAGAATCATATATTTGCGAGTGAATATTGTTAAGGATGGCGCATGTACAGTCGTGGACAAAAAAAACTTCCCTTCAGTTTAGCTGTTTTAAGTTTATCCATCATTATTTGCCCGGTCTATCTTTTAATACTGTTGTTAGGGCAAGACGAGCGACCGGGTCAAGATTGATGTCTTTGAATCTCGATGGATTTTTATGCTATTTAAGGAAGATAAGTCACTTAACCGTGCAGAATTGAAAGCTCAGCGAGCAATTTTCTCTTCTACAAGTATTTAAAGTGTTTGCCGAGATGGTTTGCAAATTGTCCAGGGAAGTAATTTTATGGAAATTCGATGCAATAAATAGTGAATGTGCACATTTCCTGATATGTTGCTCTTTAATGGAGATATAAAAGTTTATTATGATTACTATAATTACATCGGTGATGTGCTATCATTTCAGACGCCGAAGGAAGTTGTTCTGATCGATTATGTGAGCACTTTTGCATTTCAGCTTTAGGAAATGGCAATTCTTTTTTATGTCAATGTGCACCAGGATTTAAAGTTGGATCAGATCATCGATCCTGCGAAGGTGTGACCTCTCCTCTCTCTTCTCTAAACCATTGTTGTTTAAAACATTTATATTTCTCCTTTAGATATTGATGAATGCAAATTGTTCCATGTTAATCGTTGTCCTCAGTTATGTGAGAATAACGTTGGATCGTTTAACTGTCGTTGCAAAAAGGGATTTGTGTGGTCTCAATATCGCTGTTTGGCCACAGGTGAAGAGTAAAGAGTTTCTTTTATTGGGAAAATTTAATTGTAGGTTCACACATGTGTCACATTAGACGCGTTGCAATAAAGCGGACTTCCTGTCTGCCATTCGAGGCCCGCACGTTATTGGCAAAAATAAAATTTGTCCCGCTCGCAATTTGAGGTCCGCGGGCTATTAGAGGCCCGCGTAGTAATCGATAATATACGGTACTCTAAACCAGGGGTTCCCAAACTTTTTAGCATCGCGACCCATTTTTAAGCAAGGCGATCTTCTGCGCCCCACTTCATCTACCGATGCATTAAAATTTTCAAGGGGGACGTCATGTCTACAAGTTAGTTAGATTGTTACAATTGTGCCGTTGCGCCCCACCAAAAATCAGCTCGCGCGCCTCAGTTTGGGAAACGCTGCACTAAACCGATACAACGTTGACCTAACTCCAGCCGTATCACTGGTATAGTGGCACAAAAAGTATCCCCGTAACACCAGAATTGTAATCGAACTCCAGACATTGAGATCGATTACCAACACTTGTTTGGCAATGTGTTTTAGGGCCTCCCCCATCAGCTGTTTATGCTGTGGGTTCTCGGTTAGTGAAGTTAAGAAGAGACCACACATTACATTACTTTATTCAAAGCGAAACATCCATCCGAGCGGTAGATATCGATCCTATTGAAAGTAAATCCCGGAGACACATCCACTTGACTTTTACTAACATTGTGGTATTATTTTAGGAGAAGTGTACTGGGTAGATGCAGATAATTTACTCAAAAGGTCATTGGTTCCTGAGTTGAGCCTTTCTGCCCCGGATTGGGGCCAGGAACAAGTGCTGACGGAGTCAGAAATGAGAACTGCTAGCATTGCTGTAGATTGGGTTGCCAGGTATTGATTGCAGTGAAGATCAGTTCATTCTTTGTCTTGAAACTAAACTTTTTATGCTAGAAATCTCTATTGGACCAAAGTTGCAAACAAGTGGTCGAGCAAACATCATGGTCATATTGCCGTTACAACTTTAGACGGAAGATACAGAAAAATACTCATAAGTGATAATGTCCAACAGCCTTTTGGGATAGCTGTGGCCCCAGAAGTTGGGTAAGAATAGAAAAAAGGCTTAAAGTCATTAGCTTCTGTTTATTGAGGAGAAATGATGATAAAGGAAATTAGTGTGGAGCGACATCGGTTGTTTTCCGCGGTTGGAAGTGGCTTGGATGGATGGAACTCACCGTTTAGTTCTCATTCACACCGGTGTTGCTCGTCCAACCGGAGTCACCATTGATCATCACATGAAGCAAAGGGTTTTCTGGTGCGACAGCATACTCAATACACTCGAGTCTGTGAATTTGGATGGAAGCGATAGAGCTTTAATTGCAAGTTCAGGTTGGTCATTTGTAGAGAAAATGAGTAAGCCCCCTACATACGAATGAGTTTCTTTCGAAGGGCTGGACTGGGTACAAATTTAGTACCGGGAAATCTGGATGGGTCGGGCCACAGGGACAGGCTACGGTGGGCCCTCCACGGGCCACCGGACATCGGAAAAATCCCAGTAGCCCGCCGGGCCAGTCCAGCACTGTTTGTAAGTCCAGTGGAAAGATTATTGATCTTAATTAAAGAAGATATTTTTATTCTTACTTTGGCAAGTACAACAGCTGGCATACGGGGCTAGCAATGAGTGATGCTACGTTCCCATCTTTGAAAGTTCGTAACTCGAATGTTCTTATGTAGGGGAGTTACTGTAAAAGCAGGAGTAAATAAATATCAAGTGTGCAGAACGGACTGTGCAATTTGAATTTAGCATCAAGATATTGGACGTGTACGTTAGTTCTATCGACTACAGTCGAAGAATTGCGATTAAAGAATTTCTCGTTATAATGAATACTGTAGTGAAAAATGACTGGTTTGATTGGCTGGCCATAGAACACCATGTTAAAAGATTTTGATATAACATAACCAACTGTCGTTATAACGAACCAATTTTTTGGGTTCCTTGCGATTTGTTGTAACGAGGCTCGACTGTAATCACTTTTAGTGCACAGTATAACTCCTTGCCAAAAAAATGGAATATCCCTATTTTTGAAACACTTAATATTTGAAATTTCTCAGAAACTATTTCTCACAAGTAAAAATGGTTTTAGGAGGATTTAAAGGATTGTTAGAGCTATCATTTCGTTAAAAGTTTTTTGGAAAAAAATGAATAGTTAAAGAGAAAAAAATTAAAAACTCCAAAAAGTGAAAATTTACAATATTTCTCATAACTTGTAAACAGAATGTGATAAAACAGCACAACTGTTGACGAATCGAAACGAAACTTTAGCATTGAAGCATTATTGTGTCGTACTATAAAATGTTATAGTTATGACTTGATTCGTCAACAGTTGTGCTCGCCACGATTTTTTGAAAAAATAGTGGTTGTTTACTCCTTTACATTGCTCCATTACGCCTTTTTTTGAGGGCCTTGGAGACCCATACATCCAATTTAGAAAGGTTTCCTGGGATATAGACGGTCTCAAATCTGTTTAGTTTTTAATTTTATCTCATTCTGTTTACAAGTTATGAGAAATATTGTAAATTTTCACTTTTTGGAGTTTTTAATTTTTTTCTCTTTAACTATTCATTTTTTTCCAAAAAACTTTTAACGAAATGATAGCTCTAACAATCCTTTAAATCCTCCTAAAACCATTTTTACTTGTGAGAAATAGTTTCTGAGAAATTTTAAATATTAAGTGTTTCAAAAATAGGGATATTCCATTTTTTTGGCAAGGAGTTGTAGATGAGGTCAGTTAGTAGTTCCTGATATACTCACTAGATGGCGCTATCTGTCTACTGTGCTCAAGTGACTGTTGTCAGAACTAGTCAGTTTGCATTAACAATGATTGGAAGTAAAACACTAAAGATTGATAGAGAAAGGTTGTGATTACATCTGGTATCTATTTACTCGTGAAAACAATTATTTATTTATTTATTTATTCATTTATTCATTTATTTATTCATTTATTCATTTATTTACTCGTATTTATTTGGTGTGGTGCGTTGCCAGCGACTAAGGCTGCCAGCGTGAATATTTTAAGCCTCTGATGTATTTTTTTTGTCTTTTGCCAGCTTATAGGCTTGTGAGCGTCCTGATTAAATAAATAATTAAGTTAATATTCATTTATTTATTTATTTATTTATTTATTTATTTTAAATTCTTTGATTTAAAAGATGAATTGGAGCATCCCGTCCGATTAGACATTTTCGGCTTGACCTTATTTTGGAGTACGAACAACACGAATAAGTTAATCCGATTGGACAAATTCGGTCGCGGATCGAAAGTAATCGTCACAAAACACGAACGGAGTATTTTGGATTTCAGAGTTTATCATCCGCAGAAACAGAACCTCGAAGGTAAGTTCAGTAATTTGGCACCGCGTGGCAGCACTGAATTGGTGTTGTCTTTCTCTCTAGTTGAAAATCCTTGTGCTAGGAAAATATGTTCGCATTTGTGTCTCTTAAATCCGGTCGGGGCCTCCTGCGCATGCCCCGAAGGATCCAATTTACATCGCTACACGAAAAAGATATGCGACGCTGGTAATAAATAATTTTTTTTTTTTAAAAAATGGCGTTTGCTGGAATTGATAATCGAAACTTTATTTGCAGCTGTTGAACCAGCAGCACACGCCCTCCCACGTTGTAATTGTAAAACTAATGAGATATGTAAATTAGATATTGTTTCATTAACTTTCTATTGTGATTGAAAATATTCATCCAGGTGGAGATAATGAGTGAAAATGAGTGAAAATGATTAAAACAAAGCAGATAAGTGCCATTAGTTCGCTTATATACATACACTAACAGGCCTATCAATCAAGCACTTCATATTGTTACGTGTAATAGCCACATCGTTAAAGGTCAAGTGCTCCGAGTAGGATTTTTACATTTCCTGAAAGCCCGTAACAAAAAACCAATAATCATCGGATTGGATATTAGGCACGTTCAATTCCAAATTACCAAAATAGAATGGGTTTTCAAAATGGCCACCAGAAAAACGTGTTGAAATTGGGTCGAAATCCAAAGAATCCCGAGGGGGTAGCCAATCGCAAAAATCGCGTACGAGATTTTGAAATCCTTGAAGATTTTGTGAGATTTCAAGGATTTTTAAATCCAAAATCTTTGTCTGTGCGAGATTTCCAGCTCGATTTGCTAGAATTTACACCAAATTGCAAGACAATTTATAAGATTTCCAGGATTTCCAGGATTTCACGAGATTTGAAAGATTTCGAAAATTTCAGGGATTTGCTAAGGATTTCAAGGATTACTAAGGATTTCTAGGATTTCTAAGGATTTCAGGATTTTACAAGGATTTCTCAGGATTTCATGTGGGTGTTTTAAAATATTTTGCTAGAATTTACGACAATTTGCAAGAAAATTTATAAGATTTCCAGGATTTCTAGGATTTCCAGGATTTCATGAAATTTCAAAGATTTCCAGGATTTCATAAAATTTCAAAGATTTCCAGGATTTCATGAAATTTCAAAGATTTCCAGGATTTCATGAAATTTCAAAGATTTCCAGGATTTCATGAAATTTCAAAGATTTCCAGGATTTCATGAGATTTCAAGGATTTAGAAATCCAAAATCTTTGCCTGTACGAGATTTCCAGCATTGGCTACCCCCTCGAAGAATCCTCCCCACACGTAGATTATGAGAATCGGTTTTTCGAGAATCCGATTCTCAAAAATATGACGCGTTGTGCATCTGTCGTGTATTTGCACCACAAGGAATTGTGCAGGTTTGAGCAGCTAGAGATTTACATTGTATCGTTGTCAAATACAATGATGCGGGTGCAAGATACCGAGGCATCATGCAGCCTCCATATTTTCCCCTATCAACGATTGGCCAGGTAATGAACAATAAAGGATTTCCACTTCCGTTAGTGAAGTGGGAGAGAAACCATGCTATAGGTCAAATCCTGATCTGTTGTTTATTATCTCGGACTAAAGATACTAAAGCATCATTTCCGCCAGGGAAAATTGAGATAATCGAGAGAATCGGTTTATCGATTTGAAATTGAACCTGCCTATTTTCTTATGCATCGTGTACGAGTACTATAGACAAATTAAGCGACACAGGGGGCCTTAAAATTCCACAATTCCTTCTGTAGGATGTAGGAGCATCAGCAGGTTTAAACGTCGCACTAGAAATTGCATTTATTGGAATTGGAAATTGATTTATTGAAAATTACTGGGGACCAACAGGTGGTGAATAAAATATTTCCATTATTGAAATGTGTTGCATATTTTGTAAAATTATATACTGTGGAAAGCCAAAGGAAAGTGTTGCATAAAACGTTACGTTTGTAACGTTTTATTTGACCAAAAACGTAACTTAATGGTAATTCATTACTACTCTAGCAGTAACGAACCGTTATTGTAGATCCCGCTAAGAATGGCTGTAGATCACGATTCCGTAACTAGGATTTGCATATCTGCAATGTATACTCTAGAAATGGCAATTTTTTTTTACCTAAAAACATTATTTTTTGTCATTTTTGGAAGACATGGCAGTTATGCAAATTTTAATTGAAGAATCGTGATCTAATGAACTTAAAACTTTACATCTGTCATAGTTCCCGAGATAATTCAAGTTGACTTCCGCCATTGGAACCTCATCCCATTTATGGATTTCTGGGATTTCATGAGATTTTATGGATTTTTGGAATTTTATGAGATTTTATGGATTTCATGAGATTTTATGGATTTTTGGAATTTTATGAGATTTTATGGATTTCATGAGATTTTATGGATTTCATGAGATTTTATGGATTTTTGGAATTTTATGAGATTTTATGGATTTCATGAGATTGATTTTATGGATTTCTGAGATTTTATGAGATTTTATGGATTTCTGGGATATCATGAGATTTTGTGGATTTCTGGGATTTCATGAGATTTTATGGATTTCATGAGATTTTATGGATTTCATGAGATTTTATGGATTTTATGAGATTTTATGGATTTCATGAGATTTTATGGATTTCTGGGATTTCATGAGATTTCATGGATTTCAAAATCCAAAATCTTGGCCCATACGAGATTTCCATTAGCTACCTGCTAGGGCTTTCACCACTCAAAGCACAAAAAAGGTCATGCCCAAAACTTTAAGGCCCTTAGCCTCCATTAGAGGACTGCTTTAGTGCAGACTTCAATTATGTAAAATGCGCCCCGATAGGTGTCGCCTTCTCTTCGACGGGCAACTTCATTTACGAGTCCAAGAAATGTTTCAAACCACTGTAGCAATTTTTTAAAAAATAATTCTCTCGAAAAAAATAATGGGACAAAAAGCTAGAAATTTCCTTGCATTATTCCAAGAAGCGAAAAATTGCGCATGCGCATCACGAAAAGTAAAAACGCACCTGGACTTCCCACAGCAACGGCGGAAAACAAAATAAAACTACAAATGGCGCCATTACGAAAGTGCCATGTGGGTGATCAAGGTGAAGGTGAAAGGGCAGGTCGCGGCCAAGGAAAGGGAGAGGGCCAACGACCCGATGAGGAAGAACCTTGACGGGAAACCGAGTGGGAATGACCGACAAGAATACGGAAGACAACGGTCGCCTAGCAACACCGAGAAAAAATTAAAAATTAAAAATTGATCGATTATTTAAATTTTCCCGCCAAATTAATTCAAAAAAATAAAATTCTCGGTATTAGAACAGATAATGGACTTGAATTTTGTTCGCGGGAATTCCGCAGAATTCAGCGGAATCCCTCGGCGTTTCGCCGGAGCGCAGACGTCGATCTTTCTGAAGAGATTTCACGCAGCCCTGGTTCTTTTTTTCTGCTTAAAGAGTTGAAAAAACTCTCCTTGACCCTCCCAGTTTTTTTTTCCCAAGGTAAACAACTACTTAATAGTATCACATGACCTTAGATTGTTCGTTAGGCCTAGCCCTCGGCTCATGTTGGCCTGACCCAGAGTTGCGCGAGACACAAACCAACAAGTTTGCCGGCCAAAAACACACCCGAGAAATGGTGAAGCGCCTTAGAAACTCTTTTCAGCTCGTCGTACTCGTTTCCAGCGCCTTTTTCGCTCTCGTTTGTGCTCTCGTGCCCGGTAAGTTAGACAAAAGTTAGACAAAAATCGGAAAAATCGGAAAAAAAAATTATTTATCAAAAAATTTATTTTTAACGTTGAAAATTATTTTATTTCGATTTTTTTGATGTTTTTTAAGCGGAATATTTTTTTAAAAAAAAAATTTTGTAAAAAATTGGTTAATTTTGGTCGCCGCCATTGCAGGTCAGTGTTGGCTTTCCCGCACTGCACTACGAGGAAAGAAATGGAAAAAAAAATCGACAGGAATTTAATTTCGGGTTATTTATGTCGGATTTTATGACACAAATCACGTTTAAGCCTTTTTTCAAGCGTCCGTGCCCTTGAAAACAGGTTAATTGTAGAGTAATCTTCTAATTCTGTTGTGCGCATGCAGTGAACGGCACCGAATTAGCCCACATTTTTTTTTTGCTTTGATTCTGATCCGCTTTGGAAGCAACGGCGCTATTAATTGATGAATTAATTCGTCATTTCACGCACAGATGGCGTCAACTCGGACGTTTTCCGCTGCCGCGACGGACAGATCATCCCGTCGATCAAAGTGTGCAACAAACTGGCCGATTGCATCGACGGATCCGACGAAAACAACTTCACTTTGTGCGCTCTTAACAAACCGTGTTTACCGCACGAGTTTACATGCGCGAGCGGAAAATGCGTTTCGTTGATCGACATCTGCAACAAAATCGACGATTGCGGCGACGGATCGGACGAAATCGGATGCAGTAAGCGAGATAAATACGAAATTTTATCTTTAATGCGAAATTTGTGCGATTTTAGGCTCGTTCGATCGGTGCGAGAGCGCCAACTGCCAGCAACGTTGCATCAGTTTGTCGACAGGCGGCCACATGTGTCACTGCAGCGCCGGATTCCGACTAGCGGCGGACAAGCTGCGCTGCGACGACGTGGACGAATGCGCGCAGACGAGGCGGAATTTCTGTCCGCAGAATTGTCAGAATACTATCGGGGCTTTTAACTGCAGTTGTGCTAATGGGTATATCCAGTCGGAGTATAAATGTCTGGCGACGGGCTTCGCCGAGGTGCTTATTTATGCGAATGGGCCTGCTTTGCTCGCTCTCCACCAGGGAATGTTTCGTTATTTCGTCGCTAGTGACGCTAATATAACGGCGATGGATGTTGACACTAAAGAAGGTGAGGATTTTTGTTTTGTTTTTGTTGGTTTGTTTATTTATTTGTTTGGTTTTAGGGATGATTTATTGGGTGAATAGTAATAATTATTTGAAGCGGTCGTTTGTGCCGAATGCGACGAGGACGTCGCCGCCGAGTGGATTGGAGCAAGTTCTGGCGAGGGTTAGGTCGCGTGTGACGTCGATTTCTGTGGACTGGATTGCGCGGTTAGTGCCATTGTTTTTGATATGGATGTCACAGCCAGTATATAAAAACACTCCCCTATTCGAATGCAACGTTATGTCAAAATTTCAAAGCAATCGGTGAAGAACTTTCGGAGATTTAAGGTTTTGAACAAACGAACAAACGAACATACATACATACATACATACATACCTACATTTTTTTTATTGATCAAATGAAAAATGGCAGCACATTCCCATTTTTGCTTAATTTATTTTAAAGAAATTTGTATTGGGCGGAAATAATCGACACGAAAGATCAAAAACAAGGATTGCTTTCGGTCAGCACGCTCGACGGCCGGTACAAAATGCCTTTGATCTTCATGAATAGCGAACTTCTATTGGCCGTAGCAGTCAATCCCGAAATCAGGTTTGATTCTCTAAAATCCCTAAAATCCCAAAAATTAAAAAATTTAAATTTTTGAAAATTGCCACCAGATGGGTCTATTGGACAAGTATGGGCAAATTAGCTCAGATTTCCGCCGCGTGGATGGACGGCACGAATCGCTTCGTCGTCGTAAACACGAGTTTAGTCGCTCCGACGGGCCTAACTATCGATTACCACCACATGCGACATCGCATTTATTGGTCCGATGCCATGTTAAATCGCATCGAATCGGCCAACTGGGACGGCACCGACAGAATCATCATCGCGACTGGCGGTAAAACTGAACACTAAACTTTTGCTTTTTCAAATTTTCTCATTAAATTTTTACGTATTTATCAGACGTGATGGGATTTCCGGGTAAATTAGACGTTTTCGGATCCACTTTGTACTGGGCGCCCCGAAATATCAGCGAAGTTCGACGCGTGGACAAATTCGGACGCGGCGTACACGTGACCGTCAGCAAACACGCGCAGCCGATCACGGACTTCAAAGTGTATCAAACGGTCAAATACAATTTACAAGGTAACAAATTGTCATTGTTTGGACGTCACGTGGTCAGGGGAGGACCACGTTTCGCTGGACGCAACACACACGATAAAAAAGATGATTTTTTTTAGCGTCAAATCCGTGCAAAGATGCGGGCTGTTCGCACTTGTGTCTTTTGACACCAGTCGGCGCTAAATGCGGTTGTCCGGAAGGAACGTCGTTTCAACCGAATTCGACTTTAACTTGCGCTGCTAGTGAGTTTTTATTTATTTGTTTTGGTTTTTAGATGTTTATTTATTTATTTTTTTTATTTTTTTTAAAGTTCGGGAGCAATCCCGGCCCGATCCGTTTAAATGTTTGTGTTTAAATGGCGGATTGTGTCGTGTGTACCCTAGCGGCGAAGTTTCGTGTCAATGCCCTAGCGGATATCAGGGAAACTTGTGTGAAATTCAAATCCCGACACATCTCAGCGGTTGAAACGTGTAATAGATAGAAATTTACGATGTTTTATGTACATTTTTTACATTTTTTTACAATTATTTTTAATTAAAATATAAAAAATGCGTTTTTTAAATGTCTGATTCAATTTTGCAGCAATTTATTTCGTTAAAATAATACACAATTTAGCAATAAAATTTGACAAATTGAATTACAAGAATTTGACACGGAGTGGAGCGGTATTTGTTTACAACATGGCGGCGTAACCAAGCAACCAAAGAATCCTAGAAAACAACTCGTCGTCTTTTCATAACGTTTCGAAATAGTTTTATTCGGACACAAAAAAATGAAAAATGAATAATAAAAATAGAAATGTAGCAAAATTTATAACCGGAAACACCGATACAAATCGTATACATAAACACCGGAAGTAAGAAAAAATAGATGCACGATCATCTCCATTATTCTCAAAATCAGTCGAAATCATGAAAAAATAATAAAAATAAAATAAAAAAAATTAAATATGATTATTTTATTGTTTTATTATTGTTTTATTATTGTTTTTATTATTCATTATTCATTTGTTTATTAGTTTGTATTTTTTTGAATTTATTCTTCGACCAATCACGAACGGGCCAACAAATTTGAATTCTCGACCACCCGGTCGCGAGGCTAGGAACCGGTACCTTGTTGTACCAGGTAGCTGGGGCAAACCGTGTGGCCTTCAAACACCTGCACGTGATTTCGTTTCTTAGGAAATAAAACAAAATTCAGGAATCGTGAGCTGCGGTATTTAATTTATGGCGGACGTGGTACACACATGTGCCGTTTCCATGACAACGCCGTAACCAAACACCCGAATGGATGACAAATATGAAATCTTACCACATTTTGTCGTTTTTCATGTCGAATTAAACACAATTCGAACCGAATTCCTTTTCATTCACAACTTCTCAAGGCCGACGTTATTTACTACCCGATTTAACGGAATTATTTGTTCAAACAAAACATCCATTTTGGATTTACGTCAAAAAATGCGAACAAAATCCCAAATATTAAAAAATATATACACATT
This sequence comes from Strigamia acuminata, assembly GCA_949358305.1. Lineage (NCBI taxonomy): Eukaryota > Metazoa > Arthropoda > Chilopoda > Geophilomorpha > Linotaeniidae > Strigamia > Strigamia acuminata. Next base: position 10,913,124 of record OX442320.1, read on the forward strand.
ATATAATTTTTCATTTATTTATATATTTATTTCCATTTATTTTCCTTTTATTTCTATTTTATTTACAATTTTGTGTTTTTCTGTTTCACAAATCCGCCACCACTCGGCGCGGCGCTGCGAGCCAACGAGGAGCATTCATGCTGCGTGTGTGTTCATAGCTCTCTGGGGCGGCCACTGCGAAAGCACGTCGCACGAGCTCAAGGATGCGCCTTCGAATCCTGGCCGTATATTGACACACAAACTGCCATGTTGTTCACCTGGATTTTCCTGCCTTGGCTCATCATCTCCCCCGCGACCTCCGACACGACAACAACAGGTAAAAAAAAAACAAATAAACAATTTCCATAAAATCCGAAAAAAACCGAGAAAACTCGAATTTCGTCCGAATTTCGCGTGCGCGCGCATCCGAACGTAAAATCGCGTGTCCAAAGGATTAAAGCGCGAATCGAACGAGTGTCGATCGGGGCCACGTAGGCAGAAACTTAAAACTCGTTTTGCAATTCGTGCACGACAATTCGGTCGGACGAGCGTCCGATTTTCAAGGTCGGACGCGCACTGCGCGGGTGAGTTACCTGCGAGTTTTGCGAGCGTCGAAAGTGCGGGGGAAACGGATAAATCGCGATAAGTTTTGGTGGTTTGCGTTTGAACCGGCCATGACAGAGCCTCGGGCTGGTGTCAGGTAGTGCCTACACCTGTTGGGAACGCGGGGCCCCGTGTGGGACGCGGTGGGGGCCCGCGAGACGAGGCGAAAGTGGGTGGAATTGGGTGAGTTTTGGGGAGTTTTTGGGGAGTTTTTGGGTGTTTTGGATCGGTTTGGAGCGTTGGGGGTTGTTGTAACGAGGTGCGTTTGTCTCCCTGCCCCTCCTGTAAATGACCCGAGCGTTTGTGACGTGGACAGGAAGGCCAAACAGCAGGAATGAACGCTAGGATTGGAAGTTTTTAACTTTTTTTGAAGGAAATGCATCGGATTTTGAGGTTTTTTGGTGGTTTTTGGGTGGGAAAAGAATGGAATGTGTCTGAAATGGTCTAAAAAGAGGTCAATTTGGTCTAAAATTTGAATTTTTGGAGAAATTTGGTTTTTTTTTTTAAATTAAAAATGCAAAAATACGAAAAAATTCAAATTTTGAGCAGTTTTTTGTCTATGGAATGGTCTAAAATTGTATAAATTGGTCTAAAATGTGGATTTTTTACGTTTTAAGATTTTTTTTTCATTTAAAATTCAAAAATATTCGTAAAAACTGATCGAAATTGATGGAAAATTTTGTAAACAATGGCGGCCATTTTGGTTTTGGGTCCAACTGATTGAGATATGGAAGACTATCTGGACTGCATCATGTTGGGACCTTGTGAACTTCCTTTTCAGTGTGTGCTGATGAAAATAGATAACAAAGGTTAATTATATGAAAAAAGGGATATAAATTTAACTTAAAAATCCAAAAAAAAAATCCAAAATGGAGGATTTTGGATTTTTTGGATTTTTTTGGGGAATTTTGTGGGTTTTGAGAGTAAAATTGACCTGATGGAAGGTGTGGGGGGGTTTTGGGGTGAGGAGTACTCCCCTGGGGTGCCAGAGGAATGTGAAAGTGTAAATAAATAAAAGTCAGATTACAGTCTTTTGACCCTTGAAAAAAGAAACACTCAAACTTGATCTGGAACATGATCCCAAACAAGATCTGGTTAGCTTTTAATTAGACAGTTTGAGATTGGTGTTAAAGTGTTAAAAAAAAAAGTTTTTATTTTTTATTTTTTATTTTTTTATTTTTTTATTTTTATTTAAAAAATGAAAGTATTTGGAGCAAAAATGATTGAATTGGTTAACAAAAGTATCGCAAGATCAAATAAAAACATCCTGATGTGAAAAGTGTGAAAAGAAATAATTTTTATAGAAATTTATGGAAACCTTCGACGAACACAAAAGCCGCGGTAAACTACGCTGGAATTCCACCCAGCACAAAAAAATAGAGAAAAATACAGAAATCAATGGAAAACACTAGAAAATACCATAGAAATTCCAAATAAGCCTATATTGGTCAAATATAGAATTAAAAAAAAAAATAGTGGACACAGGAATCGAACCGGAGTCCTCATGTTTGCTAGAATAGTAGTGGGGAACTGTGGGTTCGAGAACAGAATCTTTTTCAATGTCTTTGTACTTCATGCTCTGTAAATGGAGGAGAAAATTGTGACAAAATAATTTTTTTGTTCTTTATTTGTTTATTTATCCTTGATATTGGCCTAGAAAAATGGTGGGATTTTTCAGGATTTTTTGGATTTATTTTTTTGGATTTTTGTTTATTACTCACCTGTACCTGGTACCAAGTTGGTCTGGTTCCCCTGGGTCATTGAACTGCACCAACCTCTGGTAGAAGTCAAGTTTTTTTTTCTCTGTGTGGCTAAGAATTAGTTGTGCAAGAAAATAAGAATGAGTGGGGGATTTTTATTGTTTTTAATGGGAAATCAATTGGGGTTAGGCCTAAAAGTGTGTAACAGCTAACAGACAAACTAGACAAGTTTTTTTTATTTTTTTTGTGGCCTGAGGGGATTTTTTGAGTGACCCTACCCTTGAATAGCTAGTTCCGGGAAGGGAAAGTGCAGTTTTATATTTTTTTTCTGCGATTTTTGGGGGGGAAAAATTTGAAATTTGAAATTTTTTATTTTTTGATGGGAAAAATTTGTATTTTTTGAAGTTTTTGGTCAATTCGATCGAGGTAACGAGGTCTGCCACTTATAATCCACCTGAGAAAGAAACTGGGTCAGCAATTGGAATCTTTCTTTTATAAATATAGCACCCTGACCTCATCTTGGGTCAACTTCCCAAGAAGCAACAAAAATGGCCGCCGCAATGATGGCCGCCGCGAGAAAATGGATAAATCCAAAGAAATGTTGATTTTATCGCCGAATAAAATTCATTTATCGGTTGATTATTCAATTTCGCGCTTTTTATGTCTCTCGGAAAGGAAAATCTTTTATATTTTTGTTTTATTTACGACGGGAACGTGAATTTTTTAAATATTTTAATAAATCGAAAAGGTGTTGTTTGCGCTTCCAAGCGGCAAAAAGTCGAACTCGTACGGCGACAGACCGCAATCGCCGTCCGGAAATAAAGCGCTCGATATGGCGATGCACCACCACAAAACTTTATAAATTTTATTATTCTTTGCCGTAATATTCGCTATCCACTTTCCTTTCACGATTTGCACGTGAATAAAAATGAAAAATGACATTTTCCCCGGCGAATAAATCCGCCATTTTATCGTCGCGGAATACAAATTACCGAAACGACGAAATGACGTCACAAATTGTCAAATATGCAGCGAAAAACGGAAAATTTTATTTTATTTTCTTATTTTATTCATTTTTCTGCGGCTTTTCAAACAGATTTTTAAAATTCTCCGCAAAGATTCATTAATTTAATTCGGGGTGAAAATGGATTTTTCTCATTAACCAATGTTACGACAGGTTTGGGAAATTGACAATAGGTCTCGTGTGGGCACGTGGGCGTTAACTGCGCTATGTGCCGACAGGGGGAGCTTGCCTTTTTTTCCCCCCGGAACACGTGAGCGGAATACGAACCAAGTTCAACCACCACTTGATGGATTTCAAAGCCCCAAATCACGTAGTCAAGTACAACATTTGCTTTCAGCAGATCCACTCGAGTTTGACAACCAATCTCGGATCGAATGAAATGCATCGATGCACACGGCGCGCCGCCATCTTGAAACCGCAATCCCCCTACGCCATATTGGAAAATTTGATCCAGTTATTTCGCGCTTTAAAAACTCGAAAAAATTCGAGAAAAACGTTGAGAAATATTAATTTAAGGAAATAAAAATCAATTTTGTTGCAAATAATATTATTTGGGCTTTAATTTTGGTGTAGTGGGGTGGGAATTGTGGGAAACGATAAATTAGTCTCGAGATGGCGTTAAAATTCCTCGCAGAATTGAAAAGGAAATTTGGAAATTCCTTGTGCGGCTTTAGTTAGTGCGGAATGGATATTAAGTTACACGCTCGGCGACTTCGGATCGTTAGGAATAGCGACACTAGGTTTTGTTTAACGCATACGTGATTAGACACCAGGAGGCGCCACAACGAGGTTTTTGCAAGATGGCTTCCACGGTGTAATTAGAGAAGAGTGCTCGGTCGGAATGTAAATAATGGATGATGCATCGCGAAAGAAGTTGTGGTAATTTGATGAGTTTAATTCGGATCAAAGTTTTATGGATTTTAAGTGTTTGAACGTTTAATTGTTGCAGATGTAACGGTTTTCTGAGAAGGTAATACGTCGTGTTCAAAAGTTTACTGGAATTAGTTCGGGGATGAAAATGGCGATTTGATGTTGTTCAATCTCTGCAATTGTAAAGATGTGATGTATAAAATACGATCGCGGGTGACAAGTTATAAAGACGACAAGTTAAGGAGGACCCAGAGTCTGAAAAATTAAATGAGAAAGTTTGAATTTTCTTTTCAGAATTTGTGAAAAAATTTGTGAAATTTGTCTTAATTTGTCTACAATTTGTGAAGTTTGGTTAATTTGTCTACAATTTTTTAAATTTGTCTTAAATTTCTACATATTGTCACTAAATTATGACAAAATTTTGTGACAATTTTGTGACAATTTTTGAAAAATTTCTAAAATTGTGACAAATTTTTGTGACAATTTTTAAAAAATTTCTAAAATTGTGACAAAGTTTTGTGACAATTTTTAAAAAATTTCTAAAATTGTGACAAATTTTTGTGACAATTTTTGAAAAAATTTCTAAAATTGTGATGAAATTTTGTGACAATTTCTCAAAAATTTTGTAACAATTTCTCAAAAATTTTGTGACAATTTCTCAAAAATTTTGTGACAATTTCTCAAAAATTTTGTGACAATTTCTCAAAAATTTTGTGACAATTTCTCAAAAATTTTGTGACAAAATTTTTTTTCTCCAAAAATGATTAATGGGGCCTACTTTTGCACTTGACACAGATTCTGAATCTTTTTTAACATTGACACCTGTTTTTAAGGATAAATGAAACTTATTGGCCGCTATTCGGTTGCCGACAATCGGTATTGGCAACATTGCCAAATTGGCGTATCACTCAAAGTCTACCGCAGGGATTCCCAACCTATGGGACACCAATGGTCCCAAAAGCAATGTCGTCGATATCGATTATTGGCAACCAACTTTAAACTACTTTGAGATCTTAACTACAGTTAGTTGCTAAATTCAAACTGCACATCACATGCCGATTGTCGAGCTTGTTGCACACAAAGCAAATAAATCACTACCATTTATGAATTTAGAAAGGCAAGGAACGCCTGAGTTTTATTAGCCCAGGGCTCTGAGAAGTGTAAAGACGACTGAGACACCAAGAATACCGTATTTTTGCAAAAGTACCGTATTGTTTCCGTATTTAACCTCATGAACGATGAACGTACGCTTCGTTTGTGACGTTCAGACTTTATTCGTTAAATTAAACAAATGTAACAAACGAAAAATTGAAATTGTAATTGCTGACAAAAATGGCGGTTTTGAATAAGAGCCGCGGCTTTTAATCGATAAAATACGGTATAACTTCGGCTTTACGCTGTATAAGTTTGGTCTTTCGATTGTCGGAAACAAATAAATGGGCCATTACGGCTCCTTTGTCTTTGGTCTTGAAATATGTATGAGGGACAGGAATTGCAGTTGTTGGAAAGATTTTTTTTTGTCTGTGTTGCTGGATTTTCCTTATGATAGTTGAAATTCAGATGAATGAAACTTTATTTTATTTTTTTCTTCTTCCTCTTTTTCTCTATTTCCTGAGAGAATTGGGATGTCGTCCGGTTGTATGAGCCGCCTTGCCTGTTCCATTACAGGTAGAATTTCTTTTCTCTCAGCAGGGATGAAGGTAAGGAAGAAAATGCATTTGCTTTGGCTTTTTTCCAAATGACTTGAGACTGGCAAGGAAAGAAAAGAAAAGTTTATGAATGTGAAAATCAGGAAAAAATTAGGTGAATGGGTTGAAATGGTGTAAAAAAAAGTGATATAGAAAAGGGAATGAAATATGTGAGTGGGTGGTTGGAGGTTGAAATGTAAAATTCAATATTGTTTTGGAAAGAAAGAATTTTTGTGTTTGTTTTTTGTTGCAATTTTACAAGTTGTTTTTTCTTCTTCTAATTTTAATTGGGATTAATTTTTACAACCAATTTTATAATCATTTAATAACTAGTTGAAACAATGAGACAATCATTTAATAACCAGTTGAAACAATGAGACAATCATTTTATAACAATTTTACAAGCATTTTATAATGCAAGAGAATGCATGTAAGTCAATTTTATAATGATTTAAATTAATTTTGTAATTATTTGAAGGATTTTATACAATTTAGAAAACAATTTGCAGCAATTTTATGCAATTTTGGCCTCCTAGGACCAAATTTGACATTTTCCCCACTAGATTCATGACCATCTGTTGCTTCCTGCTGTGATCACTGATTTTTCACTTGTCAGGCCATTTACCTGTTACCTCATTGCAATTATAATCACCCATAAGTGTGTATCTGCACTTTAAATCAATATTTAATTCAGCAAACACTAAAAGATATACAGTCCTGCACTGCACTGCACCCAAGTGTGACTAACAAGAGAAGTTTTCAGATTCTAATTACATGTTTCCTTTTCTCTTCTTGTTGAACACCTTGTCCTATTTTAATGAGGTGTTTTTTCTTCTTCGATCCACCCTCATCATTCTCCAAAGATTGTATGCATTTCCAAGTCAATGTCGGTGAGTTGGAAACGCTTCGGTCGACCGGAAATGAAAACCCTACCGGAGGAATCAGTGCGAAAGACTAACTTCCTAACTGAAAATTCTTTGATCCACTCTTCATTGCAGTCGAATGAAAAGCTTCCAAAGAGGTTTTGTCTGTTTAATGCCGGAGACGTCGCAATGGTATTACCGCCGTGATCAATGGCCGACACGTGTTCGAAGCACCCAGAACCCCAAAGACCCCAAGTTTTCTTTCAATAAAAATCAGTCATCCATTGTGGAAATTAAACTTTATATCGCTTTTGTTGATGCATCGTTTAAGTTTGCATTAAGGCTCCATATTCAAACGTTCATTCTGTGTTCATTTCTCCTTGACAACCACATATACAATTCAATTTAGTGATACAATATGCTTTATATCGCGTCTTACAATCGATGGTGTCTTAGAATCGAAGAAATATGTTGTTTAGTGTTTCGGTACCGGGAAACCGGGGTACCGATTCCCCGGGAATCCCGGTGAAAAATCACGGTACCGGGAACCGGGAAATTGGAGAAAAACCGGTTCCGTCAAAAATTCGTCGCTGAAACGTCATTTTCGTCATTCAAACGTTACATTTTGTAACGTTTCACTGATGAAAATGGCTATTTTTAACGAAAAAATGGCTAAAAATGGCTATTTTTAATGAAAAAATGGCTAAAAATGGCCATTTTTAACGAAAAATGCCTATTTTTGACGAAAACGGCCATTCTTGATCAAAAACGGCCATTTTTGACGGAAAACGGCTATTCTTGACAAAAAACGGCCATTTTTACCATGCAAAATGGCTAGAAATTGCTAAAAATGGCCATTTTTGACAAAAAACAGCTATTTTTTGTCATTTTTTGTCGCCTCTTGCCTGACCTTTTTTGGTCCCGGGAGTACCGATTTCCCGGGAGTACCGGCCATTTTGGTACCGGGAACCGGGAATTTTAAAAAGGCGGGAAAACAGAAACTCGTTCTTTCTCAATGCGGGGGTTTACGTTCCCCGAGACCACCAGCTAAAGTTGGGTAGTATATACCGAGCTTGCAGCTGTAAAACCGTGCAAATCGAGGGATTACCGTATGTTGATTTGTATACTTTGTATGTTGATGCAATGTTGTATCCATAACTCATCCTCGGTAATCTTCTATACTCCGACCTTATTGCAATCGCAGACTCTTTATGCGACTACAAAAATCCCTCAGCCCATAATGATCCTCTGCTTGCACGCTCTCAGAACTGTGCTGGTTCTTGTTCCAAGTTAATATCAGCTGAACCAAGCTCATATGCAACTTATTCCCACATCGCTTCTTTGGACAATGAAACGAACTCCCTTATGAAATCCGCTCATCTATTTTCTCCGGAAAAGAACTCCCTTACGAAAACCGCTCATCTATTTTCTCCCGCTCGAATGCACGATGTATTATCAACTGTAGGGACCTGTCCAAACGCATTTACATCTAATTCTGCTTTTACACTGTAGATACCGTACCGTCCCGTTTAATAGCCGGGATTCATTTAATCGATTTAATGGATAGATGTTGATAAAATTTTGGGTGAATAAAGTAGGATGTTGTACGAGTCTCCAGTTAAAATTTCATAAATTTTCCTCTCTTTTTTCTCGAGATACAGCCATAAGAATCAACATGATGCGTTTGTTAACTTAGTTTTTCTTGTCACTGTATGTAAAATTTTACATCTCGATTGGTTTAAAAAATATAAACAAGTTTAAACGATTTTATGAATGCGTCAACAGAAAAACACTCGACTCATTCATAAAGTCATATTGAACTTTCAGTTAAACGTAGTGCGTGGAGTGTTCGTGCTACATCCTTTTTATTATAGTCACCTGTTAATTTGTGACGTCGAAAATGCCGTTTAGTCTAAATGAGTTTTCGGAGTTTTCGGACCGAAATCAAAACCCGGTCCAAATTTCTTTCCACAATAAGAATAAAATAAATTCCTATTTTTTTGCACTTTGCTGCAGGTTGAGCATGTGCAGTTCCTATTGTCTTATTTTAACCCAAGGTTACCATAAAGTTTTATTGACTGCCATTTACTCCATTGTAAACATCTAGTGTTTTACCTCCATGAACCTTCTCACACTTGTAACTAAACCTGCATTAAGGACAACAAATGATTTTTTGTTCTCTCTCCCTTTCCTTATATGGATTATAGTATTGAAGCTTTGGTGTTGTTTGTGAACTTTGAGATGTAAATTATTTATCATTTGATTCTAGACAAAAAAAAGAAGATGGAAGAAAAAAGAACAACATTATTGACTTCCTTGAGCATGAGAGGTGGTTGGCTTTTGAACTGGCGCTTTTTGTGCAGTTTTCAAGTGTTTTTGTGGATGGTTTGGGTTATCTGATGATGAAATTATGCAATTTGTATTAAATTATGGGACTATTAAGGCTATGTGGTAATGTTTTTTGATTAAGGAAATGTTGAGGTTAATGTTAGAAATAATTTAAAGAGACGATGTTTTATTTATTTATTTATTTATTTATTTATTTATTTATTTATTTTATTTTTATTTTTTTTAGTAAATTCATCCTGTCCGAACGACCATTTTGCGTGCAAAGATGGACAATGTATTCCGAATAAATGGGTGTGTGATTATCACAGTGATTGCCCAACCGGTGAAGATGAGTACCAAAGTTGTGGTAAGATGAATATTATTTATTACAGTAAGGCCTCATGCAGGGTGAGCAGATTTTTCTGCGAGAATAAACCGGGACTTCGTGGAAAAAATATTTTTATTTTGTAAATTTAAAATTCGATAAAAGTAAAGGACTAAAGGTGGAAAGATACAGAAGCGGCAGGGGCGAGTTATGTTACAATAACACGAGCCAAAAAATTAAATTCAAGGCCTAAAAATTGGTTATTAGTGCAAAATAATTGATTTTTAGGCCTAAAAGTTGGTTATTAGACCAAAATAATTGATTTTAGGCTTAGAAATTGGTTATTAGACCAAAATATTTGATTTTTAGGCTTAGAAATTGGTTATTAGACCAAAATATTTGATTTTTAGGCCTGAAAATTGGTTATTAGACCAAAATATTTAATTTTTAGGCCTAAAAATTGGTGATTAGATCAAAATAGTCGATTTTTAGGCCTTAAAATTGGTTATTAGACCAAAAAAAATGAATTTTAGGCCTAAAATTGGTTATTAGACCAAAATAATTGATTTTTAGGCCAGAAAAATGATTTTTAGACCAAAAAGATTCAATTTTATGCTTAAAAATTGCTTATTAGATTTAAAAAAATTAATTTTTGGCAAAAAATAATTAGACTAAATTTGACTCAGGCCCAGGGTGGAGTGAAGATAAAGCGTACTCACGCGAGGAAGCATGATAATATAGTCGAACCTTGTTATAATGAACTGCCATATAAAACGAATTTCTTGTTATAGCGAATAGTTAAAATTGGCTTGCTTGGTTGGTTGGCCGTAGAGCACCATGTTAAAAAATTTGGATATAATGAATTTTTGTTGTAACAAACCGATTTCTCGGGTTCCTTGCGATTCGTTATAACGAGGCTCGACTGTATTGCTTTGAAGCGTGATGGCATTCAAGCGGTTCGATCAAATTGAGTTTGATTTTATGGGTTTGAAGCTTGTGTGTGATGAGACGCTTTCAACTTGTTGGCACCAGGTTTTGAATTCTAGCCGGTTGCTTGTGTTTCAAGAATTGAGAGCCGTCCCGATCCCGAAGCTTTCTTTGGAAATAGCGGGGCAGGAGGTTGGAAATCGGGACGTGTTGACATCTTTGTCACGCGTTGTAACGTGCTTCACTACCTGGTGATTCGCTATAACCTGATTACTTTATAATGCTGTCAGGCATGGTCAGAATTTTTGAATTTTTTACAAAAGTTTTGATATATTTTCGAATTTTTTGGAATTTTTTTTGGAAAATTTTAACATTTTGTTTCATATATTTTTACAAATTTTAGAATTTTGTTACACATATTTGTACAAATTTTGGAATTTTTGGTAAAATCTGTCAGAAAATGCCAGCCATTGTTTGAATTAAAAAAAAAAATATTTTGATAAATTTTAGAATTTTTTAAAAATATTTTTTGCTAAATTTTAGAATTTTTTAGAAATATTTTTTGCTAAATTTAGAATTTTTTAAAAATATTTTTTGTTAAATTTTCGAATTTTTTAAAAATATTTTTTGCTAAATTTTCGAATTTTTTAAAAATATTTTTTGCTAAATTTTCCAATTTTTTAAAAATATTTTTTGCTAAATTTTAGAATTTTTTAAAAATATTTTTTGCTAAATTTTAGAATTTTTTAAAAATATTTTTTGCTAAATTTTAGAAATTTTAAAACATTTTTTGACAAAAATTATAATTTTTTAAAAACATTTTTTGACATATTTTAGAATTTTTGTAAAAAAAAATTTGCCACATTTTAGAATTCTTGTGAAAATCTGTCAGAAAATGTCAAATTTGATTTTGAATTTATTTTTTTAGCTTCTCCACCATGTCCTCCAACACAGGTAGCATGTAAACAATACGTGTTCAACCAGACGTATTGCATTCCACACCATTATCAATGTGACAAGACCATCGACTGTGTTGACGGATCCGATGAGGAAAGTTGTTGTGAGTAAATTTTTAAAATAAAAAAATAAAAAAAAACATAAAAATAAACGATCATTCCATTTATCTAGGTTAATTATATTTTAATTTATAGCAAAATTGAAATAAACAAAAAATAATCTTAGAAAAAAAAATATTTTCAAGGTTTTATGCATCTCAGTGGAATTTTAATTTTGTTATTTGAGTTTAGATGTCAAAATAAACATTAATTAAATTTAAAAAAAAAAAAAAAACAAGTTTATTGTATAACAAAACTAGTGGGTTTATTAACTGGTGTTGCACAACTAGAGAATAAAAAGTCGTCAACATTTCCGCTCGAATTTAATATGAAGTGACAAGCTTCAATTGAGCGAGAGAAATTGCTCTGCTTTTTTTCTATTCGATGCAATCAGCGAAAGAATGAACAAAAAAAATTATAAGCAAAAACAAAATCATCTAATAATTTATATGTATTATATAATAATTTTTTTTCTAACCAAATATTAAATTAACAAATAAACCAAATACGCTAAAAACAAAACTTAGATCGAGCAGGTGCGCCATGTTTGTTAAAATTTTTTCTTCGGTGGTATGACGTCACGGGTGTGCGCTTGCGCAGTTGAATTAAAAAGTGTAGAAATTTAATTTGTTTTAATTATGTCGTAATTAGTTGGTTTTTTAAAATTGTTTCGCTGCAGCTTATCGGCCATGCGGTCCATCCGACTTCAAATGCGTGAAGAATAATTTGTGTATTCCCGCAGCACAAAAGTGTGACGGATATTTCAATTGTCGGGACCAGTCGGACGAAGATGGATGCAGTATGTCACATAATTTAATTTTTTTACATTTTAAAGGAATAAATTTATTTTGTATCGTTTTTCTTGTGATTTATTATTGAATAGACAACGTTCCTTGTCGGTTGGATCAATTCAGATGTGGCGACGGAAAAGCGTGCATAAACGAAAGCAAAAAGTGCGATCATTTCAACGATTGCGCGGATCGCTCCGACGAACAAGGATGCAGTGAGTTTCCCTTTAAAATTTAATTTAAAAAATACATTTTATTTTATTAAGTTTTTCTTTTCGGTTTATTTAGATTTTCCGTCGTGTCACGAGGGCCAGTTTCGCTGCGATAATGCGATCTGTATTCCGGTAAGATGGCGGTGTGACGGACATCCGGATTGCCACGATCAATCGGACGAATCAAATTGCAGTAAGAAAATGGTTTTTGTTTTTGTTTATTTTAGTGATTTTATTTATTTGGTTAGCCGCTGCTTCGTGTCCGGCGAATGAATATCTTTGCGCCGATGAGGCGAAGTGTATAGATCGGAGTAAAGTGTGCGACGATGTGTCCGATTGTAGAAATGGCGCCGATGAGGATTCGCCATTTTGTTGTGAGGATTTTTTTGAGTTGTAATTTGAAGATTTAATTTTGATTTGATTTTTTTTGTTTTTGTTTTTGTTTTGTAGCGAAAAAATCGTGTCCGCAATTGGGTTGCGGACAGACGTGCAGGTCATCGCTGGATGGTGGCGTGTGCGCGTGCTTTAATGGAAGCGTTGTTGATCCGACGAGTCCGAGGAAATGCATAGGTTTGTTTAGGATTTAGGTAGTAGAAGAAATTTTGTTTGGTTTAATTTTGGTTAATTTTTGATGGAGTTTGATGTATCTTTGAGAGTTTGGAGGGACGGATTTTTTTTTAACGTTTTAGGGATATTTGGAGAAAGTTTGAGGTTTTTTTTAGTGATTTTTGGACAAAAGTTTGATGAATTTATATATTTTTTTTTAATTTTTTGCTAAAAAAATTGATATTGTTTGATAAAATTTCGGAAATTTCAACAAATTTTTAATGAATTTTAACGATTTTTGATGAATTTTAACGATTTTTGATGAATTTTAACGAATTTTTGTTATTTTTAAACGTTTTTTTGATGAATATCAACGAATTTTTATGAATTTAAATGAATTTTTAATGAATTTTGATGAATTTCAAGGAATTTTTGATGAATTTCAATGAATTTTTGATGAATTTCAATGAATTTTTGATGAATTTCAATGAATTTTTGATGAATTTCAATGAATTTTTGATGAATTTTGGTGAATTTCAATGAATTTTTGATGAATTTTGGTGAATTTCAATGAATTTTTGTTGAATTTCAAAGAATTTTTGATGAATTTCAACGAGTTTAGGATGAATTTCAACAAAATTTTGATGAATTTTCCAGATTTTTTGATGAATTTCCCAGATTTTTTGATGAATTTCAATGAATTTTTGATGAATTTTGATGAATTTCAATGAATTTTTGTTGAATTTCAATAAATCTTTGATGAATTTCAACGAGTTTTGGATGAATTTCAAAAAAATTTTGATGAATTTTCCCGATTTTTTGATGAATTTTGATGAATTTCACCGAATTTTTGATGAATTTTGAGGAATTTCGACAATTTTTGATAAATTTGAAGGAATTTACTGAATAAAAATGTTGTTTCAGATCGAAATGAATGTGAAGAATGGGGCTTCTGCGACCAAGACTGCGTAAACACACCTGGCAGCTACACATGTTCGTGCAGACCCGGCTACACCATGCGATACGACAACGTGTGCGAAGCAAGAGTCAGTACGTAAACCGCAAAATCAATTAACCACCAAAAAAAAAATAAAAATAAAAAAAAAATTAAATCGCAATTAGATTACCTGATGCGCCTTTACTTCGCCCACTACAACCGAATATGGCGCATCGACCGCAACGGCCAAAACAAGGACATCGTGGTCAACGGAACCAACATCGGCGGCCTCGATTTCCTCTACGAGTCTTCGGTGATGTTCTGGTCCGATTTGGACTCGCACAAGGTTTATTCGCTGCAGTTGGACACGGTGCGCTCTAACAGGCCCCAGGACGATATTTTGTCGGGTCCGTGGACCGCGACTGCCATAGCGGTGGATTGGATCGGCAAGAAGTTGTACGTGTGTGATTCGGTGGGTCAGATGATCACGGTCTCGGAACTGAATGGATTGTGGAGGACTGTCGTGCTGGGGAGTAATCTCACGTCGCCCAATGATATTTGTGTCGATCCTCTTCAAGGGTAAGCAATCAATTGAGTTTTGCATGCTTTTGATCGAGTTTTGCATTGTTTTATTGAGTTTTGCATGGATTTTATTGAGTTTTGCATGGATTTTATTGAGTTTAGCAAGGTTTTTATTGAGTTTTGCATGGTTTTTATTGTTTTGCATAGTTTTTATTGAGTTTTGCTTGGTTTTTAGTTAGTTTTGCATGGTTTTTATTGTTTTGCAAGGTTTTTATTGAGTTTTGCATGGTTTTTATTCAGTTTTGCATGGTTTTTATTGTTTTGCATAGTTTTTATTGAGTTTTGCTTGGTTTTTAGTTAGTTTTGCATGTTTTTTTTTAGTTTTGCATGGTTTTTAGTGAGTTTTGCATGGTTTTTAGTGAGTTTTGCATGGTTTGTATTGAGTTTTGCGTTGTTTTTATCGACTTTTGCATGATTTTATTAAATTTTGCTAAATTTATCGGTTTCTGCAAAACAAAACTCATTTTTGCGCAAATTTATTGCAACAATTGATTTCTTGATCATTTGATTGCTTTTGGCACAATTTTATTGCAATATATTAATTTTTTTCAGTTTTTATTGCAATAAATTCATTTTTTGCAGTTTTTAATGCAATATATTGATTTTCTAAGTTTTTATTGCAATATATTGATTTTCTAAGTTTTTATTGCAATAAATTGATTTTTTGCAGTTTTTATTACAAAAAACTAATTTTTGCAGTTTTGATTGCAGTAAATTGATTATTTGCGGTTTTGATTGCAATAAAATGATTTTATTTCGGATTTTTATCGATTTTGCAATTGATTTTTACATATTTAAAAAAAAAAATTAATATCTAAACAGATACATGTTTATTGCTGACGGTGACCGGGTTCTGCGAGCCAACATGGACGGAACGAACATCAAACTCCTCGTCAAAGACGCCGTATACAAAGCATCCGGCGTAACCGCAGATTACGTCAACCACCGCATCTACTGGTGCGATTCCCTCCTCGACTACATCGAAACCGTCGACTACAACGGCAAAAAAAGGTGACGCAATTTCCCCTTTTTATCCCATTTGCGTTCGATTTTAACTTTATTCGGTCTAGGGCGCAAGTCGTTCGTGGCAGCACAAACATCCCGTCGGCGAATAAATTGACCATTTTTGAAAACCAAGTGTTCTGGACCGACAACACGCGCCAGGGAGTCGTGCGAGTGGACAAATATGGCGGCTCCTCGTCGGTGGAAGTGATCTTTCGGGATCGGAACATAACCCAGGATCCAAGGGCCATCCGGGTATTTCACCCGTTGCGACAACCGGTCGGCGAAAATCCGTGCGGGACCATCAACGGCCACTGCGAACACATGTGTCTGGTCACCCGGAATTCCGAAGACACCGGACTCGGATTCCGGTGCATTTGTTCCATCGGGTTTAAGCTGGAAAACGACCAACAGCGCTGCACGAGTGAGTAAAAATGGCGTCGTAAGATTAATGACGTCACGGCACTAAATGACGTCACGGCACTAAATGACGTCACGGCACTAAATGACGTCACGGCACTAAATGACGTCACGGCACTAAATGACGTCATGATAGTGAAAAATATTTTAACGATGAAATGACGTCACAAAAGTGAAAAATGGCGTCAGTTGAGCGAATTTTATTGGTTTTTTTTTCTTTTTTTTGGTAGAAATTAAGGAATTTTTGATTTATTCGCAACAAAAATTTATCCGTGGGATTGTTTTGGATTCGAGTACGCCGAATCATTTGACGGAGGCGTTCGTGCCGGTCGTGAGTCGCGCGGCACGATTTGTCGGATTGGATTTCGACGCGCGTTTAAATTACGTTTATTACTCGGACGTTATTCTCGACGTGATTTATCGAGTTCACACGGACGGGACGGGGAAGGAGAACGTTTTGGCCTCGCAGAACGAGGGAGTCGAAGGACTGGCGCTCGACTGGATCGCGCAGAATTTGTATTACATCGACAGTCGGAAAGGAACGTTGAATGTGCTGCAAACCGGAAATTTTACGTACAGAAGAACACTTATTAAAAACCTGCGGAGACCACGAGGTTTAGTTATTCATCCTAATCGAGGGTACGACAAACAAATTTTTTTTATTATTAGGGAATTTTTGCAATTGTTACAAGAAAAACGGTTAATTTTGCAGGAAAATGTGCAATTTTAACACGAAAAAGTGGATTTTTATGCTTTATATGCTTAAAAAGTGCAATTTTGCAATTACAAATGCATTTTAATTTCGAAGAAAATATAATTTTTGGGTCTAAAATGCATTTTAGACCGGAAAATTGAATTTTATGCTTAAAATTAATTTATTTCTTGTAAAAATTGAGTGGATTTTGGCATAAAAGTGCAATTTTGTGCAGAGAAATGCATTTGGTTTTGAGTTATGTGTTTTTTTTTTATAGATTTTTGTTTTTCTCTGAATGGGACCGCCCAGCAAACATCAGTCGCGCACTTTTGGACGGAACAAATGTGACCGTGTTCCGCGGTCTTTCACTCGGTTGGCCGAACGGGTTGGCCATCGATTACGACGCCGATCGTCTCTATTGGTGCGACGCGCTGCTGGATCACATTCAGCACTCGCGGCTGGACGGCTCGGACATCAAAACCATCAACAGTCGTTTAATTCGACATCCGTTTTCACTCGTCATTTTTGGCGGTAAAAAATTTAGAAAAATTTATATAAATTCAAATAAATTCAAATAAATTCTAATAAATTTAGAAAAATTCAGAAAAAATTATAATAATTCATAATAATTCAAAAAATATTCAAAATTTCTCAAAATAATACAAAATAATTCAAAATAATACAAAATAATGCAAAATAATACAAAATAATTCAATACAATTCAAAATAATTCAATAAAAAAATTAAAAATAATATAAAAATATTAAAAATAATATAAAAAAATTAAAAATGATAATTTTTTTTTTAAAAATTATTTGCAGAATATTTATTTATATCCGACTGGCGGCAAGACGCGGTGTTGAAACTGCACAAACTGACCGGCGAGCAGGAGAAAGTGGTGGCGCAAGTGGAGGAAACGAATCGGCTTTACGGCGTTAAAGTATTCAGCGAGAAATTGCAATTCATTAACAGTGAGGCGCCGAATGTTACGTTTTTTGACCAATTCTGATCAATTTTTAACTTTTTCATTTTTAATTTTTTTGTCTAGTTTCTCACCCGTGCCAGTACAGCAATGGCGGCTGCCAGAAATTTTGCTTCGCGATGCGCAACAACGTGACGACGAACCTGGAAGTTCGTT
This sequence comes from Strigamia acuminata, assembly GCA_949358305.1. NCBI lineage: Eukaryota > Metazoa > Arthropoda > Chilopoda > Geophilomorpha > Linotaeniidae > Strigamia > Strigamia acuminata. Next base: position 10,930,805 of record OX442320.1, read on the forward strand.
GCGGATGTCCGTACGGCGAACGGTTGGCTCCGAACGGCAAATTTTGCATCGCAGACCCCTCGTTGGAACCGCCGTTGGAAGCTTGTCCCAACGTTTGGGATTTTACGTGCAAAAATCAACGTTGCATTCCGAAAACTTGGGTTTGTGACGGCGATGACGACTGCTTGGATAATTCGGACGAGGAACAGAATTGCACGAGTGAGAACCTAACATAACATAAACCTAACGCAAATTGGGTTGGCTACCCCAAATTGGGTTGAGTTTGTTAACGTTTGTGCTCGAAAAACGTGTTTTTGTACATGAAAATGCACCTGAATTGCGGAAAAAGGTGTTTTAAGGCCTTTTAAACGCACCTGAATTGCGGAAAAAGGTGTTTTAAGGCCTTTTAAACGCAAAAATAAATGTTTTATTGTTTAAAAATTCACTTTAAATGCAGAAAAATTGGTTTTATTGCATGAAAATGCAATTTAGGTGCAGAAAAATAAATAAAAATGCAATTTAGGTGCAGAAAAATGAATAAAAATGCAATTTAGGTGCAGAAAAATGAATAAAAATGCAATTTAGGTGCAGAAAAATAATTTTTTAGTGCAGAAAATTGAATAAAAATGTAATTTAGGTGCAGAAAAATAAATTTTTACTGCAGAAAATAAATTTTTACCTGCAGAAAATGAATTTTTACCTGCAGAAAATGAATTTTTAGTGCAAAAAATGCATTTTTGTGCAGAAAAATGAATTTTTAGTGCAGAATATGTAGTTTTATGCCTGAAAAATGATTTTTCGAGCGTGAACATCGATCTGTTTATACACAGTGGTATTTTTTCGATAAATAAGAGCGCACGCCCCAGTTTGTTCGATTATAAAACCAATAATGAATCGATTTATTTATTTCAGAGGCGTCGTGTTCTGCCGAAGAATTCCAATGCCTGTCCGGACGTTGCATTCCCATCAACTTCAAATGCGATTCGGATAACGATTGCGGAGATTTCTCGGACGAAATCGGATGCGGTAATTGATTGCCACGAGAAAACTTATTTGCACACGTTTCTCATTTCTCCTTCTGTCAATCACAGCCAACGTGACGTGCGATTCGACCAAATTCCAATGCGACAACGGACGCTGTATTCCGCAAACGTGGAAGTGCGACTCGGAGAACGATTGCGGCGACGGATCGGACGAAGGCGAATCTTGCAGTCAGTGAGATCCAATTGATTTATCGGGATTTTATTTATTGGTTTTGTTTTTATTTTTTGGGTTTTTATTTATTTTTAGAGGAAAAAACGTGCGCTACTTATCAGTTTACGTGTCCGCGGTCGGGGCACTGCATCCCTCAGACGTGGGTGTGCGACGGGGACAACGATTGCTTCGATAATAAAGACGAGGAGGATTGTCCGCCGACGAAATGCAACGAGCACCAGTTTAGCTGTTTGAATCAGAAGCAATGCGTGCATGAGTCGTATAAATGTGATGGAATATCGGACTGCGAAGACGGATCGGACGAAAAGTCGTGTCGTAAGTGCAAAAGAATTTTAAAAAAAGGTTGAAAATTCCTTGAAAAATGTTTGAAAACACTGAAAATTCACTAGAAAATTCGTGAAATCACATAAAACCCTTTGAAAATGCTGACAAATTATAAAAAAAAGGTTGAAATATTTTTATACATCTTGAAAAGTCCTTTAAAAAACGTTGGAAGCTTTTTAAAAGGCTTGAAAATCCCTCGAAAATCCGTTAAAAACCCTGACAAATGTTTGAAAACACTGAAAATTCCATAGAAAATTTGTAAAATCACTGAAATCCCTTTGAAAATGCTGACAAATTATTTGAAAACCATTAAAAACCCTGCAAAAATCTTTCGAAAACTCTGCCAAAACGCTGCAAAATCCTTAAAAATGTTTTTAAAACCATTATAAGCACTGACAAATAGCTAGAAAAACCGTTAAAAACCCTGAAAAATGTTTCAAAACAGTGAAAATTCGATAGAAAATTCGTAAAATCACATAAAACTCTTTGAAAATGCTGACAAATTATTTGAAAACCATTAAAAATCGTGCAAAAATTCTAAAAAATGTTGTAAAAACCATTTTGAACACTGAAAAATAGCTAGAAAAACCGTTAAAAACCCTGAAAAATGTTTCAAAACAGTGAAAATTCAATAGAAAATTCGTAAAATCACATAAAACCCTTTGAAAATGCTGACAAATTATTTTAAAACCATTAAAAATCCTACAAAATCCTTAAAAATGTTGTAAAAATCATTATAAACACTAGGCGCATTCGAAAAGTAATTTGCACTAAACGACCAGTGCAACTGGTAGTGTAAATTTCAAGTTAAACGACCCAATTTTCGAGTTTCAAAATAAATATCTGTGTAAAATTCAGTAGTGTAAATTCAAGTGTAAATATTAAATTAGTCCAAATAATAACCATAGTCATTATTGTTGTTTTTTACTCTAAAAAAAAAACAGGAAATTATAAAAACATGATTATAAAATGTAAATTTATTTTAATTATTTGTATTATTAATATTTATTTCCGAACGGGAATCGGCTGAACATCCGCCTCAATCGCACAAATGCGGCCGAACACCGGCCGCATTAGATCGCACAAACGCGGCCGAACGTCGGCCGAACGTCGGCCGCATTCGATTGTACAAATGCGGCTGAACGTCGGTCGAACGTCGGCCGTATTCGATCGTACAAATGCGGTCGAACATCGGTCGCATTCGATCGCAAGAATGCGGCTAATACCTGCTAAAAAATTGTTCTTGCGATCGACATCGTTCCAACCGATCTAACGAAAATCCAAGATGGCTGCCAGCAAGACCCGATTTCAACGAGAAAACTCGTTGCACGGAGATTTTAAACGGAAACGTGGCGTACAGGCCGTTTCCGTTTAACCAGTTTACACGACATTTACACGAATTAATTCGTGTAAATGTCGTGTGAAAACGAGTGTAAACACGTTTACACTCGTTTTAATGACTTTTCGAATGCGCCTACTGAAAAATACGTAGAAAATCTTTTTAAAAAAAAATTGTTAAAATTTTGATTTTTCATTCCTAGCATCGACCAGTCCCCGCGGTTCGACGTGCGACCCCGACCGCATGTTCCAATGCGTGGCCTCCCGTCTGTGCATCCCGAAATCCTGGTACTGCGACGGAAACGCCGACTGCAGCGACAAGAGCGACGAACCACCATCTTGCAGTAAGACCAAAAAAAACCTTTCCGTCCCGCCCGACCGGTCCATCTCATCTAATTAATGAATTTCAGGTCAAGGAGCGTGTCCGCAGAACTTCTGGCGCTGCGAGAACGGGCGTTGCATCACGAGTTCGTGGATCTGCGACGAACACGACGACTGCGGAGACAATTCGGACGAAAGCGCGAAACACGCATGCGTCAAGCCGAAATTCCGCTGCCAGTCCGACCACTGGGAGTGTCCGGGGGTGTCCGAGCACTGCATTCCGATCGGACGCGTGTGCGACACGAAATCCGACTGTCCGAACGGCGCGGACGAGGGAATCGGGTGCGGACTCGGAGATTGTCGCAGTTTTAACGCGAGTTGCACTCATCAGTGCCAGCAGACGCCGTTGGGGGCCGTTTGTTTGTGTCCTTCCGGTCAGAAACTGAATGATTCCAAGACTTGTATCGGTGGGTTCGAGGGTTTGTGGGTTTGAGGGTTTTGTTTTGATTTTTTTGTTTGGTTTTAGATGTTAATGAGTGCGAGCCACCTGGAGCGTGTAGTCAGAAGTGTATCGATACTAAGGGCAGTTTTAAGTGTTTGTGCGCGCCGGGTTATGAGCTGGAGTTGGATAAACATACGTGCAAAGCTATAAGTAAGTTTTTAAGGAGGTTTTGGGAGTTTTGGGGGTTTTTTAAAAAGATGTGTTATCGATAGGAAAGTTTTTATTTTTTTTTTATTTTTTTAAATTTTTTTAAAATTTTTTCCAATTTATTGAAAAAGGTTTTTGGATTTTTTTGATTTATTTTTCAGATTTTTTGATTTTTTGTTTTCGGATGTTTTGATATTATTTTAATTTGATTTTTTCGATGTTTTTTCGATTTTTTGATGTTTTTTTCGATTTTTAATTTTTTTTTCGACTTTTTGATGTTTTATTCCGATTTTTTGATGTTTTTTCGATTTTTTGAAGTTTTTTTTTCGATTTTTAATTTTTTTTTTGACTTTTTGATGTTTTATTCCGATTTTTTTGATGTTTTTTTCCGGTTTTTTTAATTTTTTTTTCGATTTTTTGATGTTTTTTCCGGTTTTTTGATGTTTTTTTCCTTTTTTTGACGTTTTTTCCGATTTTTTGATGTTTTTTCCGATTTTTCGATGTTTTTTCCGATTTTTTTGATGTTTTTTCCGATTTTTTGATGTTTTGTTCGATTTTTTTTACTCGATTTTTCGATCCATTTTATTTTCTCCTAATTCTTTCATTTTTAAAATTCTTTTATTTCTTTCAGATCAGAGTTCGGCGTATTTGGTGATATCGAACCGTCGTTCGATATTGACGACCGATTTGAACACAAAATCGATCGAACGCATTCCGGTGTTGGTGGAAAACGTGGTGGCGACCGCGTCGGACATGCACAACGGAGTCATCTATTGGTCGGACATGAAACTCAAGAAAATCCTGAGGATCAAACGGGGCGAAGAAGCCGAGACGATCATCGACAGCGGACTGGATTTGGTCGAAGGCCTGGCCATCGATTGGGTGGCGCGCAATTTGTATTGGGTCGACTCCAAGTTGACCACGCTCGAAGTGGCCACGATGGATGGCAAGCACAGAGTTGTCTTGATCAACGGAAATATTTCTCAGCCCAGAGGAATTTCAGTCGACCCGACAGACAAGTAAATACGATTTTCTTTTACGGCCACAAATGAGTGTTTTGCTCAACTTTGCGCTTAATTTGGCTTAGTTTTACCCAAAAATTGATTACTTCCGTTTAATTTTTACTCATTTTTACCCATTTTTACTCAATTTTATCCATTTTTACTCATTTTTTACCCATTTTTACCCATTTTTACCCATTCTTGCTCAATTTTATCCATTTTTACTCAATTTTATCTATTTTTACTCAGTTTTTCTTTATTTTTACCCAATTTTACCCATTTTTACTCAATTTTATCCATTTTTACTCAATTTTATTCATTTTTACTCATTTTTACTCATTTTTACCCATTTTTTGTTCAATGTTTGCTCGATTTTGATAGATTTTGATTGATTTTTCTCGATTTTGATCGATTTTGAATTGATTTTGATCAATATTGAACGATTTTGAATCGATTTTGATCAATTTTGCTCATTTTTTGCTCGATTTTGATCAATTTTGCTCATTTTTTGCTCGATTTTGATCAATTTTGCTCATTTTTTGCTTATTTTTTGCTCGATTTTGATCAATTTTGCTCATTTTTTGCTCGATTTTACCCATTTTTACTCAATTTTATCTATTTTTACTCAATTTTTATTTATTTTTACTCAATTTTATCAATTTTTACTCAATTTTATTCATTTTTACCCATTTTTATTCATTTTTATCCATTTTTTGTTCAATGTTTGCTCGAATTGATACATTTTGATTGATTTTTCTCGATTTTGATCGATTTTGAATTGATTTTGAATCGATTTTAATCAATATTGAACGATTTTGAATCGATTTTGATTAATTTTGCTCATTTTTTGCTAGATTTTGATTAATTTTTCTCATTTTTGCTACTTTTTCTCTCTTCAGAGCGCGTTTTGTGTTCTGGTCCGACTGGGGCGACTACCCCCGCATCGAACGCGTCGGATTGGACGGCTCGGGCCGCCAAGCGATCATAACGACCAAAATCTACTGGCCCAACGGCCTAACCGTCGACGTAGTCAACAAACGCGTCTACTTCGCCGACAGCAAACTCGACTACATCGACTTCTGCAACTACGACGGAACCGGCCGGCAACAAGTCCTCGCCAAAAACCACGTAAAACCACCCAAAAAAACACCCAAAAAACCAAAACTAAACCCTCGAAAACCTCTTCCAGTATCTCCTACACCCTCACTCGCTGACCATCTTCGAGGACACCCTCTACTGGACCGACCGACAACTCAACCGCGTCGTTTCGTGCCACAAATTCAGGGGCGACAACCAAACGGTCGTGACGCACTTAGTGAGCCAACCGCTCGGTCTTCACGTCTTTCATCCCGTGCTGCAACCCAAAGGTGATTTTTTCCGCCATTTTGAAGGAAAATTGATCGATTTTGACCGATTTTGAACGAAAATTGATCGATTTTGACCGATTTTGACCGATTTTGAACGAAAATTGATCGATTTTGACCGATTTTGACTGATTTTGAACGAAAATTGATCGATTTTGACCGATTTTGAACGATTTTGAACGAAAATTGATCGATTTTGACCGATTTTGACTGATTTTTAACGAAAATTGATCGATTTTGACCGATTTTGACCGATTTTGACCGATTTGTCGATGTTTTTAGCGTTCAATCACTGCGCAAACTCCACCTGCAGTCATTTGTGTTTGCTTTCGCCGGTCAGTGCGACGGGGTACGCGTGCAAGTGTCCCGCCGGGTTCACGTTGAATGTGAAGACGTTGAAATGCGTTCCAGGTTCGATTGAGACGATTTTGTGGAAGTTTTTGTGGAAAAAGTAATTTTTTTTTTTTTTTTTAAAGCTGAGGATCCGTTTCTGATGGTGATGAAGGCGTCGCAGATCGTGGATATGTCGCTGATGCCAGGGGACACGAGTCCGGGGTATTTGACGCCGATTGTGGGCGTGGAGATGGGGAGCGATTTCGATTACGATCGGCACAGTGGGATTTTGTATTGGATCGAGGCGGAGGACGAGAAAGAAAGTGTACGGGTAATAAATCATGAAGTGTTTCGATTGGGACATAAAAATGTGAATTTTTTGGCCCAAAAAAAGTTTTTAGACCGAAAAAATGCATTGTGTAGCCTAGATTGCAATTTTTAACGGAATATGCTGGTTTTAAGGCATGGAAACGTTATTTTTTAACGTAATAAACTGTTTTTAAAGTGTAAAAGTGCAATTTTAATGGACTACGCCGTTTTTAAGGCTGGAAAATGTAATTTTTTAACGTAATAAGCAGTTTTTACGGTATTAATTCGCAATTTTTAACGGTCTGTGCCGTTTTAAGGCATGAAAACGTAATGTTTTAACGTAATGAGCAGTTTTTAAGGTGTAAAATTGCAATTTTTAACGGACTACTCCGTTTTTAAGGCCTGAAAATGTAATTTGTTAACGTAATAAGCTGTTTTTACGGTGTAAATTTGCAATTTTTAACAGTCTGTGCTGTTTTAAGGCATGAAAACGTAATGTTTTAACGTTTTTAAGGTGTAAAATTGCAATTTTTAACGGAAAACGCAGTTTTTAAGGCCCAAAAGTGACATTTTTAACATAATTCGCAGTTTTTGGAGTCTAAAACCATTATTTTTGTACGAAAAAGTGCAAAAATATTTTTTTTTAGACGCAAAAGCTGTTTTTCTTCTCTATTTTTGCAATTTTTTACAATTTTTACAATTTAAAATGGAATCATCTTCTATTTAGTTCCTCGCCCAACACCACGGAGGCATCTACAAAGTGAGCCTGCAAGCCGGAAACCAAACGCGCTTCCTAACCAACAGCACGATCGGCTTCCCCAACACGCTCGCCTTCGACTGGATCGGCAGAAACCTCTACCTCGGCAACAAAAAGGCGTCCAACATCGAAGTGGTCAAAGTGGACGGCGAAATCCGCCAACGCCGGATCATTCTGAGCAACGACGGAACCGAAACCGCCGTCGCCAAACCCAAATCCATCTGCCTCGACCCCCTCGAAGGGTCCGAATAAATGAAATGAATTAAAATTGGCAATTAATTAATTAATTTTTATTGTAGGAAACTCTTCTGGCTGGACGAGGGCGGGCCCGGAGTGCCGGCCAAGGTCGCGCGCGTCGATATGGACGGAAAAAATCCGAAAATTCTGGCGCAGGAAGGAATTGTGCACCCGGAGTTCATCACTGTGGACTTGAAGAATAAGAAGTTGTATTGGAGTTTGAGTTCTGATGGAAAAGTGAGGGATTTTTGGGTTTTTTTTGCGGGTTTTTGAGGTTTTTTGTTGTTTTTTTGCAGGTTGAGACGTCGGATTATGAGGGGAAGAATCGGACGACGTTGTTGGATGAGAATGACGATATCGCGCAGCCACGGGCTTTGGCTTATTATAATGGATTGTTGTTTATATTGGATGGGATTCATGAGAAGATTACGTTTTTGAATATCACGGCGGGGACGAAGGTGCAGACTGTGCGGAAGTCGAATGAGCCGGGGTTGAAGAGCATGCACGTGATTATGCCGCAGCCTGGTAAGTGGGATTTTTGGATTTGGTTGTTGAGTGTTTGGATTTTTGGATGGATTTTGTGATTTTTGGACCAAAATATTTAATTTTTTGACGTTTTTTTAGGATTTTTTGGCGTTTTTCATGATTTTTGGACCAAACTATGTGATTATTTTTTTACTTTTTTGTGATTTTTTTACGTTTTTCAGGATTTTTGGGCATATTTAGTTATTTTTCACGTATTTTGTCAATTTTTGACGTTTTTAAAATGGTTTTTGACGTTTTTAAAATGGTTTTTGACGTTTTTAAAATGGTTTTTGACGTTTTTAAAATGGTTTTTGACGTTTTTAAAATGGTTTTTGACGGTTTTTGGGATTTTTAAGACGTATTTTGTGATTTTTGGACGTATTTTGTTATTTTTCACGTTTCTTTTGTTATTTTTCACGTTTCTTTTGTGATTTTTCACGTTTTTTTGTGATTTTTTACGTTTTTTTAGTGATTTTTGGACGTATTTTGTGGTTTTTGGACGTATTTTGTGGTTTTTTCACGTTTCTTTTGTGATTGGCGTATTTTGTGGTTTTTTCACGTTTCTATTGTGATTTTTCACGTTTTTTTGTGATTTTTTGGCGTTTTTGTCAATTTTTCACGTTATTTTTATAAATTTTTTTTTGTGGATTTTGTTGATTTTTAACATATATTTTGCTGATTTTTTTAGATTTGCCGGACCATCCGTGCCACAGAAACAATGGCGGATGCCAGCACATTTGCATTCCGGCGGGCGGCGCCCAACGAACCTGCGCATGTTCGGTCGGATTCAAGATGGACAAAGACGGCACATCGTGCAGCACCTACTCGTCGTTTATCGTCGTAGCGCAACTAGACATGATCCGCGGATTCAGTTTGGACGACAATTCCGAAGCCATGTTGCCCATATCAGGACTCGGTACAAAAAAAAACAAAAAATTAAATTCCAAATAACAAAAAATAATTTTTTCCATGTTTTTTAGGTCACAATATTTTGCACATCGACGTGCACGTCGAGAAAAACTTCATTTATTGGGTGGACTTCAATCGCGGCTTTTGGAACGGGATATTCCGATCGAAGCCGGACGGATCGCAGCGCGAAGGGATCATTAAAGACGGCATCGGAAGCAACGGAATACGCGGTTTGGCCATCGATTGGGTCGCAGGTTGGAATTGTTTTCGTTTGTTTGTTTGTTTGTTTGTTTATTTGTTAATATTTTTTTTTGGGTTTTGTTTAGGAAATATGTATTTCACAAACGTGTTCCCGCAAGAAACGTACATCGAGGTTTCGCGCTTGGACGGAAAAAATCGTTTGGTGTTGATGAAAACGAGTTCGGACCAACCAAGAGAGATTGTCGTGAATCCCATCAAGAGGTGAATATGTTGCACAGTGTCATACGCCGACATTTTGGCAAGAAAATTCTATTTTAATGCGCAGAAATGCAATTTTTACGTTTAAAAATGCAATTTTTACATGTTTGACGTGCATAAAATGCAATTTTTACATGTTTTACGTTTAAAAATGCAATTTTTACATGTTTTACGTTTAAAAATGCAATTTTTACATGTTTTACGTGCACAAAATGCAATTGTTACATATTTTACGTGCATAAAATGCAATTTTTACATGTTTTACGTGCATAAAATGCAATTTTTACATATTTTACGTGCATAAAATGCAATTTTTACGTTTTACGTGCATAAAAAGCAGTTTTTACATGTTTCACGTGCATAAAATGCAATTTGTACATGTTATACGTGCATAAAATGCAATTTGTACATGTTATACGTGCATAAAATGCAATTTGTACATGTTATACGTGCATAAAATGCAATTTTTACATGTTTTTCGTGCATAAAATGCAATTTTTACATGTTTTTCGTGCATAAAATGCAATTTTTACATGTTTTACGATTTTTAGCTGCAAATTGCAGATTTTGGTGGCTAAAAGTGCCAGAAATTGTGCAGTCAATGTGTCAATTATTTATAAATTTATTTCTTAAATATGAATTTAGATATTTGTATTGGATCGACTACGGCCAGTACCCGAAAATCGAACGAGCGTTACTGGACGCCACCAACCGAACCCCCATCGTGAGCACCGGCATCTACAGCCCGCGAGACCTCGTCGTCGACATCCAAACCCACGACCTCTACTGGGTCGACTCGCAAGAAGACGCCATCGAACGAGTCGCCTTCACCGGCGGCAGACGCGAATCCGTGCGCCGCAACCTCCCCTACCCGATCGGCGTCGCCATGTACTCGTCCTACGTCTACTGGGCCGACAAAAACCTCCGCCTGCTCTACCGGCTGCGCGTCCACGCCAATTCCTCCAAACCCGAGCGAGTCAAAGCCGACATGGACAACCTACGCGACATTGCTGTCATGGACATCACGATCCAGCCCAAATATTGTGAGATTTTGCTCAATTTCAGCCGTTTTTTGGTGGTTTTAATGGTTTTTTGGTGTTTTTTTGGTCGTTTTAATGGTTTTTTGGGTGGTTTTAATGGTTTTTTGTTGGTTTTTTGTTGGTTTTAATGGTTTTTTGTTGGTTTTTTGGTGGTTTTAATGTTTTTTTGTTGGTTTTTTGGTGGTTTTTTGGTGGTTTTAATGGTTTTTTGGTGGTTTTAATGGTTTTTTGGTGGTTTTAATGTTTTTTTTTAGTGTTTTAATGGTTTTTTGGTGGTTTTTAATGGTTTTTTGGTTATTTTAATGGTTTTTTGGTGGTTTTTAATGTTTTTTTTTGGTTATTTTAATGGTTTTTTGGTGTTTTTTGGTGGTTTTAATGGTTTTTTGGTGGTTTTTAATGTTTTTTTGGTGGTTTTTAATGGTTTTTGGTGGTTTTTAATGGTTTTTGGTGGTTTTTAATAGTGTTTTGGTGGTTTTAATGTTTTTTTTTGGTGGCTTTAATGGTTTTTTGGTTTGGTTTCAGCCTCGCCGTGTTCGTTGGCGCAGAATAAGTGTTCGCAGTTGTGTTTTGCGTACCCTGAAGAACATTGGTCGGCGGGGTTCACGTGCGGGTGCGCGTCGGGGATGCTGGCCAAGGATAATCTGAGTTGTGACAGTATGTTTTCGTGGTTTTGTTTGGTTTTTTTGCTGGTTTTGTTTATTGATTTCGTTGGTTTTGTTTTTTTAGGTACTGCGGAATACTTGGTGTATGTGACGCGCAATGAAATTCGGAGTTTGCATCTGGATCCGAAAGCGCCGGGCGTTCCGTTCCAGCCCAAGTCGAATTTTACGAATTTGGTTGGCATTGATTTTGACTATGCCAATCATCGGCTCTATTTTTCACGTTAGTGTTGATGTTTATTTTCGCAATTTTTAAGTCATTTTGACGCCTACCTGCAACTTTTAAGTCATTCTTGCAATTTTTGACACTTATTACGTCCATTTTGCAATTTTTAAGTCAATTTTAAGTCATTTTGACGCCTACTTGCAATTTTTAAGTCAATTTTAAGTCATTTTTACGTTTATTTGCAATTTTTAAGTCAATTTTAAGTCATTTTGACGTTTATTTGCAATTTTTAAGTCACTTTGACGCCTATTTGCAGCTTTTAAGTCATTCTTGCAATTTTTGACACTTATTACGTCCATTTTGCAATTTTTAAGTCAATTTTAAGTCATTTTGACGCCTACTTGCAATTTTTAAGTCAATTTTAAGTCATTTTTACGTTTATTTGCAATTTTTAAGTCAATTTTAAGTCATTTTGACGTTTATTTGCAATTTTTAAGTCACTTTGACGCCTATTTGCAGCTTTTAAGTCATTCTTGCAATTTTTGACACTTATTACGTTAATTTTGCAGTTTTTAAGTCAATTTTATGTAGAACAGAGGGGCGCAGATATCGGCGAGATATCGCCGAGAAGCGTGCGGCAAATTGCCGTAATGGCGTCGGTCTGCGACGCGAACGTTTGCGATACGTCGCAATACGTTTCGTAACAAGCGCGCGGCTTAAGGCCGCTTATTCGCGCACAAAAGAGCACAGAAGGTGCTTTAAAGTAAGTACAATTGTTAAAACTACTAAAAACAATTTAATTAAACGAAAATACATTACTTTGATGTGGATAAACAGTCAGGGCAACACACGCCCGTGTGTTGCGCCATCTTGGATTTTGCAAGGAAACAACAGTGTGGCACTCTAGTGCCAGATAATAACATTAACATTGAAAAATAGAACAAATCTCATTAGTAGATACATAAATCGTACGGAATTTCGTACGGAACAATCGTAAAGCAAATACAAATACCGCATTTGATTCTAAAGCAGTAAAAGTTTACATCGTGTGAAATAAAACGCTAAATTGACATCAGAAACATTCGACATCGATCAAATAAATGGTCTTTAGACCCACAAATCCCCTCTTCGATGGTGAATAGTTACAGGGGAGATAGCTAACAGATGCTGGAATTACAGTGTGTTATATTCAGAAAAACAAATAATATAGGCGAATAATCAAGCCGGGTACTGATATTGAAGAACTCTTCACTAAGGAAGCCCGAGAATTCCCACAGAACTCGATTATCCTCAACTTTGGGAGAAATAACTTAGGAATGTCATTATTGAAGGTAGTGCAGGTCTATGATCTGAAGATGTTGGCAATCAGCGATCGTAGACGCTCCGAACTGAGCCATTTCGTGAAAATGTCCGCGACATTGAACTGGCTTTCCACTTTTCGGAGATCAAAGCGTCCCGCCGTGAACCATTCCCTGAGCCAGTGATAACGAACGCGGATATGTCGAGTCTTCGAGTTCTCCACATCGTTTGAGGTGAACTGTATGCTGGCCAGGGCGTCGGAATAAACGACGGGTCGAGATAGGCGATTCAAAGCTGGAAACTGGGTGTACACGTGATTCAACCAATACAGCTCCTTGACACACTCAACAAGGGCGATAAACTCCGCCTCCATTGTTGAGCATGCCACGGTTGACTGTTTTCGGCAAGACCAGCCGATCGGTACGTTTCCAACATAGGTGATGTAGCCACCGAAGCTCAAGGATGTTTCTGGATCGCTTGCCCACGACGCGTCAGTGAATGCCCACAGTTGTGATGATGTGCAACCGGACAACTCAATGCACAAGTCCGCAGTGTTGGCGACGTATTGCATGACCTGTAGCAATGCACGGATATGCGTTTGATTGTAGCATGTGTTGAATTGTGCCAGAGCAATCACTGAGTAAAGAATGTCGGGGCGCGTTCTTGACGCCAGGAATAATAATGATCCAATGAGTGACCTGTAGGGAAAGTCTGCCAGATTTTCGGTTGACCCTCTCACGAGTGTGGTGCCGGGAGTCACGGGAACCTTGATGCGATTGTTGGTTGCAATGCCAAATTTCTTCACAAGTTTTGCGATGTACGCACGTTGTGTGATGAACGTGCGCCCTGCGTCACGGATGAACTCAACGCCCAGTAGTCTCGTGATTGGACCAAGATTAACTATCTGGAACTTTGAACTAATGAGGGCAAGTAACTGGCTGAAAATGCTGTCTGAAGCATAAAAGAGAACAATATCATCCACATAGATCAACATTACGGCAGAATTCCCAAATGTGTAAACACAGTTACATGCCGGCATCTTCTTAAATCCAAGATCTCGCAGGGCTTCATCCAGCTTTTCAAACCACTGCCTTCCTGATTGGTGCAGTCCGTAGAGCGATTTTACGAGTAGCCAAACGTTGTTGGGGTCGGAGCATGTGGCACCTGCAGGGATCCTCATGTAAACCTTGTGTTTTAACTCACCATACAGGTACGCACATTTAATGTCAAGATGGGCGTCCTTCCAACCACGCAACACAACCAGGAGACAGAAGAATAGGCGAATTAAAACAAAATTCACCACTGGGCTGAAAACTTCATCATAATCCACGCCCAGCGTTTGACGAAATCCCTGCGCGACTAGACGGGCCCTGTATCGTGTGATGGTGCCGGTTACATCCGTCTTCAATTTGAAGATCCACTTGCAGCCCAAGATGGTAGTGTTAGGTGGTCTAGGGACTTCTACATAGACCTCTCTCTCGACGAACGTTCCCAGCTCCTCATCGATGGCTTCGCGCCATTTCGGAGCGTCCGTGAATTTGGGTATTTCGGCATAAGAGGCCGGTTCCGTTCGACAAAGATGGGCTGCATGTTGGGGTCCTGGGATAATTGGCAACGTGTATTCAATATTGCGGAACGTGAAAAGTTCAGGCTCATAGTCTATGTTGTTGAGCATGCAATATTCTTCAATGTCTTTCGGTGATCTGAGTCTGATTCCAGGCATTGGAAAATAGTAAACGTCGGTCCTAATCTTCCCAGGTACTTGATCTTTTCTAAGATGCTCTTCGCGTCTCCAATTACTACATTCGGAATTCCCGCCGACAAGTCGCCACATATGTGCTGTATGACGCTCAGTCGCTGCCGGAACTTCAGTTCCTGTTATGGGAGGAATCGGAGCAGGAGACATTGGGGTGTCATCGAATACTGGTACAGTATGACTTCCTGAGTCTGCTCCACGCCCTTTACGACGATACGTGATATATCGTGCTGGCGAACCGGGCGGAGATTGATGAGCCAACTGTCCAGCTGACGCTTCAGATTGATGATGTGATCGGTCAGGCGAAGTTGGTGGAGTTTGGCGATGCGACCGAGCAGGTGAAGGTGGTGGAGTTTGACATGGCGATTGTTCGGGCGACGTGCCAGTGAATTCAGATGTTCCAGGATAAATTGAAAGTTCATCTATTTTATTAATATCGGCATCTGTATCGTCCTCATCTGGTGGAATCCATAGAATAGGATACGATTGAGATTGTCTCAAACTAGCTGAGCTTGGTAACTCCAACGCACATGCATCCAATAATCGCTGCTCAGGTGTCGTCGGAGGCGGCAAGTAGACAAGAGGTGTATGCATTGACGCAGATGTTGAAGTCTGGTTGTCATTGCCATTGTCATCATCGTTATCGCTGTTATCAGAGCGATCAGAATCAGACCCTTTCGGCCAACGATGATATCTGACATTATCGTCAAATGATACGGATTGTTGTCCATTGCCGTTTTCAAGGAATGTTTCATCAGGTCTTTGCGTTGAACCTCGCAAAGACTTCCGATAAGATTGATGTTCGTCGATTTTAACGTGAATAGATTCATATACTCTGTCTTCGACTGGATTCCAGACTCTGTAGCCGCGAGTGCTGGTGGCGTAGCCAACAAGATATCCTTCCCAAGCACGCGCTTCCAGTTTCTTGCGTCCCGGTGCAGTGTAATGCACCCAACATTTGGATCCTATTTTACGTAGGTGGCGTAATGATAAATCTCTTTGTCGCCAAAGAATGTATGGGACTTGATGTTTCAGTCTGGAATGTGGGCTCCTATTCTTTATATACCCGAAGGTAACAGCGAGTTCGGCCCAGAGTGCATCAGGGAGCTTTGTTTCTGAAATAATCGATCGGACACTGTCGGCCATTGTCCGGTTTATCCTTTCTGCTGTCCCGTTCATTTGTGGCGATGCGGGGTTAGTTCGCTGTCCCTGGATACCCTTTTCTTGAAGATAATGCAAGAATTCATTTGACATGAATTCGCCGCCCCTATCGGATCTGATTGCTTTTACGGTAGTGTTCTGAACCCGCTCAACTCTGGCGACGAAGTCTTTAAATGCAGCAAATGTCTGAGATTTATGTGTCAGAGGAAAAATCCAGGTGTAGCGTGTTGCATCGTCAATTATGGTGAATACATAATCCGAGCCGCCCAAGGAAGTGATTGGGGCTGGCCCCCACAAATCCATGTGTAAAAGATCTAATGGCTTTGAAGTCATGGGATGTGGGTCCGGCTTGTGAGAAGCCCTCGTGGATTTAGCAATACGACAGTCATTGCAAGCTAACTCCTGGCGGACTTCTGCTGGCTCCATTCCATGGACTTGTTCATTGGCCGCTAACAACTTCATGGCGTTCGTATGAAGGTGGCCAAGACGACTGTGCCACAAACCAGTTGCATCCTTCACTGTAGTAGGATTAGCAACAACCTTCTGTTTTGGATTAGAGGTTTCGCTGGGTAGAAAGGCATGTGGCAAGGACTTTAGGATGTCAACATAGGATTGGATATTGGGATTTTTCTGGGTAGGCGGTGGAATGGTGACTTGTGCAGGTAAAGGAGGGTTAGGAGTTTGCTGAACTGGCATTTGCTTCGCTGGTTCGATAGCAGGCAAAGTTATGCGAAAGTCTGAAATTTCCCGTAGTTTTGATTTGCCCTTCTTTGGCTTTGGCACGTTGTCGAAATCTACTTCTGTTGTGACAAGTGTTTGCACAGGTTGGAGTGATATCTGGACTGGCGGTTGAGTAATTGTTGAAACAGTTGGCGTCACAAGATGCGTTGAGCATAAACCGTCCAAATAATATAATCCACCGCGTTCTCTCGCACGAATAATAGGTGAACGGAAGTCTGTCTGATAAACATTCACCTCTCCATTAAAGAAATGCACATGGTGATTGGTCTTGTCAATCTTTGACACCGAAATCAAATTGGCTTCGAAATTCGGCGCAAAGAGAACGTTCTTCAAATTGATGGTGCAATCCGCGCCATCGACCGACGTGAGCAATTGAACTGTCCCTCGTCCTGTCACCTGTGATTTGCCTTGGCCTAACGCAATATCAAATGGCTGGATATTTGAAAAGTCTGTAAACCAGTCACGCACGTGGGAAACGTGATCTGTTGCCCCGCAATCCACGATCCATTCATTGGATTGCATGAAATGGACCGTAGGACGCTCAATAATCTGCGGAGCACTGCAAAAGAATGTCCCCTCTCGCTTCGGACGTGAACTTCCGCGTGGGCGATTGTCTTCAACTTTGGCAGCGGCATTTTTATTACGTCTGCGGCTTTTACTTCGCGACGAACGCTGAACAGAAGCTGTGGACTGATTCCCGTCTCCACGTGGTGGTTGAGGGCAACGATTAGCGTAGTGACCCATTTGATCACAGTTAAAACACTTGATTTTAGACAAATCTCGAGGTCCGCGAGATTGATTACGCTGGCGAAACTGTCCTTTCGAGGTATGTGCAGACGGTTGGTTAGTCAATCCCATTGCCTTTAAACGCATCTGCTCGGACAATAACTGTTCCGCCACTTTGGTTGGAGTAAAGTTTGCGTCGGGCCAGTGGTATACTGCAAACGTGGCCTGGGAATATTCCGGTGGTAAACCCTTGAGATATTGGAAAGAATGATGTTCTTCTGAGACATTTTCACCAACGTCTTTTAATTGTTGAACAAAATGGTCCACACGACCGATGAAATCAGGCATGTCTTCACCAGGTTTGAGTTGGAGGCTCAAAAATTCCCATCTCATGGCCGCTCGTCTGGCCCTGGAACTCGGTGCATAAATGGTGGCCAACTTGTCCCATGCTTGCTTAGGTGTATTGCAAGCGTCGAGGGCCGATCGTTTCGCTTCACTGACGTGAATATATATGTGACCAAGTGCTTTGTCCTTTTTCACAGCATAACGGTCCTTTTCCTTTTCATTTAAAGTTGCAAGGTGCTCGGCCTCCTTTTCCTCGGTCACGTGTCTCCATAAACCTTCGGATTTTAGAAGCATGCGCATCGAGCGCTGCCAGGATTCATAGTTCCCAACGGTGAGTACGGGAACCGTTCCGCCCGATAATTCCGACGCTTTCTTCATTGTGGAGTGGAAAACTCGACACAACGCGACGAACACACTGACTCAAGGAATGGTACGTTAAATACTGGAGCACTGCACAAATGCTGACTTCGATTCGGAGCACTGAACTGAAGCACTTCACACACACTTTCGAGGCGGAAACCTTCAAAGGGGGAGCCGATGCTACAATCAGCTGATAGCTTGTGACAAGTGTCCCCCTAGCGTCCTTTACGACCTCCTGGGGTCACGGGAATGCTAGGTGGCGCAGGGCTCAGCCTTGTCACAAAATACAAACACAGCGGTGGACGGAATGCCCGAAGAGCTGTGTCGAATCTAATAAGGTCCCACACCAAAATACCCTTAATTCTAACAAAGGTAAAGTCGAAAGAAGGAGAAATAGACGAATCAATCGCGGATGCGATCCTCGTGCAAATGAAGGCACGGCGCAGCTTTCTCGAAAAGCTGGAGAAAGCGCTATTTCGGATGTGAAATCCGAAATCTTCTCGAATAAATCGAGGCTCTTCGTCCACTTGCACAGATCGGTGATAACCGCCGTTCACCGGGGAACTAAGCGGCGAACAATCTAGTGTTCGGTTCTCGTTGGAACTGCCGCTTCGTGCTAAGCAGTGTCGAAAATCCAGTTTTGTCGAAAAATCTGCAAAAATAAATAAATTTGCCTCAAAAACCGCGAAACCCGCGAGAATTTGGACAAAATTAGTCAAATGATCGTAGGATAAACAGCCCTGGCTGTGTGGAACGTCGGCGGTACGTCGTAGACGTTCGTAAAACGAAACTGACGAGGCGAGGATCGTCGGTACCTGAAAATAAACGAATTTCGGCGCACAAGTCGCGAATTTCGCGACAAATACGTCGAAAATTAACGAAATAAACGTGGAATTAGGCAGCAACCATCCTCTGCTACCAAATGTAGAACAGAGGGGCGCAGATATCGGCGAGATATCGCCGAGAAGCGTGCGGCAAATTGCCGTAATGGCGTCGGTCTGCGACGCGAACGTTTGCGATACGTCGCAATACGTTTCGTAACAAGCGCGCGGCTTAAGGCCGCTTATTCGCGCACAAAAGAGCACAGAAGGTGCTTTAAAGTAAGTACAATTGTTAAAACTACTAAAAACAATTTAATTAAACGAAAATACATTACTTTGATGTGGATAAACAGTCAGGGCAACACACGCCCGTGTGTTGCGCCATCTTGGATTTTGCAAGGAAACAACAGTGTGGCACTCTAGTGCCAGATAATAACATTAACATTGAAAAATAGAACAAATCTCATTAGTAGATACATAAATCGTACGGAATTTCGTACGGAACAATCGTAAAGCAAATACAAATACCGCATTTGATTCTAAAGCAGTAAAAGTTTACATCGTGTGAAATAAAACGCTAAATTGACATCAGAAACATTCGACATCGATCAAATAAATGGTCTTTAGACCCACATTTTAAGTCATTTTGACGCCTATTTGCAACTTTTAAGTCATTTTGACGCCTATTTGCAACTTTTAAGTCATTTTGACGCCTATTTGCAACTTTTTGACACTTCTTACGTTCATTTTGTATTAATCCATCATTTTTTTTGTCTTCGCAATAGAAATTCGACCCGACAGCAAAATTGGTTACTTAACATTGGATCACCCCGGTGTCCCTGTGCCCATCATAGACGAACGTAACTATCCTAAACAAAATAACATTGAAAAAAACTTTAACAATGTTTTTACCGATGCAAATTGCAGTAGGAATTATTCCCGAAGGCCTCGCGTTTGACTGGACGTCGAAAAAAGTGTACTGGACCGACTCGGCCAACCAAAGCATTTTTGCCATGAACGAAGATGGCAGCCAACGAGTGATGATCACCAGAGTGGAGCGACCGAGGGCCATCGTGTTGGATCCCTGTAACGGGTAATTAACGTTGATTGGTGTTGAAATTGGTTATTTAATTGTGTTTGTTTTGGTTTAGGATGATGTATTACACCGATTGGGGCCGGTTTGGGAACGCGGGGAAGATTTATCGAGTGACGATGGCCGGAAACAACAAGGTGGCGATAATTGATGCGAATTTGACTCAACCGAGCGGTTTGGCGATTGATTACGACGATCGGAAGTTGTATTGGACGGATGCGGTGAGGGAGAAGATCGAGCGGTCGGATTTGAATGGAAGTCGGAGGGAAGTGATTATTTCGGCGACGATTTATCCTTTTTCGATTACGGTTGATCGACATTTTATTTATTGGACGGATTTGCAATTACGTGAGTTGTGGGTGGAATTGGGGAGAGGGTTTTGGCAAGTTTGGACAAATTTTTGTTGGTTGAGATTTTTTTTTAAAATTAATTTTGTTAATTTTTTGATGACATTTTGACCAAATTTGACAATTTTTTCGATGAATTTTAACTAAATTTGTCAATTTTTAGATGAATTTTGACCAAATTTGTCTATTTTTTAATGAAATTTGACCAAATTTGCCAATTTTTTGAGGAAATTTGACCAAATTTGCCAATTTTTTTGATGAATTTTCACGAAATTTGACGAGTTTTTCGATGAATTTTGACTAAATTTGTGGATTTTAACCAAATTTGTCAATTTTTTAATGAAATTTGACCAAATTTGCCAATTTTTTGACAAAATTTGACCAAATTTGCCAATTTTTTGACAAAATTTGACCAAATTTGCCAATTTTTTGATGAATTTTCACGAAATTTGACGAGTTTTTCGATGAATTTTGACCAAATTTGTGGATTTTTTGATAAATTTTGACGAGTTTTGACCAAATTTTATCAATTTTTCCAATTCCAACAAAATTAGAGAAATTTTTGACGAATTTAAACGAAATTTGTGAATTTCTTGCTAAATTCTATCACAATCAAATTTCTTTTCGCACCAGGCGGGGTGTACAGAGCCGAAAAGCACACCGGTGCCGGAATGGTCGAAATGGTGAAACGCCTAGACGAATCCCCCCGCGACGTGCACATCTTCTCACCCGCCAGACAAACGTGCAACGTGAACCCCTGCAACCTCAACAACGGCGGCTGCGAACAATCCTGCCACCCAGGCCTCAACGGCGCCGTCGAATGTCTCTGCAACACCTCCTACAAGATAGTCAACGAAGGCCGAATGTGTGTTTGTAAGTCTCTCGACCCCCCCACCGTCAAACCACACCAACTAACGCACCCAAAACGATTTTCTAGCCATCAACTCGACCTGCGACGGCACGAAATTCGCGTGCGGCAACGGCAAATGCATCGCGCGGCTCATGGTCTGCGACAACGACGACGACTGCGGCGACGGCACCGACGAATTACCCGACTTTTGCTGTACGTCAACTCATTTTCTAAACGTTTTCACCAATTTTTAAAATGTTTTCATCAATTTTTAAAATGTTTTCATCAATTTTTAAAATGTTTTCACCAATTTTTAAAATGTTTTCATCAATTTTTAAAATGTTTTCATCGATTTTTAAAATGTTTTCATCGATTTTTTAAAATTCAGACATATTTTTATCGATTTTTCTTCATTTCAGATATCCTTTGATGGATATTTAGTCGTTTTATACGTTTTTTTGAAGGATATTTTATTGTTTAGACATCTAAAACCAAGAAATCTATCAAGAAAACGTCTAAAATGATGAAAAATTAATTTAAAAATGCTTAAAATGGTGAAAAATCAATTAAAATCATTGAAAATAATTATGGTACCAAGAGTACCGATTACCCGGGAGTACCGGCCATTTTGGTACCGGGAACAGGTAATTAAAAAAGGGTGGGAAAACAGAAACCCTGTTTTAAATGTTTTCACCAATTTTTTTTATGTTTTAATCGACTTATTGATGTTTTTCGATTTCTTCAAATGATTATATCGTTACTTGTGATTGTTTCAGCCGTTCACACGTGCTCGCCGACCGAATATCGATGCGGAAACGGCCGCTGCATCTCGAAGAGCTGGAAATGCGACCACGAAGACGATTGCGGCGACGGCACGGACGAACTGAACTGCAGTTAGTACCTTTTGTTCAGTTTAAGAGGCCCCGGTGTTTATGCCGGTTTTTCGTGCCAGGTTATCCACCGTGCGCGGACGGCGAGTTTACGTGCAAAAACAAACGGTGCATTCCGACGGCGCAGCTGTGCAACGGAATCAACGACTGCAAGGACAACGAGACGTCGGACGAGAGCATGGAAGTATGCAAGAACAAAACGAGGAATTGTCCGAGCAATAACTTCAAGTGCGAGAAAACCAACGTTTGCGTCGAGCCGTATTGGCTGTGCGACGGCGACAACGACTGCGGCGATAATTCGGACGAAAGTCCGACGCTGTGCTCGCAGAGGACGTGTCCGCCAAACTCTTTCCGGTTATTTTTTTTGTTTGATTTTTGTTGAATTATTTTTAAAACTTTTTGTGTCTTGGTTTAGTTGTCCGAGTCACCGGTGTATTCCGGCGACGTGGCATTGCGACGGCGACGACGATTGCGGCGACGGGAGCGACGAGCCGCCCGATTACTGTAACAGCGAGCAGCGCACGTGCGTCGGCGATTTATTCACCTGCGACAACGGAAACTGCATTCCGCGCATTTACGTGTGCGACGGGGAGAACGATTGTCGCGACAATTCGGACGAAGACGAACGACATCAGTGCAGTGCGTTCAAACGATTTTTTAAATTTTTGTGGAATTGTTTTGCAATTTTTTGAAATTTTTTGTAGTTTTTTAAAATTATTTTGAAATTTTTTTGTTAAATTTTAAAATTTGTTTATTTTGTTTAGATAATCGTAAATGCGACAATACGACGGAGTTTACGTGCGCTAATAACCGGCAGTGGGGTCGCGCGTTGTGTATTCCGCGTAAGTGGGTTTGCGACGGAGATCCCGACTGCGTGGACGGATCGGACGAGAATACGACGGCGTTGAATTGTCCGGCGCCGGAGCCGTGCGAGACGGATCAGTTTCGATGCGCGAATAACCGGTGCATCAATAAAGTGTGGTATTGCGATCACGACAACGATTGCGGCGACGGGTCGGACGAACCGAAAACGTGTCGTGAGTTTAGAAATTAACGAACGAATGCATTTTGTGTTTTTATTTTGCTCGATGTTGTTTTGTTTTTAGAATATCGGAATTGCTCCGACGACGAGTTTGAATGTCACAACACGAAATGCATTCGGAAATCGTACCACTGCGACGGAGAAGACGATTGCGGCGATAGGAGCGACGAAGTTAATTGCAGTACGTTTGCATGTATCTTATTTGTTTTAATTTGGATTTTAAGATTTTTCTTAAGTTTTCTTGTTGTTTTCTTAAGTTTATTGTGTTTTTCGTGAGTTTTTTCAGTTTTTTCCTGAGTTTTTCTGTTTTTTCTTGAGTTTTGTGCGTTTTTCGAGTGAATTATTGTGAAATTTGTCTTTTTTGTTGATTTTTCAGCTTCCAAAAACGACACGTGTAAGTCGAACGAATATCGGTGCAAGAGCGGCAGTAAATGCATCGATGCCAAACTGGTGTGCAACAAACAGCCCGATTGCTCGGACGGTTCGGACGAGTCGCCATCTTGCAGTAATTTGACGAAAAGAGAAATGTTTTTGTGAAATAAATTGTTTAAACTTGACCTTGAATTTTGTGCAGATCGCGACGAGTGTGCCAAAGTGGAACTCAACCAATGCGAACATAAATGCGTGGATCAGCCAATCGGGTTCAAGTGCGAGTGCAACGCGGGCTACGAACTCATGCCCGATAAAAAGGCGTGCAAAGGTGAGTTACGTCAATGATTGATTGATTGATTTAATGATTGATTGATTGGTTTTCTAGATGTAAACGAATGCATTAGGTCGCCGCAAGTTTGTAGTCAGTACTGCGTCAATACTCCCGGCTCGTTTTTGTGCAAATGCAATGACACGTTTTACGACCGCGCGCCCAACGAGCGCACGTGCAAAAGACGAGATAGTACGAGAAAAAAAATTGTGCTGTAACAACTAATCAATGGACGCCCAAATTTGCACAAATTTGATGAAATATTTGATGAATTTGAACAAATTTCGGCAAATTTGATGAAAAATTTGATAAATTTGAACATATTTCGGCAAATTTGAAGAAATATTTGACGAATTTGAACAAATTTCGGCGAATTTGCTCAAAAATGTGATTAATTATTGTATCCCATTGGCTGGTTGTTACAATGCCACAAGCGTGAAAAGTTGAGTAGATTTCTAATGAGTAAAACTTGCCGAGCAGACATCGCACCGTGGCTCATCTTCAGCAACCGCTACTACCTGAGAAACCTGTCGACCGACGGCCGCCAATACAATCTAATCCGCATGGAACTGCGCAACGTAGTCGCACTGGATTACGACTACCTGGAACAACGAATGTACATATGCGACGTCGCTGCTAAAGTCATCCAAAGACTCTTCATCAACGGTACCGGACTGGAAACGATCGTCCAACACGACACCCACGGCCTCGAGGGCCTTGTCGTCGACTGGATCGGCCGGTAAATGCGTTTGATTGCTTTTTAATTGTTTTTTGACGTTTTTTGAGACGTTTTTACCGTTTTTTGGTTGTTTTTGACGGTTATTGAGATGTTTTTAATTGTTTTTCGATGTTTTTGAGACTTTTTTGACGTATGTTAATCGTTTTTGACGTTTTTTGAGACGTTTTTAACGTTTTTTTGGTTGTTTTTGACGGTTATTGAGATGTTTTTAATTGTTTTTTGATGTTTTTTACGTTTTTTGACGTATTTTAATCGTTTTTGACGTTTTTTGAGACGTTTTTAACGTTTTTTGGTTGTTTTGGTCGGTTATTGAGACGTTTTGATGGTTTTTTGAGACAATTTTTGACGTATTTTGATGGTTTTTGACTGTTGGTTGTATTTGTAGGAAGTTATATTGGTTGGATCGGCACAGCAAACATTTGGACGTGGCGGAATTGAACGGGACGAACAGGAAGACGTTGATTTTCAGGGGTATTTCGGACCCGAGGGGGATTGTCGTGCATCCTGGCCGCGGCTATTTGTTTTACTCCGATTGGGGTTTGCACGCGTACATCGCTCGATTGGGCATGGACGGTTCGGGCATGAAGAAGTTGGTCACGTACGAGAACAAATTGGTTTGGCCCAATGCGCTCACCATCGATTATTTTTCGGATAAGATTTTCTGGGCCGATGCGCATTTGGATTACATCGAGTAAGTGAAACACAATGATTTTTTGTTTAATTCATTTAAAAATCAAAATTTTTTGTTTAATCAAATTAAAAATCAAAATTTTTGTCAAAATTAAAATTAAAAGTTAAATTTTTTGCCAAAATTAAAATTAAAAATTAAATTTTTTGTCAAAATTAAAATTAAAACATAAAAATTTTGTCAAAAGTAAGATTTAATATTAAAATTTTTTGTCAAAATTAAAATTAAAAGTTAAATTTTTTGCCAAAATTAAAATTAAAAATTAAATTTTTTGTCAAAATTAAAATTTAAAAAACAAAAATTTTGTCAAAAGTAAAATTTAATATCAAAATTTTTTGTCAAAATTAAAATTAGAAATCAAAATCAAAATTTTCGTCAAAATTAACACAAAATTCTTGATCCATTGAACAGATGCGCCGATTTCGACGGCAAAAACCGGCACGAAATCCTCAGCCACGTCCCCCACGTTTTCTCCATCACCGTATTCGACGACTACATGTACTGGACCGACTGGAACATGAAAGGAATCCAAAAAGCGCACAAATACACCGGAAGGGACCACGTGACTCTACGAAACACCACTCACAGACCCTACGCCATTAAAGTCTATCATCCCCTCAGACAACTTCCATGTAAAACAACAAAAAAACCAAAAAAAAAAACCAAAAATGAATTAATTTTCATTTTTTTTAACCAAAAGATCCGAACCCGTGCGGCGACAACAATGGCGGATGCTCGCATTTGTGTCTGATAGCGCAAGGCGGCAAAACGTTCACTTGTTTGTGCCCGGAACAGTTTTTCTTGGCGAAAAATGGGAAAAGTTGCATAGCGAATTGTACCGAGGGTCAAATGCGGTGCGGGCGGACCGACGATCGGTGCGTGCCGCTGCTGTGGCGCTGCGACGGCGATAAGGATTGTAAAGATGGCGCCGACGAGCCAGCTTCGTGTCGTGAGTTTTGTTTGTTTGTTGTGGTTTTGGGGAGGTTTTGTTATTGTTTTTGTTGGTTTTAGCGCCGAGGCATTGTCGGCCGGGTCAGTTCCAGTGTCGGAATGAAAATTGTACGAGTCCGACTGCGGTGTGCGACGGGCACGACGATTGTGGCGACAACTCGGACGAGTCTGCATGCTGTAAATAATTTTTCTTTTGTGTTTGGAATCTAGAAATGACAACTTTTGATAAAAAAATGTCGATTTTTGATCAAAAAATTCTAATATGGCCGAAAATATGTCTAATTTGGCCGAAAATGATCAAATTTGACCGAAAATATGTCAAATTTGGCCGAAAATGATCAAATTTGACCGAAAATATGTCAAATTTGGCCGAAAATGATCAAATTTGACCGAAAATATGTCAAATTTGGCCGAAAATGATCTAATTTGGCCGAAAATGTCTAATTTGGCCGAAATTATATCTAATTTGGCCGAAATTATGTGTTGTATTTGGCCGAAAATGATCAAATTTGACCGAAAATATGTCAAATTTGGCCGAAATTATGTCTAATTTGGCCGAAATTATGTCTAATTTGGCCGAAATTATGTCTAATTTGGCCGAAATTATGTCTAATTTGGCCGAAAATATGTCTAATTTGGCCGAAAATGATCATATTTGGCCGAAACACTACATTTTTAAATTTCTTTTTACATTTTTCTGCATCACAAACTGAGTGGCCATTAACAATTGACTTTTCTTAGCATACGAATGTCCGCCTACACAATTCAAATGCCGATCGACCGGTCGCTGCATTCCTCTCGCCTGGCACTGCGACGACGACAAAGACTGTCCTGACGGCTCCGACGAGGATCCAGACATCTGCAGTAAATATCACATAATGCTCCAACCCATCCAAAACCAACCGAATCAATTTTTTCCTCTCTTAAACAGACCACAGACCCTGCACGGCCGACGAATTCCAATGCAACAACGGCAAATGCATCCCGAAACTCTGGTTCTGCGACTTCGACAACGATTGCGGCGATGGCACCGACGAACCCGCACTGCTTTGTCGTACGAAATTCACAAATTGTAAATGGAAAGATGGAGATTTAATTTAAAATAAAATGGGTTTCAGGAACTCGAAACTGCACGCAGGGATGGCGCAAATGTCCCACACGAGGCCACTATCGGTGCATTCCGACGTGGCTGTTCTGCGACGGCAAAGACGATTGTCGCGATAATTCGGACGAAACGGACCCGACGGCTTGTCCAGTGTGCAACAAAAAAGGCGATTTTCAGTGCAAGAACAAACGATGTATTCCAAAGCGATGGATGTGCGATTTTGAGGACGATTGCGGCGATGGGTCGGACGAGGAAGCCAGCGCTTGCTGTAAGCGGAAGTGACGCCATTTTGGCAATGTGGAAATGACAGATTTTGCCCTAAAATCTCTATTTTTGAGCTAAAAATGTGAAAATTTTATCAAAAAAGTCAAATTTTGGTTTAAAAATGTGAAAATTTTATCAAAAATGGCAAATTTTGGTTTAAAAATGTGAAAATTTTATCAAAAAAGGCAAATTTTGGTTTAAAAATGTGAAAATTTTATCAAAAAAGGCAAATTTTTGTTGAAAAATGTGAAAATTTATCAAAAATTGCAAATTTTGGTTGAAAAATGTGAAAATTTTATCAAAAATGGCAAATTTTGGTTGAAAAATGTGTCAAAAAGGGCAAATTTTGGCCTGGAAATTGTGTGTTTTGGTTTGGATTGACCTTGATTGTTTTGTCCGCAGCTAATCAGTACCGGGATTGTTCGGAGAGCGAATTTCAGTGCTCGAATCGCAAGTGTTTGTCGAGTCGGTGGCGGTGCGACGGGGACGACGATTGCGGCGATGGGAGCGACGAAGCGAATTGTAATCAGTACGAGTGTAAAGCGGACCAGTTTAAGTGCGTTTCGGGCCATTGCATTGCGAGGAAGTTTTTGTGCGATGGGGAGAAGGACTGCAAGGATGCTTCGGACGAAACGAATTGCACGACCAAGTTCCCGGGTGGCAGATTCTGCACTGCATCCTATTTTCAATGCAACAATACCGTAATTTGGCTTTTTATTCATTCCTATTGATTTTCTTTTACAGTTTATTGCTTTTCATTGAGTAATTTACGTTAT
The DNA here is from genome assembly GCA_949358305.1 of Strigamia acuminata. Lineage (NCBI taxonomy): Eukaryota > Metazoa > Arthropoda > Chilopoda > Geophilomorpha > Linotaeniidae > Strigamia > Strigamia acuminata. Next base: position 10,959,044 of record OX442320.1, read on the forward strand.
TTTATCGATTTTCATTGAGTAATTTGTTATTTTATTGATTGCTTAAATTTCTTTTACGTTTTTATTGATTTTTTAAATTTTATTTTACGTTTTTATTGATTTTATAATTATTTTTTACGTTTTTATTGATTTTTTTACGTTTTTGTTGATTTTTTTACGTTTTTGTTGATTTTTTTACGTTTTTATTGATTTTTTTACGTTTTTATTGATTTTTTTACGTTTTTATTGATTTTTTTACGTTTTTATTGATTTTTTTACGTTTTTATTGATTTTTTTACGTTTTTATTGATTTTTTTACGTTTTTATTGATTTTTTTTACGTTTTTATTGATTTTTTTACGTTTTTATTGATTTTTTTAAAATTCTTTTATTGATTTTTTACGTTTTTATTGATTTTTTTACGTTTTTATTGATTTTTTTACGTTTTTATTGATTTTTTTACGTTTTTATTGATTTTTTTACGTTTTTATTGATTTTTTTACGTTTTTATTGATTCTTTTACGTTTTTATTGATTTTTTTACGTTTTTATTGATTCTTTTACGTTTTTATTGATTTTTTTACGTTTTTATTGATTTTTTTACGTTTTTATTGATTTTTTTACGTTTTTATTGATTTTTTTAAAATTCTTTTATTGATTATTTTCAGGTTTGCATTAAAAATGACTACGTTTGCGATGGCGAAGACGATTGCGGAGACAGATCGGACGAAGCTAATTGCAGTATGCTTTTATTCTTGAGTTTTTCATTGATTTTTTTGTGTCTTATTGACTTTTTATTATTTTTTTTGTAGAAAAATCAGTGTGCGATAATGTGTATCGGTTCCGATGCAACAACGGACTCAAGTGCATTTTGAAATACCAACTATGCGATGGGAAAGACGACTGCGGCGACCAATCGGACGAGAACGTTTTGTTGTGCCGGAAACCACCCAAAGCGTGTCAGACGGGCCAGTTCAAGTGCTCCAACGGATTCTGCATTCCGCACGAGAAAGTCTGCAATCACCGCTACGACTGCTCGGACCGATCGGACGAAATCGGATGCTGTGAGTGTCACCTGGGGCTCGCGAATAATGTTTTTAAGCGAAGCGATCGAGCTAAAATGTCTGATATTTTTTTGTAGCGTATTCCGGAAGTTGTTCGACCGGAAGAGGCGGTTGCGAACAGGAGTGCACGAACATCAGAAGCGGCGGGTACGTGTGCCACTGTCTCCCGGGCTACAAAGTGAAAGAAACGAGCACGAAATCTTGCGAAGGTAATCCACAAAATTCACCGAAAAATTACATTTTAATTTTGTTTTTTGCCACCAGACGTCAACGAATGCGTTCACCTGAGCATGAACAACTGCACGCATTTGTGCGTCAACATCAACGGCACGTACGGCTGCAGGTGCCGGCCGGGTTTCGACCGCTACGGCGACGGGTGCGTGTCCAAGGGCGCCGTCGTGATGCTGTACACGAACGGACCCGATCTGCTGCGCTATAACATCCAGCGGGCGGAGCTGGCGGAAGTTGTGCACGGGCAAACGCGGATACAGTCGCTGGATTACGAGCCGCACCAAAGTAGGGTTGTGGGAATGGGTTGTGGGAGTTGGGATTGATTGTTTTTGTTGTTTTAGATATGGTTTATTGGGTCGATTCGAACGATTTGACGCTTAAACGGTCGTTTGTGTTGAGTAAGGACGGAAGTTTCATATCGGGGTTCGCGCAGGATTTGAATTTGACCGTGCTCAAGTATCCGATGGGAATTGCCGTCGATTGGATCGCGAAGTAAGAATATGACTGATGGAAATTTATTTGAAAGAAAAAAATTATGAGTTATTTTTCATTTTTATTTATTTATTTTGGTTTTTATTCATTTATTTTTATTTATTTTTATTTATTTTGATTTATTTCGATTTATTTCGATTTATTTCGATTTATCTTGATTTATTTTGATTTATTTCATTTATTTAGAAATAAATCAATTTTAAATTTGAAATAGATTGAAATAAATTGAAATAAATCGAAATAAATGGAAATAAGTCGAAATAAGTCGAAATAAATAGAAATAAGTCGAAATAAATCGAAATAAATCGAAATAAATCAAAATAAATGAATAAAAACCAAAATAAATAAATAACTACAAATGCAAAACAATCGAAACCTGATGGAAAAATAAATTGTTTTTGTCTTATTTTTAGGAATCTTTACTTCACCGATACGGATTTGTCGGGAAAAGTGCCTCGCGGAACCATTTACGTGTCGTTATTGGACGGGCGATACAGGAGAGCGATCATTAAGGATTTTCTCGAGGTTCCCATGTCGATTGCGACGAGTCCTGTCTACGGGTACGAGAAATTGAAATTTTTTTAAAAATTTTATTTTAATTTTGGTTATTTTTGTTTTAGGCGCATGTATTGGACGGACACGGGCAACGAGCCGAAGATTGAAAGTGCCTGGATGGACGGAACGAAGAGGAAAGTTCTCGTTTCCGAACGACTCGCGTCTCCGACTGGAATCACCGTCGATTACGCCATGAGAAACCGCATTTTCTGGTCCGATTCAAAACTAAACGTGATCGAATCGGTCAATTGGGAAGGCTCGGACAGAATGGTCCACCTAAAAGGCGGTACGGAATTTATTTCACCCGAAAAACACGAAAAAATCGGGAAAAATTAAATTTTTGATGAAAAAATCGGAAAAAATTAAATTTTTGATGAAAAAATCGGAAAAAATTAAATTTTTCATGAAAAAATCGGAAAAAATTAAATTTTTGATGAAAAAATCGGAAAAAATTAAAAATTTGATTTTGTCGTTTATTTTTCAGATTATTTGAAACATCCGTTCAGGCTGGACGTGTTCGAAAACATAATTTATTGGGTGTCCAAACAGGACGGCGAGGTGTCGCGACAGGATAAATTTGGGCGCGGGATCCGAATTGTCGTGAGCAAAGACGTGAGCAGTCCCACGGACGTGAAAATATTCCATCCGCAGCGATACAACACAACTGGTAATTGATATTTGCATTTTTTAAAAACGAAATTCGAAGTGAAATACATTTTTTCTTGTTTTTAGCGCCAAATCCGTGCGTGGCGGCCAACTGCTCGCATTTGTGCGTGCTCATACCGTTCGGATACCGATGCATTTGTCCGGACAACAGTCATTTGGGACTGAGGGGCAAATTGTGCGACGCGCGTGAGTTTTTTAAATTTTTTTTAAGCCTTTTTGGTCGTTTTTTGATTTGTTGTTTTATTTTTTGCAGCTACGGAGATAGCGAAGCTGGAGCCTCATTTGTGCCAATGTCGCAACGGCGGGTATTGCGTGAACGATGAGAATAACGGGATTTCTTGCCAGTGCAATAACGAGTTTAGTGGGAGTTTGTGCGAGGTGCATCAGCCGTTGGTGGCGGAACTCGAGCATCACGGAACGAGTGAGTTTGTCGTGGTTTTTTCTTTTTTTTTTTGGTGATTAATGTGTGGAATTGGTTTGTTGTAGACTTGGCTGCCATAATCATCCCGATTGTGTTGATTCTTATCATCTTTGCGTTGGCCGCCGTGTTTTTGGTCTTCCGTAAGCGAAACCAGCGACTCAAACAATCTGTCGGCCCGCACGCCACCACCAACCAGAGCGTCTCCTTCCGAAGCGGCACCAACGTCGAGTTCGGCTCGCCCGGGTTCATGAACAACGGCTTCGAGCAGCGAAACGTGGTAAAGAAATATGAGAAGAAAAAAAATCTAAATTATCCGGTTTTTATTAGGTTTTGATTTGTTTTCGAACAAAAATCGAAATAAATTGAAAACAATCGAAATTAATCGAAAAACAATCGAAATTAATCGAAATCAATTGAAATTAATCGAAATCAATTGAAATTAATCGAAATCAATTGAAATTAATAGAAATCAATTGAAATTAATTGAAATCAATTGAAATTAATCGAAATCAATTGAAATTAATCGAAATCAATCGAAATTAATCGAAATCAATCGAAATTAATCGAAAAACAATCGAAATTAATCGAAATTAATCGAAAAACAATCGAAATTAATCGAAAAACAATCGAAATTAATCAAAATTAACCGAAAAACAATCGAAATTAATCGAAAAACAATCGAAATTAATCGAAATTAATTGAAAAACAACCGAGATTAATCGGATATTAATCGAAATGAAATAGAAAATGTTTTATTTATTATTTTTTGTTTTTGATTTTCTTGATTTAAACTCATTTTTCGTTTGTTTCGACCAGGAACCGATGGATTCGGAGTTCAACGTGACCGACTCGAAGACGATCGACATCAGCAACCCGCTGTACGACGCGTTCTCCAACCTCGACGGCACCCCCGTGTCCAACAGCAAAGTGTACGAAGTCCCCGACGCGTACCCGCCCAAGAAAGGCGGATATTCGTTCCAGACTGAAGGACAAATCGAGCCCAGTTCGGCCGTGATCGCGCCGTCCAGCGTCATCCACAGGAGTTCGCCTCAAATCCACATCCGGCAGACGGCGCTCGACCCCACGTCCGTCGACACCGACAAGGACACGGCGCAGTTGGTCGAGGAGGACAAATCCGAGTGCTGAGCAGCGAACTATAAAGTGCAGTTTTACAAAGAAAAATAAAGAAAATATTTTTTTAAGTGACTTTTTCCAGGGATCGAATGAATTATGGGATTGTACAGATTTTATTTCTCTTTTTATTCGTTAGTTTGCAATGATTTCTTACTGTTTTTTTTAGTTTTTTGGGTTTTTTTGTTGTTTTTTGTTGTTTTTTGTTGTTTTTGTTGCTTTTAACAACATTTTTGACCTGCTAGCAGGTTCCTACATTCCACCATTTTGGTTTTTTTTTTTTTTAATTATTATTTTTTTATTTTTCGGATTTTATTCAAAGACATGATTTTTATTTTTATTTTCGTTTTATTTGTGTGTAAATATTGTTGGTTGCTATTTAAGATATTTTTTCAAAATGCAGGGCTTAAACTCATTGAACAATTGAAACAAATTGATGCCCGTTTTCATTTGTATTTGCAAGGAAGATTGAATTATGTATTGTAAATAAAATGTATTGAAAGTTGGAAAACGGACAAGTTTGTTCTGCTCGACACGGAATCGCCAAAAACATCGGTAAGACACTCGGTATCGATTAATTGATTCATTTATTGATAGGAATATTGACAGGAAACTTATCCGAGATAAACAACAAGAGAATTTCAGAAAGGAGTTGTTAAGCCGTGAAGTTCGGGGGTTTTTCGACTTTTTTTTGATAATATAATTGTAATATATTTGTATTTTGTAATTTTAGACCCAAATATTTTATTTAAGGGTGGTTGGGGAACTCCCATTGGATATTCAGCAACAAATCTGACGGAATGAAATGAATGATCCAGATTTAAATGCAAGTAAATATCTGTATTGTGCGTTGGAAATGTTGTTGTTCATTTGATTGCAGTTAGAAGCAGCCGCAAATAGATGTTTTCTTTCCGTGGATCAGTTTTTCAGCCAATTCTGACATGGAATCGATTCTTTACGTCATTTTGCGCGCGTTCTGACGGATTCTGAGCGATTCCTTCACTTTTTCGGCCGTAAGACCCTATGCAGGGCTGGACTGGAAAGTAATTTAGTACCGGGAAATTTGGATATCAAATTCTCCTGATGGTGTTGAGTGTAAAGTATTTTTTCGCGCTTCTTTTGTTTGTTCGCTGATTTCAGGCAGCCGTAACATTGACAGGAAGTGAAAAAGAATTTGGAGTTGCAACTACCTGTAAGCATAAGCGTCTTACCCACAATCCCTCAGTTCGCAGTGGTACAATGTTGAAATATTCAATAATAATGAACGTTAAACTTAATGTATATTTTTTATTTGGCAATTATGTCAACAGTAGAATCTAAATTTGACATTTTTCCATTTTGATCATTCGGGATTATTCGTTATCCCCATCAGGACACCGACCATGAAACACGACTTCAATTTCTGGAAATTAAATTTTATTGTAATAAATGAAGGTAAGCGGTGTATAATGAACTTACCAGGTCGACCCTTTTTAATTCTCTTGTCATTCGCACATTTTAGAAAATCTGGATTTGTGTAGGTATTGCCGTCGTCTCCACACAGGGGCCAGTAGAGCTTGTTAGCCATGCATAAGTCGTCGTCGTAGTCTTCATCCGCACGAATTGAACCTGAAAAAACTAGGAGGTAAGAAAAATATATTAATCAGTTCATTTGTTGGTAACGATGAGAAGGAAAGTTACGCAGAATAGAAAGGAGGAAAAGTGCTGCGAACGAGAAACGCATTTTCAGTTGGTGTTTGGTAGAGTAATGAGATGGATTTGATTTTGGATTGAGTTTTATAAATACTCATGATTGGAATCAGTTTGAATTTCTTTATCTCATTTCCTTTATTAAAGGTTTTCGTGGAAATTAATCAAGATTTTTGCATTTTTAAATGTCATTCAAATGTACAATGTTGGCATTTGGTTGTGAACAGAAGAAAATGGGCTGAAGGTTTCAGTAGTTGACTGCATTATGTTTGAATTGCAATTGCAATATTTAAAAAGTTAATACAGCACATTGCCATGCATAAATTGTTGGTCATTTCTCCATCGGTTAGTCTTTGCGTTTTTCCAAAAATCGGGTTGCTGGTCCCCGTTAACAATGCAACTGGCTGTTTGTTCTAGGTGGTTTCTAGTATGAATCAAGGCTGACACTTTTTATGCAAGCGTGGTTTATTAATTTGTCACTCAAATGTACAACATAATATTAACATTTAGTTGTGAATAGATATAAAAGAGTCAAAATCTAATTGATTATGTTAATAAATTATCATTGTACACGAATAAATTGTGTATGAATAAATTATCATTGTACATGAATAAATTGTCATTGTGCATGATTAAATTGACATTGTGCATGAATAATTTGTCATTGTGCATTAATAAATTGTCATTGAGCATGAATAAATTGACATTGTGCATGAATAATTTGTTATTGTGCATGAATAAATTGTTATTGTGCATCAATAATTTATCATTGTGCATTAATAAATTGTCATTGAGCATGAATAAATTGACATTGTGCATGAATAATTTGTTATTGTGCATGAATAAATTGTTATTGTGCATCAATAATTTATCATTGTGCATGAATAAATTGTCATTGAGCATGAATAAATTGACATTGTGCATGAATAATTTGTTATTGTGCATGAATAAATTGTTATTGTGCATCAATAATTTATCATTGTGCATGAATAAATTGTCATTGTGCATTAATAAATTGTCATTGAGCATGAATAAATTGACAATGTGCATGAATGATTTGTCATTGTGCATGAATAAATTGTCATTGAGCATGAATAAATTGTGCATGAATAAATTGTAGTGAAATTTGTGCGGGAATTTCGTTTGACCACTCAATTTCGAGTGTTATTACAGAAATTACTAGAAAACACTGGTGTACAAATTGTTCGTATTTGAACATTGAGATAACATATTTGAAATATAATATTACTATAATTCAATTAATTCGATTTTTTTGGATGTTGAAAAACTTTTTTATCTATGTTTCTTGCCACACTCAATATTGACAGACCTAGCGATAAACTTAAAATGTTTCTGATATCATATATAAATAGAATGCATAAATCGTCCTAAAAATATCAAAAACACCAAAAACAGCAGCACATCACCAAATTTTAGGTGCTTGAGAATTGACGAAACATGCATTTTTTGGTTAGAATTGTATGAATTAGGTTACAACACTCAATTTTGCTAAAAACTATTGGTACACAAATAAATAATACTCCGTACTTAAATTTGTAATTAAATTTGTATAGATTATGCCTTTGTTCTTTTCTGATTACTTGTATTAAAACACAATTCATTTGGTGTTTTCTGATGTTGAAAAACAATTTTTTCCCCTTTTTTTTTGCCAAACTCAATATTCACACATTTAGTGATAGACTTAAAGTATCGACATTTATTTGTGAATCGAAGAAAGGGAGCAAAATGGCTCAGTAAGGTACTGGATGATGTTTTTATTGCAATTAAAATACGGAATAAGTTGCTTGTGATTTTTGTAAGAATTGCAAGAATTAGGTTGCATTACTTTATTTGATTTTGAGTCTAATTTCAGTAATTCCTATCAAATCTTTATGTGCAAATGAACAATTTTTAGAAAATTTAAGTAAATTTGTGAGGTAATGCTTTTATTTTTTTTCGATGCTGAAAACCCCATCCGAATGATATTATTGTTGGTGATGTTGAAAAATTAGGTTTTCTATTTTTCTTGCCACACTCAGTATTGACATACCTAGCGAAAAACTTAAAATATTTCCAATGTCACATATGAACGAGATAATGTCATATTCAAGCCGGTCAATAAAAATTTGAATTTTGTTTGTTTCAAAAAAATGCCTTATTGCACTGGTCAGAAGTCTGTGACGTGAATGCCATGCCAAGCTAGAGTACTTAGATTCTTTGCAGGGAATGTGACATTGACATTCATCTTTAACATTTGTGTCGAGAAAAGTTTTTTTGTAGATAGAATCGGTCGTTTTCGCCGATTGAGAAGTGTTACACATGGGATATTGCAGTTGGTCTATGTACGGTAATCTGGGGAGAGAAAAATTTTGTTAGCTATGATCTAGTGGTTTGTGCATTTTACAAATCTGTTTTTGGTATTCAAAGTGAAATGTGTGTGCTCTGTTAATTACTATTAAATTGATCTGAAAGTTTCAGTCTAAAACAATAGGACTCGATTGAATAAACACCAGACATCAACAAACACCAGACATCAACAAACACCAGACATCAACAAATGATAAAACTAAAAATTGGGGTACTTTGGCAACAATTGGGGGGGGGGGAATGTTGGGGGTGTGAAACCTTTTATTTGGGGGAATAAATATTATGGGAGAATATGTTTTTAGTTGGGGGATTTTAAGTCTTTCTTGGGGGTGAAATGAATCAAAGATGGAGAGTGAATAATTTGTTGCCATAACAGTAACTAGAATTTGTGTGAAAGAAGTGAATAAATATTTTTTCTGATGTTTGATTTAGGAACTTTTTTATGACTGGGTGCATATACTGTATGACAATACAAAACATACCGGCATGTTAATTTTTCATTCAGTTTTTTGCGGTAACATTGCTTTTTGCACTGATAGAAATCGTTTGGTGGCATACATTTTCGTATTGGTGTATTTAAGCGGTCAAACTATTAATAAATTTAAAAAAATATTAGTCAGTTTATATTTTTGTAATTATTACAGTGACCAGGATTCAATCAATCAATCTTAGTTCAGACAACAAAGCTCGTACTACTCTGACTGGACCTTGTGGACCGGGCACATTTTTTGGGGTCTAGGCTATCCCACATGACATTGTTTTTTATGCCAACCCAAATTTTCGAAAAAAAAATTTCTTTTGAATCAACAACTTATGTTTTACAATATAGTTGAGAAATATAGTCGAGAATATATCCTGCAAAAATGTGGTTGAGGTTCATTTTATGATGAGTCTCGTGATTAATCATGGTCCTAAAAGTCTCTGGGTTTGTACGAAGTTAAAATGCAAGTTGAAGAAAAGACTAAACAAGTGTCAACCATGAAAATTGTGTATTCGCTGGAAGTTTTATTTTGTGTTTTATTTTGTAGAAGTTGTGACTTTTAGAAAGTCTAATTTCTGCAAGTGAGAATGATCTATTTTAAGACCATTCACACTTAGGGATTAGTTTTGTAGAAATCAGTGACATTTTTACTAGGAGTAACTAATTCATCTCTACAAAAACGTAACTATACTCTTGTTCGAGTCAAGAAGGCTCCTAAATCTCATTGGTTGAGCCATTTTACTGGTGTAATGATCCAAAAAATAGACTCAAATCAAAATTGCAATCGATGTACAGACATTGTAATTGATTGCTGAGGTAACAGCCAAAATTTCAAAATTGTCTGCTTTCCAGACAAAGCAACCAATAAATAGTAAAAATATGAGTTTTACATTTATATGTGCATAAAACTTTATTTCATAAATGGAAATAACATTTTTAATAAGAAAAATTAAAGTTATATTACCAATTTGTACATACTTAGGTCAAGTGCACTCTTATTGTTATCTAATACGGAGTATTGTTTAATGTGAACCTTTATTAATTTATAATAAAAAAAAAGAAGAATAATGTCTTCTTTAGTTAGGGTGGACAATTTTTCCCCATTGAACAAGTTCAGGACCTAGTCTCCTGAAATGTATCCTCATGGTTTTTTCTATTTCAATATTCATAGACAGAAGGTTTCTTTGCGATTGATTTTGACCCATACTCGCTTGTAAAACTGTATAAATGGCTTATTGAGTTTGGAACAAATTGATGTGTTTGACTAAAGTATGACATGTTCAAGTTTTCTCACCTTTATCATACGATACCCAACATGTACTTCGACGCCTTCTCCAAAGGGTAATAATCCACTTGAAGTCAAATCCAAATCTTGGTCTTCTCTTGTTGTTATGAAAAACTTAGATACATGACAATCAATTAACATGAAATTAAATGTCTGATTGAGTTGCTTTTTTTACTTCGTAGTATTTGTCACACAACATCATTGTAGGAGCCTCGTACCATTTCATAAGCACTGTGGCTTGACCGTTGTATGGAGCTTCATCTAGAAAAAAAGAGTTTTGATTAAATTGTTATTCACTTATTGTCAGTAAAATCTATCAATCAATCAGTTAATGGGCATTTTGCATATTTTGCGGACGATAAAATGCATTAGACCGTAAGATGTACTCCAAATTTATCAGTCAATTCTTAGAAAAAAAACTTTTTGAATGATAAGATGCATAGAACCAAAAGATTTAAAATTTTAAAATATAAAATTTAGAATTTAATTTTTTATTATTATTTTCATATTGCCCAAATTATTTTCATGGGAATGCCCGTATTATTTGCATGGAAATGTCCGACTTATTTGCATGGGATTCCCCAGATTTGCCATAAGTTTGGATTACTCTGTATAAGACGCACTTCAGACCATAAGACACACACAATTTTTAGTCGAATTTTTTAAGTGCGTCTTAAGGTCTGCAAAATATCGTAATGTAAAATAATATTAAACAGAAGAAGTCAAAGGAAACTAAGTTAAATCGTGTAGATCGAAAAATGTCGAAAGCATTTTGTCTACAATTCTCGATACAATAAATTATTTAATTGAGGTGTTGATGGTAATAACAAGTTTGCTTCCAATACTGTGCCACTCCATAGGAAGGTAGATAATAAGTAACTTTGGCAATAATTTACTGCAGCATGAATTTAAAGACATACCAATTAAGTAATGTGTACATGTTCCTCTTGTGGTGTTTATTTCAATGTCTGAAAACTGTACCTGCCATAAGGTAACATTTATAAGATGACTTTCTGGTAAGTTTCATAATCTTACTTACGAGATCATTTATGAATAGAACTTCTGTAGATGAAGATTGCTCCCATAGTTCTTCTATTGTGAGGTTTTCTCCTTTTAGATCTAGTAGGCTCAACATGTGAATGGGACAATCACTTTGACTAAGATTATTTTCATCAGCATACATCTTCTCCAAATCAATGGTCGTCGGATTCGTTATTACGCAAGCTGTTATGTTTGGAAAGGTTACATTTGCTTCGTCCGCGACTGCAATGTTTACTCGTATGGGATATGCCATGTATGTCATCAATTTGAAATAGATCATGACCAGAAACAGAGAGGTGCAGCCGAGATAAACAACCTTTTCCAATATGTTTTGAATACCGCTGCAAGGAATTGGCTGGTTTTCTTTCAGTAGGGATGAGAAATGCTCTTTAGTCTTTTGCAGATAATGCCATACTTTGAAGTGAATTCTACTATTGTTCCGTGACGTTGCATAACGTTTTCGATAATTGATGATTAATGTGATCAAATCCAAAACTGAAAGTATCGACATCCCGAGGTAAAGGCCAATGTTTCCGGCTGCATCGATGATTAGATCGACAAATCCATAAGCAAATATTTCTTTGATGACTTCAATAACAGTTGATGCTGCTTCATTTTCGTGTTCTGTCAACGGGGCATCTGATGTAGTAGATGTGTAGAATTTTATCTGGTTTTCTATTTGAGTGCACATTCGGTTGCACAAGCACTTTAATTCTGTGTTTAGTTTCCCTAGTTTTAGATGAATGCTAGTGTACAGTTCAACTGTATTAATGGAAGTATTGCATGTGTCGCCCGACTTTCCACTCATAAATGGCAATCTGAATAAACAATTATATTCAATTATATTAGTACTGTGTTTGTTCTCAAATTCATTTTAAATGGTTATTTCTGTGTGTAAAGTGATCCCTTACCTGCAAGGTTGTTGACTGAAAAAATCTTGAAGGCATTTCTCATGACATTTGATAAAATCCTTTTCGTCAATGCATGGATTATCAGATGTATTCAGAAATATAAACTGTAATTACATACGTAAAAAAATAATCAAGATTTGCAATGTACCGTATACGCTGTACCACGAATCAAGGATTACATGGACATGTATCCATGTGTTATTTCCTTTTGATTCGTGGTTTTGTGTGTTGATTGGTAACTAAGGATGTTTGTTACTTGCATCCCAGAATACCGTGTGGCTATATATATTATATCGCGCCATTAATGACAAAACACTCTGGACATGTTATCGTTAGTTCATGACTGTACTCTGTAGCCCGGACATAGGACGGATCCCAGGAAGTTGTCTGGATGTGAGATGGGATGTTGCTTGTCGGGATGCTAAATCTGTTTTTTTTTTAACATTTTGACTATTTTTTCTAAGTTTTTACCTTTTCTGGTTGTTTCTTTTAACAAATATCATAAAGTGTATGTAATGTAACACCTTGGGGAAGATGGTAGGGCAATTAATCAAATGGTGATGGTAAATACCTTTTGTAAACTAAATTTCTTTCTTATTACTTCATTTGAATTCACACCGATTGGTACATCAGATTTACCTGGAATAGGGCTTGACACCTGTAATTTTAATAAATTTTAATGTTTGAAATTTGCTTTTGTCATTGTAGTCAATATATTTACCAAAAGTGTGCCTGGGGGACAGAATTGTGGTCGATTGAACCACATTTTCAATTTGCCGTATAAATTTAGACCGGTAATATTTTCTAGAAAACACCAAATAACTCCGTAGTAGATGTTTATTGCAGTTAATGGTCGATCATAACTTACCAACCGTTATCACAGCGCAGTTTCCATATGTGGACAATTCATTCCTTATTTTGATATTTGGTTTGTTCATTGATTTCTGTAAGAAGTCTGTTATTTTATATCTTAATTGCAAAAATGAATTGGGTTTTTCTTACCGAAATAAATTCAGTTTTGTTTATTACAGGATGATCAATATCCCATAATGCAGTCAAGTTGACATTTTCATTACGAACTAACCGGACTAGATTGTGCAGACAATCATATGCATCTCTTGGTGTTGAGTGTAAAATATTTTTCCATGCGTATTGTTACGTGTGGGTTGGGGTGATCCACACACATAACAAATGCTAATTAATTTAGCAAAGACCTTGAAATCCTTTAGGTGAAATAATTGAGAGAACTGATTTATCATTTAAATAAATCTCTTTTATTCTATGGGACTTATTACAAACTTAACAAAATCAAATGATAAACATAATCCTTTATTTTACATAAACATAAAGCAAGAAAGCAAGAATGATAATCAAATTATATCTCTATGAATTTGGAAAGGCGGGGTGGGACCAAGCGCTGTGTGCGCTGGTCCACAGAAGCCTTTACTTACCATGTTAACTGTTTGAGGCTCAGAACATTTCTGCCCTCTCAAACCCACTTAGCTCACCAGGTAAACTCTGGGTCCACCCCCGCTCTACTTGATTGATTAGTCCAGTTGCCCTGTGCATAATTAACACAGTGACAACTGGTGAGCGGATTTGGAAACTCCAGTGTGCCTAGTGAGAGCTTTCAGAATTAATTCTCTAAACAGAGCGTTTAGGCCCGCTGTCGTACAGCGAGGTCTGCGCTCGTAACAGCCCCCCCCTTTGAAAAATTTTGGTCTCCAAAATTCAAATTATTTCAAATGAAAATACCCCCAAATTTCTACTTCGAGATTATCATTTTCACTTCTAACTTTCAACATCATTCTTGCTTTTCACAAAATTATTAACAGAATTTACGAGAATTGTTCTATTACCTTTATATCCCTCAATTCTTAGTTTAACAATACTTTTCTTGGAAAAGCCAATTACATAAAATTAAACTCTTCGTGTTTATTTATACACAAGAGAAAATCTAAAACAAAATTTTACACAAAATTATACCGATAACAATTGTAATTTCGATTTTTAATCTTCTTCGATTTCTTCAATTGTCACGTCCTCCTCGAAAGGTATTAGTTGATCTTTAATGATCTCCAACGCAATTCGGCTTCTTAAATCGTAAGGGAGCGCTGGAAGCATTAGGTCGCGGTCAACTAGATATCGGCGCACGAAATATAAGATGGTTGGGCCACAACTGTCCCCGTCCAGTTGGCCAATCGCCGGCGCTTCAAATGGGTGGAGTTGGTTGAGCTGGATGTTAAAACTCGCCAAACCATTTAACACAGCCTGCCATCTTATATCCTTCATCGTTAATGGGCCGCTTGGGTCGAACAGGGCCACCTCCGTCCTTGGGCGCGTAAAATCGACGATGGCCAGCTGCCAATGTTCGGGTATTCCCATCGGGATTACCCAAACCTTGTGAGTCGGTCTTGGATAAAATCCGTTCATTACAGCTCTTGCTTCATTATATTGCCGTCTGATCATGTACTGCACGGCAGCAGTTGGAAACGCGAAAACACGTCGATAGGCCGGATCCGAAGTCACGATGTTTAGGTAATAATCGACAACCGAGTCGAAAACCCATGAATCCCGGCCCGGCATCAATCGCAGCAATGACGCCATTTCACCTGCTGTCACCACGATTTCCCGGTTTGGCGTCGTGAAGCATTCCATCCCCGAATTCACATCCGCAAATGTCGCGCTCCATTCTTGAATTTCCGTTTGCTGGCTCACCGTCAAGCCTACGCGATAAGTTCGCAAAGCCGACGGTAAGTCAACATCGGGATCGTTCCTGAATTTTCGCCTCATCAGCGCCTCCGCTCGCTGCTTTTTCTTTCGAATTTCTGCCTCCTTCAGCGCCAAATCCGTCTCCACACGCAACCACGCCGTGTAGCCGCTCCATCCCGGAGTTCCGGTCAAGTTCTTTTCCTTAGTTGCCGCCATGATGTTTTTTCGTTCCTGTCGAACTTCTCCTAATCGGCGTTCCTGCTGTTGTTTCGCTCGGACTTGCCTTTTTCTCATGAATTTTAATCCCTTCTCCGACTCAAGAGCGATCTCCGTCCTTGCATCCAATCGTTTCGAAGCTTGCCGTCGATGACGTGAATTTCGTTTATGTTCGTACTTCTTTAATTGGCGTGGCGTCATCATTGTTCGCTTATCCACTGTACCAACCGGAACTTTGTTTCGATCTGTAAATGGTCGCTCACACACAATTAAATCATCAATTTCCCTAATCCTCGGCAACTGCTCAATTTCTTCGTCACGCAAGGGAAATTCGTTCTCTCGTCGGGTATACACTGTATGAAATATCTTCGATTCGTGCGACGCATTTGAATCCTCGTCCGAGTCACGCGCAATCTTCAAATTTTCCATTGCTGAAAAATTTTCTAAGTTAAAATCCAACTCAAAATTCAAACAATTTCTAAGTCCAAATTCAATCCAAAATTCAACAGTTTAATTCACCTATCTCACTTTATCACTCGATCAGGTCGAGTTTGTTGGGTTGCAAACCCATTTTGAAGTGCTTAAATATTTGTTCCTGTGTTACGTGATTTATTGGTTACACAATTTCCGAGTATGTGTAACAAGTGTGTTGTAAATTAATGTCCCGATCCAGTGTTCAACCGATAATGATTTTTATCAATGCTTGTTATGTACCGCGGTTGAATATTCTCTCCTTTACAGCACACGTCCCTGATGTCGTCTGCTTGAAAAAGCGATTTGTGTTTTATCCTTTTTCCTTGGTTTATCGATTATTAATGTCGGTGTTTTTTTACTTGCGATTGTAAAGGACAAATCATTGGAAACTTGACAATGATTTATCCTATGTTGTTAGAGAGTGCAAATAGCCTCTAACCGTGTATCACCTGATATTCTCACGAATAAAAGATGGCGCACGCATGTCGGTTTCGCGCACCGTTTCAACTGATGTTTCTTTTGATTTCGTTTGCAGAATTGCCGGGAATAACCTCACAAGTGGTAGCAGAGGCTGTGCGACGATAAGGCCAGCAGTTTTTGGGAGTTTTCCGGAACATTTCGAGACGAAACGAGTGCAGGACGTCGGCCGAGATCGTTGCAGACACGAATCGCCGGCGACGTGCGAAATAACTTCGCCAACTTTTTCAAATCGTCGGGATTGTGTGTGCGGACAGTACAACGGACTATTACGACAGTAAGCAGTGTCGAGATATTTATTTTCAGTGCGAAATAAGCACTTTTCCACGCCGTTACGAAGCAAATTTTCTTCGGCGGCCATTTTGGATTCGGCGGTGCAGCCGACGTAGCAACGACGTGTTTTCGGGCCGATACACGCCCAGACGCCAGCTTTTTGCCGAGACGACGATTATTCTCGCCGAAACAACGAGAATCAACGTCGATACGACGCATTTTCGCCCCGAATCAGGCGAAAATTACCGAAAACGATCGGAAATCAGCAGTGGATCGCCGGTGGAGAACAAATCCTCACCAGCGGCCATTTTTGTTTGGATTTTCATCGCCGTCGACGGTGGAAACCAATTTCGAATGTCTCTGTACGCATAAGTCTGCGTACACGACAATATTTGACCGGAAAAGCCGTGTTTTGCACCCCGGAGTGCTACACGAAGGCGCGGACGGGCGCGACGACGATTTTGGATCGTTTTTTCCCGCCTTGCACGGACGTGTGCGAGCGGTAGCGCGTCAGCCCCATTTCCGCGCACCGATAACGTCTAAACAACGTTCTACGTTGGACGGAAGCGATTGCGACGATCGGATCCCGCAATCCGCCCATCTTAACAACGCAAAAGTGTATTTACCATTTTGTCGTGAAACTCTGTTACATTTAAGTTTTTGTTCGGGTTTCCCTCTTAGTATCGGTGCCACCCTACGTCCAGTCGGGCACGTGGCACTGTATTCTTGTCTGGGCTTGTTCACGGCCACCCAACCGATCCCGCGACCCCAGGTGGTCGGACGGAAGAGTTGGGGAACGACCAGTCAAGGTTTGCTCGCCGCTCTTATAGCGGTTTGCCCACGGGTGGAATTGTTTTTTCGCCTTCATTTTTGGTGGGTGACAAGTGTGCACTGTGTGATTTGTTTTGAGTGAAGTGTTTTGTGCGGAATAATTTCCGAATTTAGTGATTTTTCGTGCATCCTTCATTATTATTGTGCATTGTGTCGTCGTGATGTCAAAACACGACGACTATAAGGATATTAAAAAACTCGACGGCACGAACTATGCTACGTGGTCGGTGCAGGTCCAGCTGCTCCTCAAATACAACGGTGTTTGGGGCCACGTGGATGGTACGGAGAAAGAACCGCCTGACACCGCCACAGCAAAGGAGAAAAGGGACTTCAAAGTCCGAGAGGACAAAGCCATGTCAACCCTTTGCATGAGTTGCGCGGAACCTCAGCAAGTCATTGCCGTCTCTTGTCCCACTGCTGCAAAAGTCTGGGAAGCGTTAAAAGACGCTTATCAACCGACGACGAGGGCACGCCGCGCTCGACTGCGCCGTGACTTTTTGAACATGAAAATGTTAGAAGGCGAGGAAATGCTCGTTTTCACGGGGCGAGTCGATCGGAAGGTCACGGAATTAAAAGACGTGAAAATCGACGTCTCCGACGAGTTCCACGCTTTCCAGTATTTGGACCACTTACCCCCACAATATGAGAACATTAAACAGACAGCGTATCATTGGGAAGATGCTGAGTTCACGGCTAAAAACGTGAAAGAGAGGTTGCTTGGCGAATACAATCGCCTTTACGAATCAAGCAACGAATTCGGTGTCCTAACTCAACAAATGGACAATACTGCATTATTTGCCAAGCAAAAATGGAAACCACGTGGGAAACCTTCAACAGCTGCTGGGCCCTCACGGGGCACTTGTTTTAATTGTGGAGGGACGGGTCACTTCGCTAGAGAGTGCCCGTCGCCTCCAAAACAGCAAGGAGCTTTTGGGACTTTTCCTGCCGCTGCTGGTTCGCCGGCCCAATTAAATCGAGGAAGTGGACGTGGCAGGGGCCGTGGAAAAGGGCAACAGAGAGCAAATCTCACACAGCTGGACCCGTATGCGGATGAGCCCCACACTTTATACTCGGCAGTATTGGAGGAAAAACCTGCACAGCCATTATCCCTTGTGTCGCACGGCAATTGTGATTCTCAATGGTACGTGGACACAGGGGCGACCGACCATTTCTCTTTCAACCGGAGTTGGTTCTCGGACTTTAGACCGCTGTCTAACTTCAGCGTACAACAAGGTGAAGGCAAATCGAAAATCGAAGGAGTCGGCAATGTTGTCATCACCACGCTTTATGGAACCCGACATAGGGACATTACTTTGAAGAATGTTTTCTTCGCACCCAATTTTCGGAAGAATCTCATCTCACTTGGACGCACCGATGAGGCTGGGATGTGCACATTTGTCAAAAATGGGGAAATGTTTATTTATAAAGATAAGATCGAGGAACCATCGATTACGGCAGTTCGAACTTCGAATAGATTGTATAAAGTTAACTGTCGTATCGAGGTTGGGAATGTAAACACAGCTGCATTAACTGCGCAACAGAATGCGGCTGCTGTCCTCGACTTGATCAAATCATCTGTAAAGGATGAAAGATTTGTGCAACCGTTACTAACCATTTTAGACTATAAGAACGCATTACTAAAAAGTTTGAGTAAGTCGGATAAAGGGACGTCCGCAGCTAATTTGAGTGCGCAAGTGAGCGAGAAAACGTCAGCGCCTGCGGCGATTAATTTGCCGAAAGCGGGGAATGAGGTTCAGACACCTCCTGTGAATATTCCCCAAGCTAATGCGACAGCGAAAGCTAACGGCGGAAACGCCGATGATGTGAAAGTTAGAAACCAGGAGCGGCCCCAAACCATGGACACATGGCATTCGAGGATGGGCCATCTCAATGCTAAAGGCATTTCAAAATTAGAAAAGTCTGATGACGTATTTGGAATTAACCTGTCCACTAAGGAATTGTCTACCTGTGACGCATGTGCAACCGCCAAAAGCACGAGAGCAAGCTTTCCCCCTATAGTTGCGATTTCAACCAAAGGGATTTTAGACATTGTACACATGGATGTCTGGGGGAAATCACAGGGTCCTTCCTTAGGTGGGGCTAATTACTATTTTATTCTCGTGGACGACTATTCACGGTATATGTGGATAATTATGATGAAAACCAAAGGGGAGGTTTTGGGTCATTTCAAACGATGGCTAACTGAAGTGGAAAGAACGACTTCTAAGAAAGTCAAATGTATTAAGACTGATAATGGCGGGGAATTTATTTCTCGGGATTGGGACACTTACGCTTCCAAGATAGGATTAAAATGCATTCGAACAAATGCATATTCTCCGGAAATGAATTCCGTGGCTGAAAGGGCCAACCGTACAATTATTAGCGGGGTGAGGGCTTTGATGCTCGAGAACAGTTTCCCCTATCCCCTTTGGGCTGAATTGGCGACTTCCATCGTCTACTTAAAGAATAGGTTTCCTCACCAGGGGATTGAAGGCAAAACACCTTACTCGATATTTTTCAATAAGAAACTATCTTTACGACACATTAAATGCATTGGGTCGAAGACTTTTGTTCATGTTCCATCCCAGACTCGCAAAAGCAAATTGGAGGGTAGGGCATGGGCAGGAGCATTGGTTGGCTATGCCATCTCCACTAGGGGCTATAGGATCTGGGACCCTAAAACAAATCAAGTTTTTGCGTCAAAACACGTGCGGATCTTCGAGGACTCGTATTGGTACGAGATTGGGAAGAGATTACAGACTCCAGTTCGACAACCTCAAGGGGGATCCGAAGAATTTAAGAGTTTTGGCTACTCTTCCTCCGACACCGAGGAAGATGACGATGATTCCGTTGTCCCTGTTGGACAGCCACCACCCTTTATGCCACCTCCTATCCCACCGCCCATTCCGCCCCCTATTCCACCTAGAACCCCAGGACCTGCTTTGAGACCAAATGTGCAGCGGACAATTGAGTTGCCTGCAATTGGAGTTGATCCTATTGGGGATGATGAGGAAATTGGTGGGGCGCAGGGTATTGATGGAGATAATCCAGTTGAAGAAATTGGTGGGGCGAAGGGGGATGATGAAAATTTCTTAAACGTTTATCCTGACGACGATGAGGACCCAGATCTGGCACCCCCTCCTGGGGTACAAACTCGTCGTGGTTCGGGTAAAAAGGGAAAGGTGAAAGAGAAAGAAACCCCAGACCCAATGTTATTGCCGCTGGATATGACGAAATGGAGGAGAATCCAGTCTGTCCGGAAAGCCGGGGCAACGGCTGGAAAAGTTGACGTTGTTTATTTCTCGCCCAATGACGACAAGCTCAGAAGTCGAACTGATGTTGCACGGTGGTGCGATGGAGAAGGTTACGCATACGATCCGAACCTTTTCGACTTCAAAACGTTAGAAGGGGAGGAACCCTTACCTTTTGCGGGGTTTTGTGCAGTTGAGCCCGACACCTACGAGGAGGCGATCGAGGGCATTAACAAACCCTACTGGGAAGGGGCCATGAAGGACGAGATAGACATTTTTGATGAACGAGAAGTCTATCGTGAAATTGACAAGCCTAAAGACGTACAGCTTTTGGGGACAAAATGGATATATAAGATGAAACGCGATCACACCGGAGCAATTCAACGCTACCGGGCCCGATTGGTGGCCCAAGGGTTTAAACAGAGGCCCGGAATTGACTTTACGGAGGTATTTTCCCCCGTTGTCAATTTCGTCCTCGTTATCGTGTTCTTCTGCACTCTGGTAGTGCTTAAGGGCTGGCGTGACGTGCACATTGATATTAAGGCCGCCTACCTCTATGGCGACCTCGATACAGTGCAATATTGTGAAGTCCCCAAGGGTTACAGGACAGCGAAAAACCGACATAAGTGTTGGATGCTGCTGAAGGCCTTATATGGCCTTCATCAGAGCGGACGAATGTGGTACCAAGCGCTCCACGATTGTCTGCTCCAATTGGGATTTGAGCCAATGCTAGGACTGAACTGTGTCTATTCTCTGGACAACGAAGCAGTAATCATTTTCTACGTCGACGATATCGTACTCTTTTCAAGAGACGATTACGTCGAAAAATGCGTCCTGAAATGGATTCGCGGTTTCTTCGACATTGTTGATTTGGGTCCGGTGACCCTATTGTTGGGCATCGAATTCGACAGATCCGGGGGGCGAATCCGTATTCACCAGAGAAAGTACATAGAAAAGCTGTGTAAGATGTATGGAGTGGATCCGTGTCACCGTGTGCGAGTGCCAGTGACCCCTGGCACAATGATCCAGCAAGTTAAAGAGGGTGAACGGGTGAACACGGTATTTCCGTACAGGAACTTGGTCGGGAGTCTCCTTTTTATTGCGAGCAGGACTAGGCCTGATATCCTCTTTTCGGTTATAGTCCTCTCGCAATACAATGAAAAACATTCGGCGCGTCATGTTGGAATGCTGATGCAGGTATTGCGATATTTAGGGAACACACCAAACTATGCCATCGATTTATCGAATTGTAGGAATGATTCCCTTACTGTCTACACTGACGCGTCTTTCGCCCTAGACCAAGACAAGAGAAGAAGCTTTGGGGGCCATATAGTGTACCTAGGGGGGGTTCCAATCTCATGGAACTGCCATAAGCAGACAATGACCTCCCTGTCGATCATGGAGAGTGAATTTCTGGCCGTGGTCGATGGGGTGAAGGATATTATATGGCTTCACCGACTGTACGACGCAGACATTATGTTTTGTGTCGAACGCGCAACCCCGTGCGTATATGCCGACAGTATGCCGGCGATTCAGTATACGAAAAATAGAATAGAAAACCGCGCTAATAAACATATAGATGTCAAACTGCATTTCGTCCGTGACTGGTTCGAAAAAGGAACGTTTTCTATTAGACACATTGCCGGGGTTCTGAACGTGGCAGATATTTTAACCAAATGGTTAGCGAAACCAAGGTTAAACACTCTTTGCGAACACATTTTTGTTATGGACAAATAGTTTAAGCAAAGGGGGATTTGTTGGGTTGCAAACCCATTTTGAAGTGCTTAAATATTTGTTCCTGTGTTACGTGATTTATTGGTTACACAATTTCCGAGTATGTGTAACAAGTGTGTTGTAAATTAATGTCCCGATCCAGTGTTCAACCGATAATGATTTTTATCAATGCTTGTTATGTACCGCGGTTGAATATTCTCTCCTTTACAGCACACGTCCCTGATGTCGTCTGCTTGAAAAAGCGATTTGTGTTTTATCCTTTTTCCTTGGTTTATCGATTATTAATGTCGGTGTTTTTTTACTTGCGATTGTAAAGGACAAATCATTGGAAACTTGACAATGATTTATCCTATGTTGTTAGAGAGTGCAAATAGCCTCTAACCGTGTATCACCTGATATTCTCACGAATAAAAGATGGCGCACGCATGTCGGTTTCGCGCACCGTTTCAACTGATGTTTCTTTTGATTTCGTTTGCAGAATTGCCGGGAATAACCTCACAGAGTTTACGGTAAGACGGGTTCAGTAGAACTGACGATAATTCGTCCGTGCTCGCGGTCTTAAATGCTTAAAACGGAAGTCACGTGTTTCGTCGACGACGCCCTCTGGTGGCAATTTCCGCGAACGCTGTCCTGACGTTTTTCTTTTATCGCCATCTAGTGGCAATTTCGTCAAACGTTTCTCCGACGTTTCGTCTTTATCGCCGACCAGCGGCAATTCTTTCAACCGTTTTCCCGTCGTCTCCTCCGGTTCGAACAACGACTTTAAAGAAATCTGATCTTCATCACTTATGAATCTTTCTGTGCATGGTTTTTTTGATTGTTTTAGTGATTTTTTAGTGTTAATTCTAACTTCTTCAATTCCTTTACTTTCCATCAACTTAGTTTTGTTAGAATTTTCCGCCTTCACCTCAGTTTCACTATTCCTATCCATAATTATGGATACTTCTTTCCTTGGCTTGTAAGGTTTTAACCTTTCTACATTTACAATGTCTGATTTTTTACCAGTTGAATCTACTATTTGGTAATCGTTTGGTGCAGTTCGGCGCACTATTTCGTAAGGACCAGAATATTGTGGCAGTAATTTCTCACTGAGTCCAACCTTTCTGTTCGGTTTTTTCAAATAAACGTATTCTCCAGGCTCGAACTCCACAACCTTTCTGTTCTTATCAAATCTTTCTTTGCTTTTAGCTGACATCTGCTCCAGTCTCTGGTTTGAGATTCTCCTTGCTGCCTCGATGAATTTGGCAGTTCTCAAAGTGAATTCCTTCTTCGGGAGATTCAGATTCACATCGACGTTAACATCTGCTTCATACCCCCTTAATAAAAAGTATGGGGTATATCCAGTTGTCTCGTGAACCGACGTGTTGTACGAGAATAACAGGTGTGGCAGGAAATCATCCCAGTCCGTATGATCTTCATTTACGTAGTTCAGAAGCATTTTCGCAAGTGTTGCGTTAAAACGCTCCGTTAAACCGTTTGTCCTGGCATGATATCCGCTAGTTGTTTTATGTTTTGATTTATAGAGTCTCGAGACCTCCTCCATCAATTCATTTCTGTATTCTGTACCACGGTCAGTCAGAATTTCCCTTGGAGATCCTTCTTTCACCATTATCTCATAAACTAAAGCATCCGCTGCTGCAATGGCCGTGCAAGTTGGTGACGCTCTCGCACAGACCGCTCTAGATAGATAGTCCGTCATAACAAACACATAATTATTCCCTTTCTTTGAAGTCGGGAATTTTCCTAAAGTGTCCATTCCTACTCTTTGGAATGGTCTGGTCACGGTTGTCCAGGGCTGCAATAATCCTTTTGGTGGTGTGGTATCTGTTTTTGCTGCAGCGCACTTCTTGCAGGACAAGACGTAGTCTCTGACCTCTGCATAAATTCTGGGCCAATGGAATCTGGTGCTTATTCTTTTCCAAGTTTTCGACAGGCCCAGATGAGCTCCTGGAAGGCCATCATGCATCTCGTGCAGAACATCTTGCTGTAAGTGTTTTGGCACAACCAGCAGTAACCTTTCGTTGCCCAGGAAATTCTTCCTTCTGAACAAAACTTCATCCTGGAGCACGAACTGTTGTAAAGATCGTCTCTTCTTTTTCGAAAGGCGCTCAATATCTCGAAGTGCATCAACGTATTCCTTCAGCTTCTGATCCTTTCGCTGCTCGGCAGGTAGGTCCAGATTTTCCAGTAGCAACAAAGGTAAATCAATTATTTCTTCTTCGCCCACTGCCTCAGGAATACGACTTAACGCATCTGCATCTTGATGTTTTTTACCACTCTTGTGAATGACCTCATAGTCATAGTCCACCAATTGGAGTGACCATCTGGTGAGTCGTCCGTTGGGATTTCTCACAGTTTTGAGCCACTGCAACGCTGAATGGTCCGTAATAACGTAGAATTTTTGGCCATACAAGTAAGGTCGGAACTTTTGTATGCCAAAGATGATCGCAAGGCACTCACGTTCTGTCGTATCATAATTCTGCTCTGCTTTGCTAAGCAGTCGGCTAGCGTAGGCTACGACATGTTCTTGTTTATTTATCTTTTGTTTCAGCACAACTCCTAATCCATATGCACTGGCGTCAGTAGAGATCATAAAGGGCTCGCTGAAATTTGGATGAGCCAGCACTGGAACTGTCGTTAGGGCCGTCTTCAGCTTCTGGAACGCTTCATCGTGTGGCGGTCCCCAATCATACTTTTCTTCTTTCTTTGTCAGATTTACAAGGCACTTGGACACGTCTGAAAAACCACGAATAAATTTGCGATAATAAGAACATAATCCAAGAAATCCTTGCAACTGCTTTACTGTTGTTGGTTTTGGGAACTTCGCCACGGACTCCAAATTACGTGGATCCGGTGAAACTCCTTTTGCATTGATGACGTGTCCCAAATACTTAATGGTATCCGTTCCAAAAGTGCATTTACTTAATTTGACCTTTAAATTCGCCGTGCGCAATTTCGAAAAGACGTTGTCTAAATCAACCAAATGCTGGTCGAATGTCTTTGAAAAGATGATCAGATCGTCCAAGTAGGCTATACACACTTTTCCTAGGAGGTTACCAAGCACTTTGTTCATGAGCTTTTGGAATGCCGCAGGACTATTACACAAGCCCTGGCCCAGTACATTAAATTCGTAATGACCGGAAGACGTTGTGAACGCAGTCTTTTCCTTATCCTCCTCATCAATCTCGACTTGGAAATATCCCTGGATTAAATCCATCATGGAAAAATACTTCGCACCTGACAGTTGGTCTAAGGTGTCGTCGATTCGGGGGAGTGGGTAAACCATCTTCTTAGTCACTGCATTCAGCCGCCTCCAATCAACACAAAACCGCCATTTGCCATCACGTCTCTTAATTAAAAGCACTGGCGCACTCCATGGACTCTCGGACTCTCTGATTACATCCATTTCAAGCAGTTTCTGGGTTTCCTCTGCTTCGACTTCTTTCTCTTTCATGGATCGGCGATATGGCTGCAGGTGAATTGGCTGTGCATCACCTGTGTCTATTTTATGCTTGTAGACCTTTACTCTGCCTAAATCCTGATCTGAAGTGGCAAATCTATCTTCATTCTTACGCAGTAGGCTCTTCAGCTGCTCCTTTTGGTTTGTATCCAGTAGATCACTTGACACGGCGGAATCAAAGTTCAAGCCATTAGGTGGCTGCTCCTCAAAACTACCAATGTCAATGACGTGGTATGCCTTGGCAATCGCTGTTCCTTTCTGCAGATAAACCGCCTTCTTCGTCGGATTCGCAACTCGCATTATGCCTGATCCATCCTTAAATGTAGTTAGAGTTTTACAGCCAATTACTCCCAATCTATCAGTCAAATTGGATAATGGCTCTGCAAACAAATCTTCATTAGTTTTATTATTGTTCACTCCAATGAAAAGCATGCATTCGTGCATTGCTGGAATTTTTATTGATTTAGTAAGTCTGCCAATAAATGTTTGTTCCAGATAATTTCTTGACATTGGAAAAACTTCCGGTTTAAATCCTTCACTTTTTCGCCCCACAAAGACCTTCCGTCGGTCATAGTCCAACACACACCCTGCTTGTTTGAGGAAAGGATCACCTAGTAAGAGCTCATGACCAAATCCCCGCACTACTAATACCTCCATGCTGTAGTCCAATCTTCCAATAGTGACTGTAATTTTCCCAATTCCTTCAGGAGATATTAAGGAGTTATCAATTACCCTCAATTTGATATAAGGGCAAAGCCGACGTGACAGTTGCAATCTATCAGCCAGTTCCTCACTTATAATATTTCTATATCCACCTGAATCCAATACACCTTTGACTTCTAAATTGTTCACTACGACAGGTATTGTCAGCATTTCTTCAGTGGTGTTAATGTCAACTATTTCCAACTTCCTTCTCATTCTTCTTCTCCTACGCCTACTTTTTAACTGTCTTTGTGGCACTACTAGTTTCCCCGGTTCTGTTGTTTTTGATTCCCAGGTGGATTTCTTGCTTGGTTATTACCGCTGTTATTGTTAGCAGGACCATTTCCTTGGTTACTGTTATTTTCTTCATTATTCTTATTATTATAACGCCAAGTATCACGCCTCTTCCCACCGCCACCTCTGTTTTGTGACGCACAGCAGGTGCAGTTGGGCTGATGGAAACATCCGGGTCCAGTTTGCTGCTGCTGAAAATTCTGCCAGTTCTGCGGAGAACTTTGCTGGAATTGCTGCTGCTTCTGCTGGGTTCCTTGGAAAAATTTTCCTCCTTGACGCTGATTGTTGACTGGGGTAAACCAAGTCCCTTGATGGAAAATTGGAGAGATCGTCTCTTGCAATACGCCATTCTGCAAAAACATATTCTGTTCTTTTAGAAAGTTGTTTTCTGCTACAAGTTCTGCGAGCGACTTTGGGGCTTCTGCCACTCCAGTCAAATAAGTTGACGGTGCGACGGTCGCCTTGTCAGCCACAAGTTTCTGTACAAGGGTCAGTAAAGCTGTCGACGGATCTTCCTTCACTCCATGGGCTTCATAAAGCTGAACTCTTTCCATCAAATCATCCATAGCTGTAGGAAAAACTGTCATCAACCTGTCTTTTATCGGCTGTTTCATAGCCTGATAGACATAGTTGATTTTCTGGGTTTCACTGAGGGCTGGTCTGGCAAATGAACACAAGTGGAGAACTTTCTTAATAAAGTCAATGGCTGTCCCTTCTTCATGCTTAAGAGCGTGTAGGGTATTGAGGACGTGCTCGGGCCTACGGCGGAATTTTTTCTGCAATGCTGCTTTCCATTCGTCCCAAGCCCAGCTAGGGTTAGCTTGTAGCTGCTCGACGTACCAGGAGAGCGCATCTTCCTTCATTACAATCGGCAGATGCTTGGCACGTTCCGTATCCGTAGCAACAATCGCTTCATAACCAACAATCCATTCGTCAATGTTCCCCGTTCTGGTATCATAATTGACTGGATTGCGCTTTTGCACTACTAGTCCTTTTAATAGGGTTTCCAACGTTGCAGTTGAGCTAGTCGCCATCTTGACTTCTTCTAGAGGTTCACTATCCTCTGGTTCTATCTCACTATCCAAATGTTCATCAGACTTGAATTCTGTTGTTAATGTGTAGTGTCGCTCTCTGTCTTTCGCAATTATACTTGATGATTTCTTGCGAAATGTTATATTTGAAGGATCCAGCTTCAATATGGATCCACTCCAACCATAGAAGGCACACACTCACAAAACACAAATTCACCTCACCTGTGAAACACTAATCACTAAAACACTTTCACCATGCTAAGGAGAAAAGAAAATAATTCATAATATTATTACTTATAACTGTGCATGAGTTAAAATTGTTTTAAAACTATTTACAATTCTTAAAATTATTCAAAATATGTATAACCTTAAAATGATTTATCATTAAAACTAGGCTTTAATTCTAAAATACTGTTTAATTGTTTTCAACTAATTAAATATTCAGTAACATGCAAACTCATTTAACATTCATGCTCAGTTTCAACTCAAACACTTAAATATTCAACACTTTTACACAAGATAATTAAATATTCAACATTTTCACACAAAACAATTAAATATTCATTCCCAATTCTCAATTTTCACACTAAAATTGATTTTCACAAGTCTCTTTATTTGCTTTCAAATCTGATAATATTATAGGCAATTTGCTTTCTCAACCTTACTCATTTTCAGGGACAAATTTTCAACTATTTTACTCAAAATTCCAGATTTTTACTAACATTTTAGCTCTTAAATAAAGCAATTATACAGGGTCTTTTAATTCCGCATCTCCACCACTTTGTTACGTGTGGGTTGGGGTGATCCACACACATAACAAATGCTAATTAATTTAGCAAAGACCTTGAAATCCTTTAGGTGAAATAATTGAGAGAACTGATTTATCATTTAAATAAATCTCTTTTATTCTATGGGACTTATTACAAACTTAACAAAATCAAATGATAAACATAATCCTTTATTTTACATAAACATAAAGCAAGAAAGCAAGAATGATAATCAAATTATATCTCTATGAATTTGGAAAGGCGGGGTGGGACCAAGCGCTGTGTGCGCTGGTCCACAGAAGCCTTTACTTACCATGTTAACTGTTTGAGGCTCAGAACATTTCTGCCCTCTCAAACCCACTTAGCTCACCAGGTAAACTCTGGGTCCACCCCCGCTCTACTTGATTGATTAGTCCAGTTGCCCTGTGCATAATTAACACAGTGACAACTGGTGAGCGGATTTGGAAACTCCAGTGTGCCTAGTGAGAGCTTTCAGAATTAATTCTCTAAACAGAGCGTTTAGGCCCGCTGTCGTACAGCGAGGTCTGCGCTCGTAACAGTATCGTGCGTATTCGGTTTCAGGCGTGCATACTTTGAAAGCTGGGAATGACATCTCCGTTTCATCAATCGTGTACGCGTCAGTAGCGATGGGGTTTGAAAAGAAATATTTGATTTTCTGCCCAGTTTGATAGCAGCAGAGTGCGAGACAGATCATCAAAAGTAAACTCCAAACAAATTTGATTTTAGCGCTTTTCATAGGATCAATTAATGTTTGAACTTCAGGAAATGATTCCTCGAAAATCCAAAGTTGTGTCATTTGTTGTTGTACAATTTTACGGATTTTAGACTTTACCGCAGCTGCAACAGCATTCCTTCTCATTACAATCCTCATTTTGCAGACTCAAGAAGTATGAATTTTCTGTTTTAAAAAGGTTGAAAACGTGCTGCTGTTCTAGTTTACGCAGTGGTTTGTTTACAAATTAAATGTCAAAGTCATGAAAAGATGGTTGTAATTATGTTGTCAAAATAGAAAATATTGGTTTTTTTCCATTTTAATTTTTAATGTGTTGACTTCTTCGGAAGAACGATTTTTTGGAGCAAACTGAACCCGTGCACCGAGCTAGTAAAAGGGCATAAATTAAAACCCCACTAAAGTGCCTTGGATTCCCACTAAAAAAAAACTAAATCTTACACTGACTGGTTTTTCCACTATCGGTACTTTTTTGTCCCACTAATTCAACTAAGCCAAAAAAAATATTTTTTCCACTAAAAGTATTTATTTAAACCAAACTTATTTTTCCACTAAAAAAAACTTATTACATCCACTAATCCCACTATTATAAAATGAAAGCCTTCTTGGCTTTTGATGGTCTACCTCGCTTACGTTTTCTCACCCAAAGGCACGTTCTTGGCCTCACTTGGAACACTTAGGTACTGTTCGATAATAGCAATACCCACGATGTGTTTGCATATGTATTGCTTAAAAAATATCGGACAAGAACAAGTTCCTTCATCCCACTTCTGGTTGCTAAATCGAACTAACCAGAATCTATTCTTCGTCTTCATGTACGTATCAAAACGCCTCCAATTCTGGGTTTTCATCTGGAGCAAATACTGGTTTATGTCGTTAGGTTAGTGGGGTTTTGGCCAAAAAGAAAAATTAATTTTTAAGAAACAAAATTGTCCAAAAAAGGGAAAAATAAATATTTGGCTATTTTTCTATTTTCCTTTTTTCTATCGAATTTAGAATGCAAACGGAAAATTTTTATTTTATGTATTTGAAAATGTTTATTAGTAAGCGCAATTAAAATAAAAAGTACTTCGATCTGTACGAAATTTTCGATTGTTTTTATTGTTGGTGAAGCAGTAAGTGACAAGGGATGCATTTTCAGTTGGTATTTGGTAGAACAATGCTTGTTGGAATGAGAAAAAGCAGTCTTTAGATTACTGATGAACACTGACTAATTCCTTGTGTTGTGGACTGACCAAGTAAGGAGAAGTTGGGAATTGAGTTGTGTAGGAATATCAGGGAGTTGAGTCGTGGACATCAGTGAGTGTGGTCATGCTCTACACTAGTAAATGACCCCTCGACAGTACGATGAAAGGTCAATCCATCAATTGGTTTCTAAACTTCATACACATGAGACACATTGACGGAATAAATAATAAGAAAATTAGACGGTGTAGATGTTGAATGGACAGTCTAGTAATTTGCCGGTTGATTTGAGGAAATTATTTTCAAATTCAATGTCAAAATGATGAAAAGATAGTTGTAATTATATTGTCAAAGCAGGAAAAATTTGATACAAGTTTTTCTGTTCATATTCATTTTTAATTTGTTGACTTTTTAGAGATAAAGATTTTTGCAAGCAAACTTGGTTGAAATTTTTATTTAAATTATTTCAAAAATTTCTATTGATTTTCCTACAAAAGCCAAACTGTTACTGTTGAATTTGTCAATGACAACTGTATTGAAGGTTGGCATGATTCGATAACACAATAATTTAGGCCTTGGAGTTGATTATCCCTTCTTTAAGAAGGATTTAAATAAACATGTATACACTATGAATTTTGTTTGCAACTCGTTTTTTATTCTATCGGTGGTCAAGAAGGGAAGCTTGACAACCAGTTAACTGTTCATGTCAGTATTGGGCTTGTTAATAATATTTGTGATAACTTAAAATTTAAACAATAGTTGCTAATTAAACATTATTTAAGTGCGCAACAGTTACCAACAAACATACAACAAATTATTTTTAAAGGTATTATGGTGTTTCATTTTAAATTGATTTTTGGAGGAGTTATTATCATAGTGGCTACGGGGGTTTACGGACTACGTATAAACGTATTATTTTCATGACGCGCTGGCGTGGCAAAATGTGTGCAAAGAAGATTGAATTACGGTATGTATTGTAAATAAAATGTATTGAAAGTTGGAAAACGGACAAGTTTGTTCTGCTTCGACACAAAATTGCCAAAAAAAAGTAAGTCACTCGTTATTGATTGA
The DNA here is from genome assembly GCA_949358305.1 of Strigamia acuminata. Classification (NCBI taxonomy): domain Eukaryota; kingdom Metazoa; phylum Arthropoda; class Chilopoda; order Geophilomorpha; family Linotaeniidae; genus Strigamia; species Strigamia acuminata. The sequence continues at coordinate 10,990,584 of OX442320.1, forward strand.
TTGATTGATTGATTGATTGATTAATTTATTCATTTATTGATAGGAAACCTATGCGAGAGCGCGGAAAGACAAATTTGCAAGAAAAACAACACCAGAATATCAGAATTTCAGTTGTTGAGCAGTGAAGTTCGGGGTTAGCTAATGAGATGTTTGATCAAATCGCAACGATTCGAATAGGCACTCCGGTGCTCTTTTTAACAATATAATTGCAGCTATTTAGTCCTTTTCTTGTTTTCATTTAATTTAATTTGTATTTTGTAATTTTAGGCCCAAATGATTTACTTTAAGGGTGGTTGATTAGATATTCAGCAACAAATCTGACGGAATGAAAGGAATAATCCGGATTGCGTGGTACGATTTTACGAATCCTATGTAAATACAAGTAAATATCTGTATTGTCCGTTTCTACGCCTGTTTTGTTTGTACGTTGATTTCAGGCAGCCGTAACATTGACAGGAAGTGAAAAAGATTTTGGTGTTGCCACTATCTGTAAGCATACGCGTCTTACCAACAATCCCTCAGTTTGCAAGATTAATTCAATTAGAGGATTCTGTTATCAGTAAAGCGTTGGTTTTGGTTGTGGAAGTACCACACAGTGCTACAATGTTGAAATATTCAATAATAATGAACATTAAACTTAATGTATATTTTTTTATTTGCCAATTATGTCAAGAGTAGAAACTAAATTTGACATTTTTCCAGTTTGATCATTCGGGATTATTCGTTATCGCCATCAGGACACCGCCCATGAAACACGACTTCAATTTCTGGAAATTAAATTTTGTTGTAATAAATGAAGGTAAGCGGTGGTTAATGAACTTACCAGGTCGACCCTGTTTAATTCTCTTGTCATTCGCACATTTTAGAAAATCTGAATTTGAATAGGTATTGCCGTCGTCTCCACACAGGGGCCAGTAGAGCTTGTTAGCCATGCATAAGTCGTCGTCGTAGTCTTCATCCGCACGAATTGAACCTGAAAAAACTACGAGGTAAGAAAAATATATTAATCAGTTCATTTGTTGGTAACGATGAGAAGGAAAGTTACGCAGAATAGAAAGGAGGGAAAGTGCTGCGAACGAGGAACGCATTTTCAGTTAGTGTTTGGTAGAGTAATGAGATGGATTTGATTTTGGTTTGACTTTTATAAATACTCATGATTGGAATCAGTTTGAATTTCTTTATCTCACTTCCTTTGTTAAAGGTTTTTGAGGAAATGAATCAAGCTTTTTGCATTTTTAAATGTAATGGTTAAATGTCATTCAAATGTACAATGTTGGCCTTTGGTTGTGAACAGAAGAAAATGGGCAGAAGGTTTCAGTAGTTGCTGGTGTATCAGAAAAATATTTAAAAAGTTAATACAGCACATTGTCATTATGCATGAATAAATTGTTGCAACCGGCTGTTTGTTCTAGGTGGTTTCTAGTATGAATCAAGGCTGACACTTTTTAATCAAGTGTGGTTTATTAGTTTATCACTTAAATATACAACATAATGTTAACATTTAGTTGTGAATAGATAAAAAAAGAGTCAAAATCCAATAAATTATCATTATACATGAATAAATTGTGCATGAATAAGTTTCCATAGTGCATGAATAAATTATCATTGTGCTTGAATCAATTTTTTTTATGCATGAATCAATTGTCATTGTGCAAGATTAAATTATGCATGAATAAATTGTCATTGTGCAAGAATAAATTATGCATGAATAAATTGTAGTGAGATTTGTGTTGGAATTTCATTTGATCACTCAATTTCGAGTGTAATTACAGAAATTACTAGAAAACACTGGTGTACAAATTGTTCGTATTTGAAAATTGAGATAACATATTTGAAATACAATATTATTACAATTAAATTAATTTGGTTTTATCGGATGTTGAAAAACTTTTTTTTCTATATTTCTTGCCACACTTAATATTGACAGACCTAGCGATAAACTTAAAATATTTCCGATGTCACATATGAATGAGATAATGTCATATTCAAGTCGGTCAATAAAAATTTTAATTTTGTTTGTTTCGAAAAAATGGCCTATTGTACTGGCTGAAATTCCTCTGCCACGTGTAGTTTGTACCAAGCTAGAGTACTTAGATTCTTTGCAAGGAATGTGACATTGACATTCATCTTTAACATTTGTGTCAAGAAAAGTTTTTTTGTAGATAGAATCGGTCGTTTTCGCCGATTGAGAAGTGTTGCACATGGGATATTGCAGTTGGTCTATGTACGGTAATCTGGGGAGAGAAAAATTTTGTTAGCTATGATTTATTGATTTGTGCATTTTACAAATCTGTTTTTGATATTCAAAGTGAAATGTGTGTGCTCAGTTAATCACTATTAAATTGATATGAAAGTTTCAGTCTAAAACTATAGGACTCGTTGTAATAACACCCTATCTTTGACTCTTTTTCCACCCAAGATTGACTTAAAATCTCCCAACTCAAAAAACTACAAGAAAACTATAGTTCTCTTCTTATGTTTACTTCCCCAAATTAAAGTTTCACATCCCAACATATTTATTCTAATTATTGCCAAATGTATCCCAATTTCGATTTTTATTTTTATTTTTATTGTAAACATAATGCTTTCATAGCTTTCGATGATGTTTCTGATCGGTGGGTACAGTTTTCGCCTTTGGTGGTACGACAACAATATCTTGCAAATATTCATCTTTGCAAACACTGGGCATTTGCTTCTTCCATGGTTCAGTCACTGTTTTCAATCTTAATATACAACAAATGATGACTGGAACTTGCACATGCCCCATGTTTGCAAGGATGTACATTTGCAAGTCTGAAGCATCATCGAGGTATTGTGTTCTCAATAAAACTAAAAATAACAATTGCGGTACTTTGCAATAATTGGGAAGAAAATATTGGGGTGTAAACCTTTTATAAGTCCTTCTTCGGGTAAAAGTCAAAGATGGAGAGTGAATAATTTGTTGCCAAAAAAATAACTAGAATTTGTGTGAATGTGAATAAATATTTTTCCTGATGTTTGGTTTAAGAAACTTGATATTTTTATGACTAGGTGCATATACTGAATGTCAATACAAACATACCGGCATGTTAATTTTTCAGTCAGTTTTTTGCGGTAACATTGCTTTTTGCACTGATAGAAATCGTTTGGTGGCATACATTTTCGTATTGGTGTATTTATGCGGTCAAACTATTAATAAATTTTAAAAGAATATTTGTTAGTTTATATTTTTGTTAGTTCTCGTTGACCACTTGAGTCTAATTCCATTCTATTTGTAATATGCAGTTTAGCCATTAGTTTGTGGTTTAGGGTGGCTAGTGTTTTCGTCCATCTAACAATAGCTGATGTTGTGTTTTGCCAAACCTTGTTGTTGATTAAGTGCGTTATATGTTTGGCTGCACGCACCTTTTGTTACATGTTGCTAAAGAAAACGTTAATAAATGGTTACATTATGTCTTTATATCTTGTGTTAATTTACTGTTCTTTTGTACAGCCATTGTCTAAAAGGTGCGTTCAATTTCAAAATGTGAAAAACCGATTATAAAAAGTTGATTACAAAATCGGTTTTTAACTTTGAACGAGTTAAAAACCGATTCTATAATCAAGTTTTTGATTATCTTGAGCATGTGCAGTTATGACTTAAGTGTAAGTACATTTGAATTATTATTTATTTATTTAAGACCTGGAAATCGGCCAAACACCCGCCGCATTTGCGCGATCGAATCGGCCGCTTTCGGTGGTGGTTTTGTTTCACATATACAGTCTGATGCGCATTACAGACGACAGTTTTCATTCCCGTAGTAAAATCAATCAAGATTTACTTATACGATGGTTAAAAAGTGCTTATTGTGTAAAAGCAACAGCAATAAAGACAAAAACCATTCTTTTTATGGATTTCCAAGCAATCCTATCATCAGAAAACAATGGATTAATTGGATTGCTAACACATTTGGCCATGAGAATGTGCAGGTGAATCAATGTCAGCCATTATGGATCCAACCTAAGCTCAGAACTAGTTCCAGGTCAACTGAACTAGAGAACTGACAACGTCATACTTCCATGATTCTTTGCCTTGTCAGCACCCGGTGTTGCAATTTTTATTAAACAATGATAAAAGCTCAAATTTTATTTTTTTCTAACATGAAAGTTTTTTTTATTAGGCTCTATCAGAAAAAAATAAAATCCACTCAGTGCACTTGACCTTTAAACACGTGTAAGTTGAGGACCTAGTCTCCTGACATGTATCCTCGTGGCTTTCTCTATTTCAATGTTCAAAAACAATAATTTTCTTGCGACCCATTTTGACCCATAAAAACTACTTCCTTGGAACATTGTGTAAAAGCAGTCGGGTAAATGGTTTTTTGAGTTTGGATCCAATTGATGTGTTGGACTAAAGTATGACGTATTCATGTTTTCTCACTTTTATCATGCGATACCCAACACCTACTGCGACGCCACCTCCGAATGGTAATAATCCATTTGAAGTCAAATCCAAATCTTGATCTTCTCTTGTTGTTATGAAAAACTTTGTGATACATGACAATCAATTAACATGTGAAATTAAACGTCTGATTGATGTGCTTTTTTTTACCTCGTAGTATTGGTCACATAACATCAATGTAGGAGTCATGTATATTTTCACAAGCATTGTGGATTGGCCGTTGTACAGAGTTTCATCTTGACAAAAGTAAATTGTTATTCACTCATTTTCAGTAAAATCTATCATTCAATCAGTTAATCTGCATTTTGCATGTTTAGCGGACGATAAAATGTGTTAGACCATAAGATGTACTCCAAATTAATCAGTCAATTCTTAGAAAAAAAACTTTTTGAATGATAAGATGCATAGGACCGAAAGATTTAAAATTTTAAAATTTAATTTTTTACTATTTTCATAATTGCCCGAATAAATTTTATGGGTTTTCCCCAGGTTTGCCATAAGTTTGGGTTGTAAGACGCACCCAACTTTTGGTCGACTTTTCAAAGTGCGTCTTATGGTCTGCAAAATACAGCAATATAAAATAATAAGATAAAAAAATAATAAAATAATAAAACAAAAGAAATTGAAGGAAACTGAGTTAAATCGTATAGATCAAAAATTGTTGAAAGCATCTTGTCTACAATTTTTGATACAATAAATTATTTGTATTTAGGTGTCGATTGCAATAACAAGTTTGCTTCCAACAACTGATGCTAAGGTGGATAATAAGTAATTTTGGCAATTATTTACTGCAGCATGAATTTAAAGACATACCAATTAAGTAATGTGTACATATTCCTCTTGGGGTATTTATTTTAACATCTGTAAACTGTAACTGCAAAAAGATAACATTTATAAGATGACTCTAGTAAGTTGCAAAATCCTACTTACGAAATCAGCAAAGACTACAGCTTCTAAAGAGGAAGATTGCTCCCATAGTTCTTCTATTGTGAGGTTTTCTCCTTTTAGATCTAGTAGTCTCAACATGTGAATGGGACAATCACTCTGACTCAGATTATTTTCATCGGCATACATATTCTCCAATTCAATAATTGGAGTATCCGTCATTACACAAGCTGTTATGTTTGGAAAGGTTACATTTGCTTCGTCCGCGACTGCAATGTTTACTCGTATAGGATATGCCAGGTAAGTCGTCAATTTGAAATAGATCATGAGCAGAAAGAGAGAGGTGCAGCCGAAATAAACAACCTTTTCCAAGTTGTTTTGAATCCCGCTGCAAGGAATTGGCTCGTTTTCTTTCAGTAGGGATGAGATGTGGCTTTTTGATTTTTGCAGATAATGCCATACTTTATTGTGAATTCTACTATTGTTCCGTGACGTTGCATTACGTTTTCGATAATTGATGATTAATGTGATCAAATCCAAAACTGAAAGTATTGACATCCCGAGGTAAAGGCCAATGCTTCCGGCTGCATCAATGAGTAGATTGACAAATTGATAAGCAAATCTTTCTTTGATGACTTCAATGACAATTGATGCTGCTTCGTTTTCGTGTTCTGTCAATGGAGCATCTGATGTAGTAGATGTGAGATATTTTATCTGCTCTTCTATTTGAGTGCACATTCGGTTGCACAAGCACTTTAATTCTGAATTTTTTTTCCATAGTTGATTACGAATGCTCATGTACAGCAGTAGGGCATCGTAGGAAGTATTGCATGTGTCGCCCATCTTTCCACCCATAAATGGGAATCTAAATAATCAATAATATTTAATTATATTAGTATTGTGTTTGTTCTCAAGTTCATTTTAAATGGTTATTCCTGTGTCTAAAGTGATCCCTCACCTGCAGGGTTGTTGACTGTAAAAATCTTGACGGCATTTCTCGTGACATTTTATAAAATCCTTTTTGTCAATGCATGGATTAGATGATGTATTCAGAAATAGAAACTATAATTACATACGTAAAAAAATAATCAAGATTTGCAATGTACCCTATACACTGTCCCATGAACAAAGGATTATATGGACACATATTCGTATGTTATTTCCTTTTGATTTATGGTTTTGTGTGCTGATTGGATGACCGCAGTCACGTGCCATGCATTGCTTGCTAACTAAGGATGTTTGTTATACAGTATATATTATGTAGTTCCATTGGTGGCAAAACACTCTGAACATGTTATCTTTAGTTCATGACTGCAATCTGTAGCCCGTACATAGGACGGGTCCCAGGAAGTTATCTGGATGGGAAAGGGGATGTAGCATTGCTTGTCAGGACCCTAAATATGTTTTTATCAACATTTTGACTATTTTTCCTAAATTTTTACCTTTTTTTTATTGTTTCTTCTAACAAAGATTACAGTACCCATAAAATGTATGTAATGTAACACTTTGGGGAAGACGATAGGGAAATTAATCAAATGGTGATGGTAAATACCTCTTGTAAACTAAATTTACTTCTTATTACTTCATTTGAATTGACACCGGCTTCTAATTCAGATCTACCTGGAACAGGTCTTGACACCTATAATTTTAGTAAATTTTAATATTTTAAATTTTCTTTTGTCATTGTAGTCAAACATATTTACGAAAAGTAGGCCCGGGGGACATAATTGTGGTCGATTGAACCACATTTTCAATTTGCCGTATAAATTTCGACCCGTAATATTTTCTAGAAAACACCAAATGACTCCGTGGTAGGAGTTTGTTGCAGTTATTGGTCGATCATAACTTACCAACCGTTATAACAGCGCAGGTTCCAAACGTGGTCAATTCTTTGCCTATTTGAATATTTGGTTTGTCCATAGATTTCTGTAAAAAGTCTGGTCGTGTTTTACATTTCAGTTGGCAAAATAAATTGAGATTTCCTTACCGAAATAAATTCCGTTTTGTTTACTACAGGTTGATCAATATCCCATAATGCAGACATGTTGACATTCTCATTAGCAATTAAATTCACCAGAATACTTTCACACTCGTCCTCAGTTTTTGGTGTTGAGTTTAAAAACTTTTTCCACGCATGTATCTTGTATGTATTTTCACGCTGGCACACTTTCAGAGCTGGGAATGACATCTCAGTTGCGTCTCTCGTATACGCGTCAGTAGCGATGGGGTTCGAAAAGAAATATTTGATTTTCTGCCCAGTTTGATAGCAACAGACTGCGAAGCAGCTCATTAGAAGTAAACTCCAAGCAAATTTGATTGTAGCGCTTTTCATGGGATCAATTAACGTTTGTAATTCTGGAAATGATTCCTCAAACATCCAAAGTCGTGTCATTTGTTGTTGTACAATTTTACGGATTTTAGACTTTAGCGCAGCTGCTTTCCTATTCATTGCAATCCTCATCGTGGCAATGTAAGAAACTTGTAATTTCTGGTTTAAAAACTTGGGAAATGTGCTGTTTGTCCTAATTTGCATTTGCCTGCATGTTTCAATAGTGCAGGCATGTGCGAGACATGTTAATGGAATAAATAATCAGTTAATTATATTTTGTAAGTGTTGACTTGGGCACGAGTCACGTTAATGGAATAAATAATTACATAATTATATTTTATATGTATTGAAGTGGGCGCTAGTCACGTTAATGGAATAAATAATTACATAATTATATTTTATATGTATTGAAGTGGGCGCTAGTCACGTTAATGAAATAAGTAATCAGGTGATTATAGTCTGTATGTGTTGACAAGTAACACAAATATACAAAAGTAACGTAGCTACGATAGAGAATTACTAATAAAGGCCGCCAGGTGTAATACATACTGTGCCATCTAGTGGTATTTGTTGTTGCATAATTTTACGAATTTTAGATTTTGCCACAGTTGCAACTGCATTTCTTCTAATTACAATTCTCATTTTGCAAACACAAGAAGTATGAATTTCTCGTTTTAAATGGTTGAAAACTTGCTGCTGTACTAGGTTTTCAGTTGTTTTTATTGTTGGTGAAGCAGTAAATGACAAGGGATGCATTTTCACTTGGTATTTCGTAGAACAATGCTTGTTGGGATGAGATAAGGCAGACCTTAGATTACTGACGCACACTGACTTATGGCTCTGTGTTGTGGACTGACCAAGTAATGGGAAGGTGGGAACTGAGCAGTGTAGGAATATCACGGAGTTGAGTTGTAGACTTCAGGGAGAGTGGTCATGCTCTACACTAGTCCCGTCTTCTTCCCGGAACCGGCCGAGGTCGGTTGCTGTGCGGCCGGAGTGTATGCTGTTGGGAATTACTGACCCCTAGACAGTGTAATGAAACGTCTAAACTACGGTGACTATCCATGGGAGCTGACAAATTTCAAAAGTACTTTTGTGTGTGACATGTTATGCAATGGGACAATAAAGAAATTACATACTAGAACTGCTGTGTACATCGAGACGAGATGTTGAATATTGAGCATAATGAGTAGAATTTTGATCTTTCCAAACACATGAATAAGTTAAGGTGATTCATTAGAGTTTATTAACCAGCATTATTACAATTATTAATTTTTATAGCAACTACATTTTTTTTTAGAAATGTCCAGCAATTGTATTTATAGATTTATAAATGTTGATTCTGTGCTTTTTCGCATCATTACTAGGTGGCGTTAAGAGTTCGTTTCCCAATCCAACAACAAGGATGCAACTTGGAAGGTAAATAATTACCGTTGACGTTTTGTCTATAGTGCTGATTTGTTTCGACAAATGTGAAATGTCTGAATTCCTAAATGAAAGAGTGAAATCCAAAATACGATTTGGAATTTCCGCGTAGTCGCGATTTTTCTTTAAAGTTTCAAGATGGCGTCGTAACAATGAAAATGACGAGTGATGCTACATTTGATTTGATTTTAATTTTCCAGGCAAACTCAATGGGAACCGGCGACGATCGACACTGGTGGTTGCAATTTCATTTGTTCCGTTCAAATCGAACGAATACATTTTGCAGCCTGATCGTAATAGTTCTGCGTAATTTGTTTAAGAGTAAAAAACAACATCAAGTGTGATTTTAAATAAGTTAGTACAAGATGAAATAAAATGGTGACTGACGTGCGTGATGACGGTAGAGGTCAAACCGGCGTGCCGGTATGGACTTTCAGCTTTTATTTATTTTCATTTAATCGATTTAAATTAAACAAATTTTATTTTTTAGATGTTCCGAAGGAGTGGTGAGATTACGCTGCGGGAGCGTCGTATCTGTGCCGAAGAGCACCAGCGGAGTCAAAATTACAGTGATAGTTGTTTGTCTAGTCATCATCGTCACCGTTGCTCTGTTGGCGGCCATCTTTATACATCGCAAACGGCCGAGTGCAGAATGTAACGTGCACATTTTTGATTGTATGATTTTTGGATCCCGATGAAGTAAATTTGTCTCACCGCCCTTTCTTTAAATTATACTTAATTTTCAATTTTAATACCAGTAACCACTGAGAAGTAAATGGCAGAAATACCAAGAAAAAGACCGATGACGTGTGATCTCCATGTATTTAATCGTATCTCTTCAAAAATTGGCCGCCGTTTACGAAATGAAGCCATCAGTCCCGTGGTTCGTCGGTATGTTGATTTTGTTTATTTTTTAATTGTCAAATCTAAAAAAGGAATAGAAATACAAATATCGAGTTTGGAAACAATTTTTAGAGTTTTTGTTTGGTTATTTGAGGTTTATTGAGTCCAGCAGGAACTTTTCTGAGCCAAAGAAATCCAATCTGCTGTTGTTTTTCAGGTGCTAGTTTCTCACTGGTCATTTTGTCTGTAGGTGCGTTTAATTTTAAATTGATGTCTTTGATTTCGCTGATTTTCTTCTTTTCTGAGGCTGGAAATGATGATTTTCACGTCATCAAGTGGAAATCGGATTTTTGAAAATCCTCATGAATCAAGGTTGACAATTTTTATTGTTCAGTGAAGTTTATTAGTTTGTTAATCAAACGGACTACATAATATCAACATTTTACTTGCGAATAGACGAAGATTGTCAAAATTAACTTGATTGCGCCAATAAATTGTCATTGTGCGTAAGAAAATTGGAGTTACAATTGTATGGGATATTTTTTGAATACTTGTAGCACTCAAATTCGAATGTAATTACAGAAATTACTGTAAAAAATAATTTATAAATGTTAGGTGCTTGAGAATTGAAAACTCATACATTTTTTGGTTAGAATTGTGTGAATTAGGTTGCAACACTCAATTTTGCTAAAAACTATTGGTTTACAAATTAATACGGAGTAACATTTAAAATCGTAATTAAATTTGTACAGATTTTGCTCTTGTTCTTTTCTGAATATTAAAACACAATTCATTTGGTGTTTTCTGATGTTGAAAAACAATTTTTTCCCTATTTTGTTTGTTGTTAAGCTCACTATTCACACATCTAGTGATAGACTTAAAGTATTGACATTTATTTGTAAATCGAAGAAAGCAAAATGGCTCAGTAACGAACTAGATAAAGTTTTAATTGCAATTAAAATAGGATAAATATTTAAAAAGTTGATAAATTATTATTGTGATTTATCCAGGAATAAATTGCTCGTGATTTTCGTTAGAATTGAATGAATTAGGTTGCATCACTCTATTTGATTTTGAGTCTAATTTCAGTAATTCGTATCAAATATTTGTGTGCAAATGGACAATATTTAGAAAATTTAGGTACATTTGTGAGGTAATGCTTTTATTTTTTTTTTATGTTGAAAACCCATCTGAATGATGTTATTGTTGGTGATGTTGAAAAATTAGTTTTTCCATTTTTCTTGCCACACTCAATATTGACAGACCTAGCGATAAACTTAAAATATTTCCGATGTCACATATGAACGAGATAATGTCATATTCAAGTCGGTCAATAAAAATTTGAATTTTGTTTGTTTCGAAAAAATGGCCTATCATAAAGGTCTGACTTTGGTGACGTGTAGATTGTTCCAAGCTAGAGTACTTCGATTCTTTGCAGGGAATGTGACATTGACAAGCATCTTTAACATTTGTGTCAAGAAAAGTCTTTTTGTAGATAAAATCAGTCGTTTTCGCCGATTGAGAAGTGTTACACATGGGATATTGCAGTTGGTCTATGTACGGTAATCTGGGAAGAGATAAATTTTGTTAGCTATGATCTAGTGGTTTGTGCGTTTTACAAATCTGTCTTCGGTATTCAAATGGAAATGTGTGCTCTGTTAATAATTATTAAATTGATCTGAAAGTATCAGTCTAAATCGATAGGACCAGATTTAATGACTCCCTATCTTTGACTCATTTTACATCCAACTCAATAAACCCTTAATAAAACTATAAGCTTAGTTCTCTTCTAATGTTTATTTATCCAAATAAAAGTTTCACATCCCAACATATTTACCCTAATTATTACCTTACGTACATACATTAACCAGAGGCAAAAACCATTTAAACCATTAACCAGAGGCAAAAACTGTATCCATCGGTCAGAAACACCATCGAACATTGTGTTCCTAATAAAACTAAAAACAAGAATTGGGGCACTTCGACAATAATTGGGGGGATAATGTCAGGGTGTAAAACCTTTTATTCAGGGGAATAAATATTAGTGGAGAACAATATTTTTAGTTGGGAGACTTTAAGTCTTTCTTGGGGGGTAAAAGGAGTCAAAGATTGGGAGTGAATGATTTGTTGCCATAACAATAACTAGAATTTGTGTGAAAGAAGTGAATAATTATTTTTTCTGATGTTTGGTTTAGGAAGTTTGATATTTTGATGACTAAGTGCATGCCAATACAAACATACCGGCAAGTTAATTTTTCATTCAGTTTTTTGCGGTAACATTGCTTTTTGCACTGATAGAAATCGTTTGGTGGCATACATTTTCGTATTGGTGTATTTATGCGGTCAAACTATTAATAAATTTAAAAAATATTTATCAGTTTATATTTTAGTAATAATTACACATTGGCTACTTAGGCCAAGCTATGCTCTTATTGTTGTCTAATATTGTTTAATATGAACCTTTATTAACTTATAATAAAAAATAAGATTAATAATGTATTCTTTAATTAGGGTGAACATTTTCCCATTGAACAAGTTCTTGGAACCATACTCCTTTGTAAGTCGAGGACAAGTTTCCTGACATGTATTCTCGTGGTTTTCTCTATTTCAACGTTCTTTGCGACCCATTACGACCCATAAAAACTACTCGCTTGGTACACCCTAGGACGATTACCTACAGGACTTCACATCTGCCATTTTTTTGAAATCTAAGTTGTTCTGTAGAAATGCGAATGAGCAGCAATCTGTCGTTGCATTGTTAAAACTTTTTGCGGGCAAATGGCGGACAATTGACATCCCACATTTACATTTCTGGAGGATGTTATAACATACCGTATTTTACCGAATAAGAGTCGTCCTCGAATTGTAGCCGCCCTTGAATAGTAGCCGCGGCCGAGATAGGCGACTTGATATAAGAGCCGCCCCCGAATAGTAGCCGCGGCTATATACGTTCAATGAACGTAACAGTAGGATATTGGCCACTATTTAAAATAAGAGCTGCCCCCGAATTAAAGCCGCAGCTCATAGTGGCAGTTTTGAATAAGAGCCGCGGCTCTTATTTGGTAAAATACGGTAGTTCAATTTTATTTAACGCTTGATTTAAAAATAATATCTAAAAATGTAATAAATAATTTTCAGATATTATTTTTAACTTAAACATAAAATATAAATGTCCTCCAAAAATCCAAATGCGGGATGTCATGTCAGTTGTCCGTCATTTGCCCGCAAAATGACGTCATTTTGTGCCGTTTCTGCTGAATGGTGCTACAATCACAAGACAGAATCGCTTTACAGTCTAGCAATGAAATTGTGCTAGCTGTGAAGTCCTGTAGTAAATTGTCCTAGGTACATCGTATAAAAGCAGTCGGGTAAATGGCTTTTTGAGCTTGGAACCAATTGATGTGTTTGACTAAAGTATATCGCGTTGAACAGGTCGGATCACTTCATCGAATCCCGTTTTATCAAATTCTAATTTTGTATCATTTTTTGAAATTTGTGAAAATGGGGGTTGTTTCATCGAATTTAAATTCCGCTCGGTACGTTTTATCGAATTTTCGGCCATCATGGGGGATGTTATTCACGTGGCTATGTGGTTAGGTTAGGTTGTGTTAGGTTGTTTTAGGTCAGGTTAGGTTAGGTTAGGTCAGTTTAGGTCAGGTCAGGTTAGGTTAGGTCAGGTCAGGTTATGTTGTTGGTTTTTGGATTTTTTTACTGTACCATTTCATCGATGAAACGGGATTCGATGAAGTGACCGCGTTGAAGTTTTCTCACCTTTATTATGCGATACCCAATAGTTACTAAGACGCCACCTTCGAATGGTAATAATCCATTTGAAGTCAAATCCAAATCTTGGTCTTCTCTTGTTGTTATGAAAAACTTTGTGATACATGACAATCAATTAACATATGAAATTAAATGTCTGATTGATGTCCTATTTTTTTACCTCGTAGTATTGGTCACATAACATCAATTTAGGAGTCTCGTAATTTTTCACAAGCATTGTGGCTTGGCCGTTGTACAGAGTTTCATCTAGAAAAAAAGAGGAATTGTGACTAAATTGTTACTCACTCATTTTTAGTAAAATCCATCATTCAATCAGTATATCGGCATTTTGCCTATTTTGCGGACAATAAAATGTGTTGGACCATGAGATATAACCCAAATTTATTCTTAGAAAAAATATTTTTTAAAAATTTAAAATATAAAATTTAAAATTTAATTTTTTATTATTTTTTTTATAATTGCCCGAATTATTTTCATGGGAATGCCTGAATTAATTGTAAGGGATTCTTCAGACTTGCTATAAATTTGGATTTTAAGACGCACTTTGAACCTTAAAACGCACCCAACTTTGGTCGACTTTTCAAAGTGCGTCTTATGGTCTGCAAATTACGGTAATGTAAAATAATATTAAAAACAAAAGAAGTCGAAGGAAACTGAGTTAAATCGTATAGATTGAAAAATGTCAAAAGCATTTTGTATTTGTATTGAGGTGTCCATTGTAATAACAAGTTTGCTTCCAATACTGTGCCACTCGATGGGAAGGATAATAAGTAATTTTAGCAATCATCTATTGCAGATTGAATAGTTAAGGACACACCAATTAAGTAATGTGTACATATTCCTCTTGGGGTATTTATTTTAACGTCTGAAAATTGTATCTGTCAAAAGGTAACATTTATAAGATGACTATCTGGTAAGTTGCTTAATTCTACTTACTAAATTATAGGGGATTATACTTTTTGAAGAGGAAGATTGCTTCCATAATTCTTCTACTGTGAGGTTTTTTCCTTTTAGATCTAGTAGGCTCAACTTGTGAATGGGACAATCACTCTGACTCAGATTATTTTCATCAGCATACATATTCTCTAATTCAATAATTGTCGGATTCGTTATTATGCAAGCTGTTAAGTTTGGAAAGGTTACATTTGCTTCGTCGGCGACTTCAATGTTTGCTCGAATGGGATATGCCATGTAAGTCATCAATTTGAAATAGATCATGACCAGAAACAGAGAGGTGCAGCCGAGATAAACAACCTTTTCCAATATGTTTTGAATACGGCTGCAAGGAATTGGTTCGTTTTCTTTCAGTAGGGATGAGAAATGGCCTTTAGTCTTTTGCAGAAAGTGCCATACTTTGAAGTGAATTCTACTATTGTTCAGTGACGTTGCATTACGTTTTCTATAATTGATGATTAATGTGACTAAATCCAAAACTGAAAGTATCGACATCCCGAGGTAAAGGCCAATGTTTCCGGCTGCATCAATGAGTAGATTGACAAATCCATAAGCAAATCTTTCTTTGATGACTTCAATGACAATTGATGCTGCTTCGTTTTCGTGTTCTGTCAACGGGGCATCTGATGTAGTAGATGTGAGATATTTTATCTGCTCTTCTATTTGAGTGCACATTCGGTTGCACAAGCACTTTAATTCTGAATTTTTTTTCCATAGTTGATCACGAATGCTCACGTACAGCATTAGGGCACCAGAGGAAGTATTGCATGTGTCGCCCATCTTTCCACTCATAAATGGGAATCTAAATAATCGATAATATTTAATTATATTGTGGAGTTTTTTGGGTTTGAAGGTTGATAACGATCGCTAGAGGGCGGGCGGACATACACAAATATGTCCGATAGACGTTTTCGGGGAAAAACAGCCAATTGGGCTGTTCCTTGGGGTCAGCCAATCAGAGCTGACCAATGCGATATATAAAGAGGGTTTGTTTGTGAATAAAGTTACTTGAAATTTAACTAAGCTTGTGGTCGTGTCTTGGTAATTTCGGGTCAGTTAATCTCAGTGTTTGAGATAGTTTACAATATTAGTATTGTGTTTGTTCTCAAATTCATTTTAAATGGTTATTCCTGTGTGTAAACTGATCCCTCACCTGCATGGTTGTTGATTGTAAAAATCTTGAAGGCATTTCTTGTGACATTTGATAAAATTCTTTTCGTCAATGCATGGATTAGATGATGTATTCAGAAATATAAACTATAATTACATTTGTAAAAAAAATCAAGATTTGCAATGTACCCTATACACTGTACCATGGACACACATATCCGTGTGTTATTTCTTTTTGATTCGTGGTTTTGTGTGCTGATTGGATGACCGCAATAATGTGTCATGCATTGCTTGCTAACTAAGAATGTTTGTTATTTGCATCCCAGAATGCACTGTGGCTAAACATATTATGTTGAACCATTGGTGACAAAAAACTCTGAACATGTTATCCTTAGTTCATGACTTTACTATGTAGACCGGTTGTAGGAAGGGTCCCAGGAAGTCGTCTCGATGGGAGGGGGGATGTGACATTGCTTGTCAGGACACTAAATCTGTTTTTTTTTCAACATTTTGACTATTTTTTTAAAATTTTTACCATTTTTGGTAGTTTCTTTTAACAAATATCGTACTGTACTCATAAAGTGTTTGTGACATAACACCTTGGGAAAGACTGTAGGGAAATTAATCAAATGGTGATGGTAAATACCTCTTGTAAACTGAATTTCTTTCTTATTACTTCATTTGAACTAGCAGTGATTGGTATATCAGATCTACCTGGAATAGGGCTTGACACCTATAATTTTATTTGAATGTTTGAAATTTGCTTTTGTCATTGTAGGCAATATATTTACTAAAAGTACACCTGGGGGACATAATTGTGGTCGATTGAACCACATTTTCAATTTGCCATATAAATTTTGAACCTTAATATTTTCTAGAAAACACCAAATGACTCCTTAGAAGGAGTTTATTGCAGTTAATTGTCGATCAGATCTTACCAACTGTTATCACAGCGCAGGTTCCATATATGGACAATTCATTCCTTATTTTGATATTTGGTTTGTCCATTGATTTCTGTAAGAAATCTGCAGTTTTATAGGTACGGCAACTATTCATCGCCCGATTTCTCATCGCGCGACTATTCATCGTTGCTAAGTCATCGCGCGGACAAGTCATCGCGCGGCCAACTCATTGCGCAGTCAAGTCATCGCGTGAAAAGTAATCGCGTGACCAACTAATCGCGCCGACAACTGGACGGTTGTCAAGTAATCGCGCGATTTATCGCACTTCAAAATTTTAAATAATTTTGTGTTTTTAAGATGTTTTAGGTGTGTTACAACGTAAACTTCAATGGGGCCCCACATCTAGCGCTACATAATCTACCGCGACACGATCTACCGCAACAATCCGTCCTTAAAAAATGGTTTTTATATAAAAAAAACCAGTAAGGTTAGGTTCGCGGGAATCAAGGGAATCAAGGGGGGACGCAGCCCCCCCTTGTTAGCCCCTCCCCCCCTTCTTAGGAATTAGACAAAGATAAACGTAGTCGCAGTTTCAAAAGTCGCTGTAGATCGTGTCGCAGTAAGATCGTGGCGCGATGAATAGTCGTGGATTTGTTTTATATCATAGTTGGCAAAATAAATTGGGTTTTCCTTACCGAAATAAATTCAGTTTTGTTTAATACAGGATGATCAATATCCCATAATGCAGTCAAGTTGACATTTTTATTCTCGATTAACTTGTATAGATTGTTTATACAATCACGTGAAGTTGGTGGTGTTGAGTGTAAAATATTTTTCCACGCATGTCGTACGTATTTGTTTTCAGTCGTGCATACTTTGAAAACTGGGAATGACATCTCCGTTTCATCAATCGTGTACGCGTCAGTAGCGATGGGGTTTGAAAAGAAATATTTGATTTTCTGCCCAGTTTGATAGCAGCAGAGTGCGAGGCAGCTTGTTAAAAGTAAACTCCAAACAAATTTGATTTTAGCGCTTTTAATGGGATCAATTAACGTTTGTAATTCTGGAAATGATTTCTCAAACATCCAAAGTCGTACCATTTGTTGTTGTACAATTTTATGCATTTTATACTTTACCGCAGCTGCAACTGCATTCTTTCTCATTACAATCCTCATTTTGCAAGCACAAGAAGTATGAATTTTCCGTTTTAAGAAGGTTGAAAACTTGCTGCTGT
Source organism: Strigamia acuminata (assembly GCA_949358305.1). Taxonomy (NCBI): domain Eukaryota; kingdom Metazoa; phylum Arthropoda; class Chilopoda; order Geophilomorpha; family Linotaeniidae; genus Strigamia; species Strigamia acuminata. Next base: position 11,008,469 of record OX442320.1, read on the forward strand.
TTTAGTTGACACGGTGGTGTTTTCGTATATTTTGTGTGGAAGTTTGGTTAAGAGACGGCTCAATGTAATAAGTAGTTAGGAAATTATATACTGTAGATTTTGACATGGCTATTCTAGCAATTTGTCGGTTCAATCATATTTTATGCATATAATTTTCAAATCAAATGTCAAAATAATGAAAAGGTGGTTGTAATTATATCGTCAAAGTATGAAATATTGGTTTTTTTCCATTTTAATTTTTAATGTGTTGACTTCTTAGAAAGAACGATTTTCTGGAGCAAACTGAATCCGTGTACCGAGCTAGTAAAATGGTTTACAATTTTTATTTTCTGTTCAAAAGACGGGAAATTTGCCAAAAAGAAAAATTCATTTTTTAGAAACAAAATTGTCCAAAAAATGGAAAATAAAAATTTGGTCATTTTTCTATTTTCCTTTTTCCTATCGAATTTAGAATGCAAAAGGAAAATTTTTATTTTATGTATTTGAAAATATTTATTAGTAAGCGCAATTAAAATAAAAAGTACTTCGATCTGTACGAAATTTTCAATTGTTTTTATTGTTGGTGAAGCAGTAAGTGACAAGGGATGCATTTTCACTTGGTATTTGGTAGAACAATGCTTGTTGGAATGAGAAAAGGCAGTCTTTAGATTACTGATGAACACTGACTGTACTTGTGTTGTGGACAAATCCACAAATTCCTAAACAACCACTAAAAGGCAGAAATGAAATTCTTTCTCTTTTTAGCAGCTCTAGTTAGTGCAAATGCTCACTTTCTGCCTTCAACACTTGAATATTCTGTTCATTCTTCCTACAAAGACAAACAAAAATTCAACTTTAACAATTTTCTTGCATTTTTTAACAGTCTGCCTTGGCTGAAACTGAAAATTCAGGATTCGATGCAGAAGGGCACAAATTGTACCAAGGAGACATGGTTTTGGACCAAGAGCAATTGGAGGAGCTGGAGAGTCCCGTGGACACCAGGAAAGGACGACACGACGAAAGATACCGGTGGCCAAACGAAGAGTGCAGTACAGACTGGATGCTAGCTGTAATATTACTTTAGCACTGTACAAGTGAGATAAATTAAGAATTTAATTTCTTGCATCAACATGAAAGCATTAGGAGAACCAAACGAAGATCCACCAGCTAAATAAGGAGCAGCAATAATACACAGTTAGTGTAAACTGTAACTTCCCAAACTTTCCAAACTTTTTTTGGCACTTCCTTGACTCACCCCTAAGACACTCACCAAGTTTCAGCATCTCACACCTTCTGATACTTGAGTTACTCACTCCCAAACAGTGCAACTTTTTTCGAACATTTCAACTTTTTCAGAAATTGCAACCCGACTTCAAACACCCATAAAAAGAAAACCATACACAGGAAACTTCCCAAACTTTTTTTGGCACTTCCTTGACTCACCCCTAAGACACTCACCAAGTTTCAGCACCTCACACCTTCTGATACTTGAGTTACTCACTCCCAAATATAGCAACTTTTTCAGAAATTGCAACCCGACTTCAAACACCCGTAAAAAGAGAACCATACACAGGAAACTTCCCAAACTTTTTTGGCATTTTCTTGACTCACCCCTAAAGGTGGGTTCACACTTGAAAGTAAAGTAAGGTAAAGTAAAGTAAGCTCAGATAAAGTAGAAGTAAGGTAACGCAAGTGTGTTCACACTTGTTTGAAGTTAAAGTAAGGATTATCTAATTTTGCAATTGCACTTTTTTGTAAAACTTTTACATATAACTAAAAGTGTTTCTAAATTTTTATTTCTTGTGTGGGTGTTTGTGTTTTTTTTCTACCTCCCTGCGCGCCTCGTCAAAGCGATGTTTGGCCGCATTCAATTGCAAAAATGCGGCCGATGTTCCGCCACATTTCCGCGATCGAATGCAGCCGATGTTCGGCCGCATTTGAGCGATTGAATACGGCCGATGTTCCGCCACATTTCCACGATCGAATGCGGCCGATTTTCGGCCGCATTTGAGCGATCGAATGCGGCCGAACATCTCCCGCATTTGTGCGATTGAATGCGGGCGAACATCGCCCGCATTTGTGCAATCGAATGCGGGCGATGTTTGGCGAACATTTCGCAAAAACGTCGCAAAAACGTCGCGAATAATGATTAAAAATACCTCGCAAAAACGTCGCGAACACGTCGTGAATAACGAATAAAGATACATCGCGAATATTTCGCGAAAACATTGCGAAACCGTCGCGAATAACGAATAAAAACGTTGCTAATAATGGCGGCGAATTTAGTCTCGTTCAGTCTCGTTTAGTTTAACCTTCTCGCGAGATTAAGACTGTTCCTGATTGGCTGGAAGTAAGCTTGCTGCGTTGCGTTACTTCCTACTTCAAAACAAATTTGAAGTAGCTTTTTTCTTACTTTACTGCAAAAGCAATCCAACAATGCAATGCGCAGCTACATTGCGTTCCGTTACTTCATAGTGTGAACACAAGTGTGAACCAACCTCGTGACACTCACCAAGTTTCAGCACCTCACACCTTCTGATACTTGAGTTACTCACTCCCAAACATAGCAACTTTTTCAGAAATTGCAACCCGACTTCAAACACCCATAAAAAGAGAACCATACACAGGAAACTTCCCAAACTTTTTTTGGCACTTCCTTCACTCACCCCTAAGACACTCACCAAGTTTCAGCACCTCACACCTTCTGATACTTGAGTTACTCACTCCCAAATATAGCAACTTTTTCAGAAATCGCAACCCGACTTCAAACACCCATAAAAAGAGAACCATACACAGGAAACTTCCCAAACTTTTTTTGGCACTTCCTTGACTCACCCCTAAGACACTCACCAAGTTTCAGCATCTCACACCTTCTGATACTTGAGTTACTCACTCCCAAACAGTGCAACTTTTTTCGAACATTTCAACTTTTTCAGAAATTGCAACCCGACTTCAAACACCCATAAAAAGAGAACCATACACAGGAAACTTCCCAAACTTTTTTTGGCACTTCCTTGACTCACCCCTAAGACACTCACCAAGTTTCAGCACCTCACACCTTCTGATACTTGAGTTACTCACTCCCAAATATAGCAACTTTTTCAGAAATCGCAACCCGACTTCAAACACCCATAAAAAGAGAACCATACACAGGAAACTTCCCAAACTTTTTTTGGCACTTCCTTGACTCACCCCTAAGACACTCACCAAGTTTCAGCATCTCACACCTTCTGATACTTGAGTTACTCACTCCCAAACAGTGCAACTTTTTTCGAACATTTCAACTTTTTCAGAAATTGCAACCCGACTTCAAACACCCATAAAAAGAGAACCATACACAGGAAACTTCCCAAACTTTTTTTGGCACTTCCTTGACTCACCCCTAAGACACTCACCAAGTTTCAGCACCTCACACCTTCTGATACTTGAGTTACTCACTCCCAAACACTGCAACTTTTTTCGAACATTTCAACTTTTTCAGAAATTGCAACCCGACTTCAAACACCCATAAAAAGAGAACCATACACAGGAAACTTCCCAAACTTTTTTTGGCACTTCCTTGACTCACCCCTAAGACACTCACCAAGTTTCAGCACCTCACACCTTCTGATACTTGAGTTACTCACTCCCAAACAGTGCAACTTTTTTCGAACATTTCAACTTTTTCAGAAATTGCAACCCGACTTCAAACACCCATAAAAAGAGAACCATACACAGGAAACTTCCCAAACTTTTTTTGGCACTTCCTTGACTCACCCCTAAGACACTCACCAAGTTTCAGCATCTCACACCTTCTGATACTTGAGTTACTCACTCCCAAACAGTGCAACTTTTTTCGAACATTTCAACTTTTTCAGAAATTGCAACCCGACTTCAAACACCCATAAAAAGAGAACCATACACAGGAAACTTCCCAAACTTTTTTTGGCACTTCCTTGACTCACCCCTAAGACACTCACCAAGTTTCAGCATCTCACACCTTCTGATACTTGAGTTACTCACTCCCAAACAGTGCAACTTTTTTCGAACATTTCAACTTTTTCAGAAATTGCAACCCGACTTCAAACACCCATAAAAAGAGAACCATACACAGGAAACTTCCCAAACTTTTTTTGGCACTTCCTTGACTCACCCCTAAGACACTCACCAAGTTTCAGCACCTCACACCTTCTGATACTTGAGTTACTCACTCCCAAACACTGCAACTTTTTTCGAACATTTCAACTTTTTCAGAAATTGCAACCCGACTTCAAACACCCATAAAAAGAGAACCATACACAGGAAACTTCCCAAACTTTTTTTGGCACTTCCTTGACTCACCCCTAAGACACTCACCAAGTTTCAGCATCTCACACCTTCTGATACTTGAGTTACTCACTCCCAAACAGTGCAACTTTTTTCGAACATTTCAACTTTTTCAGAAATTGCAACCCGACTTCAAACACCCATAAAAAGAGAACCATACACAGGAAACTTCCCAAACTTTTTTTGGCACTTCCTTGACTCACCCCTAAGACACTCACCAAGTTTCAGCACCTCACACCTTCTGATACTTGAGTTACTCACTCCCAAACACTGCAACTTTTTTCGAACATTTCAACTTTTTCAGAAATTGCAACCCGACTTCAAACACCCATAAAAAGAGAACCATACACAGGAAACTTCCCAAACTTTTTTTGGCACTTCCTTGACTCACCCCTAAGACACTCACCAAGTTTCAGCACCTCACACCTTCTGATACTTGAGTTACTCACTCCCAAACAGTGCAACTTTTTTCGAACATTTCAACTTTTTCAGAAATTGCAACCCGACTTCAAACACCCATAAAAAGAGAACCATACACAGGAAACTTCCCAAACTTTTTTTGGCACTTCCTTGACTCACCCCTAAGACACTCACCAAGTTTCAGCACCTCACACCTTCTGATACTTGAGTTACTCACTCCCAAACACTGCAACTTTTTTCGAACATTTCAACTTTTTCAGAAATTGCAACCCGACTTCAAACACCCATAAAAAGAGAACCATACACAGGAAACTTCCCAAACTTTTTTGGCATTTTCTTGACTCACCCCTAAGACACTCACCAAGTTTCAGCACCTCACACCTTCTGATACTTGAGTTACTCACTCCCAAACATTTCAACTTTTTCAGAAATTGCAACCCGACTTCAAACACCCATAAAAAGAGAACCATACACAGGAAACTTCCCAAACTTTTTTTGGCACTTCCTTGACTCACCCCTAAGACACTCACCAAGTTTCAGCACCTCACACCTTGATACTCACTCCCAAACACAGCTACTTTTTTCGAACATTTCAACTTTTTCAGAAATTGCAACCCGACTTCAAACACCCATAAAAAGAGAACCATACACAGGAAACTTCCCAAACTTTTTTTGGCACTTCCTTGACTCACCCCTAAGACACTCACCAAGTTTCAGCACCTCACACTTTCTGATACTTGAGTTACTCACTGTCAAATATAGCAACTTTTTCAGAAATTGCAACCCGACTTCAAACACCCATAAAAAGAGAACCATACACAGGAAACTTCCCAAACTTTTTTTGGCACTTCCTTGACTCACCCCTAAGACACTCACCAAGTTTCAGCACCTCACACCTTCTGATACTTGAGTTACTCACTCCCAAACACTGCAACTTTTTTCGAACATTTCAACTTTTTCAGAAATTGCAACCCGACTTCAAACACCCATAAAAAGAGAACCATACACAGGAAACTTCCCAAACTTTTTTGGCATTTTCTTGACTCACCCCTAAGACACTCACCAAGTTTCAGCACCTCACACCTTCTGATACTTGAGTTACTCACTCCCAAACATAGCAACTTTTTCAGAAATTGCAACCCGACTTCAAACACCCGTAAAAAGAGAACCATACACAGGAAACTTCCCAAACTTTTTTGGCATTTTCTTGACTCACCCCTAAAGGTGGGTTCACACTTGAAAGTAAAGTAAGGTAAAGTAAAGTAAGCTCAGATAAAGTAGAAGTAAGGTAACGCAAGTGTGTTCACACTTGTTTGAAGTTAAAGTAAGGATTATCTAATTTTGCAATTGCACTTTTTTGTAAAACTTTTACATATAACTAAAAGTGTTTCTAAATTTTTATTTCTTGTGTGGGTGTTTGTGTTTTTTTTCTACCTCCCTGCGTGCCTCGTCAAAGCGATGTTTGGCCGCATTCAATTGCAAAAATGCGGCCGATGTTCCGCCACATTTCCGCGATCGAATGCAGCCGATGTTCGGCCGCATTTGAGCGATTGAATACGGCCGATGTTCCGCCACATTTCCACGATCGAATGCGGCCGATTTTCGGCCGCATTTGAGCGATCGAATGCGGCCGAACATCTCCCGCATTTGTGCGATTGAATGCGGGCGAACATCGCCCGCATTTGTGCAATCGAATGCGGGCGATGTTTGGCGAACATTTCGCAAAAACGTCGCAAAAACGTCGCGAATAATGATTAAAAATACCTCGCAAAAACGTCGCGAACACGTCGTGAATAACGAATAAAGATACATCGCGAATATTTCGCGAAAACATTGCGAAACCGTCGCGAATAACGAATAAAAACGTTGCTAATAATGGCGGCGAATTTAGTCTCGTTCAGTCTCGTTTAGTTTAACCTTCTCGCGAGATTAAGACTGTTCCTGATTGGCTGGAAGTAAGCTTGCTGCGTTGCGTTACTTCCTACTTCAAAACAAATTTGAAGTAGCTTTTTTCTTACTTTACTGCAAAAGCAATCCAACAATGCAATGCGCAGCTACATTGCGTTCCGTTACTTCATAGTGTGAACACAAGTGTGAACCAACCTCGTGACACTCACCAAGTTTCAGCACCTCACACCTTCTGATACTTGAGTTACTCACTCCCAAACATAGCAACTTTTTCAGAAATTGCAACCCGACTTCAAACACCCATAAAAAGAGAACCATACACAGGAAACTTCCCAAACTTTTTTTGGCACTTCCTTCACTCACCCCTAAGACACTCACCAAGTTTCAGCACCTCACACCTTCTGATACTTGAGTTACTCACTCCCAAATATAGCAACTTTTTCAGAAATCGCAACCCGACTTCAAACACCCATAAAAAGAGAACCATACACAGGAAACTTCCCAAACTTTTTTTGGCACTTCCTTGACTCACCCCTAAGACACTCACCAAGTTTCAGCATCTCACACCTTCTGATACTTGAGTTACTCACTCCCAAACACTGCAACTTTTTTCGAACATTTCAACTTTTTCAGAAATTGCAACCCGACTTCAAACACCCATAAAAAGAGAACCATACACAGGAAACTTCCCAAACTGTTTTTGGCACTTCCTTGACTCACCCCTAAGACACTCACCAAGTTTCAGCACCTCACACCTTCTGATACTCACTCCCAAACACAGCTACTTTTTTCGAACATTTCAACTTTTTCAGAAATTGCAACCCGACTTCAAACACCCATAAAAAGAGAACCATACACAGGAAACTTCCCAAACTTTTTTTGGCACTTCCTTGACTCACCCCTAAGACACTCACCAAGTTTCAGCACCTCACACCTTCTGATACTCACTCCCAAACACAGCTACATTTTTCGAACATTTCAACTTTTTCAGAAATTGCAACCCGACTTCAAACACCCATAAAAAGAGAACCATACACAGGAAACTTCCCAAACTTTTTTTGGCATTTCCTTGACTCACCCCTAAGACACTCACCAAGTTTCAGCACCTCACACCCTCTGATACTTGAGTTACTCACTCCCAAACACAGCTACTTTTTTCGAACATTTCAACTTTTTCAGAAATCGCAACCCGACTTCAAACACCCATAAAAAGAGAACCATACACAGGAAACTTCCCAAACTTTTTTTGGCATTTCCTTGACTCACCCCTAAGACACTCACCAAGTTTCAGCACCTCACACCCTCTGATACTTGAGTTACTCACTCCCAAACACAGCTACTTTTTTCGAACATTTCAACTTTTTCAGAAATCGCAACCCGACTTCAAACACCCATAAAAAGAGAACCATACACAGGAAACTTCCCAAACTTTTTTTGGCATTTCCTTGACTCACCCCTAAGACACTCACCAAGTTTCAGCACCTCACACCCTCTGATACTTGAGTTACTCACTCCCAAACACAGCTACTTTTTTCGAACATTTCAACTTTTTCAGAAATTGCAACCCGACTTCAAACACCCATAAAAAGAGAACCATACACAGGAAACTTCCCAAACTTTTTTTGGCACTTCCTTGACTTACCCCTAAGACACTCACCAAGTTTCAGCACCTCACACCTTCTGATACTCACTCCCAAACACTGCAACTTTTTTCGAACATTTCAACTTTTTCAGAAATCGCAACCCGACTTCAAACACCCATAAAAAGAGAACCATACACAGGAAACTTCCCAAACTTTTTTTGGCACTTCCTTGACTCACCCCTAAGACACTCACCAAGTTTCAGCACCTCACACTTTCTGATACTTGAGTTACTCACTCCCAAATATAGCAACTTTTTCAGAAATCGCAACCCGACTTCAAACACCCATAAAAAGAGAACCATACACAGGAAACTTCCCAAACTTTTTTTGGCACTTCCTTGACTCACCCCTAAGACACTCACCAAGTTTCAGCACCTCACACTTTCTGATACTTGAGTTACTCACTCCCAAACACAGCTACTTTTTTCGAACATTTCAACTTTTTCAGAAATCGCAACCCGACTTCAAACACCCATAAAAAGAGAACCATACACAGGAAACTTCCCAAACTTTTTTTGGCACTTCCTTGACTCACCCCTAAGACACTCACCAAGTTTCAGCACCTCACACTTTCTGATACTTGAGTTACTCACTCCCAAATATAGCAACTTTTTCAGAAATCGCAACCCGAATTCAAACACCCATAAAAAGAGAACCATACACAGGAAACTTCCCAAACTTTTTTTGGCACTTCCTTGACTCACCCCTAAGACACTCACCAAGTTTCAGCACCTCACACTTTCTGATACTTGAGTTACTCACTCCCAAACACAGCTACTTTTTTCGAACATTTCAACTTTTTCAGAAATCGCAACCCGACTTCAAACACCCATAAAAAGAGAACCATACAAAGGAAACTTCCCAAACTTTTTTGGCACTTCCTTGACTCACCCCTAAGACACTCACCAAGTTTCAGCACCTCGCACCTTCAGATACTTGAGTTAGTTGAAATGTTCGAAAAAAGTTGCAGTGTTTGGGAGTGTGTTACTCAAGTATCAGAAGGTGCGAGGTGCTGAAACTTGGTGAGTGTCTTAAACGTGAGTCAAGGAAGTGCCAAAAAAAGGTTTGGGAAGTTTCCTGTGTATGGTTCTCTTTTTATGGCTGGTTGAAGTCGGGTGCGATTTCGGGAAAAGTTGCAATGTTTGGGAGTGTGTAACTCAACTATCTGAAGGTGCGAGGTCCTGAAACTTGTTGAGTGGGTTAAGGAGGAGTCAAGGAATTTGTAAAAAAAAGTTTGGGGCATATCCTGTGCGTGGTTGTTGCGCAATTTCAATTCGAAGTTTGGAGTCTAGGCGCAGACCTAAGTCCTAACTTTTAAACTCGTTTTTCAGGCATTTCCGCACACTTTTGGCCCTTCTACCATACATATTCAGAATCAGCTCGCTGAGACGAACAGAATGAGCATACATTTATTAAGGTCCAGCAATATAAGCATTATGCCGTTTAAATACTCCAACCCACTCTACACGACTCCAGAACCCATAATGGAACCATCACCGGACAATTTGTCTTAGCGGCCAAAGCAAGTTTGTGTTTGTTTTTTGTTTTTGTTTGTTTTTTGATGAGATTACATTCGATTTGCTTTTCTTTTCATACATATTTTATCATACATTTTGTGTAATTATGCCGCTAAAATAATTCCAGTGTAATTGTAATATTCTTGCATGAATGTGTGAACGAGTCAAATTCGTATAAATATTGTGGTCGAGTCTGGACCGGTCTTAGGACCCCCTGAATATGGTGTTTTGTCCTTATTACTATTACTTGTCGCTCGTTGTCTCGTATTGGAGAGCAGCGAGTGCAAATTACATGTTAATTACACTCCAATGTAATGACCTTTTTTGGTTTCGTTGTGAACTTATTTTTAATAATTAGTGTTGACCGGTATGGGCTCAAAAAAATACCATGAAAAAGACCGACGACGTGTGACTCCATGTATTTATTTCTTCAAAAATTGGCCGCCGTTTACGAAACGAAGCTGTCAGTCACGTAGTTCGTCGGTATGTTGATTTTGTTTATTTTTTAATTGTCAAATCTAAAAAAGGAATAGAAATACAAAAATATAGATTTGGGAAACAAATTGTAGAGTTTTTGTTTGGTTATTTGAGGTTTATTGAGTCCAGCAGGAACTTTTCTGAGCCAAAGAAATCCAATCTGCTGTTGTTTTTCAGGTGCTAGTTTCTCACTGGTCATTTTGTCTGTTCAATTTTAAATTGATGTCTTTGATTTCGCTGATTTTCTTCAGTTCTGAGACTGGAAATGATGATTTTCACGTCATCAACACTGACAATTGTGCAGTTTTTCCAACGAGACAAAAGTTAATTCGTTTTTGATTAATTGAAAAATGAAACAAAAATCGACGGATTTTAAAAAATTCGAACTTTTTTCGACATTTTCGGAATTTTTTCAAGTGATTTCCGTTTCCGATACTACTTTTAGATGGACCGGTCGTGAGTAAACTTTGACGTTTTCTCACCAGACGGAGATTTCCCGCCATTTTGATAAAATCATGTTGCGTTGATGCAGGAAACTCCGGATTAAAAGGTTTCTGTCTGCCGATATTTAGTAAGTTCACACAAGACGCTGAATAGCTAGCCAAAGGATACCTGCAGTGAGGTAAATGATTCAATTATTCTTTTTATCTTTATTTTATCACGTTTCGGTCTCAGACGTCGCAGGAAGATGGCACCGCCATCTTGGATGCGGGACTTCTTTGGGACGTTGTCCGTACACGAAAAAAGGAAGTTTCTACCACGAACACAATTTCTTAATTAATTAATTAATTTGTTTGTTTATTTTGAAGATGTCGAGCGATTTCATTATTCAGGGATATTTGCCGGACCGATCTTTCTATGTGAATTTCGTGCAAAATGGGAAAGTGCAAATTCATTTTGGCACTTCCGCTTTCCTGCAGTTTGAGTTTGACGATTTCCAACGTGATGTCGAAACGCTGCGGAGAATTTTCACAGTTTTCGAATATTAGTACAGCAAAAACGACGATTACATCGCTATCGCAGTCGAAAAAGAAGCGCCGCAAGTGTTCACCGAATTGACACTAGGTGGAAATGCAACTGAAACCGGAAAATACGAGGGAAAATCTTCCGAATTTCACCCAGAAAATCCAACCAAAAATTCATCTCAAAATTTAACCCAAAATTTAATTGAAAATTCAACGGAAAAATTTACCTAAAAATTCAACGGAAAATTTATTTAAAAATTCAACCGAATTCGATACTTCAAGCGCTGATGTCCTTCCCGGCTTTGAGCAGCAACAAATATTCCAACTTCCAGGACGGATTACGAGCGAAATCAATACACAAACGGTGCAAAAGTTCGTTTTAGTCTTTATATTTCGTTTTAATTTGTTGTTTTCAATGATTTTTTGATGATTTTAGTTGAACTGTAGTTTCGCAGCGTCAACTGGTGGCTGGTTCGGGAAATAGTTTGTGTAAGTTCGTTGTAGTACTGAAGGATGAAGGCAAATAACGAATTAAGAATTTTTCTTTTTTGTAAAAAATCGATAATCCTCTCTTTATGATTTTTCATCAGAAAGACTCAACGCGCCCGCGAAAACCCATCCAGTAAATAAAAATGGACGAACAAGTGCGAGTCAAATCAAAACTTATGTTGTCATCGTCCCGAGCCGGAATTGGAAAAATGGCGCCCAAAGTCAAACGACGACAAAGAAATCAATTGTTCCCGATCAAACATGGCGGGAATGTGTGAACAACTGGATTCTTTTGTTGGTTATTTTAACACCAGGTAAACTTGTTTTTTAGGTTGTTTTTACAATTTTGGATCCAAGTTTGCACGTTTTTGTAGTTTTTAAATGCAATTTTGCTCGTTTTTGAAGTTTTAAAACGCAATTTTGCATGGTTTTGTGATTTTTAAATGCAATTTTGTTTGTTTTTAAAGTTTTAAGATCCAATTTTGCTTGTTTTTATAGCTTTTAAGATGCAATTTTGCTTATTTTTGTAGTTTTTAGCTGCAATTTTGCTTGTTTTTATAGTTTTTGATGCAATTTTACTTGTTTCTGTGGTTTTTAGAAGCTAGTTTGCTTGTTCATTTGCATTTTTGACTAGGAATAGGTATTTTTTATTTACATTTTCACTTTTAGTTGACTAGAAACAGACATGCAAACGTCACTGACATAATTTATGATGAGAATTTGCAGATGACATTAATTCACTGCATGAAATTTTTATTGCAATTTGACAGGAAAGAGAAAGAAAAAAAGAGAAGACAAAATTTTCATAGGATAATGTGGGGAAAGTAATTCGTTTTATCTGCAAATTAGACGTGGGTTGTTTGCTTTGCGGGTTAACCATCGATATTCCAGTGCGGTTGTGAAACGATGTAATGCAATCGCACATTCACAACCGAACTGGAATATGGATGGTTGGATTCCGCAGTGGTGAATTTTTATTGTTCCTGAATTTGTATTATTTTTAGGGTCGCCGTTTTGTAAAACGGGTCAAAAATGGATTTATGGAGTGGCTCGGAACGTACCGAGAATGATTTCGGTCGATTTTATTGCTGGGGAACGAACGAAATGGGAACTCAAATCGAACCATAGGATCGTAACTGTTGGTAATTATTTCTGGGTGCAAATTCCAGTACGGTTGTGAACAGATACGTCGTTCTCAACTATACTGGAACATCCGCTACATGGTTATTTTAGATATTTTGCTTTGTTTCTAGAGGTTCCCGATCCTGTAACGAATTGTACCGTGTACAATCGCACCTTATCGTCGTTATACGTCGAATGCCGTGCCGGAAACAATAGTGGTTTACCGCAACATTTCATATTATAGACGTTTTTGATTATTTAAACAAAAAAGTAATGGAAAATCTCGATAGATGTCGCTGCGCTCTGCGGTGTAAATTTAATTAATGATTCTTTATTCAGCTTAGATCTGCGTTAATGAGTCCTCGGCCGCTGTTTTATGTGAGTGGTTTGCAAGCACAAATGAGGCTTCGGTTGCATCTTTACGCGATAAATTCGAAAGGACGAAGTGATGTAACGGAAGTGAGTGCAGAAAATGCCCGGATGTTATTCTCAGTAGCAACCGAACTGGCGGCGGTAGTTTGCTAATATTTTTTATTATTTGTCTGTTATTTATTGATCTTTTTTTAAATGCTTGGGGTTTTTCACGTGAATTCCGATCAGGATTTTCCACCAGTTAATATAAAATGTTTAAAAACGAAGGTCAACGGCGAAATATTGAGTCAATTTTGCATAGGATCGACGCAGCACCATCAAGCGGCGTTTTTAGGTAATTTATTGAGTCACATGACGTGGGAAAATTTAAAAGTGAAACCAGTAAGTAAAGGAAATCTTATTTCTTAAGAAAAATATTTATTTTGTTTTTTTAGCTTCATATTTTTCTTCGAAAAAACATTTACAACATTGTAAACAGGTTAACCTGAATTTGAAAGTTGCGCGTAGTGCCGGTAGATGTCGGGGCGAACAGATTGCGCGCGCATTTTAGGCGTTAAAAATGGCGGTGCGAATAAGACTCGGTAGGTTTTTAGTTTTTCTATTTTTTTAAGATTTAGACAAGGTTTCAATTAAATTTTGCTATTTACGAGTAGGCGGGTAATACGATAAGTGCTTTGAAAAATTATTTGATGCGCCAAAGCGAAGAAAGATGAACGAAACATCCGAATGTTACCATCGTGATGAGAAAAGCACTGGAAACGAAAGTATACGTAAGGAATTTGCTTCTACTTGTTTTAATTTTAATTAACTAATTAATTAACTCTGGGTATGTTGTTGGTTGTTGAGGTAAAGTCCAATGCTGCCACCGACATCAGAAAGGAAAGTATAAATGAAATATTCGTTAACAACTACTTGTATTCTGGGATTTATGCCGTGGGTTAAAACAATGAAGGAAAGAAATTTCAATCTCTAAGCTGTGTCAACACTAGAGACTTCACCATTTCAAAACTTCTACCGCCATGTCCATACAAAGTGCGCTAAGCCAAGCCAATCCAAGTGAAAAAAGCTGGTTTTTATTTTGTCTTTTTTAAAATTTTTAAAACTAATACCGCCCGGATGAATAATTATGTTAGAATTTGGGCCAGAATTTATTGATTTATTCATTTATTGATAGGAATATTGACAGGAAACTTATCCGAGAGCGCGGAAAGACAAATTGACAAGAAAAACGAGACCGGAATTTCAGAAAGGAGTTGTTGAGCAGTGAAGTTCGGGGGCAGCGAATGAGATGTTTGAATTGGCGCTCCGATACTCTTTTTGGCAATACAATTGCAGGCATTTAGTCTTTTTCTTGTTTTGATTTGAAAGTTTAATTCAATTAGTTGTGTTCTACACCCCTAGAGGACTCTGTTATCAGTAAAGCGTTTGTTTTGGTCGTGCACAGTTGAAGAGGAGGACCACACAGTGCAACAATGTTGAATAGAATAAGTAAGTTGATCTATTTCATTATTATACTTAATAATTTTAATTTTTTTTATTTTATTGCGTTACACTAGGAAAAAAAATTCTTCACCCTATCGGTATTTGAATGTCTATTTTTTGGTTCATCCATGAAGTCGGAAAAATGTGGAGAAGTTTAGGGCTTCGGCTGATAGACCTTTGCCAAGGTGTATAAATATTAGTGCAAATGTTGACGGGTGATGACAAAATCCACTAAATGTCGCTAAAATGTTGCGGATAAATTTGGTGGGTTCAGAAAATGGAAATGATTCGATTTTTCATTATGAACAATTTTATTTTTTATTTAAATTTTTATTTTCCAGATTAAAGTTAGCCAACTCGGTGTCATCATCTCATCAAAGTTTATATAAAACTTAAAAATACAAATTAAAAATACAAAACAAAAATACAAACAAAAATACAAATTAAAAATACAAAACAAAAATACAAACAAAAATACAAATTAAAAATACAAATAAAAAAATAATAATACAACAAAAAATACAAAAATACAAATAAAAAATACAAACAAAACTACAAATAAAAAAATACAAACAAAACTACAAATAAAAAATACAAATAAAAAAATAATAATACAACAAAAAATACAAAAATACAAATAAAAAATACAAATACAAATACAAATAAAAAAATAATAATACAACAAAAAATACAAAAATACAAATAAAAAATAATAATACAACAAAAAATACAAAAATACAAATAAAAAAATAATAATACAACAAAAAATACAAAAATACAAATAAAAAATAATAATACAACAAAAAATACAAAAATACAAATAAAAAAATAATAATACAACAAAAAATACAAAAATACAAATAAAAAATAATAATACAACAAAAAATACAAAAATACAAATAAAAAAATAATAATACAACAAAAAATACAAAAATACAAATAAAAAATACAAACAAAACTACAAATAAAAAATACAAATAAAAAAATAATAATACAACAAAAAATACAAAAATACAAATAAAAAATACAAATACAAATACAAATAAAAAAATAATAATACAACAAAAAATACAAAAATACAAATAAAAAATAATAATACAACAAAAAATACAAAAATACAAATAAAAAAATAATAATACAACAAAAAATACAAAAATACAAATAAAAAATAATAATACAACAAAAAATACAAAAATACAAATAAAAAAATAATAATACAACAAAAAATACAAAAATACAAATACAAAATACAAATACAAATACAATACGGAGGAGGAAGTGGTCGAAGTGCAGGAGACGACTGAAGAAGATTTTGTCACGGAAGACGTTTCTACGGAGTTGACCATTAAGAAGAACCATTTAAGGAGACGGAGGAGAGTGTGGAGAGTTTTACATTGGTAAAGAAGGAGAAACCACAAATCGAAGGTTAGTTTGTATAATTACGCATTTTTATAATGTTTTATTTTAATTTAGGGAATTTTGTAGTTGAGCTTTGCTTATTGTAAAGATTATTTTTTCAGAAAAATCGTCCAAAACACTGAGCTGCTTTATGCGTAAATTGATTTAAATTATTGGTGTTAATTTTTTGATGAAATTTTTGCTGGTGTGGGCTTTAAAGCGTATTTAATGCAGTTCTGCAATTGTTTCTTTAATGCCAATTGCTCGCTTTTGTATGTTTGATGTTGATTTTTTGTGTCTTATATATTGGACAAGCAGATTTTCAACCACAGAAAGGCGAATCGAGTGAGAAACACTTGAAGAGGCAACACTTACTATACAGAAACCAAAGCCAATCACAGAACAAACAGTTGAAACCGAGATTAAGAAAGCTGTGGTTGAAGAAAAAGAGGAACCGGAAGCAAAAGAGCCGGAAGAAGGAAGCGTTACGGTCGTCAAAAAGGAGGAGGACACGACAGTTGTTGAAGATGGCGTAAAGAAAACGATTAAGAAGACGAAAATCATTGAAAAACCAAAGGAAGAAGGAGCCAAGGAAACTGCGACGACAGTCACGTTGAAGAAACCGGAAAAGGCAACGGTAGAGGAGGAAACTGTTGAAGAAACCAAAAGAAAAAGCAAAAGAAGAGGACAAACCGGAGGAAGATATACATTACGGGGTGACTTTGAAAAAGGCGGCTCCAAAACCGGAAGAGACCACTTTGACTATCAAGAGAGTGGTGGAAGAGAAACCACGAGTTGAGGAAGAAAATGACGAAGGAAGAAGTGGACGAAGTGCAGGAGACGACTGCGATCATTGAGAAAATGGAGCCGTAAAAACCTCAAGTTGCTGAGGTGACCGAAGAGGAAACGATTGAGGCTGCAATCACGTTGAAACCGGAGGAAAAACGTGTTGAGGAAACCGAATTAACGTTGAAAAAGGCGAGGAAAAAGAAGCGGCTGAAAGAAATGAGCGTGGAAAAGGTCGTTAAGAAAGTGGTGGCGGAAGAAGAGGTGAGTTTTAAATTGAAGAGGTTTCTGAAGTGAGTAAAACGATAGAGTTAAAACGTCCGGAGGAGGGTCCGAAAGAGATGAAACCGGACAAACAAGTTTTTTTTTGTTTTGTTTAATAATTAATTTTTTTTAATTTGTTTTGAAATAGTTGAATTTTATACCGGTGATGTTTTTTACGCCATTTGCAGTCATTTGCAGTAACGGATGAAGGAGAGTAGACTTTGAAAGCTGAAAATGATTCGGGGAAAATTGCGACGTCGGCCACGATCACCGTTCAAGGTAGTTTAATTGATTAATTTTGTTTTCTAATTTTTGATATCGTCGTTGTTCGAACCGAAGAAAGAAGCGGAGGGAATTCCACCGAAGTAAGTTTTTGGAGACATTCGACGATTTAGTACGGAGTTTGTGTTTGATTTGTTGTTTTGAATAAATGTAAATAATTTATTTTGACGGCAGATTGCACCTACAAACGGTACATTCAAATTAACTGCTAAAGTTTACGGTAAACCGACACTCGAGATGACTTGGTAACGTTTAAAGCAGTTTTCCAGATCGAACTGACCAAAGGCGGGCGACGGAGATCAAGTTGAGCGAGCACATTCAGTTGGCGATCGACGGCAAAACAAAACAAAGCAAAGCAAGGTGGGAGATTCGGTTTGCACCGCTAAGTTGACCGTAGAGGAAGCGACCAACCGTCGAGTTTACGGATAAGACCACGGCTCCCGAAGACACCGATGTCACTTTACAAGTTGAGCTGTCGCGGCCGGACGTGACCGTCAAGTGGACCAAGAACGGAAAGGAAGTTAAACCGGACAGAAGACATTCTATGTCGTCGGTCGAAAAGACCATCAGGAAACTCGTTATCAAGACGTTGGAGAATACACTTGCGTCGTCGGAAACGTGAAATCGAGCACGGAATTGAAAGTGGAATCTAAGATTTTGTTATTCTTTTTAATTTGTTTATATTTGTTTGTTTGCAGCTGTTGAATTGACACCGACCGTTGTTGCGTGTTGATTGAGGTGGAATTCGTTGGACAGATAAACCGACATCACCCGGAATAAGTCCAGAAGCGACGGATATCGACGGATATCGACGGGTATCGACGCACATTAAAGTGAAGAAATCAGTTTGTACGTTTTGGAGATTAAATTAATTAGAATCGAATAATTTTTATTGATTTTTTTCCCGTGTACTTTGAGCGGGCGAGCCTCCAAAGGTTATCGAAGAGCTGAAAGACGTGAGTTGTGGATTCAACGAGAAGGCGAAATTTGAATGTAAATTCACCGGTACCCCGACTCCACAAGTGAAATGGTAAATGAAGAAATTAGAGGACGCATTGCATCGATTTCAATGGATTTAATTCGATTTTAGGTTTAAAAAAGGGTAAGATTTGCCGTTGAAAAAGTAGTAGAAAGCGACGTTCGGGGGGGAAGCGAGATTTACGGGTTATCCGACATCCGTCATCCGTCATCCCAGTCAACTGTGCGATGGAATTTCGCAGTGTTTGGACGATTCGGACGAGAGGAAATGCGCTAATTTGTTCTATCGAGGCGAGAAATGGATGGATTTGAATTTTGATGAATTTTGATTTTTGCAGACGAATACCCGTGTTTGGTCGAGTCAATTCAAGTGCTCCGCGAATGGGACGGCAACGGGCCTGTGTGACGGCCATGCGGATTGCCCGAACGAAGAAGACGAACAAAACTGCCGCAGTATTTTTTTTTGTTGAAGTTTTAGTCGATTTTTATTTATTTATTTATTTTCAATTTTAGCTCCTCAAACTTGTCCATCGCCGAATCAAGTTACGTGCGACAACGATAAATGCATTCCTAACGTGTGGGTCTGCGATCGCGACGATGATTGCGGAGATAAATCCGACGAACCGAGCAATTGCAGTAAGATTTCGTGGATTAACGTGCGGAAAAAAGTTTTAAATTGATTTTTCTTTTTTTTAGCTGATCGGCAATGTCCGTCCAACCATTTTCGTTGCAAGTCGGGACGATGCATTCCAATGTCGTGGAAATGCGACGGCGATCACCACGTACTTGAAATGCGATAATAATCGCTGCATTCCCGGTCGCTGGCGCTGGCGCTGCTGCGATTACGACAACGACCGCGGAGATAATTCGGACGAAATTAATTAAAATTTAATTGGAATTAATTAACCGATTAATTGATTGATTTTTACTTAGCGGGACACCGGGGATAATTCCGACGAGAGGAATTGCGGAAAATGGATTAATGGATAAATAGATTAATTAATTAATTAATGCGCACATTTGTTGAATTGATTCATTGTGTTTGTAAACGACAGGTGTTTTGGACCAACCAACACTCCAAGGCCATTCTCAGCCACATCGTGCCCAACTTGACGCTCCAGAACGCCGCCAGTCGCTTGCGCCGAGTACGGAGACGGTCTTTCAAAGAGGTGGTCACGAAATCACGAATCTGATGGAACCGCGCAGCATCGCCGTCGATTGGGTCGGCAAACACATTTATTGGGTCGACTCTGGCGCCGGTAGTATCGGGATGGCAAATTTGGACGGATCGCAGAGGAAAACGTTGATTGCCGATTTATTGGACAAACCGCACGACGTCGTCGTTGCCCCCGAATCAAAGTCTGTTGAAAAATTTAATTTAATTTTAACGTTTAATTTTTTTTTAAATTTTTTTAAAATGGTGTGCCGATACCGGGTCGATCGGCCCACACTCACGCCGCGTTCGGCCGAAAACACCGCAGAAAAACGTGAAAAACAATTCTACTTTTATCTTTTCCTAGGTAATCGAATTGGCTATGAAATCGTACGCCGAAAAGACGCGGGAAGAATGGGTTTTTATCTGGCCGGGTCAGCCCACCCTGTGCATAAGTCAATACTACTGGACCGCGGACATCCACGAAGCCATCGCGGAAGGCCAAGCCGCTCTGGAGCGTTATCTGTCGGTCAATAACGACCAGATCGACAAAATAGTTCAATTAGTTGGCGGGAATCTGACGAAACAAGTGCGGACCACGCTCGGAGCGTTGGTGGTGCTCGATGTGCACGCCAGGCACGTGTTGGTGCTGATTGTGGCGGCGCAGATCACGAACGACAACGATTTCATGTGGTTGTTGCAACTGAGGTATTACTGGGAGGAAGAGAATGTGCTGACGCGCATGATCAACTCGTCTCTGAATTACGGCTACGAATATGTGGGAAACACGCCGCGCTTGGTGATCACGCCGCTCACCGATCGCTGTTACGGACTCTGTTTGGTGCGCTGCAGCTGTTTCTCGGCGGGGAAAACGGAAACGACCAAGGATTTGGCCAAGGCCATAGCTAATTATTGCGTCGTGTTTAACTGCTCGGACGGATTGGATTACATCGCGTTGGGCAAGTTCTTTAAGGTAAGGTTTCGGCATAGGCAAATCCAGTTTTTTTGGAGTGAAAATTCAATTTTTCGGACTGAAAATTCAATTTTTCGGACTGAAATAGTGAAAATTTAATTTTTTGAACTGAAAATTCAATTTTTTGGACTGAAAATTCAATTTTTTGGACTGAAAATTCTAAAAATTCAATTTTTTGGACTGAAAATTCTAAAAATTCAATTTTTTGGACTGAAAATTCTAAAAATTTAATTTTTTGGACTGAAAATTCTAAAAATTCAATTTTTTGGACTGAAAATGCATGTCTTCTGGCTCCGCCCCTGGTTTCGGCAGCTTTTGCTCGGCTTATTCGGCTTATTTTCTTTTTCCTCAAGGAATTGGCGTCTTGCGGTGCATGGGCTTGTTTCGACGAGTTCAATCGGATCGACCTGGAAGTGCTGTCGGTCGTGGCGCAACAAATCCTGACCATCCAACGCGGAATTATAGCCGGAGCAGACGAGATTCTGTTGGAGGGAACCATCATCCATTTAGACAAAGCGTGCGCCGTGTTTATCACGATGAACCCTGGCTACGCGGGACGCTCGGAGTTGCCGGATAACCTGAAGGCCCTTTTTCGACCCGTGGCCATGATGGTGCCGGACTACGCGTTGATTTCCGAGATCGTGCTCTATTCTTTTGGGTTTGATGTTGCGCTCAATCACCAATGTGAATCTACCCAATAAATTTTTAGCCATTGATTTGGCGCTGTTCAATGTGAGATGACAATTGTGCATAGTTTTGTATAAAATGTGCAAATTTTAATACAAAAATGTGCATTTAAATTGATTTAAATTACTTTTTCAAAGGGTATTACGTCGTATTTATTTCCCGGCATCATTTTACCGGAAACCGACTACTCGCAACTCAACCGAGCCGTCGGAGATAACTGCGAGAAAACGAATCTGCAGAACACCCAAGTGTTTGTAATGAAATGCCAACAGGTAAATACAAAACCCGATCAATTTTTTGTTTAACCCAAAATGACTAAAAACCCAACAAAACCTCTCACGTTCCAATCAGATCTACGAAATGATGATCGTCACCGTCAGGCACGGCTTCATGATAATCGGGCTGCCCATGGGTGGCAAAACGTGCGCTTACCGCACTCTGGCGACTGCGTTGGGCGACATGAACGAAAGAGTAAAAAAATTAAAAATGTCTAATTATTTTTTTTTTTTTCAGGGTGAAAACGACGAACAGAAGGTGCAGATCACGATCATCAATCCAAAAGCCATCACAATGGGTCAGTTGTACGGCCAATTCGATCCCATGACCCACGAATGGTCGGATGGAATCCGGATGGAATCCTAGCCGTCAGTTATCGCAATTTTGCCGTCTCGCCGGTACGCATTTGTTCCGTAAAGCGCCACGGTGTTACGGAAAATGATTCTCTTTAGACTCCGGATCGGAAATGGCTGATATTTGACGGTCCGGTCGACGCCATTTGGATCGAGAACGTGAACACGGTTTTGGACGACAATAAGAAATTGTGTTTGATGAGCGGGGAGATCATCCAGCTCGCTTCGACCACCAATTTGATCTTTGAGCCGATGGATTTGGAAGCGGCTTCACCCGCCACGGTGAATGATTCGTTGGTTTGAGTTGTTGGTTCGGGGTTTTTGATGGGAATTTTTAGGTGTCGCGATGCGGGATGATTTTTATGGAGTCGTCGTCGCTCGGGTGGCGGCCATTTTTGGCGTCGTGGCTGAATACGAATACGCTTCCGGAGCAAGTGAATGACGAGTTGCAGGAATATTACGTGAGGTTGTTCGAGCGGTTTGTGCCCATTTTGATGCAGTTTATTCGAAAAAGTGGAGCTAAAGTAATGGATTTGCGTTTGGTTTGGTTTGATTTTTTTTTAGGGTTAAATATTGGTTTTTGTGGCAGGAATTGGTTCAGTCTTCGGATTCCAACTTGGCGATGTCTTTGCGGAATTTGTTGGATTGTTTTTTAATTAAATTCAAAGACGAGAAATTCTCCAAACAAGTGACGGGAAAGGGGTTACAATAACTGTCGCGGAATGAATGAGCGCTTATTCAGTCCACGGCTGATCATTCCGCGCCTGTTCAGTCGTGGTAATGAGAATTCCGCGCTCAGGCAATTCCAGAACTGAATAAGCGCGGAATTCTCTGCAGCACACCATTCCGCGCTTATTCAGTTCTTGAATTGCCTGAGCGCGGAATGGTGTGCTGTAGAGAATTCCGCGCTTATTCAGTTCTGGAATTGCAAGAACTGAATAAGCGCGGAATGGTGTTCTGTAGGAGACGGGAGGGGGCTTCACTGCAATGCGCGTTTGTTTAATTTTCGTCGTAATTTGCTGATTTCTTCCTTTTAACTAAATTTAATGAGAAATATAACGACGCCAACGTTTTCAGCGGCAGATTACACATAGGATTCATGTGTTAAATATTCATAAAGGTCAATTTTGGAAATTAGTCTTTTTTTTAAATTTCAAAATTAAATTCTATTTTGGTCACGGCTTCCGCCAGGTAAAGCTCTAGTTTGTTTACAATTCGTGGTCAATCGAAATTCAAAATGAAAATGGTGAACATGACATAAATCACCGATTTTTTACAGAAAAAATGACTACCGTATTTTATCAATTAAGAGCTGCGGCTCTTATTCAAAACTGCAATTTGTGTTAGCAATTACAATTTCGGTTTTCAAACATGCTGGTGGCGCCCAGATCGTGTCGTTAAACAAACATTTTTCAAGTGTGAGAACGTTTATCCAACGGACTTTCAACGTGGGAATACGTACGAATACGTACGTATATTCAGCGGTGGATTGGTTTTGTACCTGTTCGTATTGTCCGCCGCAATAATCAAAAATAAACCCCAATTCAATGTCAATTCCGCGTTTATTCAGTTGCAATTATTTACCAATTCCGCGCTTATTCAGTTTGCAATCATTTACCAATTCCGCGCTTATTCAGTTTGCAATCATTTACCAATTCCGCGCTTATTCAGTTTGCAATCATTTACCAATTCCGCGCTTATTCAGTTAACAATGTTTACATTCCTCACTTATTCAACAATTGACTTCAAAATTCCGCTTCATTTCGCGTTAGATCAGTTTACTGAAAACGGGTCTGTGAAAAAAAAAATTATTCCGCGCCAATTCATTTCGCGCCAGTTATGAAACCCCCGGGAAAGGAAGTGAAAACATACTGCGAAGTAATTAAGTTGAGATTTTCAAATTTGTCACTTTTTAATAGCTTTTTTTCTGCATTTTCCCCTTTTTTTCTGCATTTTTCACTTTTTAATCGCATTTTTCTGCATTTTTCACTTTTTAATCGCATTTTTCTGCATTTTTCGCATTTTTCTGCATTTTTCACTTTTTAATCGCTTTTTTCTGCATTTTTCGCATTTTTCAGCATTTTTCACTTTTTAATCGCTTTTTTCTGCATTTTTATTTGCCAGGGCGCCTTTTGGTTTTCCCTCACTTGGTCTATCGGAGCCACACTCGACTCAAACGGCCGGGATCATTTCAATCTCCTGTTTAAGGAGATCCAGAAGGTACATCAAAGAATTTAACTTTTAAAATGTTTTAAATTTTTTTTTTTTAAATTGTAAATTTAGGGGCCGTTATCGGACAAAACGAAAAAGAAGTATGCGTTGCTCGACTGGGTTCCGGCACCTCCGGACGTGTACGAGATGACCATGCCGGACGAAGGGACAATCTACGATTACAAATTTGTCCGCGAAGACCGTCCGTGCAGATGGCAGCACTGGAACGAAACGATATTGGACACGCCTCCGATCGCACCGGAAGCCCAAATCCAAAACATAATCATCCCAACCGCCGAAACCGCTCGATGCACGGAACTACTCAAGCTATTAGTCTTCAACCAGAAACCCGTTCTGCTCCTCGGACCGACGGGCACCGGCAAATCCGTCTACGTAACCGTAAAAACGGAAATTAAAAATACAGAAATTGCAAACAATTAATTAATTAATTAATATTTCTAGGAATTTCTATTGAAACGTTTGAATCAAAACTTGTTCCGACCACTCATCATCAATTTCTCGGCGCAAACGAGCGCGAATCAGACGCAGGACATAATAATGATCAAACTGGACAAACGGCGGAAAGGCGTGTTCGGGCCCCCGATGGGCAAAAAAGTGATCATCTTCGTGGACGACCTCAACATGCCCGTGCGCGAGACGTACGGCGCGCAACCGCCCATCGAAATACTCAGGCAGTGGCTCAACCATTGGAATTGGTACGACCGGAAGGAGGTCATCGCCATGGGGCCGCCGGGCGGCGGGCGCAATCCGGTCACGCCGCGGTTTCTGCGCCGTTTTAACCAAATCACGTGATGATGACCATTTTTAAGAGCATCATGAGGTGGCATTTGGACACCAAGTAATTAATTTAATTTAATTTAATTTAATTTAATTTAAATTTTAATTTAATTAATTTTTTTGTTTGTAATTTAATTTAATTGATTTTTTGTTTGTAGGGGTTTTAGTAAGGAATTTAATCCGGCTAAGGATCAGCTGATTGAAGCGACGCCCACGAAGTCTCACTACCTGTTTAATTTGCGAGATTTTACGAGAGTGATGCAGGGCGTTCTGTTTTCCGTTCCGGAGACGATGAAAAATTTGGACGCGATGAAACGACTGTGGGTACACGAGGTGTTTGTCTCCCGTTGATAGAGAAATGAGAAATTTGTTTTTATGTTTACTCATTCTTATGTTTTGTATTTTTTAGATTATGCGCGTTTATTATGACCGAGCGAGCATGGCTTTTCTCCTGCATCTACCAAGTGAGCCAGGACAGACTAGAAATTGATTTGAGCGAACTCTGCTCGCGGTTTGTCACGGCCGAGGATGATGGAGTGGTAAACACAACCAACAAGCAACAAGCAACAAGCAACCCCTGATACTTCGCTGCAGAGCAAAGTACAGTATTACAGTGAAGCATCAGAAATATTTTTTTTAAAAAATTTCTTTGATTTTTAGATCGTGGAGAACGATTTGCGAAGTTTGATGTGCTGCGATTTCGCGGAAAAAGGGAACAACCGATATTACTCGGAAGTTGTGGATTTGCACGCGTTGCGAGTGGTGGCCGAGGGGTACTTGAACGACTTCAACAGTCAGAGCAAGAAGCCGATGCGATTGGTTCTTTTCAAGTAAATTGAAGCGAGAGGTTGGAAATGTGATTTGAAATGCGATTTTGTGTTTTGGCAGATTTGCGATCGAACATTTGTGTCGCATCGCTCGCGTCGTCAAGCAGCCGAGCGGGCATGCGCTGCTGGTGGGCGTCGGCGGGTCCGGCAGGCAATCGCTGACGCGTCTGGCGTCTGGCGCACATAATGGAATACGACGTGTTCCAGATCGAAATCACGAAAACGTACTCGATGGTTGAGTGGCGCGATGACATGAAGCACCTCCTGCAAAAGTCCACTTATACGGAACAACATATGGCGTTCCTTTTCACCGACACTTTGGATGTTTGTTGGAGAATTTATCTTTTTTTCTCTCGCTAGCTCTTCGCAATTGTTCCGAAATGATCATCGACGACATTGTCGTGAATAGTATGATCTGCGATGGACACAACGATTGCTGGGATCGATCCGACGAACAAGATTGTTTCACGGGTTCGTAACGGCTCGAATCGAAATCAATGAATGCGTGGTTGATTTTTTGTTTTGTTTTTTTGAAGCTGGGTCAACTACGTGTCCGGCAAATGCGCTTTAGTGTCGGAACGGGCGTTGTATACCCGTTAATTGGCGGTGCGATCGCGACGACGATTGCAACGATGCGGAAAACGGAGGCTTGAGCTCGGATGAACAGAATTGCAGTAATTTAATTTCGATTTAATTTTGTGTTTTAAATTTTTTTTTTTTCAGAATACACGTGCAGACCGGACCAATTTAGATGTAATTCGCCGAATTGCATCCCCGCCACCAAACGAACGCATGAATAATGCAACAAATAGCAAAGAAAAGAAAAGAACTGCGCAATACTGTATGCCATCAATGTCAATCACCAATCACCAAGCGCGGTGCTCGTGTCCACTTTTGCATTTGCCATTTTGACCTAATTGAACAAATTTAATTTTTTTAAATTCTAGCAAAGAAGAAAAATAATGCAATATCACAGTGGATACGGCTGGAATGTGCAAGATGGCGCCTTCTATCGCCAGCGGATTGAGTCATTTGCGTATGGAAATTGTGGGGACTCAATTCGGGGTAATGAGGAAATGTGGGGAAAAGTGGATTTTTTTGGTAGATTTTCATTTTTTTGCGTTTTATTTTCATTTTTTTAAGGGAAACCCGTCATTGCTCATCGCGATTTGAAATTGTACCTGTGTCATCGCTGATTTGGGGCTTGCCGTCCGCCATGATGCTGCTACGGACACCGTTGATATCCTGCCAAGGTTTTGTGCTGCAGAGTAATTGCTTCGGAATTTTATGGCCATGTGGATGGATAGCTGTTTTCGTTTGTTGTTTTTTGTTTGTTTTTTCATGTTTTTGCTTTATCGTTTCAGACACTTCGAATGCGGTGTTAGTGCCGTCTCCTGCGGGTCCGTGAATGTTGGAAGTGCACGTGGATTGATCATTGTTGTGGGGCCCCGCGCGCGAGTGCTTGAAAGTAGTGTCGATATATGTGCAGATACAATACAAATTAAAAATACAAATAAAAAAATACAAATAAACAAATACAAATACAAAAATACAAAACAAAAATACAAATAAAAAAATACAAATAAAAAAATATAAAACAAAAATACAAATAAAAAAATACAAATAAAAAAATACAAAAAAACAACAAAAAATACAAAAATACATAAATACAAATAAAAACTAATAAACATCTAATAAATCGTGTTTTTCGGAGATCTTGCAAAAAAAAAAAAAATAAACATAGGTGTTGCACAGGTGTTGCATAAGTGTTGCATTAGTGTTGCATAAGTGTTGCATAGGTGTTTCTAAGTGTTGCATAGGTGTTGCAAAGTATTGCATAGATGTTGCAATGGTTGTATAGGTATTGCATAAGTGTTGCATAGGTGTTTCTAAGTGTTGCTTGGGTGTTGCATAGGTATTGCATAGGTGTTGTATAGTGTTGCTTAGATGTTGCATGGGTGTTGTATAGTGTCAAGTGTTGTATAGGTTTTGTATAGAAAACCAACTGCTCGAGCTTGGAATTGGGTTGCATTCCGTTTCACTTCACGTGCGACAATATGGCCGAATGTCTGGACAGCAGCGACGAGGAACTCACTTTTTGCGGTAAATTCAAAATAAATGTTTTTTTATTGAGATTAATTTATTTGAAAGCAGCCACGCGGTCGTGTCGAGACTCGAGAGGGTTATTATGATTGCACACAACAATCGCTGCGTGTTGCGAGGGAAAATGTGCAACGAGGAAGACGATTGTGGCGATTTTAGCGGCGAATACAATTGCACTTGTTCGGACGATCAGTTCATGTGCATCAACAAGGCGCATCGTTGCGATTTTGACCCCGACTGTCCCGACGTGAGCGACGAAATAGATTGCCGTAAGCTTTGCCCGATCGGTTTTGATGTTTGTTCGAAAATTAATCCGTTTTTCTCTCGCTAGCCCCTCGCAATTGTTCCGAAATGATCATCGACTACATTGTCGTAAATAGTAATTGCGACCACACGACCGCATGCATTCATCGTCACTGGATCTGCGATGGATGCAACGATTGCTGGGATCGATCTGACGAACAAGATTGTCCCACGGGTTCGTAATGGCTCGAATCGAAATAAATAAATAAATGCGTGGTTAATGTTTTTTTTTTAGGTTGGGTCAACCACGTGTCTGGCAAATGCGTTCCAGTGTCGGAATGGGCGTTGTACACCCGACGACAGTGATGCAGAAAGCGGAGGCTTGAGTTCGGATGAACAGAATTGCAGAAATCTAATTTTGATTTAATTTTTTTTTTTGAAAAATTGTTTATTTTGTATTTTTTAAGAATACATACATGCAGACCGGACCGGACCGGACCGAACCGATTGGGGCGACCGTCCGCACATTGGCAAAGCGGGCGTGGACGGAAGTCCACTCACGAGCGCTCGTAACGAAGGAGGAAGTGGTCGAACTGCAGGAGACGACTGCGATGATTAAGAAAATGGAGGCACAAAAACCGAGGAAACCGAATTAACGATCAAAAGAAGGTGCAGAAAGAAACGGCCAAAGAAATGAGAGAACCAAAAACGATTCAAAAGGTGAAGAAAGTAACGGAGAATAAAAGCCAAAACGAATAACAACCGAAGTAAAAATTGAGAAATTGAGCGGTTTTGTTACTGAAGAGGAAGAAAAGAGTTAAGTAAAGCAGAAGAAATTGCCGACAGAAGAAGCGAAGCGGCGAAGACAATATTCTCCATGCAAGAGAGTTTGAATGTATGTTGTTGAAATTGATAGTATGCTGAACGATTTCACTTGACGGTTTCTCAGGTGGAGTCGTCGTTTAAAGATTTAACAGAGTATTGCGATTTTCTTGCGTAGGGAAGCAATAGAGGTAGGGCAAATTATTGCTGACATTTGTGTGGGTGAATTTGATAGAAAATGAGTTGCAAAATCAATGAGATGTTGCGAAAGGTGAAATTGTTGCTCACAGCTTTCACCGTTTCAGATTGCGAGATGGAAATATTTTGTTGAGAAAGAAATCGTTTCAGAAAGCGAACAGAAGGTTTTTAAACAAATGTATTCACCTGCAGAATCGAAAGCCAAAGATAGATAGGGTGAGAAAGTAAAGCTAAAGTTGAAGCAGAGGCCATTGAGATAGATAGATGTCCGAAATTGTAGATGTACTGCAACATTTGGATCTCTGCCATAGTAATATAAGACAAATTAAAAAATATGAATCGTGGCCATTCTGGGAATTGTTTTGGAAGAAGGTGAAGGAAGCCGCACCAAAGAACTTTCAACAAAGTAAGTCGGAAAAACAAAAGACTAAATTTCTGGTTCGAAGAGTGTCTGTCTGACATTTATTTGTATGTTTGTAGTTTGTGCATCAGGATTAGTTTGCTTTTCTGCTTCTTCAAATGGACCAGAGAGGTGGAATTTGATGTTTACATACATTCAGTACTTTGTTTAATAGTTTTTAATTTGACACATTTCTCTCGTGGACAGATAACACGAATAATTTAACCAAATAGAAAGTTTTATATCTCGGATCATTTTAAATGGGAACGTTGCTGCGGATACTTTCTACTACGTGAATGAATTGTATGTTATGTTCTTATCTTTCGTTGTATCTCTGTATTTAGCGGTTTACTGGTCGCTTATGTGTTCTTCGAGAGAGTTAGCAGAACGGGATATAATTGAGTTTCATCGATATTTAAGGTAAATGCATTTATAAAGTGTAATTTTAATTTAATTTAATGTTGGTTTGGTTTTTTTTTAGTCTCATGCACAAACAAATCGAATAATTCCATTTGATATCCATTCAAGTGTATTGTTGAGGAGAGTCATAAGTGCTTGGAATAATGACTGGATACGTGTTAGCTTTAAAGAACGAGATGTCGTCTTTTACGAATGAGGTAAAATCATTTCTTTGATAGAAAGTGGCAATACTTGGGTGGGTGGTTGGCACTGTGTTGACCATGAGCGTGCTGTTTGGATTTAGCGAGTTTATTTCGAGTGGCACCAGTACGTCGATAGCGGAAAGATGTTTGTACTGCGATCGAGGACTGTCTCGGAAAGTAAAAAGTTTGTTTTAGGATTCGTTGATTTACATTTGTTCGGGAGAGCATTAGTTCCATTAGGAAGATTAACTTATTGCGCTTATGCTATAATATGTTAATGTTTTCTGCATCGAGGGGGCAGAGTACATTTAGTTCTATTTGGATAGTAGTGAGCAGTTTATTTTTGTTCTAATTGCTCTTATTTATTCTTTATCTTTATTTTAGATATTTTTTTGAATATGAGGCCAGAGCTGAGGAAGATGAACATCTTGAAGCATGAAGAAATTAAACGTTTATTAATATTAATATTAGATTGTGTTAGTTGTAAAATAACTAGGGTATTTAGTTTATATTATTGTTTTTTTAAAATTTATTTAAAAAGTTTTTGAAATGTAGATTTTCAATATCTTATGTAGATTGTCTGATCGTAGATCTTATTTATTTTAACAAATTTATAGCATTGAATAATTGCTGTTAAATGCGTGTGTAACTTAGAATGGATGTGTGGTTTGAATATTGTAGCATGAACTGTTGGTCTTAATTAAGCTTAAATAAATTAAAACAGTTTAAGTTTTTTAATTGTTCATGTGCCGCATCGGTACGTGCATCAACAAGGCGCATCGTTGCGATTTTGACCCCGACTGTCCCGACGTGAGCGACGAAATGGATTGCCGTAAGCTTTGCCCGATCGGTTTTGATGTTTGCTCGAAAATTAATCCGTTTTTCTCTCGCTAGCCTCTCGCAATTGTTCCGAAATGATCATCGGCGACAATTGTGACCACACGACCGCATGCATTCATCGTCACTGGATCTGCGATGGACACAACGATTGCTGGGATCGATCTTACGGGTTCGTAATGGCTCTAATCGATATAAATGAATGTTTTGAGGTTGGGTCAACCACGTTTCTGGCAAATGCGTTCCAGTGTCGGAACGGGCGTTGTACACCCGACGACAGTGATGCAGAAAACGGAGGCTTGAGTTCGGATGAACAGAATTGCAGAAATTTAATTTTGATTTAATTTTTTAAGAACACACATGCAGACCGGACCAATTTAGATGTAATTCGTCAACTTGCATTCCCGCCATCTGGAGGTGCGATCGCCCTCTCTCTTTTAAGTTTAAATTTAATGCATGTGCTTTCTGTATTAACTTTTTACATTAAAGTTAATATAATTTTACCATGTTTATTATTTTCTTTGTTTTTGTGTGTTGTTGGAATTCCACTTGATATTTTTATTAAATTAAATGAATTTAATGTTTTTATTTTTGTTTAGTTTGTTCTTTTATATATATATTCTACAGGAGCCCAGGATTTAAAGTCAGGCGACAAAAAATGGCTAAAAATGGTCGTTTTTCTTAAAAAATGGCCAATTTTAGCCATTTTTATTGGTAAAAATAACCATTTTCATCATCGAAACGTTACAAGTTGTAACGTTTCAATGACGTTTTTTAACGGAACCGGTTATTTTGAAAATTCCCGCTTCCCGGTACTGTTATTTCTCACTGCTTCTTGTTGCACATCCTTTATCTATCTAATCCTACTACTTGTTATATATTAATTAATATGCAAGAAACTTTAGAAAAGAGAAGATAACACATTATATTAAATAACAACTAACCTTATATATATATCCTAGAGTGTCCTGGATTCGAACTCGGGCATGCAACATCACTAGAACTGACCATCTATACCTCTGAGCCACAAGTCCTTGTTAGAAATCTTCTCTCTAATTTCCTTACTTGTAAGATTCTTCTAAGATTCTTCTAAGATTCTTAGATTTTAAAATGGTAGGAACTTTACAGATGTTCTTGTGGCTCTGTCGGTTTGGCTTCGGTCTTTAAACTCAAGCATCGTGTGTTCGAATCCAAGTTAGGACGTCGATTTTCTCTTTTTCTTTTTTAATTAGTTCTTCCCTATAGTAAATACAAGTAGGGATATTAGATGTAAGATTTTTAGATTTCTAACAGTTTTTTTAAAAAAAAAAAAAAAAAAAAAAAAAAGTGCACTAGAATTAAATAAAAGATATAATAAGGAGTAGTGGCTCAGTGGTATCGGTAGTTGGTTCTGGAGATGTTATTTCCGAGTTCAAATCCAGGACTCTCTAGAATACGTGTAAAATTATTTTATACATTATTATCTTCTATTTTCTAGTAGTTTCTTACACTCTAATATATAAGAAAGAGAATTAAATCAAAGAGACACAGTGAGGAGTAGTAGCTTAGAGGTCTAGGTGTCTAGTAGGGCAGTATTCTAGATGTTGTGTGTCTGAGTTCAAATCCAGAACTGTTCTGAATACAAGTATAAAATTATTTAAGGACATTTTATTCTCTATTTTCTAATAGTTTAAATAAGTTAAATGTATAAATAGGTGAATTAAACGTAGGATTTATATAGAAGAGCAGTGGCTCGATGGCTAGAGTGCTCAGTGGACACAAGTTCTGGATGTTATGTGTCTGAGTTCAAGTCCAGAACGATTCTGAATACAAGTGTAAAATTATTTAAGGACATTTTATTCTCTATTTTCTAGTAGTTTAAATAAGTTAAATATATAAATAAGAGAATTAAACGTAGAATTTATGTAGAGGAGCGGTGGCTCGATGGCTAGAGTGCCCAGTGTTATTGGACTCTATCTCGGTGGACACAAGTTCTGGTTCAACGCCCGGAAAGTCTATACCGAGTAAGAAAAAAATATACTGGAAACTTTCAAAAGTCAAAATTCGAGCCAACAATCCAAAACCGCGCAGCGGCGCGCAGCGGCGAGCAGCGGCGAGCAGCGGCGAGCAGCGTCGAGCAGCGTCGCGCAGCGTCGCGCATCGACGCGCTCATCTGCGGACTCTGCGAGCGAAGCGAGCGAAGCGAGCTTAATATCTAAACACTAACGAAATTAGTTAAAATAATATAGGAATATATTTTCCTCGGAATTGCGCCTGCGGCGCAATTCCTCGGACATTTTATTTCTTTTTTTTTTTTAATAAAATCACAACACTAAGCACAACGCTGAACACCACACGAGGCACCACACGAGGCACGACGCAAAGCACGACGCGAGGAACGACGCTGGACACAACGCGAGGCACGACGCGAGGCACGACGCTGGGCACGACACTGGACACGACGCGAGGCACGACGCTGGGCACGACACTGGGAACGACGCAAAACACGACGCTGGGCACGACGCGAAACACGACGCTAGGCACGACGCAAAACACGACGCGAAACACGACGCTAAGCACGAGCCATGACGGAAAGAAATAAGAGACGACAGAAGAAAGAAAGGAATACAAGACAAAAAAGAAACCACAAGCCAAGAAAGGAAAAGACGCACGACGCAAGAGAGAAAGAAAGGCACGACGCAACAATAGAGGAAACGAAGAGACACGACGAGAAGAGAAAAGCAGAGAAACAACAGAAGAAAAACGATGAAACGATCGGAATTGCGTATTTTTCAGAATTCCCAGTTTTAAAATTAACATAATCGAAACCAGATAACACAACCTAATCAAGGTCAAACAACTCAACCTAATCTGACCTAACCTAACCTAACAATGGCAAACATTGGAGCAGATGTAAACAAGAGTCAAATAAACGACAAATAAAAATACAATACAAAATAAAATAAATACAATATTTATTAACAAAAAAAAAATTTATTTAAAACTTTACTAACAAGAATATACTACATAATAATAACAAATATAAAAAATTCATTTTCATAAAAAAAAAAATTAAAGAGAAAAGAAACGAGCGAATGAAGAGAAACGAAAAGAATGAAAAGAGAAAAAAAACAACAACGAATGAAAGAAGAGAAAAGAAACGGATGAGAGAAGAAAATCAACAAATGAAAGAAGAAAAAGAACAAGTGAAAGATAAAAAACAACGAGTGAAAAGAAAAACAACGAGTAACAAAGAGAAGAGAAAAGAAACGAGTAAGAGAAGGAAAAAGAGACGAGTGAGAGAAGAGAGAAGAAAAACGAGAGAAAGAATAAAACTAGAATAAAAACACAAGAAGGGACCTTAAAAGATCATACACACGAGATAACGTGACGAAATAGAAAAGAATAAATCATAACAGGAAAAAAAAACATAAAAGGATAGAGAATACAATACGAGGATAGAAAAAATAATGACAAAAAGAAAGCAAATGAAATAAAGAACAGACAACACAAAAAAAAAACGCGACGAAATAAAAACCACGAGAAAGAATAGAAGACGAATGAAGCGAGAAACAACGAAAAATAAAAGAGGAAATTTGTTTAAGCATAACAAAATACGAATAAAATAGTACTTAGTAAGACGATGTAGAGGTGACGGCCAATCCAGCAATTATTTAGCCAAAACTTAACGTCGAGATGGTGGCAAAAGTTCCATCGTACGATCTACACGTAAACCTCGGAGGTGGGTGACTCGAAGCGATGCATCGTAGAGAGAAAAAAGCAGCGAAACTGTCTTGGACGTCGAGTCTTTACCGTTCCTAAAAGCAGAAAAGTGACAAAAAATAAAATAAAATAAAACAAAGATATCCTTAGAAATACATGAAAAAGAAATTGCCAATTCTAAAATTACATAACAAATATAATTTCTAAGATTTCAACGTCGTTTTACCCGATAAGTTGTTTGCAAAAATTTTAGATTTAAAACTAATAATTTTCAATAATTGTCTTTGTCTAAATGTTCGAAATAAAATTAAGATATCCTCAAATTCGTTACGTCGAACGTCGGAATTGGCTTCAATCACTCTAAACACGCAGTTAACTCGATTATAAATATGTTTTCTATCGTTAAAAGGGGTATATATGAAATAAACTCACCTGAGCACGGAATTTTAGGCGTAGAATTCAAACTCACGTCGCAAATTTAGCCTACTCTTCTAGAAAACCGACGAAGCAAGCTGAAACGCGCGTGCGCAGAGTTAATAACTTTACAGCCAATCAAAACGGTTCCAATATTTATATGCAAATATATTTAAATTTTTTTCTTCTTCCTTTCTTTCAACAAATTTCTATTACAAATGACAAATTAAGAAAGAATTTAGATAAATATCAAACAATTCGTTAATGTCTAAAACAATTTAAAGGATAAAAATCTTTGTAAAAAATAAAGTTTTTATATACATCGAGAATAGATTGTTTATTATCCCGAAAACGCGTACGACGAAATAAGAATTCCAAAAAAAAAATATCTAAAATAAAGATAAAGAATAAATAACAGCAATTAGAACAAAAATAAACTACTCACAACTATCCAAATAGAACTAAATGTACTCACACGTATCCAGTCATGACTCTCCTCAACAATACGCTTGCGTGTATATCAAATGGAAGTCTTCGATTTGTTTGTGCATGAGACTAAAAAAAAAACCAAACCAACATTAAATTATAATGAAAATTAATATAAAAGTAATTGTAATCGATTGAAAAAATGATTCCCAATCCCAAAATTAGTTTTAGTTTGTATCCAGACAATAGTCAAGTTTTAATCGTTTCATGCCGAAATGTAAAACTAAATTGAACACAAAGTACAAGATTATTCAAGCAATAAAGTATAATTGCAAAAATATATTTTAACCAAATTTTGTACAATGTTTCAGTTAAATTTCACTATGCTCACTCTATCGAGTTAAGTTTGATGGTTTGATACCAATTCTCTTTGCAAAATTCAGACATTTCTACAACCAAACAGCAACAATGCCAATTATAAATGCATAAACAGGAGTGACTCAACAATTATAATTGCTTAAAATTAAAATTACACTTTATAAATGAATTTACCTTAAATATCGATGAAACCCAATTATATTCCGTTCTGCTAACACTCTCGAAGAACACATAAGCGACCAGTAAACCGCTAAATACAGAGATACAACTTACGATAAGAACGTAACATACAATTCATTCATTCAATTCATTACCTCATCTAATAGAAAGTATCCGCAGCAACTTTCTTTCAATTTCTCGAAATTATTCGTGTTATCTGTCCACGAGAGAAATGTGTCAAATTAAAAACTATTAAACAAAGTACTGAATGTATGTAAACATCAAATTCCACCTCTCTGGTCCGTTGACAACAATGTGCAGTCGTTTGAAAAAGCAGAAAAGCAAACTAATCCTGATGCACAAACTACAAACATACAAATAAATGTGAGACACTCTTTCGAACCAGAAATTTAGTCTTTTGTTTTTCCGACTTACTTTGTTGAAAGTTCTTTGGTGCGGCTTCCTTCACCTTCTTCCAAAACAATTCCCAGAATGGCCACGATTCATATTTTTTAATTTGTCTTATATTACTATGGCAGAGATCCAAATGTTGCAGTGATGCGTTTTGGCAACACACACAAGTAACTTTCGCATTCTGGTTAATACAGATCTATAGCAAAATTCAAGTTTAAGCAAAATGTATTCAAAATGTATTTAAAGTACACTTACAAAGTGATTATTTCTCCAACTGAACACGCCGATGGTACGCAAACTCCTGTACTAACTGTAGAGTTGGATAAATATAAATGAAAATCCTAAAAAGAAAAAAGAAATTTTAGTTCATCTGTAATTGGAAAATTGAAACCAGTCTTATTCAAAGTTATTTAGGAGAAAATTCCCCAATTCATTATGCAAACTTGATTAATTCGTATGAAAAATGTCAATTTGACCCCAATAATTTAATATCGTTATAAAAGTAACGGAAAATATCAGATAAACTCAAATCCTAATCATTGAGATGTAGAAAATAGAGTATACAGCAAAGCTTGCATAATCTTTACAAAAACGTACTATTTACCTGAATGCTTTTAGTATTATTCCGTTAAAAGAATACATTTCCTTGTTGAATGCCAGCAGGAAGCATATCCATTGAATCCCCACACTGAAACCCTATTTAATAAATAAATATTTACCACAACAAAAATTAATAAATAAAAATAAATATCTTACTTTGAAAACCCCATATCACGCAAATACGAAGGCAGAAAAACTTAAGCCTTTCATCGAAAGCGTCGCAACCCGAATACGTAGCGAGTTAGTTGTTCACCCGCCGCATTCAAACAAAGAGAAATTGCCAATTGTTGCCGTCCATTTATTTTAGTGCTTGCAAAATAAAATTAATGATATTTAACAAACAAAAAAATTAAAATATACTACCGAGACACCAATAATAACGAAGCTAGCTGAAACGCAGAGTTAATAACTTTACAGCCAATCAAAACGGTTCCAATATTTATATGCAAATATATTTAAATTTTTTTTTTTTCCTTTTCCTTCAACAAATAGAAAAAATATAAATCACTTTTTCAAAAATATAAAAAAAAAATCAAAAATATAAATCACTTTTTCAGTATTTTTAACTCACAACTGTGACGGACTACGATATACTATTAGACAGCGTTTCCTTGCACGATGAGGGAGGGACCCGGTTGCTGGTCCTTCGGAGGCGATACTCCCAAAGGAATATCCGGATTGGTTAATTGTTTGATTTGATGCATCACTCCTGATTTGAAAAAAAATAAATAAATATATATAAATTTGCATTTAACATAGAAATGTGCATTTCTCGTTGCTTACCTTCTCGCCGAAAGTACACTCCAAAGATATCGGGCAACTTTTGCATCAAAACGTCGGCTAATTGCTAAATACAATCTTTAAATCGTGAGATGACATCATGACAGCAATGTGACTTGATACTTGCTGATTCTTCAATACATCTTTTAGAAGTTCTGAATTAGCAAAGAATACCATTTATGCCTAACTGCTGGACCAGTCTGTTCGGAGATACAAAAATAAGAAAGCTGACGATACGCTTGACACAATTGTAACTCTCAGATGAGCTGTAAACCATGTAAACCTCATATAAAACTGCAAACAACGATTTTATAAACGATATTGCCAATTCCCTGTCGTCTTGCAAACAGTCTATTCGAGAATCATTACTCCGTAAACTGGAATTTGATGCTACAAAACAAAACAAAAATTCATTAGACCCACCTACATTTTTTACAACCATTTTTTTGAATCATTACCAGAACTAACTAACTCCAAGATGATTGATTAACTCGCCTTTGTACATTGTACATTGTACCGGTGTCCTCATTGATTTGCTGCATGGAATTAAAATAAATCAATTGTATAGGTTCGTATGGCCCATTGTAGAAAAGCGGATTTCGTCTTATTCAAAGCAAATAAACGTTTCTATACTGCAAACAAAGGTCCACCCAAACCACCTTACCTCTATTATCTTGCTATCAATGCTTGTGTATGGGTAAAGCCATAAGCCCCTGTCTATCATCTCTCC
This sequence comes from Strigamia acuminata, assembly GCA_949358305.1. NCBI lineage: Eukaryota > Metazoa > Arthropoda > Chilopoda > Geophilomorpha > Linotaeniidae > Strigamia > Strigamia acuminata. The sequence continues at coordinate 11,046,942 of OX442320.1, forward strand.
ATTGCCAGATGACCGCATCAGTGGGAAGTCGAGGCATCAATTCCCTACGCAAATTCACTCCATTGTAACTACAATTACCCAATTAAAGATGTGATTTCGTAAAGCTCCTGCGGGCTCTTTATACTCGTTTCCGAAGACCCCATGAGCAAGTAGCACAACGTATCTGCAATATCTAATCAAAAAAAAGTTATTCACACTCACGTAATATCATTTTATTTTCAAAGAGATTAATTAATTAATACTTTGTTTGTGCAGTTTGACGGCCAACTCGGGACACTTGGCACACATCAACGACAACATGCGTACAGGTATTACCATTATGAATGTACTGGTACTGACAACCGGAGGAGAAACTACTCGTACCAGCTAAAATAAACAAAACCAATCGGTCCAATTATTAGTTAACCTGCAAGTTTCACGTCAAAACATTACCAGTTGACATGGCTAGCAATTTCCTGCAACACTTTCGGATCTTGCTGCTAATTATCGACCAGTCGGGAAAAGCATAAACAAACAAACACTTTCTACACATTTCTTGTCCTCATGAGTCAATCTGGCACTAACAAGTAAGTAAGGGCAAAGAATTGGCAACAAAATGGAATTAATCATCCGCGCTGATGTTCTGACAAACGTTTGCTGAGCATTTATGGAGAAGAAATCGAAATACGTTAAGCACGCTTGAAAAACAAAACCAAAACAATTAATCAGTCACTGAATACCAATCGAAACACTCTCGCTTACCGCTTGCAGAATGGCTTTACTGTGCTCGACCAATGGGAGTACACATTGTGAGGTGCCTTTTTGAGTGCAACTCGAGTATACATTTAACTTTCGATTCGAATTATCGTTGTATCCGGGTTTTTCAAAGATTTCTGCGGGGAAATGATTAGAAATTCTTCAATTTTCTTCTTTTACTTAAAGAATTTGCGAACACTTACCTCGAACCTGAAAACTGACGACGAGGTGGTGGCAAAAGTTCCATCTACAGTCTACACGTAAATCTCGGAGGTGGCTGACTCGATGCGATGCATCGCACAGAGAAAAAAGCTCCGTGCTTTTGTATACTGTCTTTACCATTCCTAAAATACAAAAAACAAAAAACAAATTTAGAAAAGAAAAATCGATCCAAAGATCAAAACTCGATATCGGCGTTTACCTTCCCAGTCGTAGTTGTGCGCTTCCTTGATCCGGAAATGGAAACTATCGCCGACAACGGACAGCGAGGCGGATTTTGAAACAACGGAGATGGATACTAGCGCCACCACCGGAAATGGAAACTAGCGCCACCACCGGAAATGGAAACTAACGCCACCACCGGAAATTGAAACCAGCGCCGACAACGGACATCGAGATGAATATAGAAACCAGCACCGCCTGGAAATGGAAACTAGCGCGGAAATGTTTGTTTTTGTTTGTGTATTATTGGTATTTTGTTTGTGTTTTGTTTGTTTGTGTTGTATTTATGTTGTGTTTGCTTTTCAAACACTGACGGTGTTCCTCGTGCACGGGGCCCCTGCAACTATGCGCTCTTCAAAACACATTCTCTTCTTCGTTTTTTTGTCTCTTCTTCCTTTTTCTTTTCTTTTCTTCCTTTTTCTTTTCTTTTCTTCGTTTTTCATTTTTCTTCGTTCTTCGTTTTTCTTTGTTTTTCTTTGTTCTTCTTCTTCGTTAGTCTTCTACTTCGTTCTTCTTCATTTTGCTTCGTTTTTCTTTGTTTTTTTTCGTTCTTTTCGTTCTATTATGTGAATTGCTCCCTATTGGATCCCAATTAAGGAGGTACTGGAGTGTCTGCACTCCATCTTCTTCTTGTTAAATTGTGACGCTGATCCAACCATCAGCGCCCCTTATGTAAAATTGCAAATAAAAATCACTTATGTTAAGTTTCCTACACAATATGGCTGCTCCAATTTACATCCAACTCCATCATCCACATGAACCTCAGGAAAACATATTAGTTCTTCATGTAATACATGGGACGCTGTATTCCCGCGTCTCTGGGCAGCGTCTCGCATTCCACGAACGTGTGCAGAAACGAGCTGAGGTTCTCACTCGTCTTGGTCAAGCTATATACAAATTACGATAAATATGTGTTCTAAATTTCACTTATCTGCATTTACATCGATGTCTAATCGTAGTCGACCTTGTTTATCCATTTCTTTTGCTTTGGTGCAAAACGAAGGACCAAAAACAGCGGACATCGACTTCAATTCATCTCACTAGCAAATAAAATTCGATAATAATTCTATTCTATACTCTTGTTCGACTCAAAAGGTTGCCCTTCTCCCATTGGCCGAGCCGTATCACTGGTGTAGTGATCCAAAAATGTAGACCCAAACACCAGAAATGCCTAGGCAACGGCCAAAAATTCAAACTTGTTTTCTTTCCAGACATAATAACCGATAAACAGAACAAACATGAGTTTTTCAGTTATATGTGCATATACTCTTTCCACACTCAAAATGCACCCTCTGAAGCTTGGCTCCCATTGGCCACCAATCAACTGCAGTACTGAGGATTAGTACACCAGTGATATGGTGGCCAATGGGAGCCAAGCTTCAGAGGGTGCATTTTGAGTGTGGAAAGAGTATAGAAATGTTATTTCCGAAAAGGAAATAACATTTCTTTATAAAAATAATCAAAATTATATCATCTTAAATGGTAATAGCAATCACAAAACATAATAAAAATAAAAACTACTTCTCCTAGTGGTAGTAATACAGACTGGAGTTAGCAGTAATGCGGCTCGGCCAATGGGAGAAGGGCACCCTTTTTAGTCGAACAAGAGAATAGGAAGAGTTAAGTCTGAATTTTCCTACATTTTAGACAATGCTTTCCGGAAATCTTCTACTTCCTCTCACACGCCCTCGTCCAATTGCGTCGCAGCAAACGCGAATGAAATGATGTCTCTCTTGGAGCGACGTCTACTTCGGAACGCTCACGTTCACCTTACTTCCTGTTGCCACGACTAAATGCTTAGGGAACGCCGCCGTGTCGTAACTCCTGAGTTAAAATATTTAAAAATAAATTTAAATAAATAAATAAATAGATAAATAAATAAATAGATAAATAAATATTCTCATTTTCGTATTGCGTGTGTTTGCTGTCCTGGTTGTGCGTCTGTGCCTCTGATCGCTCGTTCTTCTGTTGATTGCTCGGAGTTTATTTCTTTCTTTCTTCGTCGCTCAGTTTCTTCCGAGGGTGAGACTTCAAAACTTTCTTGCGTTTTCGCGGGATCCATGTCTTTGTGGGCTCGTTGGCACTTTCTCTCGCTTCAGCCGGCGATTTCTCACGTTCGTCCTTTCCTTTTTGTCCAGTAATCGTTCCACGTCTTTCGATTCGGGCTTGAAAAATGTTTCCAGCAGCTTTTTCCATCGTTTCCGTCGCGCCTTTGATCACCATCGTCATTGGACTGGTGTCGAACGTGCTCCTCGAAGGTCCCTGCAAATAAATTAAAAAATTAAAATTAAATAAACAAAACAAACACGATCGGCCTGTACAATACTTGATCTCTCTGCTATCCAATTGAGAGCTCCATCTCCCTCTCATATGCTGAAACTGTCTCAAGCTCCATCTTCCGATCTCGAATGAAAAACCGAACAAAATGAAAAAGGGGGAAGAAAATTATCCATCCACCCCACTATGAAATTCTGAAGCAATTAGTACAAAACCACTTGGCCCAAATAATAAAGCAAAAAACGCAAACTTTCAGTCATCTAACATTGGCAAAGAATATGTTAATGACAAATTAGACAAGTTATTTTATTTTGAGGAATCATCAATCTGGATTCCTATCTCCGAGGAGAACAATCGTGCTGTGCACGCAACAAGAAAAAAAGAAAACGTCCGTTATGTATTACAGTCAGCAGTTTGTTACATATTGGCGGATATGCAACAAATAGTGCTGACTATCAATAAACAAACAAGCGTGTGTTCATTACGTATCCGCCAATACGTAACAAACACACACTCGGTTATCCTACATAATCGGCTGTTTTCAGTTTAATCCTGTTGAGAACACCGCACGATTGTTTTCGCTTGGGCGAAAGGAATGCAAGTCGAAATCCTGGACAAAATCCAATTAAGAATAAAAGTGTGAAACTTTGCGTCAAACTAATTCCTTGGGAACTGATTTCGTCAAAACATTTCTCTTGGAAAAGAATGACGTTGAGACGATTCCTCGGAGACACCACCGAGGAGACGAACTCCGTGAGGACAACGCACTTACATAGAACTAGTACATTCGTAGAAACGACTCTGTGTAGCTCGTTCGGTCTAGATACGAGCTGCACGGAGACTTACTCCGAGAAGACGCACTTACATAGAACTTGTACATTCTTAGAAACGAAACCACTCTGTGTACGTAGTTCAGTCTAGATACGAGCTGCACGGAAACGAAATCCAATGGCAGCGAACTCCGTGGATACGAAACGACGAAAGCATTTCTGTGGAGGCGAGCACCGACGAAACCAGTTCCCTGGAAACAAACGAATACCCACGAAACCAATCCGCGAAAACAAATTATGCAAAAACTAATAAAAAATTAAAGTCAACCCATTTCAACTAATTCCTTGGGAAGTAATTTCGTCGAAACATTTCTCTTGGAGAAGAATGACGTTGAGACGATTCCTCGGAAACACCACCGAGAAGACGAACTCCGTGAGGACAACGCACTTACGTAGAACTAGTACATTCGTAGAAACAAAACTACTCTGTGTAGGTCGTTCGGTATAGATACGAGCTGCACGGAGACTTACTCCGAGAGACGCACTTCCATAGAACTAGTACATTCGTAGAAACGAAACCACTCTGTGCACGTAGTTCCGTCTAGATACAAGCTGCACGGAAACGAAATCCAATGGCAGCGAACTCCGTGGATACGAAACGACGACAGCAAATCCGTGGAGGCGAGCACCGACGAAACCAGTTCCCTGGAAACAAACGAATACCCACGAAACCAATTCCGCGAAAACAAATTATACAAAAACTAGGAAAAAATTAAAGTCAACCCATTTCAACTAATTCCTTGAGAAGTAATTTCGTCGAAACGTTTCTCTTGGAAAAGAATGACGTTGAGACGATTCCTTGGAGACACCACCGAGAAGACGAACTCCGTGAGGACAACGCACTGACGTAGAACTAGTACATTCGTAGAAACGAAACTACTCTGTGTATGTCGTTCGGTATAGATACGAGCTGCACGGAGACTTACTCCGAGAGACGCACTTTCATAGAACTAGTACATTCGTAGAAACGAAACCACTCTGTGTACGTAGTTCGGTCTAGATACGAGCTGCACGGAAACGAAATCCAATGGCAGCGAACTCCGTGGATACGAAACGACGAAAGCAATTCCGTGGAGGCGAGTACCGACGAAACCAGTTCCCTGGAAACAAACGAATACCCAAGAAAACAATTCCGTGACAATGAATTACGCGAAAACTAGTAAAAAATTAAAGTCAACCCATTTTGTTCGGTTTTTCATTCAAAAACATCGATTTCAATGTTTGAAAATATTTGTTCACTGTCCATCTGTTTATTGAAACACCAAAAAAGATAAACACAAACTTTGAAATGTGAAATTTTGCACAATATGTATTATCGCCTACCTGAAATCTTTCATTGCTTGCATATAGATACCGGTACACCAATAAAAGTTAGAAAACCATCTCAACTTAGTAAGGAAAAACTACATCGTCCAATAGTAGGTTGGGTTGTAAAATGACGATTTATTCAATTTCTCTTCTGCTGAGCCAGCCTGAAAGAGAAATTGTCAAAGATTTAAAAAAAAAACAATAGAAAATTAAATATAAACCTAAACATACTATCAAAACGTAATGTCTAGACCCCGGATAAATGCATAAATGCATACATTATATTTATATTGCACATATAGCCGAAATTGGCTTAAATTGCACATTTTCTGAAAATGGAGAAATAAATGCATATATTGCCATTTTTTAAGGTACGAACAATTGTTGGGTTTAACAACTCCAAAAAAGTTTTCTTTGTGACTACTGACTACAAAGTGTGATGCTTTTCCAGTCTCACATTATCAAGTCAAACACAGCTTGTAACCACTACACACTTCTGGCAAACTTATCCACTAGTCTTCACAACACAGCATCAAAGGAGTTTAATATTTCATCAATAGAGCTCATTTACCAAGAAAACACCAGCTTAAGTGTATGAATTCATGCACACTTCCTAAACAACCACTAAGAGGCAGACATGAAATTCTTTCTCTTTTTAGCAGCGCTAGTTAGTGCAAATGCTCACTTTCTGCCTTCAACACTTGAATATTCTGTACAGTCTTCCTACAAAGACAAACAAAAATTCAACTTCAACAATTTTCTTGTATTTTTTAACAGTCTGCCTTGGCCGAAACTGAAAATTCAGGATTCGATGCAGAAGGCCACAAATTGTACCAAGGAGACATGATTTTGGACCAAGAGCAATTGGAGGAGCTGGAGAGTCCTGTGGACACCAGGAAAGGACGACACGACCAAAGGTACCGGTGGCCAAATGCAAGAGTGCAGTACAGACTGGATGCTAGCTGTAATCAATTATTTTTTTTAATGAGATTAATTAATTAATTATTTAATTTCTTGCATGAACGTGAAAGCCTTAGGAGACCGTGAAGCAATCCTTCGGGCAATCCGACACTGGCAAGATAACTCGTGCATTGTATTCGAACAAGTACCGGCCACTTACAATGAACCACATCTCATATTCAAGCGATTGAACGGGTAATTAAAGTGACTAGTCCACACATTATCAATGTTCAACTCGCTCGTCTATTTCAAGCTGTTATTCTCACGTTGGTCGAGCGTATTTCCGAAAACAAGGCCAAGATATCTCCATCGGACCCAAATGTGTGGCGGTAAACACCAACAATCATCATTTCACAATATTAAGGGGTTTCATTAAATGAGCGATTAGTTGATTACTTTGATTACTTTGATTAGTCGATTACTTGATTATTATTATTATTTGCTTGCAGATGGGTACAATTGCACATGAAATTAGCCACGCTTTAGGTTTCCACCATGAACAAGCCCGTGCGGACCGTGATGACTACGTAGTGGTCTTAAACGACAACATTAAGCCGATGTATACGGGCAACTTCATGAAGCAGAACGTCAGTGATTTCGGTGTCGAGTACGACTTGGGCTCTGTCATGCACTACGGACCAGCAGTAAATCCATTTCATTCCATTTCCCAAAACTTACTTTGCTAAGAAACATTTTTGCAGTCGTTCAGCAGCAACGGTGGATACACCATGGTCGCTAAAGATCCGTTGAAGCATTTCCTCATTGGCCAACGCCAAGGTTCGAGCTTTGCCGACATAAAATTAGGCAATCTCATGTACAAATGTGGAGGTAACATGATTGCATCAACTTCTGGAGTTGGAATAATAATAACACATCTGTACTCCGACAGAAAAGTGTGGAGCCCAAGTCACATGCAGCAATAGAGGTTTCGTCGACAGAAACTGCCGTTGTGTGTGTCCTCCAGGATTCTCTGGCTCAACTTGTCAATTTGGACAAGCAATCTCAGATGAAGGTGCGTTTGTCTAAAACCTTGACAACCATAAGGACACGTGAACCTTAAACACCCTGAATAAAGCCATCGTGTCCTACGTATTTCTTATTAATTCTTATCGTGTGTGTTGCGTCCAGCGACTAGTGGCCCTCTCCTGACCACGTCTTGTCCATCCAAACATTCTGCCATCTACCCATCCACTCTCTCCTTGTCCCCCTTCCAGAATCCAGATGCAGACTGAAAACATCTCTCTCGCTCTTTCTTTTCTAGGACTAACCTGTGGAGGTGCGATAAACCGACCGTCAACCATTCAATCGCCGAACTATCCGGGAAACTATCCGGCTAGCTCAAAATGTGTTTGGGTGGTCACTGTAAATAAGCTACAATAATATCTGATATAATCCTTATTGAATTGATCATTTTATGTTGAAGGCTCCAGTAGGCCGCAGAGTTCGCGCTCAATTTAACAATTTTGAAATGATGAAAAGATCGAAAGAAAGATGTCTTACGGATACTTTCGAAGTTCGCTCTGTTAATTTACACAATGGAATCTGGTGAGATAAAACTGTTTAACCAGGTTTTGCTACATCTAATGGTAATTGACGTTTATGCATTTTAGGTAATGTGGAAGTGAGTTGAAAGGAGAAACATTGACCTCTGAATCAAACACAATGGTTTTTGTATTCTCATCAATGTTTGACAATTTCGCTGGATTTGAAATTGACATTGATTTTGTAGAAGATAATTGAGTCTTATTAAACACCATTTTTGTCTTGTTATTTTTGTCTTCCTTCACATAATGATCTCCAGTTGAATAAAATGGCGCCTGTATGAGACAAAAGAGTGCAGAATAAACTTACTAAAAAATGGGGATTTGGTCTCTCGTGGTACAAAGTACTAATCTCAGATATCAAATTATACAAGCAACACCATTTATTTGCACTAGCTGCATTCAAAAAGTCGTGTTTTAAGTGTTTTTGGTGCGTGTGTTTTAGTTTTTGTATCTTTTAACATCACACCGGCCGCATTCGATCGCACAAACGTAAATCGTTGCAACCGATCTAACGAAAATCCAAGATGGCTGCCAGCAAAACCCGATTTGAGCGAGAAAACTCGTTGAACTGAGATTTAAACACATTTACACTCGTTTTGACGACTTTTCGAATGCACCTACTGTCTTTCCTTAAATAATAAATCCTTGAGTTACACTTGGTTTTCACCTCTCGTTTAGCAAACGCCGGAAATTTTGACAAAACAAAGACTAGAAATATAAAAATAAATTAAACAAAAAACACTCCGCAAATAATTAAAATAAACTTTTCCAGTTTGACATTACCAAGTCAAATACAGCTTGACACTGGACATTTCTGGCAAACTCAACACTTCTCTTCTCAATGAATAGCATCAAAGAATTTTAATTTCCATCAATACAACTAATCCAACGAGCAAACACCAGTTTGAGTGTATAAATTCTTTCATGTATTCACCATCTAAACCTTCTGGACAACCACCAAAAGGCAGACATGAAATTCTTTCTCATTTTAGCAGCTCTAGTTTGTGCAAATGCCGAGTTTACTCCATTTGAATTTTATGTAAACTCCTCTAATAAAGAAAAAACATTAATTCTAACCTTTCTGTTGCATTTTTCACAGTCCGCTGCGGTCGAAGCCGAAAATTCAGGATTCGATGAGGAAGGGCACAAATTGTACCAAGGAGACATGATTTTGGACGAAGAGCAATTGGAGGAGCTGGAAAGTCCTGTAAACACCAGAAAAGGAAAACACGACGAAAAATACCGGTGGCCAAATGCAAGAGTGCAGTACAGACTGGATGCCAGCTGTAATATTACTTAATCACTCTAAAAGTGAGATGAATTAACAATTTAATTTCTTGCATCAAAATATGAAGCCGCAGGAGACCGTGCTGCAATTCTCAAAGGGATCAAACACTGGCAAGACAACACGTGCATTCAATTCGAAGAAGTGCCTGCCACCTACAATGAACCACATCTCATTTTCAAGAAGCTGGAAGGGTAAGTCGTCATGTCTGCGTGTGAATAAACAATATTCATCCAGCTTATCTATTTGAAGCTGTTATTCGCAAGTTGGTCGACTGTATTACCAAAAACAAGGCCAAATTATATCTATAGGACCCAAATGTTTAACGGTAAAAATCTTCTCTAATGCTGGGCGCGCACATACCGCGATTTCGCGTCGCGTCCCGATTTCGCAAGCGCAATCGCCCTGTGAATCGCGCGCAATGCTACACACAAGTAGCTATTTCAGCTCTGCGAATTCAATCTTATGATGTCATTCCTCATCCGAAAAATGGCTCCTACACAGCAACCGAAAATGTTGATGAAATACAGCTCACGAGATTGGCTGCGACATGAATCGCGGGCGAAATAGAACTTGTCCTAAGTACTATTTTCAGAAGTAGATTTCCAACCGACGTGAAGGAAATGACATCATCTACGCATGCGCAATGGCAACGCAATCGCGACGAGACGCGAAATCGCGGTGTGTGTGCGCCCAGCATTAGTTCAGTCTAATTCTATACTCTAAACCAGGGGTCGGCAAGTAATTTTAGGTGGGGTCCGGATACTTTTGAAAATTTTTATCGAGGTCCAGAAAAAAAAAACTTAAAAACCTAAGAAAACGGAAAAAACACTTCTTTCCACCAATCGGCTTTTAGTTATTTTTCTCGCCTAGCTTTGACGCCATTTTGTTTGCAGATCGGCACAATTGCACATGAAATTGGCCATGCTATTGGTTTCCACCATGAACAAGCTCGTCCGGACCGTGACGACTACGTAGTGGTGTTGAACAACAACATTAAACAAAACATGATCCACAACTTCAAAAAGGAGAATGTTGTCACGGATTTCGATGTCGAGTACGACATGGGCTCCGTCATGCACTACGGAGTGGACGTAAATCCCTTTCAAGCAGCCCATAAACTATTTTTTAAACAAACATTTCATTAGACTTTTACCAGCAATGGCAGAAACACCTTGGTCACTAGGGATCCATTTAAACACTTCCTTATTGGTCAGCGTGAAGCTTTGAGTTTTGCCGACATCAAATTGGGCAATCTCATGTACAAATGTGGAGGTAAACTCATGAGATCAAATTCTCAAGTTAGCAAAATAAAATTTTTTTTTTACTCCGATAGATAAATGTGGAGCCCAAGTCAGATGCAGCAATGGCGGTTTCGTCGACAAAAACTGTCGTTGCGTTTGTCCTCCAGGATTCTCCGGCTCAACTTGTCAACAAGGACGTGCGACTCCAGAAGCAGGTGCGTAACAAACCGCAACCGACATCTGATTGGTTTATCACCGATGAAAATTCCTGGCGCCAGGGATTTTCATCGGGCAAAACGTTCTCTTGCTACTGGCGCCACCCATTGCGGATGTTGCGAACAAATCTCAATAACATTTTACTCAAATTTTAATTCCCCGCCATGGTATGATTGATTTTCTGATTTTCTATCGGTAAATTCTCGTATTAAAGACACCTTGTGCTCTATACTCTAAACCGATACAACGTTGACCTATTTCCAATTGGTTGAGCCGGAATTAGATCAGTCCTCACCGTCTTGTCATTGTGGTATATTGTGACTGGTATGGTTTTCGCTAGTGCAATTAGGGGACTGAAGACACTAGTTTGGGACGCATACTCATGTAAATAACGGAAACTCCCTTAATATTGGTTGGTTGGCCTTTATTAGTGTTGTCTAGGGGTATGGGGAATCCCGTTACCCATTGCGGAGTGCCACGAAGGTGGCCAAGTGGTCACAATATTATTACTAAAATGATCTCTCTCTATTTTCTAGAACTGAGCTGTGGTGGCGCAATAAACCGTCCATCGACCATTAAATCTCCGAACTATCCCCAGAGCTACCCCAAGGATTCCAAATGTGTTTGGGTCGTCACTGTAATTTCTCTACGATTTGTCCGATGTAATCCTTGTTGAATTGTTAATTTTGCACTGTAGGCTCCAGCAGGCCGTAGAGTCCGTGCTCAATTTAAAAACTTTGAAATGATGCAAAAATGGGAAGAAGGCAATAGGTGTATCTGGGATGTTTTGGAAGTCCGCGATACTAATTTACACGACGGAGTCAGGTGAGCTAAAATTGTTTCAACAAGTTTTTCTCTACATCTAATGGTAACTGATATTTGTGGTTGCAGATACTGTGGATATGAGTTGAGAGGAGAAACAATGACTTCTGAATCAAACACAATGGTCTTTGTCTTCTCTTCAAAATCAAACTACTTTTCTGGATTTGAAATTGACATTGATTTTGTATAAGATAATTTAGTCTAATTAAACAATTTGTTCCTTCCCATTATTTTTTTCTTCCCTGATGATTTCAAGTCTTTGTTTCTACTGGTCTAACTGGCTGGAAATGCCCATATAAGCTGTATGGTCCAAACACAGCACCAACTCCAATCAGTCTTTGTCCACTTCTCCTGGGTACTGTTCTATCTCTAGACCATACAGCTTACACTGTAGGCATTTCTTTGCTGTAATAAAACCAACACCTGGATATTTCTTGCTGTTTTTATTGACAGTGAAATACAATTGCAAAGTGAGTTAAGAAGAATTTAGATTTTTTTTTGTCTCTTTTCTTGCTAGAATAATAATAATAATAATATTAATGATAATAATTTGAATTTGAATATTATCTGAATCATTTGCAATGTGAATAGAACTTGAAATTTGTCAAAAAAGTTGAATTAATCCAATAAGTAACTAAGTAGTATTATTTTCCTGCATCTCTCTATACTGAACTCTATTAAAGTAAATCTAGAACCAAATTTTCCATTTTCTTCTTCATTTCTTCAAGTTAAATGTAGTATAGGATTAATGGTAATTATTTGCAGCAACAAGAAATGTTAGTTAGTCCTACCATTGGAAACAAAATCTACTTATGTGTAGTATATAGAATATTGTCAAATGAGATTTAAGAGTACAGTTAAGCTTCAGCACTGCTCACAGTTTTGAAAAGAATAAAAGGCACCAAACTTGCTAATGTCCATTAATGTTTATCACTTTGAAAATAAATATCAAAAGCTTCTGTGGTTGGCAAAGATTTGACATGTTGATTCTGCAAAAAGTTTATGGCTGATATTTTCATGCAACCACCAAAAGCAGTAAAATTCAATAGATGAGCGTTCAATACCCTAAAACCCCTTCCGGAAGCCAAAATTGTGATTTCGCGTATTTACAATGGCAGCTGCAAAACACCTCTTTGTATATGTACAATATATTCTACATCATGTACAACTACAATGATGGATGCAACTTTATTCCCTCCACTAATCCCAACTACCATTTTTTTTTATGTATATATATAAAACTTCAATTGTTTACTTACAACTTAGAACCTGACTATAGAAAAAGTGATCTCAATCCTTCAAGAAATTTGCATCCAGCACTAAAGACACAGGAAAAATACATTTGGACAGGTCCAACTCTAGAGTTTGTGAAAATTTGTTTCCATCTCATTCAGCAATCTCATTTATGGTCAGATATGCCCATTGTATGTACACATTTATCAATTGCCATAGACAATTCCCTTTTCCCCACTCTTTGTTGAGCATTTGAAACCCGCGGTCAGGGAAAGCACACAAAGCGCGGATACATGTGTGGACCTATACCTAGCGGCTTTTACGACAAACGCTTCTATCCGAGAGAGCCGTCGGCAGGATTAAACCCGCTCCGATATAAGCAACTAGAGATTTTGGCACCTGAGGCAAAATTCCCTGGGCTTGTGCTTCGGGCAACTAGAGGTTTTGGCACCCGAGGCAAAATTTTAAAAAGGCGCTCTGGGCTCGTGCTTCGGGCATCTTCGCTAAACCCTGTTGCCTTGCCGGCTTCATCTCTTGGATATTGCAGCGACAAAGTCGCTTCGACAACTTGGATCACTTATAGCGTAAGCGTGTTTTGTTATCGCTGAAGCAAGTATTTTGTCTTTGGATGGACTATTTTACAACACAAACATGTTACAAGGTCTCACAAAAGTCTAGAGTTAGTCAAAGAGAGAGTTGAAGTCAAGTCAGACGGATTTGATGAGTGAGCTAGGTGTATCCTCGAAAAAGACGAGACAAGAGGAGTTAAAGTGTATCGGACTGAGGGCCGGAGTCAACACTTCCAGAGGTAATAGACAGGAGACTACGCGAACTTTTAACAACTACCGTATTCAGATCAACTTCTAGCTACAATTTGTTAATGGAGGCAGAAATCTTTTTCTCTCTCTTTCTTAACAGCCAACAATTGGTGGAAAAGTCACATGGAAATCTCTTAGAAACCTAACATAAAACAGCAAAAACAAACTTTGGTTCACTCAGGACACTCTTTTTACACTCTGGGCATTTCCCAACAACATCCTAACTTTGCGACCGAGATCTCTTCGCGCTCGACAAGAACTCGACATCTGCTGCCAGGGGAAAATTGCTCGGAATTCTAGACCTAACCCGGCGTAACTAGGACTAACCAGGGCCAGATTTACCGTTAGGCTAAAGACGCTACGGCGGTTTAGTTTAGTTTAGTTTAGTTCATTTCAAGCACTCCCGGGGAGTAGATACAATATGGTACTTGTTAATTATTACATTGGGTGAACAACAGGAAATTTTTTAGGCGGCGTTCAGACGAATAGTTGAAGGACGTTTTGTTGACGATAAATTTTTAGAAGTTTGGGGAAAATTTTCAGCATGTCTTTAAGTAAACGGATGAAGTTAGGTCTAGGGGCACTAGCCCCCCTTGTTCGGTAAAAAACCGTCAACAAAACGTTTGCACAGGAATGCAAGTAGAAATTATCAGCGCAAGGTGCAAAAAGGTTGAGATACCTACCCTGCCGAAACTAGTCCTAATGTTTCGCAAACTGTTCTAATCCTTCCTAGAGGTGTCGCGGGTTTACGCGGGTTTTCGCAAGAGAACTGTTTAAGCCCACCAATTTCCCTACCAAGAGGAATTTGGAACCAAAGCATTTTCCCCTGCCGTAGGACACTTCCTTCGAATAACTTCAACGATGCGCTGAAGGTGAAAAACGCTGAGACCCAGAGACACGTTTCGACTATCGGGAGCGCTTTTATACATCGGCTTCCACACTCGACACGGAAACACAAAGTTAGGAACATCCATTAAGCTTAAGACAATTAAGTTTCGATTTACACAAAGAATACTTTGGACCAATTCAAAGTGCTAGACAAAAACTGAGTCTCCTAAGTGTACACAAAAATTTGTCACTCATTTTCTCTCCTACTCTACTGATCCTCATTTCTTAAACTTATTACACTGTACAAAAGAAAAGAATTTGAACCGCCGAAGCAGCTGCCATCATCACTCAAACATTCGCTATACGCTTCCGTTTCTTTGTTTTGTTGTCGTTTTAACGCGTCTTTCCTCCCAGCCAATGTTCACCCTGGCCATCAAACCGGATGTGTGGCCAACGCATCTTCTACCGGTGGTAGAAGAGCGTTGTTGAAACCAATCCGAGACCAACTACCAGTAGCCACGATGCAGAAAATCCCAGCTTCGAACTGGGGCCACCATTACATTGATCTTCTTCACAAAAACACATGTGGCCCTGGCCGTTGCTTTCCAGCATGCACACGTGGTCAACCATGAAAAGGTTGATCTTGAGTTTCTTTGTGCAAGTCCTCGTGACCGTCTTAGTTCCTGAAAGAAGTTTCGACAACTTCAGTTGAGACAGGACAACTTTTAGGATCCCACTTTGGAGGATGTGCTGTAAAATACATCTGATTGGCTGCTCCTTTTTATTGGCTGCTCCAATTTGTATTATCCAGCACCCTGGTTGGACTCAGCATTTTAGGGCATGTCCTCCAAAGTGAAGTACCGTACTGCCTTGAATAAGGGCCGGGCGTAATTAAGCGCCGGCCAACCGCCAGCCGAAAAACCAATAAGCGCCGGCCCCGAATAAACGCCGGGTTAACCAGAAAATATGTTGGATAGAGGCCTGGCTTGAATAATCGCCTGGTTTTGAATAAGCGCCTGGCGGGCAAGCGCCTTATTCAAGGCCAGTGCTGGACTGGCAAGGCGGGCTACCGGGAGTTTCCCGGTGGCCCGTGGCCGCTGTGGCCTGTTGCGGCCTGCTGTAGCCTGTCCCGACTCCATTAATTGTGGCCCGGACACCCAGATTTCCCGGTAATAAATTTGTTCCCAGTCCAGCCCTGTTCAAGGCAGTACGGTAATAGGGTATTACAATGCTAAAACTTTCTACTACCCCGCTATAATTGCAGCCGGTTCTTTATAATGACGTCCTTAACTCTCGAAAAGCTTCGTTAACACTTGCGGATGTGCCGCACATACGCATAAAAATGACGTCTGTGACGTTTTAGGTGTGTCAACAATATTTTGTTGATATTACACCTGTACCTTGCTCAGTCATGGATTCCCGAATCATTTATTTGATTAATTGTCTTTTCAAACATCAGATAATGTTTATTTTCATTTAACCGCATCGTGCGGATTGTTAATTCTTTTTCTAATGCATTAAGCATTAAGCATGTAGCAGGCTTTACTGCCTATCCTTTTGTGTTGATAATAATCGCCACTAGAGTGCTGCAAATGCGGATTCGCGGCGGATTTTTTAACTAGGATTCATTTCTATTTTTCCGCGCGATTTTTTTCCGCAGCCAATCACAAGGCATCCGATGACGTCATTTCTCAAACATGGTTATTTTTTGCCCCTTAAAGCTCCAGCATAACTTTAAAGTTGGCTTTGCTGTGTTAACAGCTTTTGGCTTTTACCAGTGGTGTTTAAAACAACCACCAGATGGTTCAAACTTGACTTTATTATTTTAAATTTTCACTCAAATTCTGTTTCTGACACAAGAATTGGCATTTATTCCCCATCTACCAATCAGAAAGTAGCATTTTCAAATGATTTTCTAATTCTAGTCTAGTTTTGTACCTACAACTCAACTGGAAAATATTTATTCCTCATTTACCAATCAGATATTACCATATTTCTTAAATATTTTTCTAATTCTCATACTTTTGTATCCACAATTTAACTGAGGAACATTTAATTCCGTATTTACCCACCAAAAAATAAAATTCTAGTCCAGTTTTGTATTCATAACTCAACTGGAAAAATGAAATTTTGACATTTTTGTCCGAATTTCCCAATTTTTCCTAAAATTTCCCAACAAAAACAGAACGAAACGAGTCAAAATCCATCTACTCACGTAATTTATCGTTCTGTACAATTTTAACGCAGCAACCCATGCATTCTTCCACAGGTGGCAATAGCCTTGGATCTTGAGTGTAATTAAATGGATCCTGGCAATACAAGTGAGTATCCGTAGAACATTCAAAGCAAGAAATGGCACCGCCAGAACCTAAAAAACAATTAAAAACACATCATTAAATTGCATTTAAGTGTTTATCGTCTAATTCCCAATTTACTCCGTGTGCATTCTTCCTCAGCGAAGACTGTTGGCCTTGCAAGCAAAACTAAAACAACAAATTCGTTAATTTTCAAATAAATTTCGATCAAAATTCAACTCACCAGCGAAAATCAAGTGCAAGTAAGGCACACAAATATCCATGAGGACGGAAACCAAACGAATTAGTCGTGAAGCTGTGCTAGCCAACATCTAAAGGTCAAAAAATACATTTTTGTTATCAAAACTTGCTGCTATCGACGGCCGCCATGTTTCCGCCGGACAAACAAACTTTTGTTCATTTTTTAAAAATTAAAAATAAATAAATAAAAATATGTTTGAAAAAAATCTTGTTTTGTACTTAAAAATTGTAAATGTTGCAAAATTTCATGTTCTATTATAATTTTTTGTAAATAAAAATAAAAATTTAACTGTCAAAATTCAAATTTGTTTTTAAATTTTGACACTAGGGGTGACGCCGCCATTGGAAATGTTAAACATTTTGTAAAATTAAAGCAAAAATGTGCATCAGGCATTAAAGTGCGGTCAAAATAGACATCAAATATGTTTATTTAGCGGAAAATATTGAAATTATTATAAAATAAACCCGAAAAATGTGTTTTTTATGCATACTCGTGCAGGAAAGCCAACCCGAGTCAAAAATAGGTTGAAATAAGTGCCAAGTTGAGGCTAAATTTAAATCGCGTATAAATTCGTCTTTTTTAATTCGGTTGTCAATCATTTTTTGATATTTTAGTGCGAAAATAAATAAATAAAATTGTAAAATCGGAAATTGTGAAATCAATGAAATCGAGCGACCGGTTATAAAGACGAATTTATAGACTTACCGATTAAAAATTAAAGGATCAAGCATAGGAATGCGATAAATCGTAAACTTGGCCATGGAAATAATAAGAATGACAACGAATTTAGAGAAGATTGAGCGCAAAAAGCCAAAGACTGCAATTTGAGATGAACGAATGGCTGCAATGGCGATGAACAGGCATGAGTAATGCACAAGCGATCGATTACATGCGTCAGTCGTCATTTAAAGACGACATTTTTAATTCCTCCTTTTCAATTATTTATTTATTTATTTATTTTAAATAAAATTCTAACCAAAATACTTTTATTTATTATTTTTGAATGCTACGACTAAAATTCTCCAGGATAACATTGGTAAACATCGGAAAACAAATTCCAGTGTACTTGTGAATACGTAATTCGTTGATCCCGTTCACAACTCCACTGGGATTAGCAAATCCGCGATGTTTACCTCGCTGGTTACTCGATTTCAGCAAATAAACGTCTTATTTTTTTAAATATAAAATAGTATTTATTTCTAAAATAAAATCCATAACATAATACTGCTATTTTGAGCCAAATCCATTACTTATGTGACCTCAAATGCGATTTTTCATCGGAAAATGTTCAAAAATCGTTCAAACTCAACAACAAATTCATCAAAAAATATGAAAATATTTTTAAAAATATCTTCAAAAACAACAATTTATATTAATAAGATTTGGGCCTTGTTGTTCCATTCGCAGCACTCGGTTTCCTGTAATTTTCCAGAAACAATTTGAAATCCTGGAGCGTCGTATCGCCCGCCATCTTCCAAAACTGCTCAAATTTCTTCTCACTTATGACGTCACCGTTCACGTTGTGTAAGAACCCGAACAAATGCGCGAAATACGAAGGCAGCGAATAAGTATGAAGATAATGATTTTCCAGCACTTTAAATGTGTTTTCATTCTCGATGATGAGCCTTATTTAAATCATTAAGAAAAAATAAAAATGGCGGAACGTAAATTCAAAATGGCGGCTGTTTTGTTTTTCTTACTCGACAATGGCGACGTTCTCGCTCGACCATTTGCTCGGCCAGCCCGCGACGATGTTTTCGCGGCAGCTGAGGAAAATGGCTTCGGCGAAGTTGTTTGCGATTAAAGTGTTTTCGAGATCTGTGATTGGTTTGATGAAAATGACTTTGTTGCAGTCGTTCATCGTGCGACTAATTGTGTCGTTCGCTAACGTTAAGTTTAGTCGGCCGCAATCGTCTCGCACTGTCGATGGATTCGCCACAACGACCTTGGGGAAAAGATTGCATTTAGTTTATAACAAAAATTTTAATTTTCAATGGAAAATGCATTTTTCTGGTAAACAAATGCATTTTTTTAGTGCAAAATGCATCCTTTTTAGAGCAAAATGGGCATTTTTTACTGCAAAATGTGCATTTTTTACTGCAAAATGTGCATTTTTTACTGCAAAATGTGCATTTTTTACTGCAAAATGTGCATTTTTTACTGCAAAATGTGCATTTTTTACTGCAAAATGTGCATTTTTTACTGCAAAATGTGCATTTTTTACTGCAAAATGTGCATTTTTTACTGCAAAATGTGCATTTTTTACTGCAAAATGTGCATTTTTTACTGCAAAATGTGCAATTTTTACTGCAAAATGTGCAATTTTTACTGCAAAATGTGCATTTTTTACTGCAAAATAAATTTCTTACATAAAAAAATGCATCTTTTTGCGAAAATGCATTTTTCTGCTCAAAAATATACATTGTTGCAAATAATGCATGTTTTAAGTGCAAAATGCATGATTTTACTGCAAAATTGCTCATTTTGGATGCAAAATTGCTCATTTTGAATGCAAAATTGCTCATTTTGAATGCAAAATTGCTCTTTTTGGATGCAAAATTGCTCTTTTTGGATGCAAAATTGCTCTTTTTGCACGCAAAATTGCTCTTTTTGCACGCAAAATTGCTCTTTTTGGATGCAAAATTGCTCTTTTTAAATGCAAAATTAATTATTTTTTACTGAAAAATACCATTTCATTTATTACCTCGCAATAATAATTCGTCCTGAGCACTTGAGCGAACTTATCAACCGCAATTTGCAAAGTCGGATCAACCGCAACCGAAACCAACATCACTTTCCTTAATTTCACCTTCGCCTTTTCTTTCACTATCCGCATGATATCTCCCACGTCTAAACTCGTGTAATCATTTCCAAAATCATCACTGGCCCCTACAAAAATCAACAAAAAAAAATTAATCCAACAACAAAATAATAAAAACTCCTATTATTACATCTTTTCTTGAGATAATAATGGAAAACCAGCAAAACGACAGAAACCACCACAATAAAGCTGGCAATAACCGACAAAATTATCGTTAATTCCTGCGCAGGGTTTTGTTCCGTTTTACCAGTCGATTCCACCGGCAAAATCGAAGGTAAAGCTACAAAATAATCGGAACTGTCAACTTAAAATGTCAGAAAAATCGTTTTATTTCAACAACTTACGTG
The DNA here is from genome assembly GCA_949358305.1 of Strigamia acuminata. Classification (NCBI taxonomy): domain Eukaryota; kingdom Metazoa; phylum Arthropoda; class Chilopoda; order Geophilomorpha; family Linotaeniidae; genus Strigamia; species Strigamia acuminata. The sequence continues at coordinate 11,067,207 of OX442320.1, forward strand.
CTAAAGTTACCACCTTCGAATATCTTATCAGTTGATTGTCGCCATTGCCATTAGGGCTAACACATCCGCCGCACACTGGCGAAACCTGGAATGAAACGTTTAAAACGTCTCCGAATGTGTTCACAATTCGATTAAAACTTACGTGTACACAATAATTACCATATTCTAAATTTGTGAAGTTAATATTCAAGTTCGGCTGCTGGAAAAACGAAAAAAAACCATTGAAAAAAGATCGCAAATGTCATTTTATTTTGACGAGCTAAAAAACGGACCAATTCCAGTGCGGTTTTGAACCGGAAAAAATCAAAACCTCTATATACTGGTGTTTTTGAACCGGAAATTTGGCTCACAACTTTACTGGAACTTGTATAGCAAATAATCCAATAGTTCTGAACCGAAAATAATGGTTACAACTCTACTGGAACTTGGAATACAAAATAACCCAGTAGTTTTGAACCGGAAATTGCGCTCACAACTCTACTGGAACCTATAAAACCAAATATTCCAGTAGTTTTGAACCGGAAATTGCGCTCACAACTCTACTGGAATTTATAAAACCAAATATTCCAGTAGTTTTGAACCGGAAATACTGTTTACAACTCTACTGGAACTTATAAAACCAAATATCCCAGTAGTTTTGAACCGGAAATAATGGTCACAACTCTACTGGAACTTATAAAACCAAATATCCCAGTAGTTTTGAACCGGAAATAATGGTCACAACTCTACTGGAACTTATAAAACCAAATATTCCAGTAGTTTTGAAAGGGAAATACTGTTGACAACTCTACTGGAACTTATAAAACCAAATATTCCAGTAGTTTTGAACCGGAAATTGCGCTCACAACTCTACTGGAACTTTTATGTAGCTAAATTGCAGCAATTTATGAGTGATGATGATGTTGATTAAGCAGAGATAACTCACCCAATTCGCAGTCGATATAAAATCGGTTGCAACGTGGGAAAAATAAGAACGATTTCGACAGTTTTGAGCAAACGGTTCGCTCTGCCGCGAAAGCGTAACTCGGAGCTCTACAGGACATGGATCAAAAGGAATTAAGCTCAGCTGAATTTGTTTTCTGAATGGAACAAAAGCACAAGCGTAAAAATAAATCGAAAAAGACACAAAATAACGAACATCCGTGCCGAAAAGCGCCGTTAGTTAAGCGGTGATGCGTGAATGTGTGTTAGCGTAGTCGTTTTAACACTTATCGAAGAAATTGGGATTAGTGTGGTGCTTACGTAGGTGTGGGTTGTGCGGTTACAAAACCGGGCAAGTTTGCAGCTCGTGTCGATTACACACAATTGAACTCTGAATTTCTTCAGGCAAGTGTATTGCTTCGCAGACATTAAGCCGAGATCCACCTCGATAGAAAAACTGCACCGAAATTAATAATAATCCCGAAATAAATGAATAAAATGTTAGGAATAAATTCGGTTTTTCAAGAAAAAATAAACACAAACTTTTCAGAATTTGTTTTTGGGTCGATGGAAATATTCCAGTTGTCAATGGCGCCGTCGTAAACACAATTTGTTTCTGGAATTTCAGTTTGATCTAAATAAAAATACAAAAATTAATTTTTTTGTGGTTTTAGTTAAGTAAATAGAAAAAATAATTTTCCAGTTGAGTTGTGAACGGTAAATTATGCGTTAAAAACGTTGTTTTTGTTCACAACTGTACTGGAAGTGGAAAAACATGGCGCGTTTACCCGTTAAATTGAATTTCTCAGATTTAAGTTTCTTATTAATATATATACAAAATTCTCCTTCTTTCGGTTCCATCCGAATGTTGATACGAACAGGCTAAAAGATAACATTAAAATTAATTAAAATTTTAAAAATTTTAATTATTTTAAATAAAATCACCATCGGATCGTCGTCAAATTTTGAAGTGTCAAAAGTAAAGTGTTTTTCAATGTCACCGGAAGTGCAGTCATCATTGGGCTTTTTAAACACGGTTATATTATAAGCAGAAGCAGAAAAATCCTTGGGAATGTCGACTTGTAGAAGCGCTTTCTGTTCGTTGTATGAGAATCCTAATGGTGTTCGTTTTCTTCTTCTTTTAACCCTTTTTAGCGTCAAAAATGACGAGATGGAAATTGCACTCACGTTTGTTAAATTCGTCGGTAGGAAATTGATATCAAACACCTAAAAAATTAATAATTTTTGTTTTTTAGATTTTTTTTATTTTTAATTTTTTAATTTATAAATTACGTTGTTTTTGTGGATTATATAAACGTCCGGATGAAATTGGATTAAATTGCACACATGATTGTTTTTGTTTCCTTCCTGGTGGATCACATGATGGAGAGTTTGGTTTTTTGCTGCGCAGGAAATCAATAAATAAGTAAATAAGTAAATGAGATTTGTGATTTGAATTACGATATGGGAGTTGGTAAGTGCAGTTGATGAAATTTTGGGTTTTTCCCGCCGTTGTGAAGCTGAACAGATGAAATGTGATATTCTCAACGGGAAATTCCAGATCAGATTCCTTGGATGGACATTCTGGAAAGTTCGATTTAAATAAAAAATCAATTCATTTTTTGTTATTAAAATTCACTTTTTGTAGTTAAAATTTAATGTTTTTCAATTTTTTCTGTTAAAAATTCAATTTTTTTCAATTTTTTCTGTTTTAAGAATTCAATTTTTATACATTTTTTCTATTAAAGATTAAATTTTTTCTAATTTTTTCTGTTAAAAATTCAATTTTTTCTAATTTTTTCTGTTAAAAAATCAATTTTTATACATTTTTTCTATTAAAAATTCAATTTTTATACATTTTTTCTATTAAAAATTCAATTTTTATACATTTTTTCTATTAAAAATTCAATTTTTATACATTTTTTCTATTAAAAATTCAATTTTTATACATTTTTTCTATTAAAAATTCAATTTTTATACATTTTATCTATTAAAAATTCAATTTTTATAAATTTTTTCTATTAAAAATTCAATTTTATTCGTTTTTTTTTACCATTTTGATGAAATAACGTGAAATTCACTTTTCGTCCATTAATCTGAAAATAAAGTTCATATAATTTGACCTTTTAAAGCCTTTTAATGTGTAATCATTGCGTTATTTGTGTAAAGGAGTGTTGCGGTAGATTACCAAGTAAAATACCAAAAAAAAAATCATTTAGAATCCGATTTAAATAAATAAAAAAATATTATTAATCGTCTTTTCTCTTTTGAAAAATTTGAAAACTAATTAAAATAAATAGCACACAAATTTTCCTTTCGAAGTTGTGAAACATTCCGTAACATTTCCTTATACCGTAAATAGAAGTAAAAAATTGAAATGACGCCATCACGTGACAAAATTTCAAAATACCGATCAATTATTTCGAAAATTTCCAATTTCAATTGTGAAATCACAAAGACTTCAAAAATGAATAAACACAAATCAAAAAATCACTAAAAATTCAGATCAATTTTTGATTTTTCTCAAAGATTTTCGTTTTTTTTCAATTTTTTCAAAATAAAGACAAAAATTTCTATTTTTCCGCCATTTTTGCCAAAAACCCAAAATCTTATGTGGGCAAAAACCGAGAACACAATTTCACACCTGAATAACACAGAACGACATTAAATCCTTCAATAATGAAACTAAGACTGTCATTTGTGTCTTAATCTCGACTTTTTTCATCATGTAAATATACGGCAGAATGACGGTTTACGGGCGACCCGTATTAAATGCCCAATTCCCTTCACATTAATAAAACCAGTTAAGGTGAGGTTCGCGGGGGGTCAAGGGGGGGCGCTAGCCCCCCCTTGTTAAGAAAAAAAGAAAAAAAATACCCGTCATTTTTTCTTTAATTTGAACTGAATTTAATACGGGTCGCCCGTAAACCGTCATTCTACCAAATATACTCACGTAAACAACCGGTCGGGCATTTTTTGATATATTTCCGGTCACTCCGGTTGAAATTACGATAGGAAAAATCCATAACAGTACATAACAGTACGAAATACTGTCCATGTCACCTGCCACCTCGAACGGAACATGTAAAACGATTAAAAACACAAAATACACACCGCAACCCACGCAAATCGCGAGGCAAAACCCGACCGACGTCAAACATCTAATCACGGATGCAGGCTGAACCCTGAACGGCTCCTAATGTTAAAACATCAAGAGCACATGACCCATCATGAAAACTCAAAAGAAAAAGAAAAGAAAACCAAATAAATCAAAATAATAAAAAAAAAATTTCAATTAAAATAACTAAATTCTTCTAAATCGGTTAATTAATATTAAACCATAAAATGTATAAAAGCATAAGGAGTTCTACTGTGCCCATCCGTAAGTTGTCGTTGCTTAAAGATGGCGACCAAATTTGAAAAATAAACAAATAAACATCATTTTATTCCCAAATTCTTCGCTATTTTCTAATTAAATTTTATTAAAATAATAAATAAAACATTAAGCAAAAGTTTCTCATAGGCGATGGTGGTATAGTGGTAAGCATAGCTGCCTTCCAAGCAGTTGACCCGGGTTCGATTCCCGGCCATCGCATTAACTTTTTGCTTTTCATTTAACCGTTTTAACGGCTTAAACTCCGTCCTATCCACGTTTTAAACGTTTTAAAACAAAACAAATGCATCCTTTCATTTATATTTCTTAAATTTTTATTAATCTTTGCATAATTTATATGTACAGCTTGAAAAACAACAAGCAAATCGATCTGGAATGTAAATTTCTCGTATAATTACACAGTTTACAGTCAGTTTACAATTTACACGTGTAAATATCAACACTAAAAATTATTTACAAACAAAAACAAACATGGAACTGGACATTTTTCGTGATTAAATGAATTATTCCTATATTTAACTTGGTCTAATCGACGCTAGGGACCGTTATTGTCTTCCCCTTCGGGTCATCGAAGCGATCCATCGTGCGAATGCTGAAAATTTGGTGGACCCCGAACGCGAGGATCAAAATCATGATAATTGTGACGAAAATGGACGTCAGGATGGGAATGGTGAAGAAACCGACGCAATCGTACGGGTAACCGAACGTGGTTTTCTTCATGAAGGGCTCGAGTTGGAGGTGGTCGAATTTGACGGCGAATCCGTGTTGTTTTTGGTTGATGTTCTGGAAGTTGCCGGCCTGTTTGCAGGCGTAGCTTAGGCCGGCTGGGGCCCACACGTCTCGGGTCTGCATGCCGAAGTTTCCGTTGATTTTCGGGCTGGTTACGGTCGAGTTGAGGCTGCGGAGGAGCCAGTTTCCGCGCGATTTTATGAAGTCGAAGCTGGAATTTGAGGAAAATGGTTAGAAATGTGGAAAAAATGGAAAATAAATTGGAAATTGAGAGGAAAGAATAATAAATCGTACAAAAATGGAAAAATTCGAATAAAAATGGAAAAATTCAAATAAAAATGGAAAAATTCGAATAAAAATGGAAAAATTCGAATATATGTCGAACAATTCGAATAAAAATCGAAAAATTCGAATAAAAATCGAAAAATCCGAATAAAAATCGAAAAATTCGAATAAAAATAGAAAATATTTTTAAAAATAATTTTTTTCTTTTAAAAACTGAAAAAAATGCTAAAATTTCTTTAGGAATTGAAACAATTCGTAAAAAAATCGACAAAAACCGTATAAAAATCGACTACAAACCGAAAAATTTGTAAAAAAAATAATTACGTTAGAACTAGTTCAGTTAAATCGAGTTCGTCCGTCGGCTTAATCGTGAGTATAAACCTAAAAATAAACAAATCCCAATTAACTCCGCACAACATCCAAACACCATTTTTCAACCGTACGTCGTCGTTCCGTTATCCGACTCCGTTGAAACTTCAAAATCCTTGACTTTCAACGGCACAACGATATCGACCGTATCGTTTCCATATTTAGACACGATAAACGTCGCGTTTTTCGTGAACATCTTGGTCGAATTGTCTTTTTTGTCGTCGAACAAAACGTACCCGTCCCCGGTCTCTACCACCTCGAGAATCTGTCTCGAAATACGGACTCGTCCTCCCTCATCGGAAGCCTAAAAATAAAAACAAAAAAATTAATTTATTAAAATAAAAAATAAAAAATAAAAAGTTAATTCAACCGACCCAAGACGAGAGGCGGGCAGTGTACAGCATCACAAACTCAGTCGCCATCGACTCCAATTCGGCGATAATTTTACCCATTATTTCGTCTAAATAGAACAGAAATTAAGCAAATTAATTTAATAAATTCAAAATAATTGAATTTTTCAAGTCTTTCACGCGTTAAAATTAAAAATAAGCGCATTTTTCGAGTTATTTACATGATTAAATTAAAAAAATATTAATTTTTGAGGTATTAACACGTTAAAATAGTGAAAACAACTCGATAAATTCGTTTCTTTTGTTCTCGTTTTGTCGCACCGTTTCGTTTTAAATTATCCAAACGGTTTTTAGCCGTTTCCGTTTTAGGAAGCTCGACAAAAATTAACGTCTTCGGTGTTAAATCGATGTTTAACGACTTCAAATCCGATTCGGCGTTCAATTTAACAACATTCCAGTTTTCTTCGATCCTCTTGAACCCATTGTCCGGTTTCTCGACGGCGGATAACAACAAAAACGGTTTTTCTTCTAACAAATTCTAACAAAAACAACAAAATCTCAATTTTAAAAAACCAACCAAAAACAATAAAAAAAAAACAAAAATCAACCTTCAAACTACTAAAAGAATTATTTTTATTGTTTTCCGTGTTGTACGCGTCACCGAACGTATCAAAATCCTCCAAACTCAACTAAAAAACACAAAATGTTAATAAATTTCATAATTTTTTTTAAAATTGTGCAATTTTTACGGTATCTTGAAGAAAAACGATCAACGGTCCATTGCCGACCATCTTATCCATGAAATCCACCTCAAATTCGCTCGTTGACAATTTGTGCAATGGCAAATTCGGTTTCTCTGGAACATGTTTACTGCAAAATATCAAAATAAACATAAATTAGCATAAATTAAAAAATACTCCCAACCAGCAAAAGCCGGTTTAAACCGGATTAAATTCCCAAATTTTCCCAAAAATCAAAACATCCAAATACAAAAACAACGTTTAATTTCACCTGTCTGAACCAACGATTAATACTGGCACGTATTCACTAGAAATCGACCCAAAAAGCACGAAAAACACAACCCCAAAAACCAGGCCCGCCATATTGATGTGATCACAAGATGACCCGAGACTAAAAATGACGTCACTCCCCAAAAACTATAAAATTTAAAATAAAACGGAAATTTAATCCCGAAAAAAAACAAACCAAAAATCACGAAATTAATTTTCAAATTTCTAAAAATAAAACAAACAAAAAGCCGATACAAATCTTCCAACATTTCAATCCACATCCGGGGATTAGATAAACCTCGCAAAAACTTACTGCGGGACTTCTCTACCAGTCTCTCTGTATCTAACAAGATGGGTAAGTCATTGCACGCCGGCACACGACCGTTTCAGCCTCTCAAACCGTTCCCCGAGCATTTATCTTCACGATTCAAACCTTCCGATTACCAATCGAGATGTCTGCAACCAAATCTCATTCAAATCCGCTCGAAAAACGCCGTTTGACGACCTGAAACGTGTTAGGCCTAACTGATCCAACGTGGCCATGCTGACCGACCATTTTGTTTTTCGACTCTAGGTAAACCGCGAGGTCTCCGAACTGCTAGAAAACACCGTGATCATCGTCGCGAACAACGATGGCACGATAAAGACTTCAAGAAGGCACATTTGGGCACCCGATGGAAGGCAAATCCTTTCGGTGGCGCTTCCCACGCCAAGGGAATCGTGCTGGAGAAAGTGTACGGTTTTTCTTTGTTATTTTCACACAAAATTTCTCGTTTTTTCGGCTTAAAATGATGAAAAATGGAATTACCAACCGAATTTTGATGACGATTACTCGCGGCATTATTTTCTGATTTGTTTTTACCGAAAAATGTGAGAAAATGTTGAAATTTTGGCGATTTATTAATTTTTTTTTGGTTTTTTTTTCAGTGGTGTTGAAGCAAAACAGCCGAATTCCGCCATCCGGAAGTGTGTTCGAGTGCAGTTGATAAAGAACGGCAAGAAGATCACTGCTTTTGTGCCAAGAGATGGATGTTTAAATTTTATCGAGGTGATTATTTTTTTTTTTTTTTTTTTAAGGCAAAAATTGATTTTTTTGTTGTTTGTATAGGAAAACGATGAAGTTTTAGTTGCCGGATTCGGTCGTAAGGGGCACGCTGTTGGTGATATTCCCGGCGTGCGATTCAAAGTCGTTAAAGTCGCTAATGTTTCGCTGTTGGCTTTGTATAAGGAGAAGAAGGAAAGACCGAGGTCTTAAAATGTGTTTGTAAAAAAAAAAATAAAGCTGAAAATCGAGTTTTGGTTTTTGTTTTGACTTATTGACATTGACGGCGAAAATGGCGGAGGTGAATTTAGTATGTGTTTTTTTTTGTATTTGAGTGCATTTGATTTGGATTTAAAATGATGAAAAATGGAATTACCAACCGAATTTTTTTATGACGATTATTCGCGGCAATTTTATCTGATTGGTCCAAAATTAATTTGCGCTTGAAACAATAAAAGAAAACATTTTTAAAAAATTAATTGATGTTTAATTTTCTTTGAAATTCACCAATAAACGGAAATCCAGCAAGAAAATATTAATTCTAAAACTTCTAAATGTTAATTTGGGATTAGAAATAACAATAAATTCAAAATAAAACCAAAGAAAGAGTTATTAGTAATTATCGTGATTGGCACCATGCAGCCTCTAGTCCTACATGGAGGATAACTACGAACTGAACGAGGAAAACTGGATAATTTAATAAATCTATTGTATGACAGTATGACGAACCAATTGTTTTGTGTAGAGTGGGTGGCGGAAACTCATCACTTCTTGGAAAATGTATGAATAGGCTAAAAAAATTTCCACATCCATTCCAAAGTTTTATCCGTGAAATTTATTCAGTGCAAACTTTCTTGCTCAAAATGAAGAACAAATTGTCGCTTTTGCTCGTCGGTTTGGCTGCAGTTGTAAGTGTCATGGCCGCCGTTCCAGTGGATTCACAACAAGAAACGACAACACCTGCAGTAAGTTTGATTTTTGTTTGGGAGTTTTCTTGTTGGTGATATTTTACTTTTGTTATTCAGAGCCCGAGTTTCGGGCAAGACGAACTGCATGAAGCCGCGCATTTCCTAGACAATCTAACGCAAGAAGACCTTGACGCCTTGTCAGCAACTGTCAAACAAGCGCTGCGCACTTTCCTTGACGGATTAGCGAAGACAAAAACTCACGACACTTGATTTGAATTTAGCAAATAAAATAAACATTTTATTAGCAAATAAATAAAATCCATAATTCTAATCATTCATTTTTACACTGAAATTCATTGAAAATAAACAGAACTATTTTTCTGCGTAGTAGAGCACAGTCCACAGTTAGGCGTAATCCAGCTCAACCAATTGGAGTTAGGACATCGTTTTATCGGTTTGGAGTATAGCTGAGATTTTATTGCACATCACTTCGACTATAAAAATATTGTAGAAATATGGCAATCAAGTTCCTGAATCAACCTTATCCCTCCACATTTCCTTCTCTCTCCAGGATATTAAATGTCACCAACGCATACATTTGTCTTAGGATTCTGTCTGGGGATCACTTGTGATATAGTGTCATTTCTGGATCCAGGTTTGGAAGCAGACTTATTGTATGGATTACAAGAGAGTAAGTAATGTAAATTTATTTTCTCAGAATGTCAGGAAAGTGTTGGCTTTTGCTATTGGGCTTTGCTGCAGTAGCGAGCTTTTTGGAAGCCGCTTCGGAGAAACACGAAGATTTGCAAAAACATGGAGCGAAGAAGCGGGATGTATGGTTTAGTATTTATCATTTTGTGGATACATTTCTTCACATCTTTTTCTTTAGATCAATGATTTCACTCCAGAAGAACTGCAACAAATTCAGGAATACCTCAACGGTCTCACCGAAGAAGAAATCCAAAATATGTCACCGCAGGAACAAATGGATCTGTTTGTTTTGCTCTATTCTATTTCACCAGAAGCTTTTAACAAAGACATCTAATGTAATCTAATAAATTGCCTGAAAAAATTCTCTTCCATCTCCATTATCCATCCATAAACCATAGAACGGTTCTAAGAAGTTGATATCATTACAATAAATATATGTACAATCGTGGACAAAAAAACTTCCCTTCAGTATAGCTGTTTTAAGTTTACCAGGTGGCATAAAAATCCATTGAGATTCAATGACATCAATCTTGACCTGATCTGTCGTCTTGCCCTATCAACAGTATTAAAAGATAGACTGGGCAAATTGAAAAACCGATTCTCTCGATATCCTTGGCGGAAATGATGCACAAACAATCTGAGCTCAGCTGGTGTTGTAATTACAAATGGTCACCACTTTTAAAAATACTGTAGTTTGATTGCGCAAATTAAATGTATTATTTTTAAATTAATAATTAATACTCTTAAATAATAATACATTAATTAAACGTTTTTAGTAAGCTTATTTGTCTTTGCATCCAGTATACACCTCCGCCTAGTGTGACCGGTCACGATCGACTGTATACCGCAAAGCTTTCTAGGTACTCTGAATTTGTTCGTCACGGAAACGATTGAATTTTTCATACTCCATCACTCCCACATCGTGGGTGCGAATTGATCATAAATTCAAACACACATTAACGGGTGTCATTAAATGAGCGATTAGTTGATTACGTTGATTACTTTGATTAGTCGATTAGTCGACTGGATTCATGATATCACCTGACCTCATTTTTCAAAAGGTCTATTGATAAAAATCACACAGCAAATCCTGATTCTGTAATTAAAACACCCGCGTTCTATTAGAATATTAAGGCCCCTTAAAAACTTTTACACTGATGTACCCTTTACATCATATTTCTGCTTCAAAGCTTGCTTTAACATTTAAATACTGATAAATTTCTAGACGGAAATCTTTAGACGGATATCAAATGCCGTTAAAAGTCACTTTTCCCTATTTAAACCTCAACTAAGTCGCCTGCATCCCAGAACCCCGTTCAGACCAACTCTATTCCAGACAGTTCCAACAACTCGGCAATAATGATTGGCAAATTGTGCATTCTGCTTCTAGGCTTGTCTGTCTTTGCAGTGTCTTTGTCTCACGCTAGACCAGGCAAGCGCGAAGTCAATGTAAGACTAGGAAAACGCGAAGTCAACGTATGTATATCAGATTATCCGTAAATCTATTTGTAATCACTCCAAGGCAGTATAAAAGGTTCTATTCACCTAGATTTTTGAGCAAAAGGAGTTGCCTTCCCGAGAAGAAGTCGTTGAGTACCTTAAGTCACTCGACCAAGAAACCATCGAAGATTTGAGTGATGATCAGAAACTTGCGCTCATTTTTCTCATTTTCAAGTATGGCATCGACGAAAGTGAATTGTACAAACATCCGGAATTAGAATCCATTGTAGAACGCGCATTGAAGAAACGTGAGGTAACTCATTTCCTTTCTTCTAAAATACTCTTCCCTGCAATACATCCGTCATTTCCTTTCTTTCCGTAATGCGGTCTGTGTTCAAAATCCCAAATCTCCGAAAGTTCTTCACCGATTTCTACGAAATTTTGACACAACGTTGCATTCGAATAGGCGCGTGATTTTATATGGTTTTTATATGGATGTCGCACCTGGAAAAACAGCGCCATCTATTGGGTGTAAATGTAACGCACACTATACTAAATATTTGAAAAACACCGCCATCTGTTGGAAGTGATTTATATCCACGCGATTTATTTCCATGGGATTTGTTTATTTTCACGGGATTTCCACTGGATTTATTTCCACAAGATTTATTACAACAAAATTTACTACCGCGGGATTTATTTCTGAGTCACAGCAATGAGTGGCCGGGCACAACTACATTCAGCGCACGGTATCTTGATGCTAAATTCGTACTGCGCATCTCATTCTACGCAGACGATTTTCTAATTCCAGTTGTTATTTAGCAGTATTAAGCCTAATATTAGGCCTATCAATGCTAAAATAAAGTAAATAAACAACAATATTTTGGTCATACTGTGTGAATTACTTTTAATGATGAGTTTATTGTTGTTTATTTACTTTATTTTAGCATTGTTAGGCTTAATACTGCTAAATAACAACTGGAATTAGAAAATCGTCTGCGCAGAATGGGATGCGCAGTACGAATTTAGCATCAAGATACCGTGCACTGACTGTAGTAATTGCATCTAGGCCAACTTTGATGAAGCGATCGTATATATTTAATTGGAAAATGTATACATTTTTTGAGACACCCTTAGTAACCCTCCTTGTATTTTTAGACCCAGTCAGCCACTTTTTGTATCACATAGCTCTTTGTCCCGCTAAAACATTTTGGTTTCAATTTTGATTAATTCACTCTACTGTTAACTTAGACTACACTCATCACATTGGAAGAAAAACTGGTTCCACCAACCATGATTGAAGCCATAAAAGTATCGGATGAAGACGGTAGTGGCTATTCAGATGCAGAAGACACACCTGATCAATCAGATGATTAAAGAAGTTTTCTTGTAATATACCCATTTTGTTTCAACTTAAATATTGTTCTTTTATTGCATGTTAATTGTCGATTTGATTTGTGTGTTTCTCACTAGGGAAATTTCTTGAATTCGTTTATGGAAACCCCAAAAAATTTGAATAAAAAACTACTACTTGTTTGAATATTTTAATTTCAGTTACCCAAGCACCACGCTTGAAAAGTTGACTAAAGTGGAGCAAAACTTTCCCAATTTCCAACATACTACTTGTGGTGATGCAAAAATGCACAGAACAGCTGTGAATTGTTCAATTCAAGATGGAGAGGGCATTGTTGTTGTTGTTGAAGTTCAGGTTCACCATGTTTGATGATGAAAACGTTGCAAAAATGTTAGTTTAATGCTGGGCGCACACATATAGCGATTTCGCATCGCCCTGTGAATCGCGAGCAATGCTGCACACATGTAGCTATTTCAGCGCTGCGATTTCAATCTTATGACGTCATTCCTGATCCGAAAAACCTGCCCGCCATTTCGGTTGAGAATGTTGATGAAATGACGTCATTTCACACAGCTCACTGATTGGCTGCGACACGAATCGCAGGCGAAATAGTACTTGGGACAAGTACTATTTCGCAAAGTAGATTTCAAACCGGCGCGAAGGAAATAACATCATCTGCGCATGTGCAATGGCAACGCGATGCGATGCGATGCGAAATCACAGTTGTGTGCGCCCAGCATAAATGTTTACATGACGTTTTCATCATCAAAACATTCATTTCTAATCACTTTTTACAACGAAAACAGCCATGAAAGCGATGAAAATGACTGCTTTACTCACTCTTCTCTGCAATACATTCGTCGCTTCATTTCATTCCATAAGGCCTGTCTGTTTTTTTTAATGCTTTACAGCAGTGCCAGGAAAGTTGGCCACCTTTAACACTAGACAATACCGTATTACCCTGCTTTAAGCCGCATACCGGTATAGTGCGAGTTTTACCGGCATGTCGATAAACTCCGTTTTTACTGGCATGTCGGTGTAACCGAGTACAAATATTTTTCCGTGAGGATTGAACCAGAACAAGCAAAAAAAAGCCTATTTAGATGTCCAAAATGTAGAAAATTGCCCTAAATTTCTATAAATTTTCCCACATTTTTGTAATAATCTTCAGAAAACTAAGAAAAGTCAAATTTCAGGCCAAAATTTCAATACTGATGTAACCTTTACATCATATTTCTGCACTCAAAGATTGCTTTAACATTTCAGTACTGATAAACTTCTATGCGGTAACCTTTTAGACGGAAACCAAATGCCCTTAAAATAACTTTTCCCTATTTAAACCCCAACGATAAGTCATCGGCTACTCAGAAACCTGTTCAGTCCAATTCAATTCCAAACAATTGCAACAACTCTTTACCAGAATGAGTGGAAAATTGTGCATTCTGCTTTTAGGCTTGTCCGTCTTTGTGGTATCGTTGAATGATGCTCTACCAGTCAAACGTAATGTATGTACAGTATATCAGATTATCCATAAATCTATTTGAAATCACTCCAAGGCAGTATAAAAGATTCAATTCACCTAGATTTTTGAGCAAAAGGAGTTGCCTTCCCGAGAAGAAGTCGTTGAGTACCTTAAGTCTCTCGACCAAGAAGCCGTCGAAGATTTGAGTGATGATCATAAACTTGCGCTCATTTATCTCATTTTCAAGTATGACATCGAGGAAAGTGATTTGTCCAAACGTGAAGCAATAGACTTCATTGTAAAACGCTCATTGAAGAAACGTGAGGCAAGTCCTTTTCTTTCTTCTAAAATACTCTTCCCTGCAACACATTCGACATTTCCTTTCTTTCCGTAATTGCTACATAAGTAGATTGTTTATGTCTGGTAAAATGCTATCCACTGAAAGGTAGGGGTTTGCTTTTCTAATTGTAGTTAATGATCCATTAAAGATAGAAACTTCTACTTTTTATTAAAAGAAAAAGTTTAGTAAACCGACATAATTTTTAAATTTGTTTTCCGTAATAACAGTTGACAAATTTAGGGCCAAAACGAAAGTTCACTATCTTATTTACACTCTATCCATACACCGAAACGCATTTTCGTTCGTATTTCACGAACCATTAGGACTAGAAAGAAATACTTTCTTTTATAAGAAAGCTTATTTTTTTCTCTACATTCTAATGTGTTTTATTATTTTTTACATGCTTTTGAAAGTACTTAATTTTGATGCCAAAAGTAGCAATAAAAATTGATTTGGCATCCATTTTATTTTTTGGATTTTGCTCCGATCAGTCACATGACGGAATGGGGGCGGGACTTCGCGCTGTGACGTCAGGTTGTAGAACTGTCACCATTTTGTTCTGAGTTTTAGAAAAACTGGAACAAGTGTGAACACAAGACTTTCTAAAAGTGGGCGGGTTATGTAGATAAGTGATTCAAGTGTGAACAGGGCATTAGTGAATTGGGAGAAAAATTGATTAAAATCGCAAATATCTCGAGAACAAAAGTACTAAACCTCTCTTTGTCCCGCTAAAACATTTTGGTTTCAATCTTGATTAATTCACTCCACTGTTTACTTAGACTACACTCGTTACATTGGAAAAAGAATTGGTCCCACCAACCATGATTCAAGCCGTAAAAGCATCGGATGAAGATAACACCTCTGACTCTGATCAATCTGATGAATAATGAAGTTTTCTTGTAATTCACCCATTTTATTTCAACTTAAACATTGTTCTTTTATTGCATTTTAATTGTCGATTTGATTTGTGTGTTTCTCACTAGGAAAATTTCCTGAATTCGTTTATGAATAAAAAACTACTACCCGTTTGAATATTTTAATTTCAGTGACCCAAGCAGAACGCTTGAAAAGTTGATTAAAGTGGAGCGTTTCAACAGCTTGAAAGTGAAAAATTAGGTAAAACCACTGCGCGCTGCAAAACGCGCCCAGCTTGTGAGACAGGGAAGCATTGTTGGGATGAAGTGACATCATAAATGCTTTCCAACTTCCTGTTTCGCGTCTTAAGGCTAGTTCACAAAATTTTATTGTTGCGCGAAATTTCGCGGGCAGTTTCTGTTCATAATGCAGCAAAACTCCCCTACATTCTAGTGATGCAAACATGCACAGAACAGCTGTGAATTGTTCAATCTAAAATGGAGAGGGCATTGTTGTTGTTGTTGAAGTTCATGTTCACCATGTTTGATGATGAAAACGTTGCAAAAATGTTAGTTTAAATGTTTACATGACGTTTTCATCATCAAAACATTCATTTCTGATCACTTTTTACAACGAACACAGCCATGAAAGCGATGAAAATGACTGCTTTACTCACTCTTCTCTGCAATACATTTGTCGCTTCCTTTCATTCCATAAGGCGGCCCGTCAGTTTTTTTAATGCTTTACAGCAGTGCCAGGAAAGTTGGCCACCTTAAACATTAGACAATACCGTATTACTCCGCTTTAAGCCGCATGCCGGTACAGTGCGAGTTTTACCGGCATGTCGATAAACTCCGTTTTTACTGACATGTCGGTGTAAGCGAGTACATATGTTTTTCCATGAGGATTGAACCAAAACAAGCATAAAAAGCCTTTTTAGATGTTCAAAATGCAGTGTTGTATCTCGTTCATCAAATCGCGAACTAGTTCAAGTTCACGTAGTTCACATTCGCGTTCAGTTCACTTTTTTTCAAAGTCAACTAAGTTCTAGTTCGCGAACTTGAACCAATAGTTCAGTTCACTTTCCAATTTTTTTTTTAAAAATTGAAACGTTTTTTTTTATATTTGTGATATGCAGATGGTAAAAAAACACATTTTTTTGTAAAGCAGTCGTTTTCATTGCTTTTAATGATAAATACGGCTGATTTTGCCGTTTTCGTTGTAAAAAGTGATCAAATTGAATGTTTTGATGATGAAAATGTCATCAAAACGTTTAAAACCAATGCAAAAAGTTACGTTTTTGCGACGTTTTCATTATCAAACATGGTGAACGCAAACTTCCAGTTCATTGTTAAAAGTGAACTATACTCTTTCCACACTCAAGGTTGACACTGGAAGCTGGGCTCCCATTGGCCTACTTAGAACTGCAATGTAACTATATTGCATTGCATTTCTAAGTAGGCCAATGGGAGCCCAGCTTCCAGGGTCAACCTTGAGTGTGGAAAGAGTATAAGTTCGTTTTTTCCGTTCACTTGTAAAAGTGAACTAGTTCCCGTTCTTAGTTCGCAAACTAACGAACTTAGTTCGTGTTCGATACAACACTGCCAAAATGTAGGAAATTGGCCTAAATTTCTATAAATTATCCCACATTTTTGTAATAATCTTCAGATAACTAAGAAAACTCAAATTTCAGGCCCAAATTACAAAATAAAGTGTTTCGAGCACTTAAAAACTTTAAAATGATGTAACCTTTACATCATATTTCTGCACTCAAAGGTTGCGTTACCCTTTCAGTACTGATAAACTTCTATGCGGTAACCTTTAGACGGAAACCAAATGCCCTTAAAAGGAACTTTTCCCTATTTAAACCTCAACAAAAAGCCATTCACTACTCAGAAGCCTGTTCAGCTCAATTCAATTCCAAACAGTTGCAACAACTCTTTACCAGAATGAGTGGGAAATCGTGCATTCTGCTTTTAGGCTTGTTCGTCTTTCTGGTATCGTTGAATGATGCTATACCAGTCAAACGTAATGTATGTACATCAAATTATCCATAAATCTATTTGTAATCACTCCAAGGCAGTACAAAAGATTCAATTCACCTAGATTTTTGAGCAATCGGAGATGCCTACCCGAGAAGAAGTCGTTGAATACCTTAAGTCAGTCGACCAAGAAACCCTCGAAAATCTGAGTGATAAACATAAATTTGCGCTCATGTCTATCATTTACAAGTATGACATCAACGAAAGTGAATTGTACAAACGTGCGGCATTAGACTCCATTGTAAAACGCTCATTGAAGAAACGTGAGGTAACTCATTTCCTTTCTTCTAATATACTCTTCCCTGCAAAACATCCGTCATTTCCTTTCTTTCCGTAATGCGGTCTGTCCGTTTCTTTAATGCTCTACAGCATGGCCAGGGTGGGTTTTTTGAGCAAGAGGAGTTGCCTTCCCGAGAAGAAGTCGTTGAGTACCTCAAGTCAGTCGACCAAAAAACCCTCGAAGATCTGAGTGATGATCATAAACTTGCGCTCATTTATCTCATTTTCAAGTATGGCATCGACGAAAGAGAATTGTACAAACGTGCGGCATTAGAGTCCATTGTAAAACGCTCATTGAAGAAACGTGAGGTAACTCAATTCCTTCTTTCTAAAATACTCTTCTCTGCAATACATCCGTCATTTCCTTTCTTTCCATAATGCGGTCTGTCCGTTTCTTTAATGTAGCGGTCGGCAACAGGCGGACCGCGAAAGGTCGAAACTTTTCAATAGTATCCGGACCCCACTTAAAATTACTTGCCGACCCCTGCTTTAATGCTTTACAGCAGGGCCTGAGTGAGAACTTGCCCGATGGCAAGTGGGGCCTGTGGACCCCTGAGGGTGCAGGCCCCTTAAACATTAGTTGGACCAGGGCTTCTGAAACCGACCTGGTCCGCCACCTTTTGTACCACATAGCCTATACTGAACCTCCCTTTGTAAAGCTAAGACATTTTGGTTTCAATTTTGATTAATTCACCCTACTGTTAACTTAGACCACACTCGATACATTGGTAAAAGGATTGGTCCACCACCCATGATTCAAGCCGTAAAAACATCAGATGACGGAGAGGATAGTGCTGATACGCATGAAGACCACACACCTGATTAATCTGATTAAAAAAGCTTTCTTGAAATATACCCACTTTATTTCAACTTAAATAATGTTCTTTTATTGCATGTTATTTGTCGATTTGATTTGTTTCTCACTGCAGAAATTTCCTGAATTCGTTTATGGAAACCCCAAAAAGTTAGAATAAAAAACTACTACCTGCTTGAATATTTGCGTAATTTCACAATAATATTGACATTTAATTTGATACTAAGAAGTTACCCAAGCAGCATGCTTGAAAAGTTGAACAGCGCGCTGCAAAAGGCACCCAGCTTGTGAGAGGGGAAAGCATCGTTGGAATGAAGTGACATCATGAATGCAGAGCCAGTGGGACACACATTTCCACCTGAAGCGAGCAAACCATATGCTACCCTTTTGAACAGTAAAAAAAATCAGATTATCTACCCAAAGATGCCGCCCCTAGAAATATGCCGCCCGAGGTAACCGCCTCACTGCTTCACCGCTTCACCTCTCGCAGAATTTGCTAACTATCGTTCGGAAATTTTGTTGAATGCTGATTTCAGGCATCCATAACATTGACAGGAAGTGAAAAAGAATTTAGTGTTGCCACTAACCGTAAGCATATGCTTCTTACCCACAATCCCTCAGTTCGCAGTCTGGTGTATTTAGGTCTGTGGTAAAACATCGCCTACTTGAGCAAACACAAGGATGTGTTCGGTCCCAAAACATTGCTTTAAGCATGGTCCTTGGATAGAATAGTCACTCAACTCCCATTCCGGAAGTACTAGTAACTAACTCCACCAGCCAATGGCGCTGTGCACAGTTTTTGATGGAAAGCTCCATTGTATGTCTATGGTATAGCATGTAAATAATGACGGTTTATGTGCCATATACATTATTTTAAGACAAAAACACAAAAAAATTAGAAAAAATTGCTTTAAAATTTATATTGAACACTTTATTTCTGTCCAAGGACCATGCTTTAAGTGTTATATGTATTCACACTCCAATAAAACTCGAGGTGTAAGTTTCACAAACTCGAAACCTGTGATGAGCCTGCTTACAGCTTGTGTTTGAAAGCTTTTGATCTGCATCAGCTTCCTTGTGTTTCCATCTTAAAGCGAGACTTTTCCCTATCTCTCCTCTCCTGCACCGGTGATGAAGTGGGGTGCGAAAGATCGCCTTTTTTAAAAGTAAGTTGCAATGCTAAAAAGTTTAAGAACCACCGGGGTATAGGATACTTAAAAACTTTAGACTGGTGTAACCTTGACACCTCATTTCTGCACTCAAAGTTGCTTTAACATTTCAGTGCTGATAAGCTTCTACACACAGAATCTTTAAGCGGAAACCAAATGCCCTTAAAAGTGACATTTCCCTATTTAAACCGCAAAAAAAAGTCATCGGCTACTCAGAAGCCTGTTCAGCCCAACTCTATTCCAGACAGTTCCAACAAGTCGACAATAATGATTGGCAAATTGTGCATTCTGCTTTTGGCCTTGTTCGTCTTTGCGGTGTCTTTGTCTCACGCTAGACCGGGCAAACGCGACACCAGCGTATGTATATCAGATTATCCATAAATATATTTGTAATCACTCCAAGGCAGTATAAAAGGTTCAATTTACCTAGATTTTTGAACAAAAGGAGTTGCCTTCCCGAGAAGAAGTCATTGCGTACCTTAAATCACTCGACAAAAAAACCTACGAAGATTTAAGTACTGATTATAAACTTGGCGTCGTGTATTTCATTTTAAAGTATGGCATCGACGAAAGTGATTTGTCCAAACGTGCGGCATTAGACTCCATTGTAAAACGCGCATTGAAGAAACGTGAGGTAACTCATTTCCGTGTTTCTAAAATACTCTTCTCTGCAATACATCGGTCATTTCCTTTCTTTCCATAATGCGGTCTATCTGTTTCTTTAATGCTTTACAAAGGGCCTGAGTGAGAACTTTCCCAATGACAATTGGGGCCAGTAGACCACTGAGAATGCAGGCCCCATAAACATTAGTTAGACTAGAGCTTCTTAACCTTCCCATAGCCATGGAAGGTAAAAAAAATTACAGAAGTGGAAAAATCACGATATTCTTTCTTCCCTGAAAATTAATTAATGAGGTTAACTTTTATTCCTCAAAAACTTTTTTTCTTATTTTATAATGTCTAAATATGAATAGTTTTTCAATTATTAAGATAATTTAATATTTATAACATAAAACACCCCTAATGGAAGCGCCGTACAAAAGGAAAAAGTTTAGGAAGCTCTGAGTTAGACAATATGTTAAGAATACAATAGAAGTTCCAATATTATAGTCTTAGGCACAGCCCATTTCTCTCCTGAGAATTTATATTTTTAGACCCGGTCCGTCACTTTTTGTACCACATAGACTGAACTGAACCTCCCTTTGTCCGGCTAAGACATTTTGGTTTCAATTTTGATTAATTTACCTTACTGTTTACTTAGACTACACTCGTTACATTGGAAGAAGAGTTGGTCCCACCACCCATGATTCAAGCCATAAAAGCATCGGATGAAGATGATAGTGCTGATACGGATGAAGACATCTGACCTGATTAATCTGCTGATTTAAGAAGCTTTCTTGTAATATACCCATTTTATTTCAACTTAAATATTGTCCTTTTATTGCCTGTTAATTGTCGATTTGATTTGTGTTTCTCTCACTAAAGAAATTTCCTGAATTCGTTTATGGAAACCCCAAAAAATCTGAATAAAAAACTACCACCTGTTTGAATATTTTAACATATGCGTAATTTCACAATAATATTGACATTTAATTTGATACCAAGCAGTTAGCTAAGCAACATGCTTGATAAGTTGATTAAAAGTGAAGCGTATAAATTTTAAAAGCTCGAAAGTGAAAAATCCAGTAAAACCACACACCTAAATACTACTGGACTGCATGCTGCAAAAGCCACCCAACTTGTGAGAAGGGAAAGCATTGTTGGAATGAAGTGACATCATGAATGCTCTCCAACTTCCTGTTTCGTGTCACAATGCTGATGTTTAGAGTAGGCTTATTTGATCTTAGAGCAAAACAGAACTGTTGTCATGAAGATTTATGCCTTTTTTGAGAATTGCTATGAAATTACCGTTATTCTTACTTTGCTGTTCGTTTCTCTACTTTTATTGTAGTTTATTGCTTTGTTGTTGTTTAATTCTCAATTTCCTTGTTATTTCTCCGTTCTCTGTTATATTTCCTATTTTCTCATGTTCCCATGTGAAACCTAGTCTAAGCCTTTTTCTCTTGCTGCTATTGTTGTTAATAATGGTTTGACACTTGAATGTATGCTTTCATTATTCTAAGTTTTCTTTCTAATCAGTTCATACATTATTAAACCAGTTCAGACTTGGATTTCACACCATCAACATGTGTGTTTCTTTAGTCTCTCCCATGCACCTGGACCTTAGTTTCTAGAGCCCCTTTTGGGCTAGTGGTGTTAGCCCCCTCCTTTCAACTCCTCCTGAGGTCGACCCTGACCAACTGTGGCTCGTAGGCAAAACCAGCCTCACCTTACCAATTACCAACTATCGGTCAACGTCTGCCCGTGAATGCAAGCAGAAAGTATCAACACAAAGTGCAAAAAAGTTATTCAGACCTTCCAATTGATAAAGTTATCTGCATTTTAATCGCGAAGTAAATCCTGATTTTGTAATTAGAACACCAGCGGTAGTGTTTAGGATATAGGGTACTTAAAAACAATAGACTGGTGTAACCTTGACATCTCATTTCTGCACCCAAAAGATGCTTTAACATTTCAGTGCTGATAAACTTCAACACTATCTTTAAGCGGAAACCAAATGCCCTTAAAAGTGACTTTTCCCTATTTAAACCGCAACAAAATGCCATCCACTACTTAGAAGCCTGTTCACCTCAATTCAATTCCAAACAGTTCCAACAACTCTTCACCAGAATGAGTGGAAAATTGTGCATTCTGCTTTTAGCCTTGTCCGTCTTTGTGGTATCGTTGAATGATGCTGTACCAGTCAAACGTAATGTATGTACATCAAATTATCCATAAATCTATTTGTAATCACTCCAAGGCAGTATAAAGGGCTCAATTCACCTAGATTTTTGAGCAACAAGAGATGTCTTCCCGAGAAGAAGTCGTTGAGTACCTTCGGTCAGTCGACCGAAAAACCCTCGAAAGTTTGAGCGATGATCAGATAGTTACGCTCGTTTATCTCACTTTCATGTATGATCTCCAAAGTGAAGTATTTAAACGTGCAGGATTAGATTCCATTGTAAAACGCTCATTGAAGAAACGTGAGGTAACTCATTTCCTTGATTCTAAAATACTCTTCTCTGCAATACATCCGTCATTCCCTTTCTTTCCATAATGCGGTCTATCCGTTTCTTTAATGCTTTACAGCAGGGTCAGAGTGAGAACTTACCCAATGGCAAGTGGGGCATGTGGGCACCTGAGAATGCAGGTCCCTTAAATATTAGTTAGACCAGGGTTTCTTAAACTGTGGATCGCATTCCCACATGGGTCGCATTACTGATTGTTGGTACAGGTACATAGTACCACTTTTTTTTTATCCCATACGACTTTACTTTAGCAAAATGTCAAAAAATGTAGCAAAATCTCACAAAATCTAGCAAAATCTCGCGGGATCTGAAGAAATCCACAAAAGTACCGCGGAAGAGATTCAAAATGTAGCACAAAATCTGAGATTCAGGAATGACTAGTGCAATCAAACTTGGCGAATCGGGACAAAAATTGATTAAAATCGCAAATATCTCGAGAACAAAAGTTCGGATCATCAAAGACTAAACACCAAACAAAAGAGCAGAAAAAACTGCACCAGAAACACATTTTTTCTTCAATCTTGATTAATTCGTCCTTACAAATTGCTGTTCAATTAGAGTCCAGCAGAAGATGAAATGACCCGAGAAGACTTGATCAACTTCATTAAATCCCTAAATGAACACGACATCATGTATATGGACAAGGAAGAAAAAACGGGCTTGGCTTTACTCATCTTCATGTACGACATTAAGCCCCATGAACTTGTGAAAAGATCAACATTGGAATACTTTACCAAGCGTTCGGTAAGATTCTTCGATCTGTTCGAACCACACATTTTTGTCTCCAATTTTGATTAATTCATTTTAAGACAAATTACTATTCAATTAGACTCCAACAGAAGAAGAAATGACCCGAGAAGAGTTGATCCACTTCATGAAATCCCTAAGTAAAAACGACATCAACAATATGGACCAGGAAGAAAAAATGGGCTTGGCTTTACTCCTCTTCTTGTATGACATTCAGCCCCATGAACTTATGAAAAGATCAACATTGGAATACGTTACCAAGCGTTCGGTAAGATTTTTCGATTTGTTCAGACCGCACATTTTTGTTTCCAATTTTGATCAATTCATTCTAAGACAAATTACACCAAACAAAAGCGCAGAAAAAATTTCACCAGAAACGTTAACTAAACAACACTTCCTACAATTAATAATTAATCTACAGGGTGGTCTAAAAGTCTGGTTCCCTCCAAATATTTCCTGAGTAATTGCATCTAGGCTAACTTTGATGAAGCGATCGTATAGGAAGTTGGGTGAGAGCAATCCAATGATGTCATCAAATTTGACCTTGAAAATGACCTTCGAGATTAAATTGCAATTGCTCAGGAAATATTTGGAGGGAACCAGACTTTTAGAACACCCTGTGTATTTAACTGAAAAATGTATACAGTTTATGAGACACCCTTAGTAACACTCATTGTATTTGCGGTCTTTGACTACGCCAATTTTAACGTGCGCAAACTGTAGGTTTGGAGTGGACCACACCGCTTACACTGTAACTCCTGGGATCATCCCACCCATTTTGGCTTCAATATTGATTAAATCATACTTCCAAATTACTGCTCAATTAGACTGAAGATGAAATGACTCGAGAAGACTTGATCGAGTTCCTCAAATCTCTAACTCCACAAGATTACGCTTTAATGGACCAGGAAGAGAGAATGGGCTTGGAACTACTCGTCTTCATGTACGACGTTAAACCTCACGAGTATATACAGATAAGACCACCACCACCACCACCATCGAGACGCTACGGCAAGCGTTCGGTAAATAAATATTTAATTCTCTCCCTTGTTCTGTCCAGATATTTCGTTTCAGATTTTGATTAAGTCATCCTATGATAAATTAATGCTAAATTAATCTTTAACAGGTGACGAAATAACCCGAGAAGACTTCATCGAGTAACTTAAAGAGGAAGATTTTGTGAAAAGATCAACATAAAAATTTTTGGCAAATGTTCGTTGAATAAAGATTTATCGTTGTACGAGATATAATGTTTGATTAAAATATTTGCAACGACAAAGTTCTAGTTTTCAATTGCAAGTTTAAGTGGCTTTATATCGCGTTAAGGTGCGTTTTCATGTGCGGTTTTCTCGCTTAGCTTTACAATGGGTTTCGCTTTGCCATTTTCATGTGAGAGGTCGCTAGTCACGTCGCTGGCACATTGTCAAAATGGCTGCTCGAATGTCTAGGAAACAGGTTGTTAAAAAAAGTTGAAAGAAACATCAAAATTAGTATTGGAAAATGCACGCAAATTAAGAAATAAATGTTGAGTTCCTTCAATTTTCATTCAGAATTTTTTGAAATTAATTTTTTACTGCACGTAACGAAAAATCTCAGCCAATGGAAACAATTTACCAAAACTCAACTTCCCATTGGCCCAAGATATCTCGCGCGTGAAACGGTTGAGAACTAGCATCGTTTGTCGCGCGTGATTCATTTTTCCACATTGTTGAAAATGACAAAGCCCACGATTTTTGTTTCGCGAATTTTGAAATTCGCGCGCGATTGAAAATGCACCTTAATATATTTAGCATTTCATTGCTGATAACCTGTAACATTTCTGTATGTTTAAATCAAATGCCAAGTTTAAAAGTCAATCTACAGTACTATTTTTTAAACCTCCATCAACACATCTGCTACTCACAACATCGTTCAACCAAACTCAAGTAAACTCCTCAAGTCAAAAAAATAATTTTTTCAACTAATCAATTTCATTCTTTTTGCGACAAGAAATGGCCAGCAAACTGTGCATTCTGCTTTTGGGCTTATCCGCTCTTGCGGCAGTGATCCAAGCATTTCCACACACAAATTTGGCTAAACGTGAGGTAATTATTCTTAATTTTCTTTTCTTTTTACTGCTACACCGCAGAACAGTCGACAATACAAAAGCATTTAGGAATAAACAGCCGATCCCGATGGTGTTTTCGTCAGTTTTCGACCTTCGATGGACCGACTACAAATACCAAGTTTACATGTACTCACTTATCCAGATAAGTAAAAATGCGAAATTTACTTTTCTGGAAAACTGATCATGTAAACAAATCAGTTTTCCAAAAAATCAAACTTATCTGGAAAACTAAAATCCACTTGTTTGAGGTAGATTTTGGGTGTTTTGCACATTGCCATTTGCAATGTGAACACCCACTCATTACTTATCTAGAAAAGCTGACGTCACAACAATGCTGTGACATGTTGTTTCTGCGCAGTGCATTGTGGATGATTAATGCGCATGCAGTTTTCCACAAAAGTAAAATTCGCATTTTCACTTATACCGGGTGGCCCACATAAAAGCGGCCCCATAATATTACATACACACATTTTCGGGCCGCTTTTATGTGGGCCACCCGGTACATGTAAACATGGTAAATGTAGCCATTAATCGTTTTAACGTAGAACTACGTCTAAGAAGACAATCAACATTGGGAAACTTTGACAAACGTCCATTGAACCAAGAATAACACGGACACGTATCCAGATGCTCAGAGCGTTTTGCCTCCAATGGCACCACATAATATGTGTATCGAGAGTAACAAACGTGCTTAGTTATCAAGAAATGCGTGACACGTGATTGCTGACATCCAATCAGCACACAGAACAACGAAACAATAGGAAATAACACACGGATACGTTACCATGTTATCCTTGGTTCATGACTGAACAAACAGAAGGTAATCATTACCTCTAGTTTTGTATTGACACTAGCACGATCGTGACCCCTAACGACTGTACTCTTTCCGCACTCAAGAGGAGCCCTGGAAGCTGGGCTCCCATTGGCCAAGCCATTTCTCTTGTTTACTGATACAAAAAGAAGACCCAAAACACCCGAAATGCATTATACAGACATACAGATATAAATAGAAGTACAGACATTGCAATCGCTTTCCTATTGTTTGGAAATTGTTTACTCTCCAGACATAGCAAGCAATAAAACTGAAATAAATGCATTCTATTTAAAAACGACATAAAACTTTTTTTTCAAAATAGAAAACATATTCTGTTACACAATAACATTAAAAGAACATCACTTCAACCATTAGTATTCAGGAAAAGACTCAAAATCAAAGGGAACTACTTTTTCTCATAGCAGTAGTTCGACTGCAGTTCTGAGTAATTAAATAGGGCCAATGGGAGCCCAGCTTCCAGGGCTCCTCTTGAGTGCGGAAAGAGTATAGACGGTTTATTTTTTTTAGATTGATACTAACAGTGATGGTGAATTTAGCCGAGAAGAATTGATCGAATTCCTCAAGCATGCCACCCCAGAGGACCTCAATAAATTGACCGATAAACAGAAATATGATTTGATGTTTCTCATTCAGATATTTGAGATTGAACCCGATGAAGTCGGATATAAATAAATATAATTAAATAAAAGTAAAATGTTTGTATGTCTGTTCAACTCACTGAAAATGCCACCGTCAGAATTACACAAAACTGAAAGCCCACAATAAATAAATAAACAAATAAACTCATTACACTCTGTCCATGTGTAACTTGGGCCTACTTCCGATTGGCTGAGCCTTTTCACTTGTGTAGTGATACCAAAAAGTAGATCAAAACAATGGTTGCTATTTTTACTGCTTTCCAGACAAAACAACCAATAAAAAATTTGAAAATTGTTTTGTTCCCTGGAAAAAGCGAGCAATAAACTTAATTAACAGGAATGTTGAAATAAACCAACAAAAATCTTTATTTTATGACTTCAAGATACATTTTCTTAGAAAATACAAACAACATTACATCATTTCAATGATTAAAATCATCAAACAAATTTAAAACCACTCTGAACTATTTTTACTGGTGACAGAGTTAATAAGGCTCAGCCAATCGGAAATAAGCCAAAGTTACACATGGACAGAGTATAGGGGCAATATTCCTAGTCGCGACAGTGTGACATACACAATTGAACGAATTAGCGCGACACAATACAATCTGTTTTAGAAACACTCTAAAATTCATGTTTAATAACCCTCATGGGACAACATCAAAATCAAAACTTCAACTCATTTAAACTTGTTTTATTTTTTAACCAGTCTGAATGTAAAATTTTTCACGTTAAATAAAAATATAAACAAGTTTAAATGACACTATGATTGTCGTACCCTCGACTTTAGCCCTTTAGAAGCTGATAATTTAAGTTGCAATCACAAAAACGGATAAATTATGTCATATATTCTTTGCATTTTCTGCATGAGAAAAGTGCATTTCAAATCAGATAAGCAAGTTTGGCTTTACATCGTGTAATATACAACTCCTTGCCAAAAAAATGTCATATTCCTATTTTTGGAACTTTTAATATTTGAAATTTCTGAGAAACTATTTCTCATAAGTAAAAATGGTTTTAGAAGGATTTAAAGGATTGTTAGAGCTATCGTTTCGTTAAAAGTTTTTTGAAAAAAAATGAATAGTTGAAGATAAAAAAATTAAAAACTCCAAAAAGTGACTATTTACAATATTTCTCATAACTTGTGAACAGAATGAGATAAAATTAAAAACTAAACAGATTTGAGACCGTCTATATCCCAGAAAACCTTTCTAAATTGGATGTATGGGTCTCCAAAGCCCTCAAAAAAAGGCGTAATGGAGCTATGTAAAGGGATAGACAACAACTGTTTTTCGAAAAATCGTAGCGAGCACAACTGTTGACGAATCAAATCATAACTATAACATGTTATAGTACGACACAATAATGCTTCAATGCTAAAGTTTCGTTTTGATTCGTCAACAGTTATACTCGCCACGATTTTTCGAAAAATAGATGTTGTCTATCCCTTTACATAGCTCCATTACGCCTTTTTTTGACGGCTTTGGAGACCCATACATCCAATTTAGAAAGGTTTTCTGGGATATAGACAGTCTCAAATCTGTTTAGTTTTTAATTTTATCTCATTCTGTTCACAAGTTATGAGAAATATTGTAAATAGTCACTTTTTGGAGTTTTTAATATTTTTCTCTTCAACTATTCATTTTTTTCTCAAAATCTTTTAACGAAATGATAGCTCTAACAATCCTTTAAATCCTCCTAAAACCATTTTTACTTGTGAGAAATAGTTTCTGAGAAATTTCAAATTTTAAAAGTTCCAAAAATAAGAATATGACATTTTTTTGGCAAGGAGTTGTATTTAGTATTTCATTCTACTGATAAACTCCAATATTTCCCTATGCGGAAATCAAATGCCAACTTTAAAGGTCAGCTAATTATTTAAACCTCCATCAACACCATCTGCTACTCACAACATCATTCAACCAAACTCGAGTCAAACCAAATTTTTTTAACTAATCAATTTCATTCTTTTTGCGACAAGAAATGGCCAGCAAACTGTGCATTCTGCTTTTGGGCCTATCCACTCTTGCGGCAGTGATCCAAGCATTTCCGCACAAAAATTTGGCCAAACGAGAGGTAATTATTCTCATTTTTCTATTCTTTTTACTGCTACACCGCGGAACAGCCCTTAATACAAAAGCAGTTAAGAAACAGCCGGTCCCGATGGTGTTTTCGACCTTTGATGGACCTGCTACAGTGTAGCCATTATTAGAGAGCCAAACGTCCCCTAACGACTAAACGGTTTATTTTTTCAGATTGATACTAACGGTGATGAAGCATATAGCCGAGAAGAATTGATCCAATTCCTCAAATATGCCACCCCAGAGGACTTCAATAAATTGACCGATAAAGAGAAATATGATTTGAAGTTTCTCATTCAGATATTAGAGATTGAACCCCATGATGTCGGATAGAATTAAATATAATTAAATAAAAATAAAATGTTTGTATATCTGTACTGTACAACTCACTGAAAATACACAAAACTGCCAGAGAGTACAAATTCACACTTTACGGCAGGGAAAATTTTGCCAACCATTTGTTGCAAAATAATCAAATTTTTGAATAAAGTATTACCCCGCTTTAACCAAACAGTAGCGCCAAGTGCGACAATTTGTCACACTACCCTAACGGCGCTTCAGCTACGGGCCTTCCGAATTTAATTATTTTGTCCCCAAATTGGTACATTATGGGCGCCAAAGCGTCGTCTTTGCAGATTGTCCATCTGAGGGTTAAGACACACGCCGGTGTATTTCAAGTTTCACCAGCATGCCAGTAAACCCCGTTTTTACTGGCATGTCGGTTTAAGTGAGAACAAATTTTTTTCAACGAGGATTGAACCAAAACATGCTTAAAAAGCGTTTTTAGACGCCCAAAATGTAGGAAATTGGCCTAAAGTTCTATAAATTTACCCAAATTTTAATAATAACCTTTAGAATATCAACAAAAGTCAAATTTCTGGCCAAAATTCCAAGCCTGAATGTAAAATTGTCCACGTTAAATTAAAATATAAACAAGTTTAAATGACTTCATGATTGTCGACTTTAACCCTTTAGAAGCTGATACAGTGAGGGCAAAAACTAAGTTAACAAACGCATCATGTTGATTCTTATGGCTGTATCTCTGGAAAAAAGAGAGGAAAATTTATGAAGTTTTAACTGGAGACTCGTACAACATCCTACTTTATTCACCTAAAATTTTATCAACATCTACACATATAGAAAAACCATCCCAATAGTAAAATGGCTTGGGGACAGTGCTGGACTGGCCCGGCGGGCTACTGGGAGTTTCCCGGTGGCCCGTGGCCGCTGTGGTCTGTCGCGGCCCGCTGTGGCCTGCGCCGACTTCATTATTTGTGGCCCGGACACCCAGATTTCCCGGCAATAAATTTGTTCCCAGTCCAGCCCTGCTTGGGGATGGTTTCCTGTATGTGTATCGGTCCACCCCATTAAATTAAGGGCATCATGGACCAAGATACTTATAAAAAAGTATTGGGGGACTGTTATGCTTCCATTTGCAGATGATAAACTGCCTTTGACATGGATATTTCAGCAGAAAAATGATTCTAAGCATAAAGTCAAGGCAATTGCTCAGTGTTTCACATTGGCATTGCTTGTGGTTTGGATGTTTTAATGAAGTGTATGAGTTGCTATACATATGTTTATGAATAAATTTTAATATTTGCCGCATATTTTATAATGGGAATGGCTAATTGTTTGTGGTTAATGAGTATGTTAACTTACTTTTTGCCTCTAATTTTTGACGTCACTTCACAAAAGAATTTTTTTCTCAGAAACTGATGAATAGATGTTGATAAAATTTTAGGTGAATAAAGTAGGATGTTGTACGAGTCTCCAGTTAAAACTTCATAAATTTTCCTCTCTTTTTTCCAGAGATACAGCCATAAGAATCAACATGATGCGTTTGTTAACTTAGTTTTTGCCCTCACTGTAATTTAAGTTGCAAGCACAAAAACCGATGAATTATGTCATATATTCTTTACATTTTCTGCATTTCAAATCAGATAAACAAGTTTAAGTGGCTTTACATCGTGTAATACATTTAGCATTTCACTTAACTGATAAACTCCAATATTCCCTATGCGGAAATCAAATGCCAACTTTAAAAGTCAGCTAACTACTAGTATTTAAACCTCCATCTTCACTAGTTCTGCTACTCAGAACACCATTCAACAAACTCGAGTAAACTCCTACGACGAGTCAAACCAAATCGTTTCAATCAATTAATTGCACTCTTTTTCCAACACAGAAATGACCAGCAAGCTGTGCATTCTGCTTTTAGGCCTATCCGCTCTTGCCGCAGTGATCCAAGCATTTCCACACAAAAATTTGGCCAAACGTGAGGTAATTATTCTCATTTTTCTTTTCTTTTTACTGCTACATTGCGAAACTGTCCACAAAAACAAAAACATTTAGTAAAGCTGGTTTCCGAGATACATACACCGAAACCGGCTTCACTAATTCAGTATTCATGAACTTGAACCAAAAGTTTACGTTCATTTATCTCAAACTTTTGGGAATTATTGGTGCGAAGTTTTTGTCAATGATTATGCACCGAACTAATGAACGTGGTTCATGATGTGACTGCGATATGGTCTTAACCGCCATGGTATGGGGATTTACCATACATCACGTAATAACAAGACAGTGACTCAGATTGTTGGTTTTTGGTCTTTAATTGAGTTTATTGGTATAATACCATAGAAATAAACTTATTTGCTATTGCCGTGTTTTCCAGACCTTTTTTGATGTGACCCGAGAAAAGCTCGTTGAATATCTCAAGAAGTTAACAGAAGAAGAATTTGAACAAATGTCGGATGAAGATAAATTTAATCTGGTTTATTTCATCTACCACTTCGGTATTCAAGACCATGAATTGGAGAACCTATCAGGTTTACGCGTAAGCAATTCAAAGCGTAAAAACACATTTCACGCCGTCCGTTAACGGTTTCATCTCCATTATTTTAGCCTGGGAAGCGATCATCTCTGGCAAACATTGCCAAACGTCCATTGAATAAATTCGAGGTAATCTTTCCCAATAGTTTTGTATTATTGACATTTACATGGTCGTGTGTATTTTCTCAGATCGATACTGACGGCGATGATGATTTGAGCCGCGCAGAATTCATTCATTTCCTCAAGAACGTCACCCCAGAGGAGATCGAACAAATGACCGACAAGGAGAAAGTCGGCTTGGTGGTTCTCATTTATTTATTCGACGGTCAGCCCCACGAACTCGACAAAGTTAATACGGAGTATTTATTTATTTATTTATTTATTTATGTATTTATTTATTCATTCGGGACCCCTTAAGAAGCAAATACAAGGTTAAAAGGTTAAAAGGTTAAAACGGGAGGATTTCCCATCCTCCTTTTATACATCTTTCAACCGACAAAGCAAATTTATAAAGAACGGGTCTAATTTCAGATTGAGATAATTGAAGTACTTCTCGAAGCGTTCAGTACACAAGCGTCAGGTAAATGTGGCATTGGTTTATCAAGTGAAATTATTTCCTATTGCTTTTAACTTACGGCTGAAGATTATGATGAAGATTATGTTGTTTTCTCTACCTGAGAAGGATTCATCGAATAACTCAGAAGCCGACATGATTATTAAATTAAATAAAAATCAAATGATTGTGTAACTGTTTGGTTTTTTTCAAAATGGAAACCAGCGCCAGCTCATGACAGGAATTAACAACTTCACTACAACAACAGCAATAAAAGACTACGGTCAAGACTTTAAGAATTATTCGATAAATTTCAACAAAATTTCAGTTACAGTCACTATTGTTTATAATGTACAATCTGCTTTAAAATACTTTTCTGTATAAAAACTAATACAATATGACTACAATTTGCTTTTGATAACCTTATCGATTTCAATTACAGTGGTGGAAAAAAGTTTGAGACCACTTCAGGTTTTTTAGTTGCAAGTCAAATTTTGATGCTAACTCTTGCAGTTGTTACACCAAATTCTGCATTTGTTTCTTCGCATTCTGGAGCTACATACTACTCTGCTTCCATTTAGAGATGAAATTAATGTTCCAATGTTTGAATTTCACCAAATAATCTAAAATATTTAGTTAATTCAATGACAAATAGGTTCATTATAGTTATTAGAACGAATAGGAAGCATACCAAACATTAAAAATAAAAGTTGGTTATATTTTTTATTATTTAGAGCACATGGTCTCAAACTTTTTTCCACCACTGTATTTCCTCAACGCTATTTAAAAAATATTTTTAAATCAGTCTACATATAAAATTGTACACGTTGGATTTAAATATAAATGCGCATGCTGATTGTGTTTGCTCTACCTTGAAACTTTTTAAAAGTCACAAAAACTAATAAATTATAAAACATTTCTTTGAATTTTCAGCTCCAGTAAACAAGTGTTAAGTGACTTTACATCATGTGTTACATTTAGTATTGAAATGCTAAATGCTAAACAGCAACATTTCTCTATGCGGAAATCAAATGCCAACTTTAAAAGTCAACCTACTAATATTTAAACCTCCATCAACACCATCTGCTACTCAAAACCCCGTTCAACCAAACTCGAGTCATACCAAATTTTTTTCAAAATTAATTTTATTCTTTTTCCAACACAAAATGACCAGCAAGCTGTGCCTTCTGCTTTTGGGCTTAGCCCTAGCCGCTCTTACAGCAGTGATCCAAGCATTTCCACAAAAAAATGTGGTCAAACGTCAGGTAATTGTTCTCATTTTACTTTCCTATTGTTACTGCAGAACAACTAAAGTCGACCATACAGATTCGTTTAGGTTACCATAAAGATAGGTTCACACTTGTGTTCACACTAGACGCAACGCAAGAAAACTGACGCAATGCAAGCTGCTTGCGTTCAAAAACTCTTGACGTTTTCGCCAATTCCTGCTTCGACTCCAAGTAAGCGACGCAACGCAAGGAAAGGTCTTGCGGCCAACCAATCACGATCGACTCCAACTCTCGTTGATTCACGTCTGCTTGGCGACTTTGCCACATGCAAACAGGCCGCCAATTTCGGATTCTGGAACTAGTTCTAGAACTAGATCCAATTCCAGGTTTCGTTGAAACCATCTGATTGGCCAGATGCAACATCAATTGTTTCAGCTCTGTTCACACGTGCCCTACAGTGTGAACAGACTCAGCATTGCGTCTGACTAATTTTTCCTTGCGTTGCGTTGCCTCACTCCTAGTGTGAACACAAGTGCGCACCTAGCTTAAGTCTCCGAAAACTCGTTCGCAAGGGGCAAGTTAAGTATATGTTTGACCACATACGGCAGGCTAACTTTCAAGTTGATAATTTAGAATGGCTCGCAAATGATGGTATAAATATCCAAATGGCCCTTAACAGAAAAAAGATTCCCCATGCCTTGTGTTTAGCACATAAGTTACTATACTCTTGTTCGACTCAAAAGAGACACCTTCTCCCATTGGCCGAGCCGCATTACTTCTAACTCCAATCTGTATTACTACCACTAGGAGAATTAGATTTAATTTTTATTTTGTTTTGTGATTGCTATTACCATTTAAGTTGACATAATTTTAATTGTATTTTATTATAAAATGTTACGAAGTATTTCCATTTAGGAAATAAAGTTTTATGCACAAATAAATGTAAAACTCATGTTTGTTCTGTTTATTGGTTTCTTTGTCTGAAAAGCACACTATTTTGAAATTTTGGATGTTACCTAGGCAATCGATTACAATGTCTGTACATTGTAATGCATTTCTGGTGTTTGGGTCTATATTTTTGGATCATTACACCAGTGATACGGCTCGGCCAATGGGAGAAGGTGTCCCTTTTGAGTCGAACAAGAGTATAGAATATAGCACATGCGTAGTTCATGACAATTCAACCAATAGATTGATTTTTCATTGCCGTCTTTACCAGAACTTCGATGATGTTACTCGAGAAGACCTTATCGACTATCTCAAAAACTTATCTGAACAAGACATTAACGAATTGAGGGATGAAGAGAAGCTCATCCTGGTGTATCTCCTGTACCACCATAGAGTTAACAAGGAAGACTATCAAAATTACAAACGATCAGTTTTTGGCGTAAGCAAATCAAAGCGTAAAACATGCTTCCGTTTTCATGCCGTCCGTTAACAATTTCATTTCTATTTGTTTTTAACCTCAGAAGCGATCAACTCTGAAAAACATCGCCAAACGTTCATTGAACAAACGCGAGGTATAGCAATCTTTCCTAATAGTTTTGTATTATTGACACTAATACCTTGTTCGCACCAGAAACAACTGAACAAGTAAAGGCAATGGTTTTGATCTCATCTTGTAGAACTACAATCTCTGCAGCAAAAATGAAAATCTGCACTATCTCTTGACAGGAATAAAAAACTTCACTACTTGTACAAAAATAACAATAAAAACAACATACAACCCACACAGTAATAACTGTGTCCCTTTGAATTTTTCCGGGTATACATCTGTAAAAATGTGGTGCTCTTACAATCAATAGATGTGTTCGAAGTTTCGCTTTACACCGTTTACGCCATTTCTAAAAACGATCAAAATAGTATGCAACGTGCTTAACCCTGAACGTCTTCATTTTTAAGCCCGTTTGTTGTATCTTTTTTGCGATGTGATCATTCATGTAGACTCGTGTTCAAAAAAACTGGACCTTCACTCTATGCGGGAAATTGAAATTGTGAGTAATTTTGTGTTTTGCCACTAGGTGAAACACCTGACATCATCAGGTGATAATACTTGTATAATACTTGTACAGCAGGCAAGTATTATCACCTGTTGCTGACTGATCCATCGATCTAACGTTCGAGGCGGCCATTTTGAATTTGGTTGTAAAAATTATACCCCCCCATAAACCGATTCATAAACCACCCCAGTGGTGGTTTTGGTTTTTGCGGTTTTTGGTGATAATTTTTGACTGTTTTTGATGCCATTCCGTTTATAAAAACAGTAAAAACCGAAACTTTGAACGCACCTAATGGAGTCTTATAATAAAAAAATGTGATAAATTAAATAAAAATCAAATGTTTATGTATGTGTCACACTTTAGATAATGCCATGGTCAATACTTCAAAATACTATTTAAACTTTACCCTATAGACCAGGAGTCGGCAAGTAATTTTAAGTGGGGTCCGGATACTATTGAAAATTTTTATCGAGGTCCAGAAAAAATAACACTTAAAAACCTTACTAAAAACCTAAGAAACGGAAAAACACTTAAAAACCATATAAACCCCCCCAATAAACACACACAACCCAAAAAATACCACTAAAAAAACAGGAAAAAAGAAAAACACCGAAAAACCAAAGAAACCGAGGAAAAAACCACGCTAAAACGTCAATAGTCTGAATTGTACGCGTTAAATTGAAATATTAACAAGTTTCAATGGCTTCATTAATGCGCCTAATGATTGTGATTGTCCTACACTTGAAACTTTTTATAATTTAAATTACAAGTCATAAAAACTTATTATATAACATTATACAGTATAACATATCTTTGAATTTTCAGCTTGAGAAAAGTGCATTTCAAAAGAGATAAACAAATTCAGTGGTAAGTGACTTCACATTTAGCATTTCATTACTGATAAACTGCAACATTTCTCCGAGCGGAAATCAAATGCCAACTTTAAAAGTCAACCTACTAATATTTAAACCTCCGTCAACACCACATCCACTACTCAGAACACCGTTCAACCAAACTCGAGTAAACTCCTACCACAAGTCAATTCACATTTTTTCCAAACAATTAATTTCTTTCTTTTTCCAAAACAGAAATGACCAGCAAGCTGTGCATTCTGCTTTTGGGGTTAGCCGCTCTTGCAGCAGTGATCCAAGCATTTCCATACAAAAAAGTGGCTAAACGTCAGGTAATTATTCTCCTTTTTCTCTTTTTGATATTACTACCACACTGTTTGTAACAACGTTGTGATTGATATGGTCTTCGCTAGTGCGAGATGACCTTTGGGGCCGTATGGCGGTGTGTGGCAGTGCCGCAGGTCACCCAGGTGGCCAAGCGGTCACGTGAGAGAGCGTTGCATTTAAATATTTGAAAGAAACATTGCTCAGGTCATGTGAATACTTTATTTAACAATAATTTTAACAATTGTGAATTACACACTCCTGCGATCTCCTTGTAAGTAAGTTGGCACTTTTGCTTCCGGCATTCGAAGGAAGTGCGCGGAGAGGTTGTTTCCGTTTCCCTGATTTCATATCCCGGTTTTTTACTACCCAAATCTGGTCCCCCCTGATCATGATATTTCAACCAATAAAGTATTTTCCATTGCCGTGTTTTCCAGGACATCGGTGATCGAGGAGAATTTATCGAATATCTCAAAGGTTTATCCGAAGATGATGTTGCAGAAATGTCGGATGAAGAAAAGCTCGAACTGGTTTTTCTCATGTTCCAACATGGAGTTAGCAAGAACGACTTTGAAAAACGATCACTTTTATACGTAAGCAAATCAAAGCGTAAAAACACACATTTCAAGTCGTCCGTTAACGGTTTCATTTCCATTATTTTAGCCTGTGAAGCGATCACTGCTGGGTAAAATCGCCAAACGTTCATTGAACAAACGCGAGGTATAGCAATTACTTCAAATAGTTTAGCATTAGTGACACTTAGCATGGTCGTGTGTATTTTCAAAACACACTCTTTTTGCTATTACTACCACACTGCGATACCAGTGCTAGACTGGCCCGGCGAGATACTGCGACATTCCCGGTGGCCCATGACCTTGTAAAAATCTTTTTCATACCCCATGGACCGAACTGTCCAAATTCCTCGGTATAAATTTGTCCATGGCCTGACCTATACTTCCAGATCTCGCTCGTCTCGTAATCTCGGTCTCGTAGATCTCCGTCCTTTTTAGTCTCAGGGTCTCGGTCTCATTTGTTGTCTCAGTCTCGTACGAGATCTCGTTTCGGAACCTTCCAATCTTAAAAACTTAAAAACGGCCGAAATGCCCGACCTATCCAGATGAGATCAAATTATTGACACCCCCAAATTAATTGAAAAAACCTCCAAATCTATTTACCCGGTACAAAATTTGTTCCCAATCCAGCCCTGTGCCAATAGTCCACAATACAGAAATATTTACTAGTAAAGATGGTCCCAATGTATTTGCACCGGCAAACGTACCACTGACATTCCTAATATGTGACAACATCATTAGCACAAACAGGGTCCGTGTGCCGAAAAACTTTCTCGATGATAAAAATCGATCATTTGCTCGCAATAAGAGTAGGTTAATTGGTTTAATTTGTGCCGAAATCATACACGTTTACAAACTTTCTCCGAAAAGTCAACAACTTGTTTATTATTAACAACAAGATGGAGTTAAAATGTTCGCACCAGAGTGTACTCTCGTTCTCACATCAACTTAACAAGGAGACCGCAGGAGTGTGTAATTCACAATTGTTAAAATTATTGTTAATTAAAGTATTCATATGACCTGAGCGATGTTTCTTTCAAATATTTAAATGCAACGCTCTCTCGCATTGTTACAAACAGTTACAACACACAGGATTCTTTACTGTGTGCGCGGAGAGATTGTTTCAGTTTCCGTGATATCATGTCCCGGTTTTTTACTTCCAAAACCTGGTCACCCTGATCGTGATATTTCAACCAATAAATTAATTTTCCATTGCCGTGTTTTCCAGAGCATAGATGATCTTACCCGAGAAGAATTTATCGAATATCTCAAAGATTTATCCGAAGATGATGTTGAAGAAATGTCGGACGACGAAAAGCTCGAAGTGGTGTTTGCCATGTTCTATCATGGAATTAGCGAGCACGACTTAGATAAACGATCAATTTTCCACGTAAGCAAATCAAAGCGTAAAAACACATTTCATGCCATACGTTAACAGTTTCATTTCCATTATTTTAGCCTGTGAAGCGATCACCGCTGGGTAAAATGGCCAAACGTTCATTGAACAAACGCGAGGTATAGCAATTACTTCGAATAGTTTAGCATTAGTGACACTTAGCATGGTCGTGTGTATTTCCTCAGATCGATACTGACGGTGATGATGATTTGAGCCGCGAAGAATTCATCCATTTCCTCAAGAACGTCACCCCAGAGGAGATCGAAAAAATGACCGACGAAGAGAAACTCGGTTTGGTCTTTCTCATTTATTTATTCGACGTTCAGGCCCATGAACTCGAAAAAAGAGAAGTCAGTATACACATACTATATTCAAAACCACCACAACGTTGATCTATTTCAGCCTGTTTACGCCTAACTGTGTACTGTGTTCTACTACGTGGAAAAGTAGTTCTATTCCTTTGACAATGAAACAACTGTTGTTAATCGATCACAATGTCTGGAGTTCGAGTACAATTCTGGTGTTATGAGCTACTTTTTTGTGTCCCTACACCAGCGAAATAGATCAACGTTGTGGTGGTTTTGAGTATAGATGCGTTCAATTCTGCCATCTTTTCCAGGCATAATTCCCCTGACTGTTGATCAAAAACAATAGATACATCTTCATAATTAATGTTTCCTTAAAAGATTTGCATGCAAATTGCTAACAAGCCTCAGTTTAGTTGATTTCCCATCCTCTTTTTCTACTTCCTTCAACCGACAATAAAAATTGAAACAACGGGTCTAATTTCAGGCACATCCAGTGAAAGTCTTCGCCAAGCGTTCATTGCCGGCACTCGCGGTAATGTGCAGTGTGCTATTTATTGAATGGGTGACATTATTTCCTATCTTTTTAACTTTAGCCGGAACTTCGTGGTGATAATAATGATGATAATAATGATGATGACGACGATGGTGATTTTAGCCGAGAAAGTTTCATCGACTACCTCAGAGGCCTTTCTGAGGAAGATGTAGCGAACATGACCACAGAAGAGAAAGTTGGACTTCTTTTGCTCATCCATATATTTGAAGTTGAACCCGAAGA
Organism: Strigamia acuminata; assembly: GCA_949358305.1. Taxonomy (NCBI): domain Eukaryota; kingdom Metazoa; phylum Arthropoda; class Chilopoda; order Geophilomorpha; family Linotaeniidae; genus Strigamia; species Strigamia acuminata. The sequence goes on from OX442320.1 coordinate 11,107,060, forward strand.
ATTGGAAAAGTGAGCAGTTCGCGCCGTGTAATGACTTCGTCAAATAAATGATTATTAAATTTTGACTCTTTGCCCTTTCGTTCCTCCCTTATACACTCCACACATATCGGCTGGAATATTACTTTAAGCAAGGCTTCTTAAACTTCGATTCTAAAGGCTAATTTACAATCACGCAAATCGAAATTTTTCAATTCTGAACTCGCTTTGCTGCATTGTGAACAGAAATTTTGCACAACCATTTTCAATAGGTGCGTTCAATTTGCGAAAGAAAAGAAAAATCTTTCCTTTTCTTACTTTCGCAAAGGAAGAAAAAGTACTTTAGAATGAATGTACTTTTTTTGTTACTTTCTATTTGTTTGTCAATTCTAGTTTTAGCATGCTGTAATTCGATTTTAATCTGGTTTTTAGTAACTAACAAACGTTTTTTCGATTAAAACGAATGTTTTTCGGTAAAAACGAACATTTTTTGGTAAAAACTAACGTTTTTTCGATAAAAACAAACGTTTTTCCGGTAAAACGAACGTTTTTCCGGTAAAACGAACGTTTTTCCGGTAAAACGAACGTTTTTCCGGTAAAACGAACGTTTTTCCGGTAAAACAAACAAAGGTATTTCGTTAAAAACGAACGTTATTTCGTTAAAAACGAACGTTTTTTCGATAAAAACGAACGTTTTTTCGATAAAAACGAACGTTTTTTCGATAAAAACGAACGTTTTTTCGATAAAAACGAACGTTTTTTCGATAAAAACGAACGTTTTTTCAGTTAAAACAATGTTTTATCATTACAACAAGTAATAAACCTTTACTTAATTGTTGGTTTGGCTAAAACTGAAAGGAAGAAAAGTAACCCAAACGCTACCTTTGGCTAAAGTGACTTTGGCCACTTTCCTTTCGGTAAAAATGACGTTTTTTACGTCACTTCCGGTGGCGAAAGTAACGAAAGGAAAGATTCTTCTTTCCTTTCGCAAATTGAACGCACCTACTGTCTTCATTAATGCGCCTACTGATTGTGATTGTCCCACGCTTGAATCTTTTTATAATTTAAATTACAAGTCATAAAAATTTATTATATAACATTATACAGTATAACATATCTTTGCATTTTCAGCTTGAGAAAAGTGCATTTCAAAAGAGATAAACAAATTCACTGGTAAGTGACTTCACATTTAGCATTTCATTACTGATAAACTGCAACATTTCTCCAAGCGGAAATCAAATGCCAACTTTAAAAGTCAACCTACTAATATTTAAACCTCCGTCAACACCACATCCACTACTCAGAACACCGTTCAACCAAACTCGAGTAAACTCCTACCACAAGTCAATTCACATTTTTCCCAAACAATTAATTTCTTTCTTTTTTCAAAACAGAAATGACCAGCAAGCTGTGCATTCTGCTTTTGGGGTTAGCCGCTCTTGCAGCAGTGATCCAAGCATTCCCATACAAAAAATTGGCCAAACGAGAGGTAATTATTCTCCTTTTTCTCTTTTTGCATTTAAATATTTGAAAGAAACGTTGCTCAGGTCAAGTGAATACTTTATTTAACAATAATTTTAACAATTGTGAATTACACACTCCTGGGGTCTCCTTGTAAGTCATGCTGGGCGCACACATACCGCGATTTCACGTCGCGTCGCGATTTCGCTAGCAAAATCGCCCAGTGAATCGCGCGCAATGCTACACACATGTAGCTATTTCAGCTCTGCGAATTCAATCTTATGACGTCATTCCTCATCCGAAAAATGGCTCCTACACAGCAACCGAAAATGTTGATGAAATGACGTCATTTCATACAGCTCACGGGATTGGCTGCGACATCAATCGCGGGCGAAATAGTACTTGTCCCAAGTACTATTTTCAGAAGTAGATTTTCAACAGACGCGAATGAAATGACGTCTTCTGCGCATGCGCAATGGCAACGCGATCGCGACGCAACGCAAAATCGCGGTATGTGTGTGCCCAGCATGAGTTGGCACTTTTGCTTCCGGCATTCGAAGGAAGTGCGCGGAGAGATTGTTTCCGTTTCCCTGATTTCATGTCCCGGTTTTTTACTTCCCAAATCTGGTCACCCTGATCATGATATTTCAACCAATAAATTAATTTTCCATTGCCGTGTTTTCCAGAGCATCGATGATCTTACCCGAGAAGAATTTATCGAATATCTCAAAAGTTTATCCGACGATGATGTTCAAGAAATGTCGGATGACGAAAAGCTCGAAGTGGTGTTTGCCATGTTCTATCACGGAATTGACGAGAGCGACTTAGATAAACGATCACTTTTCCACGTAAGCAAATCAAAGCGTAAAAACACATTTCAAGCTGTCCTTTAACGGTTTCATTTCCATTATTTTAGCCTGTGAAGCGATCACCGCTGGGTAAAATGGCCAAACGTTCATTGAAGAAACGCGAGGTATAGCAATTACTTCCAATAGTTTAGCATTACTGACACTTAGCATGGTCGTGTGTATTTTCTCAGATCGATACTGACGGTGATGATGATTTGAGCCGCGAAGAATTCATCCATTTCCTCAAGAACGTCACCCCAGAGGAGATCGAAAAAATGACCGACGAAGAGAAACTCGGTTTGGTCTTTCTCATTTATTTATTCGACGTTCAGGCCCATGAACTCGAAAAAAGAGAAGTCAGTATAAACATACTATATTCAAAACCACCACAACGTTGATCTATTTCAGCCTGTTTACGCCTAACTGTGTACTGTGTTCTACTACGTGGAAAAGTAGTTCTATTCCTTTGACAATGAAACAACTGTTGTTAATCGATCACAATGTCTGGAGTTCGAGTACAATTCTGGTGTTATAAGCTACTTTTTTGTGTCCCTACACCAGTGAAATAGATCAACGTTGTGGTGGTTTTGAGTATACGTAGATGTGTTTAATTCACAAAACTAAAAGTGACTTTCTTTAATTGTGACGTTAAAACACACAAAAACACTTTCCTATGAGAAAATGGATATTCTTTCACGAATTGAACGCACCTAATGTGACCGATGTCGAAACCGAAGATGGGAAATTGAGTTTCTGGCCGCCAGACGGCACCAAACAAAGATTTTTCCGCCATCTTTTCCAGGCATAATTCCCCTCACTGTTGATCAAAAACAATAGATACATCTTCATAATTAATGCTGGTGACACACTACGCGTTTTGCGACGCGATTCGCGCCGCGACCACTTGACAGGCGATAGCATCGCTAGGCGAATCGCCCAGCTATTTCGCCACGCATGACACACTAGGCGCAATGCGATGCGATGCAAATTAAAATGCTGACAACTGCTGATTTTAGGAACACATTGTTGTTAAAAAAAATGGAGGATGACGAATTATTGGCTATCTCCAGCTTCTTATTTTTATCGAAATCTGCGGAAAGGATTATCTAATTCCAGATGTTATTTAGCAGTATTAAGCCTAATGTTAGGCCTAATAATGCTAAAATAAAGAAAATAAACAACAATAAACTCATTATTAGAAGTAATTCACAGCGTAGTACCAAACTGTTTTTATTTGTTTACCTTATTTTTAGCATTATTAGGCCTAATATTAGGCTTAATACTGCCAATGCAAAATGTGGGAAACGTGAGGGCAACGTTTTTATTTTTAAAAAAAACCGGAATTGTTTTTATTTTGATTACAGCCAATCAGGTGAGACCTGGTCTCACCGGATTGGCTGCGATCGAAATCGCCGACCGAAATCGTACATGGTGCATGTACTATCAAAATCGCGCCGCAAAAGTACTGCCACGCGATTAAAACCGGATGTGACGTCATTTTTCATGACGTCAAAATCGCTTCGCGGCGCGAATCGCGTCGCAAAACGCCTACCGTCTTCCCTCGAATATAACGTCATGACGTTGTATTAAAGTTTTTTCGAAAATTGCCGTTTTCAAAAGTTTATGCCTTTTCTCGAATAGAACGTCAGTTCGAATACAACGTCACTTCGAATACAACGTCATGACGTTATGTTCGAGTGCATTGACGGGTGCGATGCCGGGAAGTGTTGCGAGGTGCGCTTTTTACAGGCGCGATGCCGGGAAAAACAAATTTGATACGTATTAAAACGAATTGGATACAAATTTTGAAATTGAAATTTTTAATCAATTTTATTTTGCCAAATTACATGATACTTTCTGATTTTTCAGAAAGTTGCATGGAAAAACTTGAATACAACGTCATGACGTTGTATTCGAATACAACGTCAGGTGTCGTTGTATTCGAACACAACGTCATGACGTTATGTTCGAGGGAAGACGGTAGTGTGTCACCAGCATAATGTTTCCTTAAAAGATTTGCATGCAAATTGCTAACAAGCCTCAGTTTAGTTGATTTCCCATCCTCTTTTTCTACTTCCTTCAACCGACAATAAAAATTGAAACAACGGGTCTAATTTCAGGCACATCCAGTGAAAGTCTTCGCCAAGCGTTCATTGCCGGCACTCGCGGTAATGTGCAGTGTGCTATTTATTGAATGGGTGACATTATTTCCTATCTTTTAACTTTAAAAGGAATTTGATGCTGATAATTTAAAAGATGATTATATTGACGAAGATGTTAGCCGAGAAAGTTTCATCGACTACCTCAAAAGCCTGTCTGAGGAAGATGTAGAGAACATGACCACAGAAGAGAAAGTTGGGCTCCTTTTTCTCATCCATATATTTGAGGTTGAACCCGAGGAATTAGAAAAGTGAGCAGTTCGCCCCGTGTAATGATTTCGTCAAATAAATGATTATTAAATTTTGACTCTTTGCCCTTTTGTTCCTCTCTTATACACTCCACACACATCGGCTGGAATATTACTTCAAGCAAGGCTTCTTAAACTTCGATTCTAAAGGCTAATTTACAATCACGCAAATTGAAAATTTTCAATTCTGAACTCGCTTCGCTGCATTGGGAACAGAAACTTTGCGCAACCATTAAATTTCTCAGCATTGTAAACTAGCCCTAAGATGCACTTTTCCCCCATACAAACATCCCGCTGATTAACGCTTTGAAATCCTTATCATGCGCTGCTTGCTGCAACCCCAGGATATGGGGACCCCAAATAGTGATATCACATATCCTCCGAAGCTTCTTCTTGTATCTCGATCCGAGATCCCAGAGGCATCGGAGAACCCGCTAAGTAAATCTCCAGATACAGCGGAAAGGTTAGTCTGACCAGGATTTTGAAGCGTTAATCATCGGAATCGCTAATGCTGGGCGCACACATACCGCAATTTCGCGTCGCGTCGCGATTTCGCAAGCGAAATTGCGGTGTAAATCGCGCGCAATGCTACACACATGTAGCTATTTCAGCTCTGCGAATTCAATCTTATGATGTCATTCCACAGCAACCGAAAATGTTGATGAAATGACGTCATTTCAAACAGCTCACGGGATTGGCTGCGACATGAATCGCGGCGAAATAGTACTTGGGGCAAGTACTATTTCCAAAAGTAGATTTCGAACCGGCGCGAAGGAAATGACGTCACCTGCGCATGCGCAATGGCAACGCGATCATAAGTCATCTGTTCTTGTCTGCGATCGGTTCATAGGCTACAATCAACAACTCACACAAGATCAAGGACTGCTCGCGTGTTGATAATAATCGAGGCGTCTCAAGAGAGAAAATGCTTTTTTTTCCATATAAATAGCAAAAGCAGAAGCAAAAGTGAAAAGTTTTCTCCCACCTACTAAGAAGAAAGACATTATTATTACATAACTGACAAACAGTAATATGACTGTGTAAAACCTTTGGTATTTCTTCCTTGCCTTTTATCAAAATAAAAACTGGCACAATATTCACTTCCTACTTCCTATACTTGTGTGTTACAGCAAGTCATTCAAGCAGCAACTTAAGGTGGTATTTCTAATTTATTCCACAAAAATTATGTTGGTTTTAGAATTTTTATTGTAGATTTAGAATGGCAGACAAGTGGTGGATTTTGCTGTTTCTTGTAGCTGCACTCACCTGCACACTGGATGCCAATTTGCACTCAGAAAGAGAAGAAAATCTCAACAAGGAAACACGCCAGGCCAGTTTGATATTTCAGATATTTTGGCATTTAAAACACTTGCAGTCAATTCTTGTTTTGTCATTAGGCTCAAGACTTTACAGAAGAGGAACTGCAAGATATTGCTGAATATCTTCAAGAAGTGAAACCAGAAGATCTCAAATACATGACCGATGAAGAAAAATTTGAACTTTCCGTTTTACTTTCCATAGTTGGACCGGATATACAAGATGTCTTGTAAAAACCATTCACAAGTGCATTTTTAAATTTTTAAAGTTGATCATTTTATGAGCTTGTAAACCAACGTTAAAAATAAACCTATATGGTTTTCATTCTCAAGTTTGTGCTGCATTCCTAATTTTTGCTGCAAACGGTCCAACCGTTTCAGTTGCTGGATCGAATGGATATACCGTACTGCCTCATTTAAACGCCTAGATTCATTCGGACGCCGGGTCCGTTTTAACGCCGGGCAGGGGTACACGCAAAAGTTTATAGACGCCGGCCCCGTATTAACGCCGGGTTTCAATTCGGCACCGGTCAAACAAGGAATGGCCAATTAGGTCTACAAAACGTTTCTAAAGTGCCACACAAAAATTGACGCTGCTGCAATTGTTGGCACTTTCTGGGTGCTTTTGCTGTTTCTGATCACTTATTAACTAAATGGGATGTGTAGATGATTGCAAAATATAAAATTAAAAATTTATTTCCAAAAAAAATTTTTTTTTGCTACTTTGTTTTCCCGAAAAATTATTTTGGACTATTTTTATGGTTAAACGCCTGGTTTCAAATTACCGCCTGGCGGGTCGGCCCAAAAAAAATTTAAACGCCCGGGCGTTTAAATGAGGCAGTACGTTAGTTCACTTTAGCGACGCTCGTTTTTAGCAACGCCGTTTTTCAACCTAAACTAACCTAACCTAACCTAACCTAACTGCATCTAAGCACCTTACAGCTATGTCGCTAAAACGAGCATCGCTAATCTGAATGGACCTTAAGTTGGGTCAACTTCCTTTTGCTATTTTGTTTTGTATATATTTTGTTTCAGCGTGTTCGGTGATGAAAGTCTCAACTGATATTTTAATCAGTGACCTTTGCATTAGAACTTTTGCACTTCATTCAACCAAATAATTTCAAACCAACACACATCATTCAAAACTGGTAAGTCAAATCCAGAAAATTCCAAAAATTGTCAAAATACTTTAAAAAAATCCAAAAATTCTAAAAGTTCAGAAATTTTAAGAAATTTAAGAAAATTAACAAATTCCCACAATTCAAAATTCCCCAAATCCTTAAATTCCAAACAATTAAAAAAAAATTCTGCAATTCATTGCAGAAAATCCAAAATGAGCGGCGCAAAACGAAGCAAACTAGAAGACTATTCCTTCCTTCCAAACAACGTGCAAGCCATTGTCATCAAAAACGCTCCTGCCGACTTCCTCGCAACAACAAAACGCATCTCCACCATTTGCAACAACTCACTTTACTGCGGAGAACTACAGACACCACAACTCGCCCAAACCATCCAAGAAAAACACAACAACATCCGTTTCGTCGCTGTCCTATCCCAAGACAACATTTACATCTACGCCATTGCGCATCCCACAATCTGCTCCCAACGCCACCTCGCCACCATTTTGAAAAAACTAACCAAACCAAACAAAAAATCAAATTCGACCCAACACAATCCAACCAAAAACTGGACTCCACAATTAAATTACTGGGAAAAACGATTAGAAAACGTGCAACTGGAGCTCGATCTGACTTTGCATTTCAACAAATCCTCACCGGACGGCGCTGAAAAGTGCGATTTTCGAATAAGCGCTTCGAAAATTCGTCAATTTTGCACCAAATTCGAACTACAAACGTCGGTTTTCATCTTTTCTCTATTCCAGACGTTCCTTTACAAATATTCGCATCAAACAACCTTCTCAATCCGCACATTTATCGACAATTTCGACAATCCAATGTGCATTCCGTGCGCCATTGTCGGCGAGCAGACGTTTCTCGATTTACTCCGACAAAACCAAACCGATTTCGACAACTTCGCTTCGTTTTCCAACGTCCCCTTCCAGTTAATCGAGTGCGAAATCCTTTCCGACAAAAAAAACAACATTTCCTTCAACTTCTACGACAATTTCGACGTTTCCTGGCACAACTGCGACACAAACGCAACCCTAGCCTTAGATGTCCACGAACGACATAACAATTTTCACGCGACATTTCGCTCCAACAACAAACACTTCGGCCGACACAAATTGGACAAAATGGCGGCTCATTTTAGACAAATTCTCGTCGACTGCATCGACAATTCGCAGCGCAAAGTGTCGAACTACTCGTTATTGAGCTCGCAAGACGAGAATTTGTTTCAAAAATGGAACCAAACGCAACAGGAAGTCGATTTCGACGTTTCAATACCGCAGATGTTCGACAATCAAGTCGGGAGATCCGGAGACAAAATGGCGGTCATGTGCGACGACAAATCCATCACGTACTCCCAACTTGATGCTCGAATCACCTCATTTGTCGCCTACCTTTACCACCAGGGCGTCAAATCGTCGTCAGTTGTCGGTGTTTGCATGGAAAAGTGCATCGATCTGGTCGTCGTCTTGGTCGCCATCTTGAAAACGGGAAGCTGCTACGTCGCGATCGATCCGTCGTTCCCTACCGAGAGAATCAAATTTATAATCGAAAATTCTCACGTCGAGTTCGCAATAACTACAAAAGAACTCGAAAATAAATTGCCACCAACCCGACCCGCCATTTTGGTTGAAAATTTCGACTCGCAAAAACACGAAGCGAGCAGCCACCATTACCACGTGACGTCATCGGCGCCGGCCTACATCATCTACACTTCCGGAACGACCGGGAGACCGAAGGGCGTGAAAATGACGCACAGAAATGTCGTCTGCTTCGTAAACGGAACTATTTCCACATTCAAATCGCGAGAAACCAAAGGAATTCTCATCTCCGCTTCCCCCAGCTTCTGTCTCTTTCACGGACTACTTTACTACGCCCTCGCGGAAGGCAGCGCCGCCATTTTGGCTCCAAGTTTGCTACACGTCCCAGAGATTCAATTCAAAGAGCAAATCTCCTTCATCGCGACGCCTCCCGCTGGTTTCCGACGACTAATGACGGACCAATCGCTCCCAAAATCGTTAAAAATAGTTCTTTTGGGGGGTGACTTCATTCCGCGTGATTTGGTCGCGGATTTACATCGAATTCGACCCGACTTGCAAATATTCATGGGCTACGGCTGCACCGAAGCGACTTTGACCGTTTTGTGCGCTCAAGTGCCCCCGAATGGGCCCCTAAAGGTGTCCGCAGGAGCCCCAGTGTCCAATGTAAAGGTGTACATCTTGGATGAAAATCTGCATAAAGTGCCGGTGGATTTTGTGGGCGAGTTGTGCCTCAGCGGGCCCCAAGTGGCGGATGGATACTTGAATCTAGAGTCGAGTGATGCGTTTTTGAAAAATCCTTTCGAATTTGACGGTTTATACGAGAAAATTTACCGGACTGGTGATCTGGCGAGGTGGAATGACGACGGACATGTTGAAATCGTCGGACGAATGAATTCGATGACGAAAATCAACGGAATTCGCATCGAGTTGGACGAAATCGCGAATGTGTTGCTTGAGCACGACGCCATCTTGGAAGCTGTTGTTTCGGTGGCGGCGGTGAATAATTCGGATCTTCTCGTCGCATACTGCGCTACAAAAGAGATCGAGTCGTTTGATGAGATTAAAGAGTATTTGTTGTTGAATTTACCTCGGTATATGGTGCCGCAGGTGTACGTTAAGATGGAGAAATTGCCGCGGAATTTGAACGGAAAAGTCGACCGCCATCGTTTGCCGCCACCGCCGCCATCTGACGGCGGACGAGAGAATTACGAAACGATACCGAAAAGCGAGACGGAAAATCGAGTTTTGGCCATTGTTCGATCACTGCTGTCTAAATCGATTAGTTTGAGCGATAATTTACTGGAAAATGGTTTAAATTCGATTTTGGCGACACAATTGGTCATCGATTTGGAAAAAATGTTCCAAATAAAAATGGCCGTGCCGCTTGTGTACGATTGCAAACACACTGCGGGTTTATGCAGGCACATCGACTGCAAACTGCACGGTGCTGACGTGCACAAACCTCTCGATTTAAACAATGCGGCCATTTTGAGCGATGACGTCACGGCAGAAGCGGCGCACGGCGTCGATATTATCAGAGCGGTTAATCCGAATTATATTTTGCTGACCGGTGCGACCGGTTTCGTCGGTGCCTTCGTTTTAGCTGAGTTATTGACCACGACCAAGGCATATATTTATTGCTTGGTTCGGGCGGCGAGTTCGGTCGAGGCATCTGAGAGAGTCAGACAGAATTTAGAGTTTTATAAGCTGTGGCACTCCGAATACGAATCGAAACTTACGGTTTTGCTGGGCGATGTGACGAAAACAAAACTCGGGTTGAATCCCAGCGAATACGAGACTATGACGTCAATTATTGACACAATTTACCACGCGGCGGCGACGGTGAATTTCGTACTTCCCTTTTCGGCGCTTCAAAATGGCGTCGACGAAATTTTGAAATTCGCAATGGCGGTGAAAATCAAACCGTTTCATTATATTTCGTCGGTTGCCGTGCACGGAGATAAAAATAAAAGTTTTTCCGGTTCGAAGGTGTTTGAGGATACTGATTTGAATTGTTCCGTTGATTTAATCCCTCAAAATGGCTACGCGCAGATGAAGTGGGTGAGCGAGAAGTTGGTTCGCCTCGCCGCCGCACGGGGGCTCCCCGTGACGATCTTTAGGCCGAGTTACGTCAGTGGGCATTCGCAAACGGGAAGTGTTGCCCTTCACGAGTTCGTTTCGAGGTTAATTAAGGATTGCGTCAGGGCTAAATGTTATCCCAATGTTGATTTACCGTTGCAGTTGGTTCCTGTTGATTTCGTGAGTTCCAGCGTCGTAAAAATCAGTCTCGATGCAAAGTGTTTTGGGAAAGTGTTCCATTTGACGCCGCCGTGTTTGACTAGTGACGTCACAATTCGCGGGTTGATGGGGTATGTGGGACGGTGCGGGTTTGAAATGGCGGGAGTCGAGTGTGGAAAGTGGTTAGAGATGTTGGAAAGGAAAGTTGATGCGGATTGGGCGTTGTATCCGTTATTGGGCTTCGTTTCGGGTTATTTGGGGTCGAGTGCGAGTGATTTTTGGGAGTTTGATGCGACGAATGTTAGGGATGCACTCGGGCATGCGCAGATAGAAACGAATGTGATTGATTTTAATTGCGTTAAAGTAATGATTGATTTCTTGATCGATTGTCAATTTCTAACTAAATCGTGAATAAAATTTTTGTAACAAAACGAGACTACCGGTAGTTTAAATTAAATGTAACGAAAGATGCGCCTTGTTCTGTTTTCCATCTAAAAAATGCAATTTTTGTTGTGGAAATTGCATTTTTATGTCAAAAAATGCAATTTTTATGGTTTAAATTGCATTTTTATACCAAAAATTGCATTTTTATATCAAAAAATGCAATTTTTATGGTTTAAATTGCATTTTTATATCAAAAAATGCAATTTTTATGGTTTAAATTGCATTTTTATACCAAAAATTGCAGTTTCTCTATGGTAAAAATGTAAAAATCCTTGTTTTTCGCATAAAAATGCATTTTTGGGTATAAAATTTCTCGTCCCACCGAAAACAATGCATTTAGCTACAGAAAAATAGCGATTTTTACCAAAATTACCAACGGAAATTACTGAATTTCATGTTTTTTTTCCATCCGCAGGTAAATTATCAAAATAAACTATTTTTTTCACAAAAATTCCAGCGAAATGTCACATTTCTGCAAGTAAATTAAGATATAAAAAATTTATTCCTTATTAAATAATAACTATAAACAACTTCAATGCGACACGGCATTCAAAGGTTCAGCTCTGACACTATTAAAATCCAATCTAGCGTCCATCTCGTCGTCAATTTCGCCAATAACCGCGCTGAAATCAACAAAAACGTCATAAATAACAACAAAAAACACAAAAAACGTTCCAATTTTTACATGTTATCGCCTCTGATGATGTATAACCCCAAAACCACTTGTTCGACGCCTTGTACGGTACTGTAAACACGTTCGTGGCTCTCATCCAAGATGATGTTTATCGTCTGGTCGAATCCCTTCAAAGTTCCCTAAAATTTGAAATTTTTATGTTGAAAATTTGAAAACGAAATAAATATTTCAATTTTTTATTTACCACAATGTTCCGGCCATCGGCTGTAATGATGCTCACCGTATCTGAATTTTTTCGTTAAAAAATCATTAGAAATGGCGATTTAAATGCGAATAAACGTCGAAAAGGATACGATTTATGTATGGTTCTAATGCTGCTGCCATTTTAGTGGAGAAATGTGTGGAAACAAGCGCGAAATGAAGCACAACGCGATGGTAAGACACAAACGTTGGATAGAACCAAGGATTTTTGAATGAGTTATAATTTGTGCTTTTAATCCAGCTTATGAGATATTTCGTGACGTCACAACAATGGATCTTGAAACCTGGAAATTATAATCGATCAAAAGGAAAACAAAAATGGCGGTGTCAGGCCTCGCGATTTGTGCTCGGAAAACGTGTTTTTATCAACTCGGTGTTGGAAAAACGATTTTAAATGCGTCGTCGGTCATCCAGCAACAAAAGGCGGGTTTTTTTGGACGGATCAAGCGGACGAAGTATCCATTATCGGGCTACAGATTCAAGATTGAAGTGCCGGAGAAATACACGCCCGAACCGATCCCTGTCCAAAAATTGGGCGGTCGCGATCCAAAAACTGGTAAAAATCAATAAAAAATAAATAAAAAATCAAAATAAAATTTCATCTACCGGTATTTATTTATTTTTACATTTTTAGGTCGAGTTGTGGTCAAAACCGTCGGTGGAGGCATGAAATTTAAATTCACTTTGGTCGATTATTACAGACCAGGTCTAAAAATGTCTAAAATGTCTAAAATTTATTTATAATTTTTCTTTTCTCTTGTAACAGGTACGCCCGATGGGAAAACATTGGTTGAACGAGTCGAGAAGATCAAACCGGATGTTATGGTCCGGAGCGGCCATCTTGCTTTAGTTGCATCCGGTGTCACTAAAAGGTGGGTCCTCGCTACGGATAAAATGAAAGAGGGAGATTTAATCCGATCAACGAGCGAAATACCCAGAATTCCAGGTAACTTAAACATGATTGGTTGGTTTGAATATTTTGGAAATTTTTCTTTGATAGTTCGACCAATAGAAGGCGATTCGCATCCACTCGGTGCGCTACCACTTGGCACAATAGTGTGCTGCGTTGAGAAATTCCCCGGCAGAGGGGGTTATTTCGCTAGAGCGGCGGGCACCACTGCTCAAATAACGAACAGAATTGACGATAAAGTTATCGTTCAATTGCCGTCGAAACAGTTGGTGGCGGTCAGCGAGAAATGTATGGCGGTTGTCGGTATGTTTTTGTGAATGTTTGTATTTTTTTGTATTATTTTTGTGTTTTTTTTTCGCAGGTCGTGTGTCAAATCCCGAGCACGACTCAACGCCCATCGGTTCTGCGCAGGCGAACCGTTGGTTAGGGCGACGACCCCGTAGCGGGTTGTGGCATAGGAAAGATGGCTACTGCGGGAGGAAAATTCATCCATTGCCGCCATTGAAGGTTTTCGATAAACCACCCAGGCCAAAGCAAGAAACTTGTCAGTTAACTATGTAAATTAGAAATGTGTTAAAAAGTGATGTAAAGGTGTAAAAATAGAAATAAAGAAATGAGAATTAGTTCTGGGATCAATTTCTGGAGAAAGACTCGGAAGTGGGAACAAGTTCCGGGATCCAAGATCCAATGTAAACGTCATAGAAATGGAATATCGAATTTTAAACTGATTTACAATCAATCGAGTAAAAAAAACGTTAAAAACGGAAGTTAATCTTTCAAAAAAGAGAAAAAAGAATTAAAAATTATATTTACGACAGATAAATCATGTCGGAATGTGTTTTAACTTCCAGGATCCAACATGGCGACACGAGAACTAGTTCCAGATCACCCGGGAAGATAAACAACATGGCGACCACCATAGTGAGGACGTAGCTATGAGTTTTGTGTTGTTTAATCGTGTTGACGTCCATTTGGAGGTTCCAAAATGACCAAAACATACTCGGAAGTACTTGTGACGTTAATCACGAACATCGTGTGTTCCATTTTGATCGTTTTAGTCAACAAATGGATCTACACGAACATCGGATTCCCAAACATCACACTGACACTCGTTCATTTCGTACTGACCGCAACGGGTCTTTTCGTGTGCCAAAAAATCAACATTTTCAACGTTAAAAATGTGCCGATTAAACCGATGCTGCCATTGGCCGTGTCGTTCTGTGGTTTTGTCGTTTTCACGAATTTATCGCTGCAGTACAACACCGTCGGCACGTACCAATTAATTAAAGTTCTTACGACGCCGTGTATTATATTCATTCAGACGTATTTCTACGAGAAAAAGTTCTCGAACAACGTTAAATTAACGTTGGTGAGTTGCTTTAAGCGAAATTTTGTATTTTTGAGTCTAATTTTTGCGGTTTTTGTCGTTTCAGGTGCCGATAATCGTCGGTGTTGCACTAAATTCGCATTACGACATCAAGTTTAGTCTAGTTGGGATGATTTATGCGTTGGTTGGAGTTCTAGTCACCTCTGTGTATCAAGTTGTGAGTCCAAAATTCAAAATGTTGTTTAGGCCTAAATTATTTTTCTCCTTTTTTTGTTGGTTTTTTTGTTGTTTCTGGATTAATCGTCGTCGGTAAACCTAAAAAAAATGAATTATAAACACGATTAGTTAGGTTTTTTTTAGTGTTTCTGGTCGTTATTACCTCGATTTTTAGTTTTTGGAACGAGTGTGAGCGAAAGCGTCGTTTGACTTTGCCGCCATTTGCATTTTGAGTTTTCAAAAGCGGCATTGTGCTGCGACTAGATTTTTACTAATTTTAAGTCATCGATTTTGTTTAATTTTGTATTTTTTTTAGTGGGTTGCGGAAAAACAACGGGAATTCCAAGTGAACTCGATGCAACTTCTGTATTACCAAGCGCCGCTGTCTTCCTTACTCTTATTACTCATCATTCCGTTTTTTGAACCAATATGGCGGCTGGATTTCGATTTTACATTACCGGAACTGGTAATTTAATCAACATTCAACACCTATAAACATATAAAAATTAAAAACAATCAACATACTATCAAATATTTTAAATTTTTCAGCTGGTGGTATCGGTCTCCGGCGTAATTGCATTCATGGTCAACTTATCCATATTCTGGATCCTCGGGAACACATCACCAATGACGTAATAAAAGAGTGTAAACCGCTAGTTTTGTAAAATTTTAAACTGTAAATTGATTTTTATTGTATTCAGGTACAATATGGTGGGTCACCTAAAATTCTGCCTCACCTTATTGGGCGGATTTCTTCTTTTCGACGAATATCTTTCCATTTATCAGTTGCTGGGAATAGCGTTGACGTTCACCGGCGTCATTTTGTACACGCACATCAAAGTAAATCGACTTTAATATTGTTTCCTTAGGTTTTAACGGAGATTTTTCTATTTTTGCAGCTGAAAGAGCAAGAAAAGTCGGTAATTCTTCCTAGAAATGCGAATAAAGTGATATAATGTGCAATTTTTAACCGGTTTTATTTTTATTCTTCCAAATGTTTTTATCCAATGACAAAGCAGATTCACCGACACAACATTCATGCCACTTTTAGGAAGCAGTTAATTTTTATTATTTTTTTTTTGTAGAATCGGAAAAACGTAATTATTTTACATATAGATAGATATAAACCTAATCTGCTATTATTTCCTTACCAAAAATAAACTGTAAATTTTATAACACATTTCCATTATCTGAAAATTGCATATTTTCAATTTTTTCTTTTTGTTTTTATCTGGATAAGTTATACAACAAATATTCAAGAGTGAGATTAATTTAGATTCAAATGAAAACATGTTCGAGGGTCCCAATGGGCCCCAATCACAAATAAAGTCAAAAAGCGTTTTTTTTTTTGCAAATTTGTGATTTTGGGGCCCCGTGGTCCAATGGGCCCCATAACACAAGAAAAATTTAAATTAAAATAATTAAAAATTTTGTTAAATTTTGATTTTGGGCCCCAAACAGAATTTTTTTTTTTAAAAAAAAACAATTTTTATTATGGGGCCCCGTGATTGGGCCCCCCAAAAAATAATAATAATTTAATAATTTCAAAAAACTCTGTAAATTTTGATTTTGGGGCCCAAAATGCAATTTTGTTACACTTACAACACTGGAATTGGTACAACCTGAGTCTTACACTAAATTACTGTAAGTATTACCAAAAAAATATTACTTTTACAATTTTTTTTAACCCTTTTCTCAAATTAATCTGATAATATTTCTCACCCTGAAAGCTGATTAGCACACCTAGTCATTCTGATTGTAATTATCATTGATTATGTCTTAACATATGACTAAGCTCAATATTTACCAACTCAAAATGCAACTTAAGTAAGAGAAGTGTGTAAGGGTGTAAACTGTAAACTAAAAATCAATTTACAACATTAATCTGTAAGTAATTATCCTACCAGAATCAACTAGATTCAAAAATATACAAAAACGTAAACTAAATATACAAAAGAAAAACTTACTCATAATAATACTGTTGGATAAGACAAAAATCTAAATTAAATTAAACAATAATAAATCACTACAAAAAACAAAGAAAAGTGTAATTTGGCATGGCTAATCTTAGCTTTATGGCCATTTTAATTGGACTAAATAACGAGATTAACTTCGTCCCTTTCGCCGTCGAAACCTACGTCACTGCGAATCCATTCGGGCACGGACTTTGGCGTGTACGCGAAGGAATTCGGGAATGTCTGACGATTTCTTGGGAAGTTCCGGCTCGTCGTTCTACAAAACAAAGGAGCTGGAATTACGCTCAAGAAACGGACAACTACCGTGTGCGTTTACATGACATTAGTTTTCTGGTAAACATGACGTCGTATGTGAATTACTCATAATGCATTTTGATTATCTGGAACAACAAAATGGTTGTCGATCTATTTCCACCCATAAACAAATCAAATTCCTTCCCCTTCACACTGTTTTCGGTATTAAGTGTCGTTGGTACGTCAAGTCTAACGTATCGTTAATACAACGATCCGACGATATTCCAATCGAAGCATTTAATTATGAGTCTGCAGTTTTCAATACGCAAAACGCCCAACATCTACCTCGTACAACTGGAATTTAGTTTTCCGAATAAGTCTGTCTTTTCTGGAAATCTGGTTCATTTACACGATCAGTTTTCCAGAAAAGTAAAATTTGCATTTTCACTTATCTCACTTATTACACTTATCGACCTACCACTTTTAACTTATTGGCCTGCTCCTCCAGCTTCTTTTCGAGCGACGTCCGTCTGTTTACTTGTTCCTGTTCCAATTCCTTCTTCTTGTGGTCGTCCTGGAACTTATCCATCACTTTCTGCAGCTCTGATTTCTGATTCAACACATTTTTACCACTACAAACAAAACAGTAAAAATTTATGACTTCTCCTTTAAATCCCCTTTTTCCACTCACATCTTTTGATTGAACAGCAATTCCTTGTGGAGGTTCTGCCTGTCCTTTGACTCGACGCAAGGATTGGACAATTTCTTGGGAACGATGAGACCATCGTCGGTTAAATGGCCGTTCAGCGTGGCTTTCATGTTGCCCTTAGGTTTACTGGAATCATCATCTGAATCACTATAGTCTGGCTCTGGAATCATCTCAGGGTAGACACATCCTGCAACAATTAAATAAACTATAATTGCAACATCAATTGAATTCAATGGCTCCATCACAGTCAGTGCCCGGACCCCAGACAAGCTCCTCGCCGTTTCCTAATTCAATCCCCACTCACTTAACATTAGCGCTGACATCAGATTTGTTGCTTCCATTGAACCTAACTAAACTAGAAAGTTTCTCGAAAACTTCTAGCTCGCTTTAACAGTCGTGGACAAAAAAAATTTCTCTTCGGTTTATCTATCATTATTTGCCCGGTCTATCTTTAAATACTGTTGTTAGGACAAGACGAGAGTCCGGGTCAAGATTGATGTCATTGAATCTCAATAGATTTTTATACCACCTGGTAGATAAAATTAAAGCAGCTAAGCTGAAGGAAAGTTTTTTTTTGTCCACGACTGTACCTAAGGGCCCCCAAAGCTACATGTATTTATTTGTAACGGCGACCCATCTATGGACCCCCAAAGCTACAGGCAGGGCCACCGCACCCACTTGAGCAGCCTGTGCAACACATCCATGCAACATGGGAGCGCCGAAACACAACCACAATCAAAGCCGCCAAAATACAACCCTACACAAAGGGGTAGCCCAAGACAACATTCAAAAATCAAATTCTTTGCATAAATGGTCCATTTTCTCACAGGAAATGCTAATAATATTTTGCCTAAATCGGCTTTTATGAGTCTACAAATTTAACTTTTGTGTTTAAAATGTTTTTTGGAGCCCCAGAAGGTGTTCATCCTCTAATGGAGAGAGGTCAATGATACCTTATCTTGACTAATGTTCAACAGTTATCAGTTGTACTTACCTTTTTTTATGCTGCAATAAGAAAAGTTAATTATTTCAAAGCTCTAGTTCCGTGAAGCCAATTTATGGCTGTTCCATCGGTTGGGAAATAATACACAATTAAATTAATTTTTCACATAATCAATTGAGATTGAGTTTGACCTATTTGGCTCAGGCACAATTTAAAGATAATGAGAGAATATTACATGATAAAAACAAAGACAAATTGACAAATTGTTTCCACTTGATCCAAACCGAACCCAAAATTTAGTCGGCGAAAAGCCGAACCATAAAAAAGCCAAACACGGCCCACCCCCCCAAGTGAATTAATTATAATAGTGTATATTACTGATTTGTCACTGCGTGATCACAGACAGCTGTCCACACAAACTACGTAGCTTCAATTTATAAACTTGCCCGATACCAGACTGGTCGTGTGACCCATTTTGTCCAATCACAACGCAGCGTGACAAACCGATCGTTAACAAATTCTTCGCAAGATTAGATACGAGTTAAAAACTCATATCTTTTCACAGGTCATACGTTTCTTTAATTTACGCAAGGCTTGTCATGGTCCAATTGAGCCGATTTGGCCAAATTGGGCCACACATTCGAGTTACGAACGAGTAACAATCTAAACTCTATTCCGAAAAGTACTTGAAATACTCCTATTGGTTGAGAGATTCATAACACCAGTATAAATGCATTGTAAGTAGTGTCTGGAATAGCCTCTAAAACAGTGCTAGTGCGAACGGTCTGGCTCAAAAACTTAAGCTAGGCTAGTTTATATTGAGCTAGGGTAACTCAAGTTCCATCTAGCCTGTGTAGTGCGGACGAGGTATAACGAACTTTCAAAGATACGAACTTCGTATTTTGTGGCAGCGCATAAGTTAGTTCGCGTCTCTGGATATTTACTGTATAAAATGTGAATAATTTCATGTTTTGCCACTAGGTGAAACACCTGAAACCAACAGGTGATAATAGCCACTTAATTATGAAAGGATCACTGAAGACAATGCTGTATTATCACCAGTTGGTTTCTGATGGTAAAACAATTCCTTGATTAAATTCCTCACCTGGATGCCTGAAGTTTTCCTTCCTCTGGAGTTCGGCTAATGTTTGCAAATGCAGTTCTCTTGCAGACTAAAGAAGAAGAAAAAAAAATTTTCATTCATTGGTTAACCTACAAACTCACCTTTATCAAATAAATAATTCAATAACACACAACCGTTATAGGTCCGGTGCAGTTGGTCACAACTTGTTTAACCCTTTTGTCCCAATTCCCACTTTAAATCATTTCAAATTTAAATAAAAGCCAATGGGAAGCACTTTTTTTTCCCTCAGCTTTAACTGTTCCAACTGACTTGCAAGGAAATGGAAGAAAGATATGTAAACAAAAAAGAAATGGCTCAGTCTCACTTTGGTCACATACAATTGCAATTAGAGCACAACTAGACTGGAGAGAAAAAAATATTGTTTTTGAATTAAGAATAGGTGAGAAATTGACCTGGAAACTCATCACATGTGGTTTGTTGACTTAAACATTGGAGTAAACAAAATTGCAAATCTATTTCCGTACGGAGAGATGAATAGTGTCCACAATGATTCAGTGATTTCTTTCAGCTATCTTATATACCAATTATAGTTTTGCACTTAAAAAGTGCATTTTTATACATAAAAACTGCATTTTTACAACTAAAAGTGCAATTTTACATCTAAAAGTGCATTTTTGGACACACAAACTGCATTTTTGTCACATAAACTGCATTTTTGTACACATAAATTGCATTTTTGTACACATAAATTGCATTTTTGTACACATAAATTGCATTTTTGTACACATAAATTGCATTTTTGTACACATAAATTGCATTTTTGTACACATAAATTGCATTTTTGTACACATAAATTGCATTTTTGTACACATAAATTGCATTTTTGTACACATTAACTGCATTTTTGTACACATAAACTGCATTTTTACATCTAAAACTTCATTTTTACATCTAAAACTGCATTTATACATTTAAAAGTGCATTTTGCTGTCAAAAAGTGCATTTTGCTGTCAAAAAGTGCATTTTGCTGTCAAAAAGTGCATTTGCTTTGTTACCAAGTCCAATTTCAACCCCAAAAATTTGCAACCAATCCATGAACACCAATTTTAGAGAATTTCACCCAAAAAATAAACAAACAATGACCCAAACACACATTTCTTGTTTATTGATACAATCACTCCACCCCAAACCTAATTACAGCACATTGTGTGGTCAAAAACCTTCAAACAAGCAAACTAAACAATAAACCAAAATCCCCTTTCTATCTATCTTATTATTATTCCAATTTTTCTAAAACATCCTGCACCAGGTCAAAGCTTCTATCAACTCAGCTGAGCAGATCCAAAAATAATTCACTGTTTCCACTTCCTTTTCCCTCATCAGTTCAGTTCCCAAACACAGGATGAAATCCAATTGATGCTGGGATGTGTTAGGAGGAGGACAATTCTCACTTTCAATTCTATAAACAGGAAGTTTCCTCAGCTGGCCACAACAATTCACACATGTGCAAATATTTTCTCTACACTGACCCTCCCCACAGGCCAATTCTGATACTCCAAGAGTGCAAATCATTATCACACATTTCTAGTCACCTCAAGTGACTGCTACCACTCCAGTCATGTCACAGACTACCCCAAATGGATTAATTGCATATGGCTAGCAAACTGCATTCCTATGCAACAGCCCAGATTTTTTTAAAACTAAAAAAAATCAAATTTTAGACAGTGCGGTACAAATTGTGTCGGAGTCTAAATACCGCACGGTTATCCGATAATTTAAATTATAATAAGCAAAAACATCAAAATTTCAATGAAAAACATCAAAATTTCAATGAAAAACATCAAAATTTCAATGAAAAACATCAATATTTCAATGAAAAACATCAAAATTTCAACAAAAACATCAAAATTTCAATAAAAAACATCAAAATTTCAATGAAAAACATCAAAATTTAATGAAAAACATCAAAATTTCAATGAAAATCGTCAGAATTTGAATAATCATCGGTGGTTAAGTGATAGAATGCTAGCTGAGCAGCAAAGCATCGACTTATGGTGAAAATTACGTTAGTGAAGACAGTTTCAGTCATTTCAGCCGTTTGATTAACAAAAACACTCTTGGCAAACGCTTTTGTGGGTTTTTTGAGTGTTACTTACGCAATTTGATTTTCCTCGACTCATCAGTCCAGTAGCAACTGAGATAAGTAAAACAGAAGTTGGTTGTTCATTCAGATGAGAATATCTGACACCATGAACCAGCACACACCACCCAAATTCTTTCTACTTGCAAGGCTCACATTTCACAACCCTTCACCTCTTTCTTTCAACATCACCACACCCAAACTAAAAATAACAAACTCATCCATCCTAAATGCTTCACTGATTGATCCCTCAATTGATCAAGTCACATGGCTAGAATGGGAAGAAAAAATTCTTGCATAACACCAATTAAGATAATTGTTCATTTTTTACTAAGATTTTTTTTTTTAATTAAGAAAATTTAGAAAAATATTTAAAGCAGAAGTAGGAGGGAGTCATGGTGCCATGTTGTTGTTTTTGCATGTTGTTAGTCACGTTTTAAATCCATAAAATTGATGTTTACAACTTATTATACACAAAAATATCGAGTTCTACTGTCTCCTGTCAGACTGTCACGTTTCCAATGAGTCATTGACACATTAAGTTAATTTATTTAGGCTTAAAAGTGTTTTTTCAAAAAATTGAAGAAAAGTTAAAGAAAAAAGTCTAAAAAAAATTAAACAAATCATTTTTTTTCGATCTAAAAACCTCAAAAAATTCAAAACTAATCAATAATAATCCTAAGTACTTAAATAAATATTTCTTCATAAGAAAAATCCAAAAGATATTGACAAATCTCAAAAAAACCAAAAAAATCCAATAAAATCAAAAAAATCATTTTTTCTCACCAAAAAAAATAAATTCAAAAACCTCAAAATGTAAAAAATTAACCAAAAACATCCAACAATTTTTTCCACAAGAAAAAATAAATTATTTAAATGCAAATAAAAAATGCAAATGAAAAAGCATAAACAAACCACTTGAAGGTTACATAACACCAATTTCATCCCATTAATTAAAAAAACCACACGTTTAATTAATTAATAAATCAACCAGAAAATTACCTAACCAAAAACCAACCCAAAACCTCTTAAAAAACATCAAAAACTGACCTAAATTCACCTAAAACCAACAAAATCCATCAATCCTTTATTCCTTACCAAATGAGGCAAATTGTTATCACTTCGCACATGCAACGAAAACGATCTTCGCACTTGGTTCATCCTCTCGCTAGTGCACCACTACCGGTCAAATAAAACTCAAATGAGCACAAAAATCAAAACCAAACGAAAAAATCTAAATCCCAGCGAGTTTAAATCGATATTTTTACTCACCAATTTACTCGGGGGAAAAGTTACGCCGCCGATTTGAGTGCGCAACCGCCCACGATATGAGTCGCAGTCGGTCTGCGTGTAGCCGTAGCGTGACATAGCCGGCCTTCTGTTCCGATTGGGATGCCAAGCACAAAACACCAATCACAAACCGGTGAATTAAACAACTGTGAACATCTACAGTTAACTGTTTGTTTTTATATTTCCAGATAATAAATCTGGTCCATTTTTTTCCCATTAAATCCCAAATTCGTCACAAGAAATGTGGGCGCTGCGTGAAATCAAAACGAAGATGGATGTTGATATTTTTCGACTTTTATTTGGCATTTAGGTTAGCAAATGGTGTTTCAATCTGCAGGTCACATTCTTCGCAGGTCTCTGCAGACCTAAGCCGTAATCATTTCCATTCACCACATGTTTGTATATTAAATAACCAGCACGACGAGTAATTTTATTTCGGTCTAAAGCGGGAAATGATTTCCCGGTTGTATTTTACGATTTGCGGAACGTTCTACCACTTAACCACCGATGAGCACTATAGAAAGACTATTAAATCACCATTTTAAACCGATTTTCAATAAAATACGTTAAAATTGCTGTTCGGCGAGCATTCTACCACTTAACTACCGATGATTATTTAAATTTTAATAAATTTCTTTGAGATTTCGATGTTTTTCGTTGAAATTTTGAGGTGTTTCATTGAAATTTGTGACCCGAAGTGCCATATCCGGATCCGCGCAAAAAGTACTTCCTATATCGGAAAATAGGATAAGTGGAATCTGTGCGTTTCACTTTCCTTTTCATGAAAAAAAGTCATTTAACACTTACTTAGATAAATTAATTTTAAGTGGAACACGAGGAAGAGATTTATTCTTGCACTTTTCATTCACAAATGAGTTGACCCATTTTTCAAGTGGACAATTAAAAACAAAAAGAAATGAAATCCTTTTCCTCCAATTTGCATCACTGATGAAGCATAGGCTTAATTATAATGAGACATGAAAACTTCTTCATTTCTTGACCTATTTTTGACTAGTTTTAATTAGCTTCCTGTTTGGCAGTTTGCACTGGAGTTTGTTTACATAATGGGTTTCATTCAAGTGTTTTTAATCACCCAAATTCACACACGAGTCAGGTGTGATTTTATTTCACTATGAACACAACATCAAATTACCAAGTTATCAAATATTGTACTCAATTTTTTTATATCAAATAACTGAATAAATAAAATAAACACCAAATAAAATTCGGTTTTTATTTTAAACAAATTTCAAATCCATTGACCGAATTTTCATCAAATCTCAAATCTAGGGCCCAAAATTAAAATCCGATGACAAAAATTCTATCAAATTTTAATCCCTGTACCAAAATATCAAATTTTAGACCAAAAAATCCAATTTCAAGCCAAAAAATTAAATTTTAAGCCAAAAAATTAAATTTTAAGCCAAAAAATTAAATTTTAAGCCAAAAAATTAAATTTTAAGCCAAAAAATTAAAGTTTAAGCCAAAAAATTAAATTTTAAGCCAAAAAATTAAATTTTAAGCCAAAAAATTAAATTTTAAGCCAAAAAATTAAATTTTAAGCCAAAAAATTAAATTTTAAGCCAAAAAATTAAATTTTAAGCCAAAAAATTAAATTTTAAGCCAAAAAATTAAATTTTAAGCCAAAAAATTAAATTTTAAGCCAAAAAATTAAATTTTAAGCCAAAAAATTAAATTTTAAGCCAAGAGAGACAATTTTAAAGCCAAAAAATCAAATTTTACACCAAAAATGCAATTTTATGCTAAAAAAATTCAAAATTTACGTTTAAAAAACCAAATTTTACGCTAAAAATCCAATTTTATAACAAAAAAAACAAAATTTAACTTTAAAAAATCCTATTTTAAGCCAAAAAATCCCACTATAAGCCAAAAAATTGATTATTAGACCAATAAAATTCAATTTTAGACAAAAAAAATAATTACACAGGCTTAATTTATGCAACAAGATGTTCGGAAAAAAATTTATTTCGGGCCCCAAAAAAGCTCAATCCGGCCCTGCTCCTAACCAGAAGAAAAACCTAAACCAAACCTTCATTTTTTTTTTTAAAAAAAAAACTAAAAATCTTCCATTTTCCCACGCCCTTTCCACAAAAAATGAATAAAACATCAAGCAAATCAAAACCTAAGCCTCTAAATGCCATTCATTGTCCTTCCAATTCAACCTTCAATTTCACCTTCTTTTAAATCCAAATCTCTCTCTCATGAGTGCGCAATCAGCACAAATATAATCACCAACATTAACCAACCACAAACCTCCATTTAATCACCGATTTTTAACTTAAACTCACCAAAATATTCGCATCTTCTTCTGCCAGAACGACTTCTAATGGAACTTGTTTCTTCTAAATAAAATAAATAAAATAAAATAAAATAAAAGTCAAATTGATCAAAAAATGTCGATTTTTCCGATTTTTTTTAATTTCTTCGATTTTTTCACCTTGAAAAAATTGCTGGGAATAAATCCAATTGCGCCGTCTTTTAAGGCACGTGCTCCAAACCACGAATATTCGTCGCTCGTCTCCAGCACATCAAACTCGTCGCCTTTTTTGAAGCCGATCACATTTGTCTCTTGGTTGTCCGTGTCTTCCGACGGAGTGAAAGCCGCCACAGCTTCGTACGTGTTCATTTCTCGGCTTTTCAAAAATAAATATCACTGTTTCGGCTTCGATTTCTCACGCACTCGTTTCGTATGGAAGAGTTAAATTCATATCTAGCCGGACGACACTGGATTTTGGAAGAAAACACCGGACGACGCCATGACACTTTTGGAGAGGAAGATCTAGTTCCAATGTCTGGGGTTTCACTTCTTTACGCAATGCGTCGTCGACTTAACCCGTTGAAGCCGATGTTTAATGACGTCATTTGTACGTCTTTTTAAAAATTGTTGAATCTAACCGGTTTTTAAAATGGAGGAGTCGTAAATTTACATTTTCATTAAATTTGTTTATTTAACGAAATGTTAAATGGCACACTTATTACAAATTGTTTAAAATAAAAAACTAAAATTACAAAATGTACATTAAATTATCATTGCGTACATGAAAAACCACTACAAATATACAACAATAATTTTTTTTCTTTTTTTCTTTTTCACTTTAAAAAAATCTCTAAAATCTAAAACATCTCTTTTTTATTTTTATTCATTTATTATAATATATTATTATTCATGATTTGTAAAATTTCCAATGAGGTAAATACGTTAAATACAGAACATGGAAGAATAAAATCGTCGGAATGTGCTCAAATTTGGTCGCAAAACGAAAAAATCGCAAAAAAAAGTGATGGAAAACTTTAAATTTCACAAAAAATTCGTCAAAAATGACGAAAATCCTTCGATTTCGCCCCAAATAAAATCAAAAACACGTTCATCAAACACGAAAAACACTTTTCCTAGACTAGAAAACGACTTAAAGCTAAACACCAAACGAAAAACAAAAAAAATGTACATAATAATTATCACAAAAAATAAACATTTTGTATCGAAATATAGAAATTCTCACAATTAAATACAAAATAAAAACGACAAAACTACAAAATAAATCGATAAAAATTCCAATTTTCCCTCAATCAATTCAACGACTGTGCTTTTGGTGGCGGTTTCGGTCTTGTGGAAGGCAGTAATGGAACTTGATCGATTCTGTGCGTGCCCGACGCGACGCTGTACCCGAGTGAATTGCTAGGACTCAAAATGGGCGTCGTCGGGTTGCTGGCCGGCGTCAATTGATGATTCGTGTCGCTGCTGGGCGACGATAAATTCTTCTTGAGTGGAATTGGCGGCGGGGGACCGATGCACGTCAAATCGGGCGAGGACGAGCGAGATACGTCATTTTCCGGGTTGATATCCACGGCGAGAATGTCGCCGATCAACAGACTGGCGGAGGATGTCTGCAAATGTGGGAAAATCGATTAATTTATCGATTAATTTGTTGGATAAATTTTTTAAACCTTTTTGGTGAGTCTCTTGGGTAGTGCTGGTGGTATTTCTTCGTTTATTCCACTCGTCGTTGCTCTTCTTTCTGTAAAAATAGTGAAAATTTGGTTGAAATTTGCTTTTGGTTTGGCGCCATGTTTTTTTAGTTCGGGAAATCGTCACCATTCAAGCGCGGCGGTAAGGGTGGCGCTTCTTCGAGGCTGTTGATTGTTTCGGACCAACTATTTCGCAGGGGATCGGTCGGTGTGTGCG
This sequence comes from Strigamia acuminata, assembly GCA_949358305.1. NCBI lineage: Eukaryota > Metazoa > Arthropoda > Chilopoda > Geophilomorpha > Linotaeniidae > Strigamia > Strigamia acuminata. The sequence goes on from OX442320.1 coordinate 11,134,346, forward strand.
CGTATTTGGTCGGCAATTTTGGACTTGCGGTTTTACTCCTAAAATGCCCTTTTTGGAATTTTGGTGCTGGAATTGGAATGGGAATGGTTTGGAATTAAAATGGTTGAGTTTTGTTTTGGTTTGCGGTTTACAATTGTCTTCCTGATTTCCAAACTGCATCGGCGTGTACTCGTTACTACTTCTCAGTTGTGATCTGGATTGACGATCGGCTGTAACCTGTCGAGTGCAAATTTCATTAGTCTCCTGTTTTTACCAAAGAAAATTTCGAAATAAAATCATAAATGCAGGTTTTGAGAAAAGTGTTACAAATTTTCGGATAAAATGTTACAAATTTTCGGAAATAAATCAAATTTCGGAAAAAATGTTACAAATCTTGGAAAATATCACAAATCTTGGGAAAAATGAGAAATTTTCGAATAAAAATTAAAAATTTTCGAATAAAAATTAGAAATTTTCGAATAAAAATTAGAAATTTTCGAATAAAAATTAGAAATTTTCGAATAAAAATTAGAAATTTTCGAATAAAAATTAGAAATTTTCGAATAAAAATTAGAAATTTTCGAATAAAAATTAGAAATTTTCGAATAAAAATTAGAAATTTTCGAATAAAAATTAGAAATTTTCGACTAAAAATTAGAAATTTTCGAATAAAAATTAGAAATTTTCGAATAAAAATTAGAAATTTTTGAAAAAATTACAAATTTTCGAAAAAAAAAATCACAAATTTTCGAAAAAAAAATCACAAATCTTAGAAAAAAATCACAAATTTTCGAAATCTGTTTCTAATCTTTGATGAAAGTCAAATTTTCGAGAAAATTGTTATAAATTTTCGGGAAAATTGTTATAAATTTTCGGAAAAATTGTTATAAATTTTCGAATAAATTGTTATAAATTTTCGGGAAAATTGTTATAAATTTTCGGGAAAATTGTTATAAATTTTCGGAAAAATTGTTATAAATTTTCGAATAAATTACAATTTTTTGGAAAAAAATCACAAATTTTCGAAAAAAATATCACAAATTTTCGAAAAAAAATCACAAATTTTCGAAAAAAATCACAAATTTTCGAAAAAAATCAAATTTTCGAAAAGAAATCACAAATTTTCGAAAGAAAAATTACAAATTTTCGAAAAAAAATCTCAAATTTTCGGGAAAAAATCTCAAATTTTCGAAAAAAAATCACAAATTTTCGAAAAAAAATCACAAATTTTCGGAAAAAATTCACAAATTTTCGAAAAAATATCACAAATCTTAGAAATCTGTTTCAAATCTTTGACAAAAGTCAAGTTTTCAAGAAATATAACCTAGTGTGACAAATTTTCGAAAAACTGACACATTAAATTTTCAAAACCAACCGCAACAATTGCATATTGCACGTTGCAAATTCATGCGCTTCGTGTGATTGGGGATCGGGTGCAAAACTACCTTAGGATCCGTGCTCCCAGCTACAGACCAGGGTCGGGAAGGCACAGGAGGAGCGTTAGTGACAAGTCGCCGATGGGTGAGTGGAGGAGGAAGAAAGGAAAATGAATCCTAGTCAAAGATGCAAAGGCCCGTTAAGTTACAAGCAATTCATTCTACATTATCTACTCGTGCCAACACGTGCAAAACCAAATCAAACGCTACAATGTATTCCTTCGTCAACAATTTACCACTGGTCGGCTGTAAATGTCCTCGTCGGACGGAGGATCTTCTGGAATTAGTTGGCCGTAAACGCTGCTGCCGGACGACGACGAGCGGTTGCTCGTCGACTCGGGCGGCACGAATTTCTTATCGCTCGGAATGGGGGGTAACGGAGTGCTGCAACATTTCAAACAACCGTCAATCAAACCGATAATGGCCGACATTTTTAAACATTTTTAAAGAGACAAGTACTAATTTTTAAGTGTTTCTCAATTTTTAATGTCAACTCAACGTAAATTCAACATTTTGAACGTTAAACCAATGAAAACTTGACGTTTTGAGACTTAATTCCGTGTAAATTGAACGTTTTCTATGTTAATTCAATGTAAATTAAACGTTTTCTATGTTAATTCAATGTAACTTAAACGTTTTCTATTTTAGTTCAATGTAAATTGGACTTTTGGCACGTAAATTCAATGTAAATTGAACTTTTGGCACGTAAATTCCGTGTAAATTGAACTTTTGACACGTAAATTCAGTGTAAATTGAACTTTTGGCACGTAAATTCAGTGTAAATTGAACTTTTGGCACGTAAATTCAGTGTAAATTGAACTTTTGGCACGTAAATTTAGTGTAAATTGAACTATTGACACGTAAATTCAGTGTAAATTGAACTTTTAGCACGTAAATTTAGTGTAAATTGAACTTTTGGCACGTAAATTCAGTGTAAATTGGCCTTACAGCACCTTAATTCAACATAAAAAAGACGTTTTGCGCGTTCAAATTGAGAAATCCAATAAATCCGTCTAAAAAAATTACTAAATTGTCTCTCCAAACGCTACACACTTAACAATACTAATGGACTTTTTATCGGACAGCTCCAAATCAGACCTCCGAAGTGTCACCAACCTCGCCATATTCGGAGACCCCTTAAAAAAACAAAACAAAAAAAAATTAATCAAAAAAAATTTTGGTTTTTCTTTCTTTTAAACTTCTCACAGATTCCTTAATGTTTTGCTTCATCGTTTGGAAACACTCGACGAGTCTCTTATGCAGCGGCTGCACATTGGCCGGCGCCAACCTGCCGTGCAGCGACAAACCGCCCTCCAGAATTTGCACCTAAAACGAGCAAAACGCGATCAAAACGAGTTTTAAAATTCAAAAATTGGCGCCAAAACGAACGCACTTGTTCTATGATGAGATTTTTCAGCTGGTTGATGCGATTCGCGTGCTGGGGGTTGGCGAAAGTGAATTCGGGGCCGAAAAAGGCTTCTTGGTATTTGGATATTCCGCCCATGACGGCCGCGTCGATGATGCCTTGCAAGCGCATGCTGAGGGGGTTGATGTTGCGCTTGGGGTCCGAGCTGTATTGGTTGATGAGTTGGCGCAGTTGTTGGTTCACGTTGGTCATCGTTTCGCACGCGTATTCGATCGGGCTGAGCTCGATGACCCGCCGCTCCAGCACTTCGAACCAGCGAAGAATTCCGGGCAGCGAGCTCGCCGTCACCAAAGTCGTTCTTTCGATCCAAAGACTCTGCAATTTTCAAGAATGCAAAGAGGAAAAATTACAGATAAAAAATAGCTTTTTTGTTTTTCTTTGTTTGTTTTGCACTGGCAAATGTCAATGTTGGGTTTTAGAGTTGAAAAATGCCATTTTAGAGTTGAAAAATGCCATTTTGGAGTTGAAAAATGCCATTTTGGAGTTGAAAAATGCCATTTTAGAGTTGAAAAATGCCATTTTGGAGTTGAAAAATGCCATTTTGGAGTTGAAAAATGCCGTTTTGGAGTTGAAAAATGCCATTTTGGAGTTGAAAAATATACATTTTAGACATAAAAATGCATTTTAGACATCAATAATGCATTTTAAACATCAATACTAAATTTTAGACTTAAAAAAAATGCATTCTAGCAGTTATAATGAGCATTTTAGTGGTTAAAATACATTTTAATGTTGAAAAATACCATTTTAACGTTCAAAATAGACATTTTAGACAATAAAAAATGCATTATAGACACCAATAAACATTTTTAAAGCATTTTTCCAATTAAAAACTATTTTAGTCGTTAAAAATGCATTTTAGCAGTTAAAATAGGCACTTTAGACCTCAATAAATGCATTTTAGCAGTTAAAATAGGCACTTTAGACCTCAATAAATGCATTTTAGCAGTTAAAATAGGCACTTTAGACCTCAATAAATGCATTTTAGCAGTTAAAATAGGCACTTTAGACCTCAATAAATGCATTTTAGCAGTTAAAATAGGCACTTTAGACCTCAATAAATGCATTTTAGATATAAAAAAAATGCATTTTAGACATAAAAAAACCATTTTAGACATAAAAAAAAGCATTTTTGCAATTAAAAATGCATCTTTTGTACTTTTTAAACACAACGCCGGCGATTAATTTCTACCTTAAATTCGTTGTCCTTGTCGATGGGGCCCTTGTGAACCGGTCTGTCAAACTGAAACGTATTGACGTCGTTGACTAAATAAAAACTGGCAATTTTATCCGGAATGTCGTGACCCTCAATGTGATAAATGCCTTCGGGAATCGGCCGAACGTTGCAGATTTGTATATCTAAAACAAACGAGTGGATGAATGGATTATCAATCGAGATGAGCTCGTTTACATTGGCAATCCGAGTGCACGATCGTCTCGTCGGGCGGCGTGTTTTTCATGAGGATTTGCGCCGTGGGGAACTCCATTTGCAGGCGCTGCGTGAACGCGCCGATCCTTTCGTATTCCAATCCGCGATATATAAATAATTTGTTCTAGAAAATTAAATTAAATTAAATTCAATTCAATTAAATCAGTTTTTGCTTGAATTTGTTGTTTTACCCGGACAAACAGTGGGAAACTCATGCCGTAAAAGCCGACCCGGAAATACTCGGGTTCGGGTCTGAGCTGCGTTAAAATGTTATCAAAAAATCTCGCTTGGGTGCGCAAAATCTGACTCAGTTTATCGTAGTCGTACAACTGTTTCTCGTACAAATCCGCGAGTTCTTTACACAACGGAATTCCTTTTTCCCAACACTGAAATAGAAAAAGAAATGTGAAAATATGCACTCTATATGCACAAAAATGCATGTAAAAGATGTAAAAAGTGTAAAATCGCACTTTTTACGCACAAAATCAATATTATTTGAGTAGAAATGAATGTAAAATGTGTAAAAATGCACTTATTACCTAAAAAAATGCATTTAAAAAGTGTAAAATTGCACTTTTTACGCACAAAATCAATATTATTTGAGTAGAAATGAATGTAAAATGTGTAAAAATGCATTTAATACCTAAAAAAATGTATGTTAATAGTGTAAAATCGCACTTTTTTCGCACAAAATCAATATTATTTGAGTAGAAATAAATGTAAAATGTGTAAAAATGCATTTATTACCTAAAAATGCATCTAAAAAGTGTAAAATCGCAATTTTTACGCACAAAATCAATATTATTTGAATAAAAATGAATGTAAAATGTGTAAAAATGCAATTAATACCCACAAAAATGTATTTAAAAAGTGTAAAACTGCACTTTTTACGCACAAAATCAATATTATTTGAGTAGAAATGAATGTAAAATGTGTAAAAATGCAATTAATACCCACAAAAATGTATGTAAAATGTGTAAAAATGCACTTTTTCTGCTATTTATTGGAAAAATTGCAATTTTTGGTTTAAAACTATAATTTCTACTCGGCCAAACCGGACCAAATGCAATTTTAAACTCGACAAATTGACCATTTTACCAGAAAAAGTGCATAAATATGGTTCAAATCAGCGCGAAGCCCCACGTCGATGCAAAAACGTACTTTTCCCTTGTCAAAATAATCAATAATCTGCAGGTAGAGTGTCTCCTTCCGTTGATATTCGTGTTGCGCGGGATAGCGCAAGTCCGCGTGCAGAATCCGTTTGCTCCACGTCAACTGATCGGCGTGAAGCTTCAACGTCGACGCCGCTTCCGTGTAATTCTCGGCCGGCAAATGCAGGTCGTGCAACTTGTAAATGTATCGAATGTACATTTCCTTCCGGTTGATCTCGTTCTTATAAAAATTCTACAAAAAAAAAAAAAAAATTATAAATAAAAAATTCAATTTTTCCAATTATGTCGTCGTACGACGCACCAACAAATTGACCGTACAACTCATGCGTTTGTCGCGGTTTTCGTCGCCCTCCATCACGTTCCTGTAGTCCAACAGCCGCTCCAACAACCTCGTGACGGAATTGATGAACGCGGTGCCGTTCTCCTTCCACGCCGGCTCGTCCGATTTGACTCTGTCGAGAAGCCTGCACAAATAAATCAATCAAATTTAGCGATTAATTAAATTTAAATTGTTTCTCAAGCGATATTGGACTAGAAAAACTTACACTGAACTCAGATGTTCCCTGAGCAACGTTAAAAAAGCGAAAAAATTACAAATTTGGTTAAATTTTAATGGAAAAACGATTAAAAATGAGGAATTTTGTTGAATTTTTGTGGGAAAACGATTAAAAATGAGGAAATTTGTTGCATTTTTGTAGGAAAATGATTAAAAATGAAGAAATTTGTTGAATTTTGGTGAGAAAACGATTAAAAATGAGGAAATTTGTTGAATTTTGGTGAGAAAACGATTAAAAATGAGGAAATTTGTTGAATTTTGGTGGGAAAACGATTAAAAATGAGGAAATTTGTTGATTTTTTGTGGGAAAACGATTAAAAGTTTGGAATTTTGTTGAATTTTTGTGGGAAATCGATTAAAAATGTGTGATTTTTATTGAATTGTGGGTAATCGATTAAACATGGAACCTGTTGGGCGTGTTTGGGAGGTTGGGTTTGATTGGTTGGTGGGAAATTATTGTTTTAATCGATGGGAATCGTCGGTTGATTTTTGGTTTGGTTTTACGTACATTGTGTTGAAGAGTTGCCGGTATTCGTCGTCGCCTTTGTTTTCGCTGACGAGGATGTCCAATTTGTCTATCAATTCTGATTCGACCTAAATTAGAGATAAGATAAAGGTTATTTTCGGTATTTGTTTGAGCAAAGGTGGGATACGAGTTTCTCTGCTTCTGAGGCGCCAATTCAAAATTTATGCATATTTTAGACACAAAATGCACATTTTAAGGCCAAAATTGCATATTTGTAGACTAAAAATACATTTTTAGACCGAAAAAACAATTTTTTAGACCAAAAAAATAATTTTTTAGACCGAAAATATAATTGTTTAGACCGAAAAAACATTTTTTTAGACCGAAAAAACCATTTAGACCGAAAAAAAACATTATTTAGACCGAAAAAACCATTTTTTAGACCAAAAAGAACATTTTTTAGACCAAAAAAAACATTTTTTAGACCAAAAAACCATTTTTTAGTCCGAAAAAACCATTTTTAGACCCAAAAACCAGTTTTTAGACCGAAAAAAACCTTTCTTAGACCAAAAAAACAATTTTTTAGACCAAAAAAACATTTTTAAGACCGAAAAAACCATTTTTAGACCGAAAAAACAATTTTTTAAACGAAAAAAACAATTTTTTATACCGAAAAACCATCTTATAGACCGAAAAAACATTTTTTAGACCGAAAAAACATTTTTTAGACCGAAAAACAATTTTTTAGATTAAAAAAACAATTTTTTAGACCAAAAAAACATTTTTTAGACCGAAAAAACCATTTTTAGACCAATAAACGTTTTTTTTTCATGAAAAAATGCAACTTTTCGAGAAAAACGCATACAAAACAAAAAATACGTTTAGACATTTTTGTTAAAATGAAATAAACAGATTGACGAGGCGTCTTTAAGTCTTACTTGTTTAAAATTGCCTTTAACTTTCTGTTCGCAATCCATCATGTCGAAGAAAATAGGTAAGGTTGCTTTGCGCAGTTCGGTTTCAGGTACCAAAGTGACTTCCAAGAACGGACCGACCATCGACGGAATAAAATTGATTTTATTATCACCTAAAAAATTAATAATAATAATTAAAATGTTTCTTTATTTTTTTTATTGATTATGAATATCTACCCAATTTCGACCACATCGAGAGTATCTGGAAGCCCATGAGGACCCTCATGTCCTGATACTTCTCGATGATTTTCTCGCGCTTCACTTCCGAGAAATTCTCCAACTGCAAACTTGGCTGCGTCAAAAACGCCACCGCCAAATTGAAATAATTATTCCACAGTTGGTCGTCGAAACTGTTTCCGGTCAAAAAATGATAAATCAGCAACTGCGAAAACTCTTCCAGGGCCGTCAAAATAACACTGAAAAATAATAATAAAATAATCAACTCAAAAAATCATTAAAAACGGACAAAAACGCATAAAAATCGCAATAAAACATGAAAAGGACGTAAAAAAACACAAAAAAGACGTGAAAAAAACACGAAAAATGAAAATATTGCAAATAAATGTAATTAAATACATAAAAATCTTGTTAAAACGCATAAAACTCGTGTTAAAACGCATAAAAATCGTGTTAAAACGCATAAAAATCGTGTTAAAACGTATAAAAATCGTGTGAAAACACAAAAATCGTGTTAAAACGCATAAAAATCGTGTTAAAACGCATAAAAATCGTGTAAAACGCATAAAAATCGTGTTAAAAAGCATAAAAATCGTATTAAAACGCATAAAAATCGTGTTAAAATGCAAATAAATGAATTATTTCGTTAGTCTTACTAATTGGTAACCATTTTTAGCACGACCCAGTCCTTGGGGTAAACATCTTGGCGCACCAAATCCTTGAAGACGTAAAAAACTCGCAGTAGGAACTCTTTAATGGCCTTTTTGTCGGGTAATCCGTCGTTCCATAACGATTTGTAGTGACATTCGTTCATCAGACTCAAAAGTGCGATCAAACTGGTGACGAGTTGACCGCAAATGGAACTGGCGCGGTCCACGTTCAGCACGGTTTGGATGAGAACGTCGAGGATGGTCACGACGATGATTTGTACTTCGTGGTGGACACAATTGTGGATCTGAAAGCATTTTTGGTCATTTTTGGTCATTTTTGGTCATTTTTGGTCATTTTTGGTCATTTTTGGTCATTTTTGGTCATTTTTGGTGTGTTCTATCTCTTACTTTTCCTTCTTTTAGTGCTTTTCCTTCTTTGTATAAGTGGATGAGGATTTCGCCGAGGATTTCGGCGCACATTTTCACTTCTTGGCGGTGCGAAAGGTGACATTTTATGTGAGTTGCGCACATTTGGAGGAGAAGGATTCTCGAATCTAAAGTTAGAATTGTAATATTTAAAAAAATTTGATTTAAAAAATGCAAAATTCAATAAAATTCAATGAGGAAATGGTAAAATTCAATAAAATTCAATGAGAAAATGATGTAATTCAATGAAATTCAATGAGAAAATAATAAAATTCAAAAAAATTCAATGAGAAAATGATAAAATTCAATGAAATTCAATGAGAAAATGATAACATTCAATGAAATTCAATGAGAAAATAATAAAATTCAATGAAATTCAATAAGAAAATGATAAAATTCAATGAAATTCAATGAGAAAATGATAAAATTCAATGAGAAAATGATAAAATTCAATGAAATTCAATGAGAAAATGATAAAATTCAATGAGAAAATGATAAAATTCAATGAGAAAATGATAAAATTCAATGAGAAAATGATAAAATTCAATGAGAAAATGATAAAATTCAATGAGAAAATGATAAAATTCAATGAGAAAATGATAAAATTCAATGAGAAAATGATAAAATTCAATGAGAAAATGATAAAATTCAATGAGAAAATGATAAAATTCAATGAGAAAATGATAAAATTCAATAAAATTCAATGACAAAATGATAAAATTCAATGAAATTCAATGGCAAAATAACAAAATTCAATGAAATTCAATGAAAAAAAAACAAAATTCAATGAAATTCAATGACAAAATGACAAAATTCAATGAAATTCAATGACAAAATGACAAAATTCAATGAAATTCAATGACAAAATGACAAAATTCAATGAAATTCAATGACAAAATGACAAAATTCAATGAAATCGACAAGAAAATTGTTGAATACATCCAATTATAATTTGATATTTTATTTACCATATTCGTCGAATAATTTACTGTGAATGGTTTCTTTAATGCAATGAAGTTTGGCTTGCAGTAGTTGCGGCGGACAATCGGTGGGCAAACTGTCCAGAAGCGAGTCGACCACCTGCGCGACGTCTTTGACCGGTAATATGAGCAGCAATTGGTCGTACGAACTGCTGAGCGACATGAGCAGCGCCACCTGCGTGTACAGAATTGCATTGTTGCTGACTGAGAGCATTTTCTTGAAAGACGTGAATAATTGGTCCATGTCCGAAGCGAATGAATCTTTGTTTTGTCCACCGGTTGCGCGTTGGAATAACAGACGTGATTGGATGATGAATTTAAATATGTATTCTAAGCACTGCGAAAAGGAGGGAAATACGATTAATTCTAAGAAAAATGTGAAAAATGTTGAAATTATCACGATTTTCATAAAAAAATGTTGAAATTATCACGAATTTCATGAAAAAATGTTGAAATTATCACGATTTTTATGAAAAATGTGAAGAAAACGTGAAATTATCACGTTTTTTCATGAAAAATGTGAAGAAAACGTGAAATTATCACGTTTTTTCATGAAAAATGTGAAGAAAACGTGAAATTATCACGTTTTTTCATGAAAAATGTGAAGAAAACGTGAAATTATCACGTTTTTTTATGAAAAATGTGAAGAAAACGTGAAATTATCACGTTTTTTCATGAAAAATGTGAAGAAAACGTGAAATTATCACGTTTTTTCATGAAAAATGTGAAGAAAACGTGAAATTATCACGTTTTTTCATGACAAATGTGAAGAAAACGTGAAATTATCACGATTTTCATGAAAAAATGTTGAAATTATCACGATTTTCATGAAAAAATGTTAAAATTATCACGATTTTCATGAAAAATGTGAAGAAAACGTAAAATTATCACGTGTTTTCACGAAAATTTAAAAATTGACGTGGGCTTTTTCTGACTATTGCTCCAGCGGGTTGTTCTACGTACCCTAAAACAGCGTAATGTGACGTCATGTTGATCAGTTGAAGGCACAAAATCAGAAAATTTTTGTACACATGTCAAAAGACCCCTAGAAAAGGAGAAAACGTGAAACGGTCAAGTTTAAGGGTAAAAATGAGTGAAATTCTAACACGGACTTGTAAACTAAAGATGCTGAGAAATGTCCGGTGATGTAGGTGTCCATGACAGGTTTGAAATGTTGGAATTTTGGATCTTGTAAAAGACCAAATATACAAATCTAAGGCGAGGAATTTAAAATCAAAACAATTAAAATTTGTTAAATGGATAATTTTCATTTATTTATTTATTTATTTATTTACTAATGCTTGGAAAACTTGTCCAGAGTGTGCGGTTAAGTTGCCATCACTGGTAGAAAACATTTGGAATAATGCGTCCAATATATCTTGAAGGAACTGAAATAGAAATTCACTAATTTATCAAAAATTCATCAAATTTGTTAGAAAATCGTCAAAAATTCATCAAATTTGTTAGAAAATCGTCAAAAATTCATCAAATTTGTTAGAAAATCATCAGAAATTCATCAAAAATCAACAATTCTATCAAAAATTCATAAAAATTCAATAATTCTATCAAAAATTCAACAAAATTTAACCAAATTCATCAAAATTCAACCAAATTCATCAAAATTCAACCAAATTCATCAAAATTCAACCAAATTCATCAAAATTCAACCAAATTCATCAAAATTCAACCAAATTCATCAAAATTCAACCAAATTCATCAAAATTCAATCAAATTCATCAAAATTCAACCAAATTCATCAAAATTCAACCAAATTCATCAAAATTCAACCAAATTCATCAAAATTCAACCAAATTCATCAAAATTCAACCAAATTCATCAAAATTCAATCAAATTCATCAAAATTCAACCAAATTCATCAAAATTCAACCAAATTCATCAAAATTCAACCAAATTCATCAAAATTCAACCAAATTCATCAAAATTCAACCAAATTTATCAAAATTCAACCAAATTCATCAAAATTCAACCAAATTCATCAAAATTCAATCAAATTCATCAAAATTTAACCAAATTCATCAAAATTCAACAATTCTATCAAAAATTCATAAAACTTCAATAATTCTATCAAAAATTCATAAAAATTCTAACAAATTCATAAAAATTCTAACAAATTCATTAAAATTCAAACAAATTCATCAAAATTCAAACAAAATCATGAAAAATTCATCAAATTCGTTAGAAAATCATCAAAACTTCATCAAAATTCCTACAAATTTCTCCGACTTCACCTAATTTATCAAAAACATATGAAAAGAAAAATTACTTTAACGATTTCTTCACCATTTAACTTCATGACTTTCGCTAACGTTTCCTGTATTTTATCCGGATGCGCTTTCCACTTTAACAACGACAACAAATCGACTGAAAAACAAACAGAAAACAAATAAACAAACGAGACAAAAAAAACCGAACCACAAACGAACCATTTTGAGTCAATTTCGTCGAACACAAAAGCGTTTCCAAAAAGACGGTTTCCTTAGCGCTGCGTTGAAAATGCGTGCAATTGGGCGCGACGTCAGAATGGTCTTCAGAGCTCCAAGGTAAATTCAAATAAACCTGCGGATGAATGAGTTTACTTCGGTCGTCGCACTTGTAAACGAACAACTCGTGAAGTCCATCCTTGACCGTCGTACCGTCGTCGTTCATCAATTTGGCAAACGCGAACCCAAAACATTTCCTCTCGATCTTATCCCGAGCTGAAAAACAAATTAAAATCAAAAAATAATTCAAACAAATCAAAAATCGAACAAACTTGAGCAATGTCTGAATTCCATGCGAACGTGCGCCCTCGGAAAGCGTTCGATCGGGACCGCCAACTTGATCGTTTCGCCCCACCGAGGCGAATTATTGTGGTAAAGGATCACCGACTGGTACTCGGTCACGTGTTCGTGGCCGGAACCGATGCCGATACATTTCTGTCAAAAAACAAAAAATTTTTAATATATTCATTTCAAATTTTCCCGCCTTTTTCCCGACCTCCAATGCGATCCCGTCCGCATCCAACACGCTCAACGTCACTTCGATGTTTTTCCCGGTCGATTTTCCGCCTTTCTCGAACTCCGCTTTGTCCAAAAGAAAGTACAAATCGTTTCGCACGTCACCTAAATCGTCAAAATCATTTAATAACCAAATACTAGATAATTTTTTAGCGTCTAAACGCCGTTTACCCGGCATGATGACGTCGGAAAATCCCATTTTGTGAGTTATCGTCACGCTTTTAAACACCAGAGGGTTTTCTTGCCGCACTTGAGCCATTTCGCCGTGTAATACTTTAACGGAAACTACAATTCCTGGCAATTCAAATATAAATTAATATTTTTCTTTTTACAGTTTTGTCGTTTAAATTCACCAAAATTGGGCTGGCCGGGCAAAGGACTGCATTTGTTTGTTTGTTTTTTGATGATGTATTCGTGTAATTGATAAAATTCACTTTCGTTACACCTATTAAGAATGGATTTAAGTTATTTATGTAGGAAATTGTATGGTTTTGATCGTTTTACGTGAAAACTTTGGTGGAAAACTCTTTGTCTTCGCCGCTGCTGTATTCCTTATCGATCAGAACTTCGGATAGGTTAAGTACTAGACGGGAAATGGACAGAAATGATTATTAACTTCGTGTTTCGAAACAATTTTCTGCTTTGTTTTGTCACCGGCACATCCGAGGGGCCGTTTAAACATTTGTAAACTTGACTTTTTCGATGATTCCGAGTAAATCATCCGTCCTGAAAGCGATTAATCGAAAATTAATTAAAGATTTGGTTAAATATTTCAACAAGTATTGTACCTATCCTCATTATATGTGCCACAATAAATAAATCACGGTTTAAATCTGCATTTCCAAGATCCTAAATCATAAAAATCCAAAAAAACCAAAAAATTTAGAAAATTTTAAAAAAAATTATCAAACATTTTACCGTGAAAAGTGTAGAATGGTTCTGTAATTTTTCCACGTAATTTGAGAAACCTTCTTTCGGAATTCGAATTAAAAACCTTTCGCTGCAATCGAAAAAAATTTTAATTTAAAAATTCCAAAGTCATAACCCTAACGACGCCATGTTTATCCAGATTCCAGCAGAGTTGTGACAAAACCCCATTCACAACTCTGCTGGAACGAGCACAACCCACGCCATGTTTGATTATCAAACCTAATAAAAATTCCTTCCTTTGCATCGAATAATGAGAAATAAATTTCAGTATCTTCGCCCACACTGTACTCAAAACCACGCATACAAAAATGTAAATGATAAGTTAGAGATTTTTTCAACTCTTTTCTCCGCACCGTTCCTCGAGACTATAAAAAAAAATTTCACATTTAAACATACACAAAATAAAATAATATAACACTAAAATCAACATACAGAAGTTCCTATTGAATTTTCAGCACTCCGTACGTGCTAAAACCAATTTAAACCATTTTATTAGCACAAATTCCAAATAATTAACCCTAAATATCGCATTTCTAATCGTACCACTTGATATAATTCGACTAAACTAATTGCATCACCGTCCACCATTTCGCTATCAAGTCTTGGCACCAGATCAAGACCGAGTTTTCTGCAAATAAAAAAGAAATTAAAAAATTAATAATCATTCCAACGGACTAACTAGGTGCATATTCATAAAGTAATTTACGCTAACCATCATTTTAAACAACGTATTTAAACTTTTATCGACCTAACAGAGGTGAAAGTAGAAAAAACTAAATTATTTTGTGTTTTACTTCAATTTTAAACCAAAAATGACATCATTTCCTGTTTAAAACCATGTTAAAACTTAAAATTGTTATTTTTATTGCCTGGACCGATGTTAGTTTCCAAATCTTTTACGGAAACGGTGTTCCTTACTTTCACCCTTGTTGATGATCTCTGAGATACAAAGAACAAAAAATCCAATCGTAACTAAGGTGAATAACACTTTAAATTAGATGAATAAGAGCAAGAGTGCACAAATTAGGCCTAACTCATTGCCAACAGATGAAAAAGGTAAAAATGGCATCCGATTTTGTACGTTTTAGCCACAGTGGGCACGCTTACGATATTTAAACATTTTAAACATGACTTTACGAATGCTGTTTATTTCGTACCTGTTACCCCAGTCGATTTTACTCGTAATTTTCAGCTTGATTTCGCGGATTTGGTCCAGAGTTAACGTTCCGCAGATCAACTGTCTCCGCCAATCCACCAATTCTCTCATGACTTTGCGTAAAGTGTTGAAGAGATTTTCTTCTCTTTTCTGTTGGGATGTTTAGAAATCTTTATTCAAAAATTGTTTTATTTTTAAATTTGTTTATTGTTGTTTTGGGTCACCCAATATGATTTTTTCCACATATTGTGCCATTCTCGGAGAACTGAGGCAATTTCGCGGACTATGGGGTCGTCGAGAGATGTTACAGTTTCGTACTGTCTGTAATAAATGGTCAAAGTTGATTGTAATTTCAATTAAGTGTTGATTGAATAACTGGTCTAACCCTTCATTGTCCACTTTGTAGAGCTTCAAATGGATGTAGGAAGCGGGGAAAATTCCCTGGAACAAAAAGTGGAAATGGGAGAATAAATATTTTATTTAATTACTTGGAGATTATAAAAGAGCACGCAACGAAGTAATTATGTTTGATGATGTTTTAACCTTGGATGTGAGTCGAAAACTACATTAACACTAAACAGATGAGCAACAAACACGATTTGTAGTCACTTTATCAAATTCATCAAGCCTTTCATTTCTGTTTTCAAATGTTAGGCAAATTCGTCAAGTTCTGTAGAGAATTCAACAAATATTGGACAAAATGTAGAAAAATTTTAGACAAAATTAAAAAAAAATGTGGACATAATTTTTTTAAAAATGTGGACAAAATTGAAAAAATTTCTGGACAAAATTCAACAATTTCTGGACAAAATTCAACAAATTCTGGACAAAATTCAACAAATCTTGGACAAATTTCAAAAAAAATTTGGACAAAATTTAACAAATTCTGTAGAAAATTCAACAAATTATGCATAAAATTCAACAAATTCTGTTCAAATCAGTTAACTTCTATCTAAATCTGGAAATTTCTGTCCAAATCCCAATCAATTTCTGTCCAAATCCCAATCAATTTCTGTCCAAATCCCAATCAATTTCTGTCCAAATCCCAATCAATTTCTGTCCAAATCCCAATCAATTTCTGTCCAAATCTCAATCAAATTCTTTAAAAATCCATCAAACTCAGAATGAATCCAGTCTAAATCCACAAAATCCCAGTGCAAGTTCATCAATTTCAGTACTGAACCATTAAAAATCCACAAAACTCAGTACTGAACCAGAAAATACCAATCAAATTCAGTACTGAACCAGGAAATATCCATCAAATTCAGTACTGAACCAGGAAATATCCATCAAATTCAGTACTGAACCAGGAAATATCCATCAAATTCGGTACTGAACCAGGAAATATCCATCAAATTCAGTACAACACCAGTAGAAATCCATCAAAATCACTACTGAACCAGTAGAAATCCATCAAAATCACTACTGAACCAGTAGAAATCCATCAAAATCACTACTGAACCAGTACAAATCCATCAAAATCACTACTGAACCAGTAGAAATCCATCAAAATCACTACTGAACCAGTAGAAATCCATCAAAATCACTACTGAACCAGTAGAAATCCATCAAAATCACTACTGAACCAGTAGAAATCCATCAAAATCACTACTGAACCAGTACAAATCCATCAAAATCACTACTGAACCAGTACAAATCCATCAAAATCACTACTGAACCAGTAGAAATCCATCAAAATCACTACTGAACCAGTAGAAATCCATCAAAATCACTACTGAACCAGTAGAAATCCATCAAATCCAGTTCAAATCTGGTGTAAATCCAGCATAAATCCACATAAAATTCAAAACGTCATTCTAAACCCATTTTTACGATAAACAGCCGACAGACAAATATTAAACTTACTATTTATCTGCAGCAATTAAACTTGCTACATAAACACAACAATTATTCATCAAATTTCCCCGAGTTTTTGCACCGTTTCTAGGAATAGCCGCCTCGCCTCCGCCTCCGCCAAATACTTATTAACAAAAACAATCGTAGGCGATCAACAAGTTATTCAACTGAGGAAACAATTTTTCATTAACAACCATCAACCTCAATTCATGACAAAAATAAAAACAAAAATAAAATTACCCCCACATCCCCAGAAATAAGCGCCATTTTGAAAACCAAAAATGGCGGCGAAAAACGGTAAAAATTCCATTTCCTTCGCAAATTAAAAATGCATAAACACTCAATTTTGGTAAATACTACCAAATATTTTGTGCCATTTCAATTTATTAGTGTCAATTTGGCCTAAACATTATATTTACCTTCACAGTTTTACTCCTCATCGAACTCCCTCTGTACCAACCTAAATTTTAAAAAAAAATTCATTTTAATTTAAATAAAATTTAAAAAAAAATCAACTCACCACAACATTCCTCCGAAATTTGAACTGTATCTCCAATTTCCAATGGCAATCCATACCTAACACTTCCATTATAACTGTAAACAACTGAGAAAAAAATAATTTACAATAAATTCAAAATATTCAACAAAAAAAAAAAAATGGCTGCTCCCATTGATGTGAAAAATCAAGCACAACATTTCCTTTGTTAAGAAAAATTATTTCTTCAATCTTTTTTTTCTTTTTCCATTTGAGGATGTCAAAAAGACAAGAAATTAAAACGATTAATTTAATACAGGAACTGGATACTCAGCATCAACTGGCTGCAATTTGTTATCAACAAGAAACATGAGGTTTAATTAGTCAGAATCAGAAATTTGGACATTTTTGAAAATAATTCGAACGTTTGATGTTTGAAATGGGGTTTGGAGCTCGGTCAATGCTACTTTGATACTCCAATCAACAGTTATTTCAAGTTCCTGAAACTTAATCTCATCAAAAACAAATAATTCACCTCGTGGTGAGGGTGAAAAGGGCAATAAATCGCATGTAAATAAACACCGTTGTTCATGTTTCACATCGAGAAATGAAAAATATACATTTGTGTACATTTTACAGCCGTAATGTCAACAAAAGGGGGAAAAAATGGGCAAAAGTGGAGTTTTTAACAGGAAAAAAATAAAATAACTCCATAAATGTAAATGGAAAGAGTGGAATTAATTAAAAACACGGAAAATGTGTGAAAAATATTTAAAACGGCAAAATTTTGATATTATAAAGTTATTTTTGTGCAAGAATCAACAAAAATCAACAAAAATCACCAAAAAATAATTAAAATGGTTTTTTAAACCAGAAAAAATTAAAAAAATTAACAAAACTAAATGAAGACAATTAAATTGATTGAAAACACAAAAATTTGAATATAAAATTAAAAGAATTACAAAAAAAAGGAATTTTTCCACCAAAAAACACAAAAATACGAATAAAAAACAATTTTTTAGTGGGAAATCATCACAAATTGGACAGGAATAATTGTTATAATGAAATCAATATAAAATTCAATTATTTTAAATAAAAAAAATAAAAAATTTCAATTTTCTTTTTTCAAAACGATTTAATTACCAATTTGCTATGACCTAATCCATTTAAGAGCCGAAATTGGCGTTTTTCTCGATAATTCCCGATAATTCGCATGGAATTCGTGTGTGATTTTGACGTGCTCATTTTCGCACGTCATTTGAGTTAATTCGCGACGGGAATTAAGGAATTAGCCTTGAAATTCGCGTGTTATGAAACAACAAAAACATTGAACACAGATGAAGAGTCGCTCGCATCTTCGTCGGTTTTTTCCGTTTTTTCGCGGTTTCGCGCACTCTGTTGAGGGAAAATTGGCTTTTGTTCGACTTACCGACACCAAATTTTTTGTTTTTCGTTGGTGTCCACATGATGGAAGTTTTTATCCCATAGCAATCATGAGGCAAAGAGGAAACGAGTTGGATTACTTCCGAAAATTATCGCCATCACCGCCATGTTACTCAATGAATGGTCACATGACGAGTTTTGAATGACGTCATATGTCAATTTCTAGTTCATAAGTTACGCCGATGCGGCGGGTGCTGGAAATGGATTTTAAAATAAATTATTTTGTTTTCAATAAATAAATAAATTAATTAATTCGGGCACAAATCATGTTGTTTTAGAGATTTAGAATGTATTTTTTATAAAATTATATGAAAAAGTATTTTACGCCATCTGTTGGGCGGAGATTTAAGTTAGTCTGGTTTTTGTGATACGGCGCATGAGCAAGAGAATGTAAAGATTTTTAAAAATTAATTAAAAAATCAATAAAAAGATTTAAAAAATTGGAAAACAAAGGACATTTTATTGATTTTTAACTCGGGGATTATTTTGATTCAAACTCGAATAGCCTAAAAATAAAAATGGCTTCATGACGTCATTCATTGTCCGGTTTCTGTTCGAAATCTCACCCAATCCAAAACAGCTTAAAAACGGTTGCATCCAAGTTCTGTAACTTCTGGTACTCGGTGATTTGTCCAAATTACACTAAACAAAATAAAAATTATTTTTACGTTTTAATTTTAAAAAATAAAGATATATTTTAGTGATTTACTTTTTTGAATCTCCCGGAACAAACTCCAGAATTGTTTCGGGTCAACTCCTCGTCAACATCACCGAACACAATCGTTCCTAAATGGCGCGAAACCGTTTCACCTTTTGATTCTACCACGAAGTTGTCGAACGTTCGCGGCGATTTTGGCAACGGGTTTCGACTGACATCTACTTGGACTAATTATTATTGTAGAAATTTTAATAATAAATATTCGAGTTTGATTACTTAAAATACGATCAACACCGAACACGCGAGTCAATGCCGAGTCGACCATTTTGGAACGTTGTCAACAATTGGGAAATTGGGAAAAGGAGAAAACGGAAAAGAAAAAAAATTTCGAATAAATTTGTTTTTATTTCATTTTTTGATAAAAAAAATTTGAGTTTTCTTTTTTTTTATCGAGTTCCTGTAGACAGTAACGCTATGAATCCACTGGCTATTGAAATGGACAAAATGTAATTTCTGAGTCAATAAATTAAAGATTTTTGGTTCGATTGTGAAGAATTTAGTGAATAAACATTGAATGCATTTTTCAGTGTAAAATGGACTTTTAGGCCTAAAAAATAAAATTTAGATGAAAAATTTCATTGTTTTCGACTTTTTTTCAGTTGCACAATGAAAAATTCCCTATTTTGAGCAAAATACGACATTTTTTTTCTGAAAAATCGCGTATTTAAAGCCAAATTCGGCTTTTTTTCAGTCCAAATTTTCAATTTGCACGCAAAAATTGATTGTTTTGAGCACAATTCCATTTTTCTGTGAACAATTTTGCATTTTTAGGCCCAAGAATTAAAATTTGGACGTAAAAATTGCAATGTTTTTATCAAAATCCTAATTTTTAAGGCCAAAATGCATTACAACGTGCAAAAACTTGACGTTGTTGCGTGCCACGATGCATTTTTAATCCTTAAAATGAAATTTAGATGAAAAATTGCTTTGTTTAAAGCAAATTTCCATCTTTTTGAGTTTCGTAGTGCATTTCTAGGCACTAAAATAGACATTAAACAAAGTAATATTAATCCAATTAAAGGATACACCGTAGGAGCCACAGTGCGAAGCAAATAGAACGAAGCGAAGATAACGAGCATCAAGTAGAGCGCGTTGTTGTAAAAAATAGAGAAAGTTGTGGCTTCGTAATCTGCCACTTCGTTCTTCTTCCACAAAACTCTAGACAATTAAAATTAAAAAATTAAAAAATTAAAAAAAAAATTAAAATTAAGAAAAATTCATCGTACCGTTCGTCCTTCTCCTTCTTCGCCATTTTCTTATCGTCGACCAATTTCTTCATCACGTCGCGAGAAACCGCTTCCTCTCTCTTCTGCGCGATTCTAAAACACAAATTTATAATTTTGTAAAAATTTGAATAAATTTGAGAAAAATTTGAGAAAAATTTGAAAAAATTTAAGAAAATATCAAAAAAACATGAATAAACTTCAATAAATTAAAAATATATTTTCAAAAATATCAAAATAAGTTTAGAAATGTCATAAAATGTCCAAAAAATGTCAAAAAATATAAAAATATGTCAAAAAAATGTCAAAAAATATAAAAAAATGTCAAAAAAATTCGAAAAACTACAAAAAAAATTTGAAATATTTAAAATAAATTCACGTAATATAAATCAAATTTAAGAAATATAACAATCTTCATTAAAATATTCGACAATTTGAAGAAATTTCGAATATAAATTCAAATTTTTCGAAAAAATTCATTTTCTCTCTCACTTGTGTTTGAGTACGAATTTCACGTTTCTGTAGGCGAAAGCAACGAGCCACGTGCTCACAATAGTGATGACCACGAACAGAATCGCCGATTGGTACAAATCCATCTGGTGAATTCTCCAAAACAACCCTGCAAAATAAAACACCGAATTAAACACATGACACGTGGCACACGAAGAACCTCATTTATGCATTTGCGCGAGTGCGGGCGCCATTTCTTACAGATCGGAACGGCCGAAACGATGAACGCATTCCCGTAAAACAAAGCCGACGATTTAGTCGACACATTTCGACTGAAATCCTGCAACAAAAGCTCCTCTTCTTTCGTCAGTGCTTTTTTACCGCCCGCCATCTTGAGTGAGATGAGTTCGACAATCCGCCGCAAGAGGGCGAGTGATAAAATGTCAAATCTAATCTAAATAAAGATTTTTTTTTTTAAATTTTAAAAAGAAATTTCGAATTGTTTTGAGGAAAAACAAATTAAAAAGCGTGAAAAAGAAATGATTAAAAATAAAAACAAAAAAAGAAATGTGCATCGGCCGGGAATCGAACCCGGGCCGCTCGCGTGGGAGGCGAGCATTCTACCACTGAACCACCGATGCCACGTGTGCATTTACTTCGTTTATTGTATTTAAACATATATTTAAAACGATTCAGTTTTTTATTTAGTGTTTAAAAATTTAGAATTTGATTTTATTTTCGTGTCTTCATTTAAAAATAAGAAAACAAAGCGTAAAAATTAAAAAAAATTAAAAATAAATCCAAAAATGCATCGGCCGGGAATCGAACCCGGGCCGCCCGCGTGGCAGGCGAGCATTCTACCACTGAACCACCGATGCTTCGATAAACAGTCACCACACATCGTTATATAAACCTAATTCATAAATTATTCAACTAAAATTGTTAAGATCGATAAAATTTAAAAATTTGGGTGAATGAAATCGGTCGTTTTTATGGTTCTTAATTCGTAACAAACGTTTTAATAACAAAATTTGAGACTACAAGTTGAAAAATTTAAGAATTTAATAAAAAAAAATTAAAAATGGCGTTGAAAAAAAAATCAAAGATGGCGTTGAAAAAAAAATCCGAATTTCGTTTATTTTATTTTAAATGTTAATTACACGACTCAATTTTTGGATTCTATTTAACAAAATGTCTCCTTGTTTGATAGTTGCTTGGTATTGGTAGTTTTTGCTGTCGGGGCGATTGGTTTCTACGATTCCGCCCACTTTGTCGATTTTGCAGTGTAATCGTCCGGCAGCGATGTAGCGCGCCAATTCCCTGCGATTAAAAATCGAGTTAAAGCGGGATTATAAGTGGGATTAAAAACGGATTAATTACTTGTCGACGAAGCCGATGGTCACGCCGAAAGTGTCAGCCATGTACTGTAGAGTCAAACTGCGATACGATTCCAACAATTGCGTATAAGCGAGTATACGCATTTCACGAACGTAGTATCGGTAGTGAGGTGCAAAGAGACGGTCTTGTCTCATCAGTTGTTCCACGTACGCTGCAATTCATTATTTTGTATTTTTTAAGAGGGAAAATATATTAAATACAGTCATTTTGTCATTTAATCGAGTGTAAGTTGTTAGATTTTTGCACTTATTTGCACTCTACGTGTCAAAAAAACATTTTTTAGACCTTCTACGTGTCAAAAAAACATTTTTTAGACCTTCTAGGTAAGCAAAAAGCATGTTTTAGACCTTCTAGGTAAGCAAAAAGCATGTTTTAGACCTTCTAGGTAAGCAAAAAGCATGTTTTAGACCTTCTAGGTAAGCAAAAAGCATGTTTTAGACCTTCTAGGTAAGCAAAAAGCATGTTTTAGACCTTCTAGGTAAGCAAAAAGCATGTTTTAGACCTTCTAGGTAAGCAAAAAGCATGTTTTAGACCTTCTAGGTAAGCAAAAAGCATGTTTTAGACCTTCTAGGTAAGCAAAAAGCATGTTTTAGACCTTCTAGGTAAGCAAAAAGCATGTTTTAGACCTTCTACATAAGCCAGAAGCATGTTTTAGACCTTCTAGGTAAGCAAAAAGCATGTTTTAGACCTTCTAGGTAAGCAAAAAGCATGTTTTAGACCTTCTACATAAGCCAGAAGCATGTTTTAGACCTTCTAGGTAAGCAAAAAGCATGTTTTAGACCTTCTAGGTAAGCAAAAAGCATGTTTTAGACCTTCTAGGTAAGCAAAAAGCATGTTTTAGACCGTCTAAATGAGCCAAAAATATTAGGTTAAAAAATGTGTAAAACTACCACGTTCGAGCCTACAAAATGCAAATAACTTTTTCCGACACTCATTTAAGTGACTAAATAAAAATTTGCGTCTAAAAATTACCCAATTTCTTAAAAAATTGTGCATATTGGCAATTGTAAAGTGAGAATAAATATTCGCGGACATCGGGAGTGTTGTGCAGAACTTCCAAAATTTCCGAACCTTTAATCACCTGCAAAGAACAAATGGAAAATTGAGGAATGGAATTGAAATGGGGAGAAATAAAATCGTACTTTTGTTCTTAAATCTATTCTCGGCAAAGCAATCATACTGACAAACACGGTGTACGTGACGAATGTTTTGTATTCCATCAATTCGTACGAGGTAAAGGTGGAAACGGTGTCGAGAAAAAAATTAGCGGCGCCTTTAAAGTCACGAACAGCCAGGCAGTAAACTCCTTGGTAGACTTTGAGTCTGTTTCTTCGATCCCAGTCACCGCCTTCTTCAATTAAACTGGAAAAAGAGAGAGAAAATCGTTGAATAAATCGATAAATTAATCGTTTTTCACATTAAGTTGTCAATAAATCAATTATTTACATTAATTGATAAATAAAGTCGAAATAAATAGATTCGGTCATATTAAATTGTCATGTAAATCAATTTCTTTCATGAAAATTTAAACAAAATCAACTTTTTCACGAAAAAAATCGAACAAAATTAACTTTTTCACGAAAAATATCGCACAAAATCAACGTATTTCACGAAAAATTCGACAAAAATCAACTTTTTCACGAAAAATCAAACAAAAATCAACCAATTTCATCAACAAATCAACATTAATCAACTTATATTACGAATAAATCAACAAAAATAAACTTATTTATGAATAAATCAAACAAAATTCATATTTTCACGAATAAATAGACAAAAATCAACTTTTTTTCACTAATAAATCGACAAAAATCAATTTTTTCTCGCAAAAAAACAAACAATCGTGCACAACCTCTTAGCCTTTTCAATATTCTTCGTGATCAAATCATGATCCATATAAAACAATCCGATCCGAATCATATGAAACACGATATCCAACCGATGTCCCAAAGCGAACGTCTTATCGTACGTCTTTCGCAAAGCCGACAACGACGCTTCCTAAACAAAAAAACAAACAAAAACTAAATAAAACCTCCCAAAAACCAACACAAACACGTACTTTATCCCCAATTTTCGACAAAAACTCCGCCTTCGCCAAATTCGCCTCCCGCACTTCCATTTCCCCCAAATTCTTCTCCGCATCTTCGATCGTGTCGTCCAATTTCTTCAACTCGCCGCCATTTCTCTCCTTCAATTTCTTCAAAACCCCTTGGTCGACCTTCCAACTCAACGTTTTACACACTTCTTCGTAGAACGGCGCCATACCTAGGGAGGAAAAACGGATTTTAGAGCATTTTAGAGGCGAAAATGCGCGCAGTGACTGGCAAGTTTCGTCGCGTTAGGCCTATCGCTCACTGTCGCGTTTCACGGCTTCCATGAATTTGGTTTTTAGAGTTAAATCGTTCTTGTGGGTGTCCAACGTCAGGAGGAACTTCCATTGTGCGAGTTCCAAGTTGGGGTTCTTGGCTAGGCCTTCTTCCTCTAAATTTTCCAGCGGCATGTCGATCAACAACAAAACCAAAACAAAATAACGATTGAAACCTGACGACCGAATTTGTTTACAATTTCTCCCGTCAGAGGATGCTCATTATTTGGCGTCCTCTGACGGGAGAAATTGTAAACAAAGAAAAAAGACGTTTTTGCTTTATTTCATTTTATTAAGAAATTAATTTAAATTTAATTAACTGATTTATAAATAATAACAATTTGTTCGGAATTTGTAAATTCTAGATGGCGCGCGGTGGCGGTGTATGACGGGGGAATCGAGAACTTATGAACCGGAAGTTGAGTGTTTACGGACGTTTTAAAGCATTTTTTCTCTATTAAAAATTGTTTTATTCATTTTACAGATAAATTTATTAATAAAATGACAAGAAAAACGATTAAAGTCTGTGTATTTGCACTGGCACAACTACAAGTTATTATATTGTCGTTTAATTGCACAGCGAAAACTCTACTGGGCGATCCGGCCAAATTAAACATGTCGAGAACACCGACGACAATTAGAGCGCCACAATCGGGCACCGAGCGGAGATTTTTCAAATTTAGCAACGTGTAAATGTCGTCGTCGGCGAATGCGGTCAGACACGGATGATCGGCGAAATACTCGCTGCCGTCGACCGCCATTGTGTCCACCCCGACCCCGACGACGCGTCGACCAATCAGATACTCGCAAGCGATTTTATCAAAACCTGAAAAAAGAATTTATAAATTTAAATAAATGAGAAATCAAATTGTTTTTTTGGTTTGGGAATATTAATTACCCGGGAAATATGGTTTTTGCGTGTGCACGTTGATGCCGAGATAATATTCAGGGTCGGTGTTCCACCTGGTGCTCCAACCGGAATCCATGACAACGACACTCCCGCTCGGGATTGGTCCGTTTTTTCTCTCCCAGTATTTCAAGTGTTGGATTCTCACGCCTTGCTCCTCGTTGGTTTTGATCACGACGAGTGGCGCCACCAATCGATCGGCGGGAATTTCGTGCAACTGCCAATTGGCTTTGTTTTGCTTGACTGGGGCTGCGAGATGAGTTCCAACAGACTCCAGACTATAAAAAACTTGATCTAGATTCCTAAATAAATGAATAAGATGCTTTTGAATGATTTATTCAAATTGGGATGTTTCATTTGCGCCAAAAATCTATTCTGGAAGCATAAAATGGGACATGGGTCGCAATAACGTCAACCAAAATGGCGAATTTGGAATTTAGTTACAATATTTACCTGTCGTTTGACGTATTTAAGCCGTAAAATTGGTGCAGCCATTGCGTGCTGTTTATGAAATGATATTCGTTCGAAGTGTTTTGAAGTTTGGAATATTTCGGCATTTGTTGGTTGATCGGGTGTGATAAATCGTAGACTGCAATGGCGGCGCACGTTTCGATGAGGAAGGTGATTAAAAGTGAAACCGTGTCCATGTTTCTGGGTTTTTTGAATTGTACATGTGGTAGAGAAATAAAAACAGACATTAAAAATTGGATGATTATTATTTGAGTGATTTTTGTGGGAACTTACTTTGCTGTGTGCTGCATGAGGGAAAGCAATGCAGTTTTCGAGCGAAGAGTGCAAGGTTTAAATTTAGATGTTAAGTCATCACGAATTCCAAACAGAAAAAAGTGGATGCTATAAACAATTCTATTTACTGTTTATTTAGAATTTTTTATTTTTATTCATTTTTATTTTATTTTCTTTTTAATTTATTAGGCAAAATCGATTTTCAATTTGAATCCAGTGTTGGAACCAAATTCCGATTTGAAAAGCACAGCTGCAACATTGTTTGAAGATGTTATTTTGGAGTTAAGTAATTCCTGTGAACAGTATCTAGATAGAAAAAGAAAAAATAGTCATGATCTTGAGGATTCTGGGAAATACAAATTCCAGTAGAGTTGTGAATTCATGACTACGAAAATAGTAGAGTTCACAACTTACAGTGCATTCGAAAAGTAATTTATTAACCGGGCTGAAGTTGGTACAACATTACTTTCGTGATAGTCTACGGACAGACCGATACCCCCAAAACACAAAAACACCCAAATCTCAAAATCTATACCTTGAAATTGTCTGAAAATTGGCCAGCATGTAGTCAAGAGGGTCCCTTTGCTTCGTTTAAAAGCACAGACACCTAACTCTTGCAGGCTGGATTTTGCATCAGATCGAAATTCCCAAAATGTCAAACGGACTTTTCAAATACAGCCGTACTATTTGGCTTTGTTTTTGCATACTTGTTTCCATTGTATAAATCCTGTTCTCTGATTTCCACGTAATCCCATTCGCAGCGGCCACTTTTAATCTGTCTTTCTTCCAAGTCAAAATGGATGAAATTTAATCGAACTTTTTTTCCTCGTGGTGCAGTTATGAGCCAAATGCATTTACTGTCAGCTGGGTAATTGCTTGGAAAGTTCGGTGTTGTTATTTCAGTTGGATTTGTGATATTTAGTTTGCAAGGTTGAGGAACTAAACACCGAGTTATTTATATTAATTTTTGATAAATAAATAAATAAATAAATAAATGAATGAATTATACTTGTAAATTCTGACTTTTCTTGACAGAAGTCACCGAAGAAACTAGATGGGCAGCTGCAGCGACAAAACTTGTTTCTGTAACCGCCATTTTGGCACTTCTCCCCAACGTCACATTTTGCTGCAAATATTGCATCATTTTTATATCATTTTTGATGCCGTCGAATTCTTTAGCAGGATTTTGCATTCACTTACTTACCGTTGCAATTGTACATTAGGTTAACTAGTTGAATGTCGTAATAACTCAGTCTATCTCTCTGGCCGACATCGAACGTCTTGAAAATGTCTTTGGGAACTATTGTGTTTTTGCCATTTGTGGTAAAGGTCTTGAAAGAAATTAAAAATGGAGATATCAACTCTGTAGAAAAGCAGCAAAAAGTTGTCTTTACATCAATTTCGTAGTGCATCAGTGATGACAGATCATAAGGAACTCCAAAATACTCAATATCGGTCTCTATATCGAAGTTATACTTTTCTGCCACATTGATATTCTTATCCAAAACAACAACGTAGTCATCTCGATCGGGCCTGGATTGCTCGTGGTACAAACCAATGGCGTGACCGATTTCGTGCGCAACTGTTCCACGCTAAACGTAAGAAAAATAAATTTTATGCCATGCTCAACTTGCCACCACATTAACATCAACGATATAACAAATCCCAAATTCTATTTTACCACAGATCTCAATGGGTTTTACACCAAAAGAGCGAGCGCATGTTAATCTATAGAGCTAGGTTCACACTTGTGTTCACACTAGACGCAATGCAAGAAAACTGATGCAAGGAGAAAGTCGTTGAAGGTCGGGGAAAGTCGTTGAAGGTCAGGAAAGGTTGTTGAAGGTTGTTGAAGGTCAGGAAGGTCATTGAAGGTCGGGGAAGGTCGGAGAAGGTTGTTGAAGGTCGGGGAAGGTTGTTGAAGGTCGGGGAAGGTCGTTGAAGGTCGGGGAAGGTCAGGAAGGTCATTGAAGGTCGGGGAAGGTCGGAGAAGGTTGTTGAAGGTCGGGGAAAGTTGTTGAAGGTCAGGAAAGGTTGTTGAAGGTCAAGAAAGGTTGTTGAAGGTCGGTGAAGGTCAGGAAGGTCATTGAAGGTCGGGGAAGGTCGGAGAAGGTTGTTGAAGGTCGGGGAAGGTTGTTGAAGGTCGGGGAAGGTTGTTGAAGGTCGGGGAAGGTTGTTGAAGGTCGGGGAAGGTCGTTGAAGGTCAGGAAAGGTTATTGAAGGTCGGTGAAGGTCAGGAAAATCGTTGAAGGACGGTGAAGGTCGTTGAAGGACGGGGAAGGTTGTTGAAGGTCGTTGAAGGTCAGGAAGGTCGTTGAAGGTTGTTGAAGGTCAGGAAGGTCATTGAAGGTCAGGAAAGGTTATTGAAGGTCGGTGAAGGTCAGGAAGGTCATTGAAGGTCGGGGAAGGTCGGAGAAGGTTGTTGAAGGTCGGGGAAGGTTGTTGAAGGTCGGGAAAGGTTGTTGAAGGTCGGGGAAGGTCGTTGAAGGTCAGGAAAGGTTATTGAAGGTCGGTGAAGGTCAGGAAGGTTGTTGAAGGACGGTGAAGGTCGTTGAAGGACGTGGAAGGTCGTTGAAGGTCGTTGAAGGTCAAGGAAGGTCAGGAAGGTCGTTGAAGGTTGTTGAAGGTCAGGAAGGTCATTGAAGGTTGGGGAAGGTAGGAGAAGGTTGTTGAAGGTCGGGGAAGGTTGTTGAAGGTCAGGAAAGATTGTTGAAGGTCGGTGAAGGTCAGGAAGGTCATTGAAGGTCGGGGAAAGTCGGAGAAGGTTGTTGAAGGTCGGGGAAGGTTGTTGAAGGTCGGGGAAGGTTGTTGAAGGTCGGGGAAGGTTGTTGAAGGTCGGGGAAGGTTGTTGAAGGTCGGGGAAGGTCAGGAAAGGTTATTGAAGGTCGGTGAAGGTCAGGAAGGTCGTTGAAGGACGGTGAAGGTCGTTGAAGGACGGGGAAGGTCGTTGAAGGTCGTTGAAGGTCAGGGAAGGTCAGGAAGGTCGTTGAAGGTTGTTGAAGGTCGGGGAAGGTTGTTGAAGGTCAGGAAAGGTTGTTGAAGGTCGGTGAAGGTCAGGAAGGTCATTGAAAGTCGGGGAAGGTCGGAGAAGGTTGTTGAAGGTCGGGGAAGGTTGTTGAAGGTCGGGGAAGGTTGTTGAAGGTCGGGGAAGGTTGTTGAAGGTCGGGGAAGGTCGTTGAAGGTCAGGAAAGGTTATTGAAGGTCGGTGAAGGTCAGGAAAATCGTTGAAGGACGGTGAAGGTCGTTGAAGGACGGGGAAGGTCGTTGAAGGTCAGGAAGGTTGTTGAAGGTTGTTGAAGGTCAGGAAGGTCATTGAAGGTCGGGGAAGGTCGGAGAAGGTTGTTGAAGGTCGGGGAAGGTTGTTGAAGGTCAGGAAAGGTTGTTGAAGGTCGGTGAAGGTCAGGAAGGTCATTGAAGGTCGAGAAAGGTCGGAGAAGGTTGTTGAAGGTCGGGGAAGGTTGTTGAAGGTCGGGGAAGGTTGTTGAAGGTCGGGGAAGGTCGTTGAAGGTCAGGAAAGGTTATTGAAGGTCGGTGAAGGTCAGGAAGGTTGTTGAAGGACGGTGAAGGTCGTTGAAGGACGGGGAAGGTCGTTGAAGGTCAGGGAAGGTCAGGAAGGTCGTTAAAGGTCGTTGAAGGTTGGCGAAACTTTGCACATGCAAACAGATCGCTATTTTCGGATTCTGGAACTAGTTCTAGCACCAGATCCAATTTCAGGTTTCGTTGACCATCTGATTGGCCAGACGCCACATGAAATGTTTCAGCTCTGTTCACACGTGTCCTACAGTGTGAACAGACTGTGTTGCGTTTGACCAATTTTTTCTTGCATTGCATTGTGTTACGTCCAGTATGAACACGAGTGTGAACCTAGCTTAAAGCCGACAAAGCATAAGTTTCTACCTCGAATAGATTTCAAATGGCAACCACTTTGCAAATGTGGTGACATGTTTTCAAACCCGATTATCTCCAGAGGTTAACCACAAATTTCTGGATTTTTTAACCAAAGTTAAGAGGACGAGCTGAAACGAGCTGGTATTGTTGATCTTATGCACTTACTGTATCACATCCTGATCCGATTGAAACAATTTGCCCTTTTAGCCAAGGCGATCTCCCTATAGCTGAATGACAACTAAATAAAAATGAAATATATCTCACATGAACTGCACCAATATGAGCTCCTTACTTCTTACTTACCCATCTGTGCTCTTAAATATTAAGTGTGGACTGTTCACAGTTGAGTTGATTTCTTCGAATTTTACGCAGGTGCTACCGGACCACAGCTTCATTCCAGTTAATATGGTTTTCTTCGAATTTGCAACTGAAATTCACAAAAGAGAAAGGCATATACATAACTATTGTTGAATATGAAGTTCTGGTCACTGCTACTTCCATCTGGTAGTAGAATCTCGGCTAAACTCCAAACCGATACAACGTTGTCCTAACTCCTATTGGTTAAGCTGTCTCACTGGTATAGTGGCACAAAAAAGTAGCCTATAACATTATAATCTAACTAGGCAAAACAACCAATAAAAAACTAAACCTTTGTTTACCTGCCAAAATAATCCAACAAACTGTACTAACATTGTTTGATTGATTAAAAGGGGAAATAGCAGATTTAGCAAATAAAATAAACATTTTATTTCCAATTAAATTAAATCCATCATTCTAATCACTTTATACACTGAAATTCATTGAAAATAAACAGAACTACTTTTCCGCGTAGTAGATCACAGT
This sequence comes from Strigamia acuminata, assembly GCA_949358305.1. Taxonomy (NCBI): domain Eukaryota; kingdom Metazoa; phylum Arthropoda; class Chilopoda; order Geophilomorpha; family Linotaeniidae; genus Strigamia; species Strigamia acuminata. Next base: position 11,165,431 of record OX442320.1, read on the forward strand.
CCACAGTTATGCGTAATCCGGCTCAACCAATAGGAATTTGGACAACGTTGTATCAGAGATCTGCATTGAGTACCCGTACCCGTAACCGTACCCGCCCGTACTCGTAGGGTACGGGCGGGTAACGGGTACGGTTTTTACACCAATGCACATCTCTGACACACGTGATCGCGTTCAGGAACGGGTACGGGTAGGGTAGGGTAGAGAATTTTTTTTGGAGATGGGTAACGGACGGGTAACGGGTAAGGATTTTACGCCAATGCAGATCTCTGCGTTGTATCGGGTTGGAGTGTAGAATCTAGTTTGCACTGCTTATTTTTTGAGAAATCGTGTCGTCCAGGTGTTACATTGACCAATCTTGTCACCCTGTCCAAAGATCTTAATGTAACTCACCGCTTTTATCGAATATGTAGGGCACAATTGCATCAGGCCAATAAAATAACCGATTATCCTTTGCTTTTCTTTCTTCAATGTTGTCTTCATTGGTATTACTGAATGATCTTCCTTCTATTTCACTGTAGAAACAAGCAGGCAACAAAATGAGCAAAACTAAATTCCCAACCATCTTCATTGCAAAGTGACATTGAAAAAACATATTCTAAAATATCTATCTATTAACAGATGTTCAAACTGCTGATGTGATGAGTTGCATGGACATCAATTTCTATTGCTAACTAACAAAAAACAACCTGTTACAACAAAAACATCAACTGAATTTTAATTCCTGATAAAATATGCTACAACTAGGTATATTCACATCATATACTGCACTATCAATCTAATAACATCAGTATATTGTGGATTATGCTTCACAATAATGAAATATTTATACCCTGAGTTTTTTATTCTCTAGTACAAATTCTGATGACTAAACAAACTCATACAGAATCCAACAAAATGAAATAATTTCCAAAATTATATACAAAAGTTGTCAATATAGTACACTAGAAGTCAAGCTAATTTTTTTTACACAAAAGTAGTCACTAACAAAAGTTGAATTTATTTTTTAAAAAAAATAATAATTTACAATATTAAATTCCTCCAGGTCTAAAACTGACATAAATAACACAAAACATAAAATTAGTATAAATAATTTACTAAAAGTTTATACAAATCAAAACTTGTCCATTTATGCAATGTTCTCTCACTTTATCAATTTTCCATACAAAAGTTTTTTATTTTTTAAAAAATGAAACAAACAACTACTTTTCAATACTTTTCCATGTCAATTAATAATTAATACCTAAATCCATTAGTATAAAAGTCGTTTGGAAGTTGTTGTGATAAAAATAGAAAGGGATTTTTTTGTTTGTTTTTTTCCAAGTTCCAAATGAGGCCCCTAGGTGATCACAAAATGGGCTTTTTTATTTTTTATTTTTTGTAAATGAGATTACATGGGTGGTAAAAAGTTGACAAGAATTATACCACACATAATTGAGATTGAAGAAATGTAATGTTTGTTTCAAATTGACTGTCCATTTTAGGGCCAAGCCCTGGTGGCAGAGAAAGATGTCAATTATGCTGGGCCCCTAAGTCAAAATAACCAACAAATATAGTATGGGCCCCTTTTTAATTACACAGGGCCCAAAATGGGGCCCCTAAAATAAATGTGCTAATTTTTTTATTTATATTTTGGGGCCCTTTGCTTATTTTACTTATATTTTGGGGCCCCTTGATATTTTTACTTATATTTTGGGGCCCTTTCCTTTTTTTGCTTATATTTTGAGGCCCCTTGATTTTTTTATTTAGATTTTGGAGCCCCTTGCTTTTTTATTTAGTTTTTGGGGCCCCTTGTTTTTTTTTTTCAATATATATATTTTTTATTTTGTGATAAAAAAAATTTAATGGGGCCCTAAAAATGCATCTGCCCCTGCCCTGGTGTCAATTTAATTCAAAAATTGAATAGTAGGTTGTATTGATTTTTAAGTGTTTTGTAATTTTAGATGCTAAAGCTCTGCCTCAGATTCATCAGTATTTTCTCCCAGCGGGAAGACAATCAAGTTCATGATATGTTGATGGAAAAGTGAATTTTTAGCTTATTAAGCCTCTTCAAGAGCCAAATGTGTACTCAATTGTCTACACAGTGTTCTTTCCATTTGTAGCTGCAAAGCAAGTGATGCACTGCTGCACACTAGTGACAACATGTCAAACTGCAAGCTTGTAGTTTTGTATTTCAACACTGGGAGTCGCTCAATAAATGTTGTGAGTAAGAAAATGGTTGATAATAAACCACTGTGGGGACATTTCTCTTATAAACCTTGGGTTAAGCTCGTCCAGTTTAATCTTTTTCGCCATTTTCAATCCTCAATGAGCAAAAACTGCACCAAATGCAGATATTAAATTGATTTAACAATATATTCGACTGCTATTATTTGACACCAGGTGAACTACTACCCATGTGTTGCTGATTTCGAAACACCGTGCTCTGTAACATCTGCTTCCATTTTTCTTGAGTCCGTTTTAATTTGGTCAGCCAGGTTTGCTAAACAAAAATATAAAACAGACGTCAACAAAAACTCGAACAAAAAACAAGACTCAACGCAAGAAAACTGATGCAACGCAAGCTGCTTGCGTCCAAAAATTCTTGACGTTGACGCCAATTCCTGCTTAAACTCCAAGTTGAAGTAAGCGATGCAACGCAAGGTAAGGTCTTGTGGCCAACCAATCACGATCGACTCCAACTCTCGTCGATTCACGTCTGGTTGGCGAAACTTTGCCACATGCAAACAAGTCGCCATTATCGGATTCTGAAACTAGTTCTAGAACTAAATCCAACTCCAGGTTTCATTGAAATCATCTGATTGGCCAGAAGCAACATCAATTGTTTCAGCTCTGTTCACACGTGCCCTATGGTGTGAACACTGAACAGACTGCGTTGCGTTTGACTAATTATTCCTTACGTTGCTTTGCGTCGCCCCTTTTAGGCCCAGCTGGCCAAGAGTCACTGACACACACCGACCAACGACCCCGAGATCAGCCCTACTCTGAGCGCGAGTATCGTAGCAACTAGACTCAGGGCCGTCTTTACACTTTTCAGCGCCTTGGGCTAATAAAACTCAGGCGCCTCTTGCCCAGCACTTTTCTGTGCCCGGCGCCCTTCTGTGCCCATCGAGCCCCTGTGTCCGGCGCCCCCCTGTGGCCGGCGCCTCCCTGTGGCCGGCGCCCCTAGGCTGCAGAAAAGTTAGCCCAATGGTAAAGGTGGGCCTGACTAGACTTTGACGAATACCGCTATTGGTATCGGCAATCGGCCAATATACAGAAATTTTCCGATATTGAATCCAAAATTTTTTCGTGGCCGATATCAATATCTGCCACATGGTTTTCTCAAACTTTTTATTAATTTATTAATTAATTTATTTCTATTTTTTTCCTGGTACAAAAGTTCAAATAAGTGAATGCCCGTCTAGAACTAATCAGATTAAATAAATATCAAACTGCTCAAATGCAATTTGTTGAAAAATGAACTTTATTGAATTAAAAAACTAATTACTGGCAATGATCCACCACTGACCAGAAGCCTTTGTCGTTTCCTTTGATTTTTCTGTGGTTTCCCCAGTTCTCAGTGCAAATGCAAGGTTGGGTCCGTAAAGTCGTCCCTTAGGATGATCCTTACACGGTCGATAACCCCGGACAGGCACTCAGCCTTTGAGGTCATGGCTTGGTAAGTTAAACCCACTCACTCGCTCCATCAATCAATCAATCAATGCAGACCGCTCAAAGCTCACTGAAGTCAGCCAAGACAAATGCCCATCTTTATTCCAACGACATTGCTAGATAACTCCATATTTTTGATTGAACACACGGGTTAAAAGGACTGTATTACTCAAACTGTGTCTTCCTCGTGACCCCAGACACCCAATATACAGGGTGGTCAAAAAGTCTGGTTCTCAGTAAATAATTCCCAAACTGTTCTAGATGTTGATTCAGACTTTCTGACCACCCTGTATTGTCAGACGCTAGATTTGTTGGGTGACTTACCTTTGTTTGATCGTTCGATGCTTGTAATGTGTAGACGTTAACTATTTGTTGAAATCTATTTAGACAAACTAGTACAAATGCACAGTCCAATTTGTTAACTGAAAGGAGAAGAGGTGAAATTATAAAGTGTTGATGGTTGGAAAATTGAAGTCTTACTTGCAGCATCATGTAAACCGACATCATGTATGAAGAACCGGTCCAACGACAACGGTTGTTTATACACAATATATCGCATTGATCCGCCATCAAGACTGAAAGTGCTGCCTCTGCTACACGAGCTGGGCCAATTCTCGGTTATGGAAGATTTCTAAACCGATGAAATAAACATGGGCAAATATATCGATTAGATAACGCGAAATGGAAGTTAGCCTACACCACCAAATGAAATTGTTATGTGGAAAAATGGATTTTCACTTGCAAAAATGAAATCCCACTTGCTAAAATAGATTTTTAAGAGGAAAAATGGATTTTTAAGTGGATAAATGGATTTTTAAGAGGAAAAATGGATTTTTAAGAGGAAAAATGGATTTTTAAGAGGAAAAATGGATTTTTAAGAGGAAAAATGGATTTTTAAGAGAAAAAATGGATTTTTAAGTGGAAAAATGAATTTTTAAGTAGAAAAATTGATTTTTAAGTGAAAAAATGAATATCTGAGTGGAAAAATGAATACTTTAGTACAAAAATGAATTTGTTTGGTGCAAAAATAAATTTTTATGAGCAATAATGCAGTTCTTATGTGCAATAATGCAGTTTTATGTGCAATAATACATTTTTTATGTGTAATAATGCAAAAATTAATTTTTTGTAGGCATTAATTAATTTTTTGTAGGCAAAAATTCATTTTGTGGGAAAATATTCATTTTTTTGTGCGAAAAAATGCAGCTTTTATTTGCAATAATGCATTTTTTATGTGCAATAATGCAGTTTTTATGTGCAATAATGCAGTTTTTATGTGCAATAATGCAGTTTTTATGTGCAATAATGCAGTTTTTATGTGCAGTAATGCAGTTTTAGTCCATCATCCTACCTTTTTATGCAAGCCCTTCTTTCTTCGTGTGATGAGCAACATGTCATCAAACAGTATTAGGTACATCTCGCATGTTTTCCCAGAATCTGTAAACAGTTGAGGTTATGCCTGAAAGTTTGCTATCAGATTATTATCAAATCTCACCAATCATCATTAAAGGACCTTCCAGTATAATTTGTCTTCTGGGACTCACGATAAGTTTCTCACAAGGCTGTTTATTCAATGCACCCCTCAAGAACTACCATTTAAAACAACAACAATATTAATTATTTCAAGACTCAAAGGCACCATAAACAACAAGTTCAATCGATCCATATGAGTGGGCATCAATCTTCCCTCCCACATGTTGTTAAATAGCTAAAGCTAATACCTCACTTAGAGAAATTTGCGCATTAATCACCCACAATGCATTGCATTTATTAAAAAAAAAAACTGTCGATCTATTTCATCTTCCAAACAAACCAAATTTAACCGACCGAACTTCCGGCGGGGTAAGAGCGAAAAGAATTATAACTTATCGTTGAATCTTTTCCTTTGTGCTCAACGACTTTTCGTTGCCGTTTGAAACAAGGCCCGTCTAATCAGGTACGTAACCTTTCTGTTGGTTTTGACTGTTTGTTAGCGTCACGTTTACGTGACTTTACCGCCAGGTGAAACATTGTGATGTACACCCCGACCGAGCGATATGGGTGTATCACGGGAAACTCTTCTGCATACTCAAGAAATAAGAGTTTCTTAAAACATTAATAGAGATTTAATTATAAAGAAAAACAATAATATTTACAATAACAATAAGATAAATAATAACTTAATGTAGCGTCAATCGGTCATCCACGTACTGTTTTTGATGCATCACAACGTCTCACCTGCGTATTGTGCTGACCAATCAGAGTCAAGCACACAGTTATAAGACCTTACCACGTGTTGTTGTATCGTATTCCCAACCCTCAATCGTTAAAAACTACACTTTCTGCAACTCGCTCTGATAATTTCTACTCGCACATGTATGGAAGTAGAATGGATAAGATCAAACTTCTTGAGCATGGCACTACTGATGTAAGGACCAGAGGCAAGACACCAAAAATCTTCCTCGTATAATAATATCTAACTTACGTCTGGTATGAAGACTTTTGGATGAAGTTCCATCACAGACGGCCACGTAATATTTTTCTGAATTTCTAATAAGCGTTCAAAATTTTTCAGCCATTTCATCTTGTCATCCAATTCCCCTGTAAAAGAAAAACCTCCGGGATGAATATTTCAATTTTCTAACCCACACGCGACAAACATACTTAGAGAATTCTCCTCAGTCTCCAAAATTTGTGCAATTACTTCCTTGTCGTGAGGACTGTCAGTTCTCATTTCAATGTCTTTGAGAATAATAGGTATTTTCATTATGTGTTGCACTGGAGCTACAAGAAGATCAGTTAACTGCAACTTCTTACACCGGGCATCTCTTTGGCACCACTGGACAAAAGATATCAAGAAATATCAATTAAATAATCCCACACACATCCATAGTTTGGCATGTTATTTGTCCTATGTTATTTTTAACATTTCAAAATATCATTTTTGACACTATTTCTGCCGATATGAATTTTAGGGTGGACCAAAGAACCAAATCAAATTCCATACATCTCTATTTTTTTTATTATCTTATAGTATATATTTTCAATAAAACTCAAGTTTGTAAATGCACTTTTCCCAAATAGAAATTCTACAAAATAAATAAAATTACCTTTTCAAACTCAATAAATTCCAAATGGCGGCGTAGTGTCTCTAAATAATTGAGTGCGTTGATATAATTTAAGGAGTAACGGTGAAAAGCCGCTGAAACAGACATTGCTTTAGAGCTCTGCAAACAAAAGATAGCATGTTTTGTAGAAATTAAATGAAAACAAATGCAATGATAACCATTCACAGGACAAAACGCCGCAAATGTGTCAAACCTAATCTAATACACCTTTGTGCTAAATAAAGCCGCAGAAACAGATGTGGTCTCAATCCCAAAGCCATTGTTCTGTGAAGAGTTAAACCACGAACCAAGGATAACAGACATATATCCACATGTTCAGAGCGTTTTGCCACCCATGGCGCCACATAATTATATAGCCGCACTGTATTCTGGGATGACAACAGTTACCAACGGGCTTAGTTTACGTTGCGTTGTGACTGGTATGGTCTTTGCCAAGGTAACCTGGGGACTGGTTATCCTGGTTTGGGACACATACTCACGTAATAATGACAAGAGACTCCATATTGTTGGTTGTTGGCCTTTAATAGGTTCGTCCAAGGGTTGGAGAATCCTTAATTCCGGCAACCGACCCGTCACAGCCAGGGTGTGGAGCCCATGTATGACAAACACAACATTCGTGTCGTACTTACCCGAGTACGACCCATGCAGCCGCTCATGGAGGAAAGAACACACGGATACGTGTCCATGTCATCCTTGGTTCATGATTAAACATTGGGTACCTTTTGAAATAACTTGACTAGAACATCGGTAGTTTGCAAATCTCCTGTGGTTGCCATATCTTGTAGAAGAAGATTAATGAATTCTTTGCAAAATGCATAAGTAACCTGCCCAAACCAAATAAATAAATAAATAAATAAATAAATAAATAAATAAAGTGGTGTAGTGAACTCTGCTCACATTACACAATTCGTCTAGATTTCCGAAAAGCACTTCAGGTTCCGCAAACATGGCATAACCTTCGACTTGCACCTTTTTAAGCGGCTCCATAAACACCTAGCAAAGAAGGAAATTAATTTCACATGTTGAAATAATTATTGGAGAAAGCAGAGAGAAGTGCAGCTTTAAAAAAGCAGTAAAAACAAATCAAATCTGAGCCTTGACGTTAAGAAAAATCCATAAAAGTTATCAGCTGCTGTGCTCAAGAAGAATACTCTCATCATTTTCATAAACCCTTTGCTACTTGCAATATCCTTTCATAATTGTAGATGTAAATTAAAAAACAAAAAAAAATTCATTTCTTTTAGTAGTTTAGCGAGGAAACTGAAACTCATTTCAAAGAATTACATTCCTTGCAACAACTATCTTGTTTCATTAGACTTTTTCATTTCTTTTTCCAAGAATGAAACAACTTCTCATTTCTGATTAATTCCAATGCCTCATTAAAAAAGTTTAAATTACAATATTACAACTAATTAATACTCCTCTACTGCAATGTTTGTATGTCACAAAAAACAAAATTCATTGCTTGCATCATTAGTGAATCTAAACTTGCTCAAATTGTAGAAAAAAAGCATTTTCAGTTTAGTCCGCACACAAATCTAGATCCGTGAACCGAGATCAGTGTTCACACCGATCAAGGATCTACATCCGCAGCTTCGGATGAGATCCAAAACTTTGGTGTAGACAAGGTATTAGTCGACCGGTGGATTTTGCTGTCCAGGACTCCAAACATATGGACTTACATTTTTTAAGACCATCAGATGATCATAGAGAAACATGCACTCGGATTGAAACAAGTCCCAAAGAGCTTCTTTGCGCTTCTGTTCATTCCTGGGCAACATGGAACAGAATTGGTCCTTGCTCGGTGATCCGGGTGGAGTGGTGGAATTTGATGTGCTAGGCAATGGTGATATTAAGTTAGAGATGCTTGGTGTTTGGTTGGGATTGCTTGATCCTGGATGACTGCTCTTGTGAATGGGACTCGAGAGTTCGGGAGAAGGAATACGCACTTCGTAACATGAGGCACGGTCTTCAAATGTCGTGACGAAATCGTACCATTGCATTCCCTGAACAAAATAAAATGATCATTTTTAAAACCAAACCGAACAGAGGACACAAATTGCTAAATTTTACTAACAAACCCGACGATCAATAATTCTGACCCAACATCCAACAATCAAACGTTTATACTCTTGTTCGACTCAAAAGAGTGCCCTTCTCCCATTGGCCGAGCCATTTTACTGGTGTAGTGCTCCAAAAAAAAGACCCAAACACCAAAATTGCATTACAGTGTACAGACATTGCAATCGATTACCTATTGTTAGGAAATTGTTTCCTTTCCTGACAAAGCAACCAATAAACATAACAAACATAATTTTTAAATTAAAAAGTGCATAAAACTTTATTTCCTAAATGGAAATAACACTTTATAATAAAATACAATTAAAATTACATCAATTTAAATAATCATAATAACCACAGAAATAGATAAAAAAAAAAAACTACTTCTCCTGGTGGTAGTATACAGTCTGATCTTTTTGTCAGTAAGCGAGAGGATATCGGTTAATAGGTTTTCTTAGCTAATACCCTTTAATTCATCATTTTCTCAATAATTTTCTCAATAATTTAATACTTTGTTGACCAATTTTTCCAATATGTTGACAATGGCAAAAAGCCAATTTTGTAGTATAAATGGTAAATGGAATCATTTTCAGTTGCATTGACCTGAAAGGAATTGCATATCTGCAAATGCTGTTATTCTCTCCCAGGATCTGATAGTCAACAGTTTAAAATGGAAAAGTTACATTACTTCAAAAATCAATTCTTTGTTCCACCATCAGTTGGATAAATTGGACTCAACCTTCACTTTCAGTCAATTTCAAATAAATATTTCACCATTTACTCCATTTTAATGCCACGTGTCCATCTCTGACCATCATTGTTTATTGAAGGCCCCAGCCACTCTCCCTTCAACAAATCAATAAAATTGAATATAAAAGAATCATTAGAGTATGAATATCTTTTTATTCTCTTAAGTATCACCTTTAAAGCCATTGCACATTCAAATTTAAGTGCCACATTTCAGCCTGCCAATTTCTATAATGAGAGCAACTAAGAGTCTTGTTCAAAAACAAAAAGCTTTCTATACCCTTTTTGTATTTAAATTGCCACACAATCTGCTGGAAATTTGTTTCACCCTTCACCTCAACTCAAAATCCAGATTACAAAACTTCTCAACATTCCAAGCTTCTTTTAAATGACATTCCATTAAAATCTTATGAAAATTACTGGCGTCTTTAGGATTTCTCTAAAGATTTATGTGCATATTTCATACACCAACTCCAAATAAAAGAACTTTTTTCTATCTCTACCGCCCTTATGAAAACTGTATGGTATTTCTACAGTTCATAGATTGTGTGCACTGATTGTCATTTTGCACATACCTTCTACCAATAGAACATAGGCTGCATTCAACTAAAACTATCTTTATGTCGCTTAAGTATCTTTTCGAATTCGCTGGCAGATACGCTTAAAGATACGATATTATGGCCAACTGTAACTTGGGCCTATTTCCCATTGGATGAGCCTTTTCACTGGTGTAGTGATACTAAAAATGATCAAAACACTGGCTGACATTTTGAATGCTGTCCAGACAAAACAACCAATAACAAATATATATAGTAGAAAATTGTTTGCTTTCCTGAATAAGCAAACAATAAACTTAATGAACATGAATGTTGAAATAAACCAGCATAATCTTTATTTTATGACTTGAAGATAAATTTTCTGATAAAATCCAACAACATTACTTCATTTCGATGATAAAAATAATAAAACAAATTTAAAACCAAACTGAACTATTTTTCCTGGTGATAGCACACAGACCACAGTTAGAAGTAATGAGGCTCATCCAATGGGAAATAGGCTCAAGTTACAGTTGGCCAGAGTATAGTAGTGGCTCAAGACTCCGCGCACAGAAATTGTGTAAAAATCATATTTTAAACGACTTGTCGACGCCGTCTTGTCATATTACCAATTTTTTGAAACGAATCTCCCTCCAGGGAGTAATATACTCTTGTTCGACTCAAAAGGGTGCCCTTCTCCCATTGGCCGAGCCGTATCACTGGTGTAGTAATCCAAAAATGTAGACCCAAACACCAGAAATGCATTACAATGTACAGACATTGTAATCGATTGCTTAAGAAACTGCCAAAAATTCAAAATTGTTTACTATCCAGACATAGTAACCAATAAATGTAAATGTGCATAAAACTTTATTTCCTAAATGGAAATAACATTTTTTTTATAAAAATAATCAAAATTATATCAACTTAAATGGTAATAGCAATCACAAAACATAAGAAAAATAAAAACTACTTCTCCTAGTGGTAGTAATACAATGCGGCTCGAACAAGAGTATAGTCGGCGCCGATATGATTGGCGACAAAATGAAGAGACAAATAACACCTATTAATATATAGATTACCTTATATTTGGAAAGTTGATCATCATTAAAATCTGATGGTGTAATGGAATTGAGGACTTCTTCCAGGCCACACATGGAATCGGATTTCGCGCGATTCGATCGATCAAACTGTCCATACAAACAAAATTTCATTTCTCAAAAAAACGTCTCTGTTTACAACTGTACGAATCCATTCACAATACGGTTTGCATAATCTCATAAAAGTTAACAGCCATGAATATAGATTAACTTTTCAGGTCCATCGTTACACTATTATCTCGTGCAATCCAACTTTTCATTTTCAACAGCTTCGGATTTTTAATGACGCCATTAAACCGCTTTAACTCATCAAATTCAATATTGAATTTTTTTTTTTATTATTAATTTTTTTTTATTATTTTTTTTTTTTGAAAATGAAATATTAAATTCAAGTTTTACGACGTGATAAAAACCACTTTCATACTTACCAATCGAAGAAAAGAAAAAGCGTTCTTGCCTTTCCTCGATGTATCTAGAAAGAAACAACAAGCTGAAAGCCAATAGGGTTCCCAAATTAGAAAATAAACAGCTACACAAAGCCTAACATGAAACAATATACATAAACTACACAGCACAAAGATCATTTTCACAAATTTTTCAAACCCAAACACTTTAAAAACGCCTTTTTGAATGCAGCTAGTTATTTGACATTTCATCGGATTCCGATATTAATTCGGTCGTTTGAATTCCAAACTACAAAAATCCATGAATTCCTTTCTCCGCCATCCAATTACCAATGGATTTTTCGCATTTTTGCATCTGACATCATAACTTTCCACTAGATCGATAGGTCTGTCCAGCTAATTACCTGTTCCACTTGGATTCCATCCGTACACAAACGTAGGTGTTTTGGTTAAAGACACTAGCTACATTCAAAAAGCGGTTTTAAAATTGCAGTTTAACACGTTTTGCTTTTTAACCCGCGGAGGCATAAGGGTAAAATGTGCCGTTCTGGTATAAGGCATTACGGATTTATGGACAATTTTCAGGTCAATTAGCGCCGTTTCGATTTTTGAAAGTTCACAACTAATTTTATAGAGGGCGCTAGTTATAAACAATGAAAAAATATATTTTTTTTATCAACTAGTGGTTGGTTTAAACACTACTGGTAAATGCGAAAATCTGTTAATTGAAGCTCTCTTTCTTAGGTCGCGGGTTAAAACGGGTTTTATCGGCATGCCGGTAAAACTCGCACTATACCGGCAAGCAGCTTAAAGCTGGGTAATACGGTAATAGTAATAATAATAATAATAATAATAATAATAATAATAATAATAATAATAATATAGGAAAGCTTCTCTAAATATCCACTTGTGACGAGGCTAACATGTTTATTTTGACTAGAAATGATGCATGAAAAATTTCCAACTCAATAATTAATTATCACAATAATGTAAATATCTAAAAACAACAATAAGCTTAATCCTGAAGGCCGATCTGTTTCTATGGCAAGAACATCTAATGTCCACTTTTAACTGAGCCTATTTGAAAAGCCGTCCCATAAAATAACTGAAAGACGTTAACAGAATTCTCCACAAGATTTAAACACTAATAAGTGATTTGCTAACAGAAGTGCATACCCACAGACTTTTTTGCATGTATGGACACGACAGAAAAGTCTATGACAATCACCTGGTGGCAGAACATGTGTCAGTGTGTCACACCAGGCATTTTATGGTACTTAAGCCCTATTCAACAGAATAGAAATAGTGACTGACAGAGAGTGAAGATGAATGAATAAATTTGGTAAAAGTACCTTTTCCCCAGCAAACAACTTTGTCATTGAAAATTTTCTCTCATCTCAAATCGTTTAAAAGTCACAAAATGGTTGACTACGGCACGCGCCATAAGTATAGAATAATCAGTTTTTTTGTAATATATTTTTTTATACTTCATCTGGAATCAAACCAATTTTTTAATAAATGTATTTCGTCGTTAAAATTCGTTAAAAATTAACAGGTTTATAATTTTTCTAGAAAAATAAATTTGGCAGTGATTTTACACAAAAACTGATTATTCTATACTTATGGCACGCACCTTACGTTTTGTCATTGCACCGATGTATATATTAGGCCACTCTTTAGGCTTACTGATGTCACGGGCCCTTAAGCACCGCCTAAAAGGAGTTACGCCACTGGAATCGATATACCTTGCAGACATCCATTGAAGCGTAAACTGCTCCCACTGGAACATGAAAGTTAAGTAGCATTTGTCGACAGATTGAATTTTGTCTATGCTGTATACTTTAAATGAGTTTAAAATTCCAAATTGGAGCTCTAAATTTATTGACTTTGTCCATAATTGAAACAAATTGTGTTTCATTGAATTCATAAGATATTAGATTTGCAATTTCCTGCCCCTGGACAATTCCAGCTTGAAATTTAGTTGGCTTCACTACCTCTAAGCAGAGGCTCATCTGGTCCTCATTCTGCAGGCAGTGTGCATTCTGCAACTTGGGTATCTTGAAAAAAGATTCAACTAAAGCAATTGTTTTAATTTAATTTTTAACTTTGTTTCCAAAAACCCTCAAGATGACATTTAACAAGAAGAGTTTATTTGAATGCAAAAAAAAGATGGCATGACCTTCTTAAAAATAAACACAAGTCTTTTCATTGGCTCCACTTCAACTGTCATTGCTGACAAGCACTTGTCAGGAAACCCAAAGCAGAAATTCACTTTTAAAAAAAAAAATCAGGAGTAGACAATTTTTATACAATCTTATGACAAATCACTCCGAAAGAATCTAAAAATAATTTTCTTTTTATTCTGTTTTATAAAAGCAAATATTTGAAAAGCATCAACATAAATCCTATATCCCTGCAGTTTTTAAATTGCAAATTCAATATCTTTTTATTTATCTTTCATATAATGTATAATAAAGGATCAAAAAAAGAAAATCCAGCTCCAAGATGTTTTTCAAATTTAGTTTTTTTTTTCTTTTCAATTTCAAATAAAAGTAGCAAAATAAATTAGGTTGTCCCATGCCACTTTTTAATACAATCTAACTATCCTAACCTAACATAAACCTGGAAATAAACCCTTTCTGAACGATAAAACTCTTAAAGCAGAGATTTTAAAGAGATAGTTTGACTCATTTTGAATTATTTATATTTTCCTTATAATAAGTAAAAATAAAAGAAAAAATTAAGCATGTACAAAAATTTAAAAATTGCTGTCATATCTTTGCCCAAAAGATAAGATCATAAACTACCCACAATGCATTGTCATTGCTAGTCAAAACAACATGGCTACCATGTCGGTAGACAACCAGATTGTAGTAGTTGTAATCTAGACTAATTTGGAATTAATCACACCCTCACAATGCACTGTTTTTGAAAATGTGTGGACAACAACATTGTGACTTGTTTGTCCGCCATTAACTATTCCTGGCTCGACCAATCGGAGTACAGATTGTAAAGTGCCTTTTTGACTGCAACTAGAGTATAGCTCAAGTTCCATCTAGCCTGTGTAGTGCGGACAGGATATAATAATCAATCTTAAGAATTTTGTACCAATGGGTACCGTAGGTTATACGAATACACAATTTAACATGCCGCCACCCTCTCTAACGACTGTTATAAATTCTAAATGGGAAAATAATCAAACAGAGTAAATTTACAAATTTAACTCACACCTATTATTTATAAAAATTATTTATAATTTACTCATAATTTTGCAGCTGTTTCTTGCACACTCAACTGCACTCAACTACAGTGAAAATTAAAGATGGAATAATGACACTAATGGCTAACAAAATATCCAACAAAATAAAAAACAAACAGTTTTTCTATCTTGCGATCATCATTTGCACACAGAATAGCATTTTGAACCAAAGCATTTTGTCGGTTTCACCGTCAGGTGGCGTACAAGCGTATTTGAATATATATCTAACTAATAAGAGAATAAATCTCACTTCCTGTTTAACATGCAAATGTAACACGTGTCCAATTTTATCTCCAATCACATCTTAATGCAAATAACCCATCCAAGCATAATCTCAACACATTTTCCCATGTTAAAAGACATACGAACATTCACTTATTCAAAACAGTTTAGTAAATTAAAGTGCGATTGCAACACTTTTGGAGCAATATCAGATGAAAAGTGTATACAGTGTAGATACAGTGTATATACAGTGTATACACTGTATACAAAACCACACGCAGTGGCGCATTGTAGCACGGGCACACTGGGCACTCGCCAAGGACCAAGAATTCAGTTGATCGGTTTAGGAAAAATAAAAATTTTAGAGAAACATATTTCTATTCTTATTTGGATTTTTTGGAGTCCATTTGGCGTTGATGCTCAGGGTCCAGTTGCAGCATCGTGCGCCACTGACCACACAATACATGTTAGTGTAAAATAATTACCGTCAGAAACTGCCAAGCTAGTGGTAGAGCCATCCAATTCTGAAAAGAGAGAAGAACCTACACTTGAATGAAATTGAATTCTAACTTTACATACAGTTTGTTTTGTTAATAAAAAGAAAGGCAAATATAGTGTTGGATTTTTTTTTATTTTACAAAATGTCTTTACCATATTTCATGCTTACCCAGTAGGTTATTCCTTTGAGTCAGAACTTTACTGTAGACCAAGAGGTCTCCAGGACAAATTTGCATGGGTGGAATCACAACGATCGAACTTCTGCGAACTGTTCTTGTGCTTCCACTATCACTAGCAGATCCACTAAGAAAAAATGTAAGAAACATTAGAAGATGTAATATTATTTTGTAATTCCTTTATTCAATTCCAAAATATGTCAAAATATTTTTTTTTAATTTGTCTAAATATATTTATTCATTTTTAAATTTGTCTAAATTTATTTATTTATTTTTTAATTTGTCAAAATATATTTATTCATTTTGTTTTATGTCAAAATTTATTTATTTATTTCTTAATTTTTCAAAATTTATTTATTCATTTTTTAATTTGTCAAAATAGTTCATCAAAAATTCAAAAATTTGTTAAAATATTTCACCATAAATTCTAAAATATGCCAAAATATTATTTCAAAAATTCTAAAATATGCCAAAACATTATTTCAAAAATTCTAAAATATGCCAAAATTATATTTCAAAAATTCTAAAATATGCCAAAATATTATTTCAAAAATTCTAAAATATGCCAAAATTATATTTCAAAGATTCTAAAATATGCCAAAATATTATGTCAAAAATTCTAAAATTTATCAAATATCTAATTATATTGATAAAAGATGCAATTTAGTTTAACTGAGTGCACATCTCTTGAAACACTCAGCTTTTATTAACAAAAAAAATTAAATTCAACTCTATCCAATAACCCTCCATTAAAACAAACCAAAATGAAGTTAAAAAACTTTTATGATCCTCCCTTTACTTATACCAAACCCAATTAGATCAAACTTCCATTTCACATTTCAACATCAACATACACCAGAAAACTAAAATATATGACTAAAACAAGAAATAAGCAAACAAAATGCTGGCCTCATCTCTCTTTGGAACCTGTCAGATGCATCCATCTATAACTCTTCCCCAAGCATGATAGTCCACCTCATCTTACTTACCCAGCGGGTGAAGATCGGCTACCTGCTCCTTCCAGTTCTTCATTTGCACTGTCATAACCATCTGACAGTAACTGCAAAAACACAAGAAAATAATCAAATAGTGCAGCAAATACCCTATTGTGATGATCCGGTACTGCTATCGGTGGGTTTGTGTTGGTTAGTGAAAACCAACGGAGAAATAAATGTATTCTCTTTTGGGCACAAAGTGTTTTTAGATGTTTACTCTTTGAAAGCAAGCAGCAACTGATACAAACTTAATGTTTTGATTTACAAGGAAAACTAATACAACAAAAGAACAATACTATGACACATAAAAATGACACACATGATATTATACACTGTAACTAAAAATAAGCACTGTTCGGATAACAAACTTAACACTATGATACTGTGACTAACAAATATTATATAAAACATTATAAATGATAAGATGCAAATCTCACACTATATTTACCGAAGTTGGGTATTTGGCTTTTACTAAAACCTGACCTAACACTGTAGTGGGAAAATAAATACTTGTTAACATCTTTTCTACATTTTTCAACAGGGATTTTTAAATTTCATTGCAGTGTTCCTTTAAAATTTATTCATTTTAAGCCACAAAAGCCCTTCGCTACCGCATACATTATGCCAGGAAGCTGTTATTTTAGAGAGAGTTTTCATCCAAGAAACCCATTAAAAAGTTGCTTTAAAAGTCCACATTCCCATAAAATTACAAACTTTCTCAACATTCCACTTTCATCAACGCTAAAGCGGATATTTTGAAAAATCAAGCAGTAAATAAACTGTTTACCACAGCGCAGTTAGTATACTAAATTTGGCCATTACGCAATCAGCATGTTGTCATTAATCACCACACAACATGCAATAGCCAACTAAACTCTATTCCAAAAAGTATTTGAAATACTCCCATTGGAGATTTTGTCTCTAGTTCATTTGTGTATTGAATATGATGCTGTTTTCAGATTCCATTAGACTTGTGCTGTTTTGTCGCAATGCATTTATACTGGTGTTATGAATCTCCCAACCAATGGGAGTATTTCAAATACTTTTTGGAATAGAGTTTAGCTTAAAATTCTTCACTAACAGCACACCATGTGATATTTTCCACTACATTTAAGACAATGGTCAACGTTTTTAAATTGTCCAGAAATCGGCAGAAAAATGCTCAACGCCCTGAACTGTTTTTCGATGAATGGCGAAAGCTTGTCAGATGTCTTCAAAACTATAGATTTACTGTACTAGTCGCAGAGATAGTCGCCAAGCGACCATCCACTATGTCTGGGGAAAAGCATATGAGTATTACCGACCCCAATGACCTCAACGATCAAATATGCTATGTGCAGACAAACACTGGAGTAAATAGCATAGCGAAATTGCTGGCCCGAACGACCCCAATATCAGTGGGTGGTCTTTAGGTTGGGTCGCAGCAGTGTGGCCCAAGCATTGTGAAATACACTCTGGGATCGAACACAAACAGTTCAATGCTAATCCAGTGACGTAAATAGTGGAAAACTACTGTATTGGCTACGCTATTTTCAGTTACAGTTTAAGCTCCGGTAGAGTTATAAGTTTTCCACTATACTTATAGGCTTAACGGGAGTTTTTATAAGGAAAAAGTACCTGGCGCAAACTTTCTATTGCCAGCGATACAATTCGATAATGCATTTAAACTACAGAAGCGATATAAAACGATATAAAGACATTAGGTGCATTCAATATCGATAAGGAGAAGTGCCTTCTTTCACTTATTTGATTTCTCACAACGGGATATGACAACTTTTGTGTCATATCTCTGATAAGTCGTTTTGAATGAAGTCAAATAAGTGAAGTAAGGAGAAGTGAAAAAATAGTTACTTCTTCTTATAAATTTTTGGCGGCATTCTTTTCCGATCTAATTCGCTCATCGCAATGTTGCCTAAAACAAAAAAAATATGTGCTCTAAAATTCTAAAAACCACACGAACTTCTATTTAACACAAGAAAAAGAGATGCATGTGGTTTTTAGAATTTTAGAACACATATTTTTTTTGACGAATGCGAGATTGACATTTGCTGCGGCCGCACGCTTGTTGAGAAATTTTCTCCGTGTTTTTCTCCGTTTTTCTCGTGAATTTCTTCGTTTTTCTCCGTTTCCCGCGTTGATCTTTTGCATCTTGGTTTGGCAGCCATTTGCAATGCTTGTTCTGAGCATGCTCAGAACTCGTCACAACTGGATAGACGTCAAACACTTAAGTAAAATAATAAGCTCGTTCAAACATAAGTAACTTCTTTCAAATGACTTATTTAATCAACTTAAGGAGAAGTCACTTCTCCATATCGATATTGCTTAATTTTCACATTGTTATTATTCCATTTTTAGCTAAAATTTCGAGAAATAAAACTAAATCTAAACATCTGATCTCATTTATTTGGCTGACACGTAATACACAATACGTGCGACATTCACATCACCAAAATTAGTCGACGAATAATCTCAGTTGACGACTCTTTAATACGGACGTTATTTTAATTTCACTCTTTGCAAACTATTCTTGTCCAAACCAACCTGGTAATTTTATTAGAATTTATCCGCATACACAATTATTCCAGCTGTGCTTTCTCATCCCTCCCATAAAACTGCCAGCCACAGACATTACACAGCAGGCTAAGAGAATGAACATAACTTAAAAAGTTTTCTATTTCAGTGAAATTAGTTGACAAACAAGAGAATTATTCACCAGTCCTGTTGTCGTGGAATGCAATTCAACAAAAAAAATCTTTTTAATTAAATGTGTGAGTTTTAGACATTTTTTTCTCTCACTAGAGTGCGCCTCACAGCTAATTGCACACGATTGGTTCGAATTGTGACACTTTTTGTTGACACGACAGATGTTTTGGCCAGTTCTAGTTGCTGCTTGACTG
This sequence comes from Strigamia acuminata, assembly GCA_949358305.1. Classification (NCBI taxonomy): domain Eukaryota; kingdom Metazoa; phylum Arthropoda; class Chilopoda; order Geophilomorpha; family Linotaeniidae; genus Strigamia; species Strigamia acuminata. The sequence goes on from OX442320.1 coordinate 11,185,084, forward strand.
TTGCCGATTCGCAATTTTGTCCCCGTTTAATCAAGCGCATCCTTCAAGTTGATCTAACAATTAACAATGTGGCGCTCCATTAAAGCGGATTTTTCGTATAAATACTGAAACCATGCGGGCAAATCATAAGTTGATTAATCTACCGATTGCCATCGTTTACATTCCCATAAATCGCATAAATGTCGGGTAAAAACCCCGAAGAATAAATCTTTGTGTTTAAAGTGCAAACTCCGCACTTGCCCAAGTCCCAACTACATTTTTTTAAAAAAAATAAAAATCAATAGCCAGAGCTACTTAAGATTACGCCTGAATTTAATGCTGCATTTGCTTCTCGTATATTATCATTTTAGGGGCTTTGCGAAACTCGGTTTTAACGATCACTTAGACGTCGTAGTAATAGATTTCATTAGGTGCATTAGAAGTTTCTGGTTTGGCCGCTTTTAGTTTTTCTATACAGGGTGGAAGAAAAGTCCGTTCCCCTCAAATATTTCCTGAGCAATTGCATCTAGGCCAACTTTGATGAAGCGATCGTATAGGAAGTTGGGTGAGAGCAATCCAATGATGTCATCAAATGATCACTTGGACCTGGTGTGGGTCCTCAATAATGCCCTTGCTGGTAAAACCCAAAATAATCTCACGTTTACAAAAACAATATAAAACAATATGAACCTATAGCAAGTTACTAACAAACTTCTGGAGATGGCCAAATTGCATTGTCTGTTTGGATTGAATATTCATGAAGCAATTATTCAGAAATATAAACATTTCATGCCCAGAATTAAATTAAAACTCCATCAACTTCAGTTTCCCCTATAACCTTGAGTTTTCTCAGCTACATAAAGATTTGAAGCAATTACAAAATTCAACACAAATAAGAAATTACAACCAATAAAATTGCTTTTAGTATTTTTGTTTAGGGGAAAAAAAAATCCTGTTTCATCTTTAATAGAACATATTAATTTCCATCTGTTTTCATTCGAACAGTTAAATCACTCATTATGTCTATCCATTTGCAAGATTTACTCTTCGGTTTGGTTTACCATGACACACTTAAACCAGTAATTAAATTAGATTGTGTACAATGGCAAAAGGGAAAATGTTCACACGTGTGATGCCAACTCGGATCGATATTACACATGAAGCCAAACGTTGTAATTCTACACCTTGAATAATGCGGCAAACTCTCGGCGGACAACAGGCCGCTTTTTGCGCAATTGCCGAAATCAATTACCAAAAAGCAATATATATCGTATTTTACCGATTAAGAGTCGCCCTCGAATAGTAGCCGCGGCTGAAACACGTATTTAACCCTCCCCACCCCAACCTAGGGTCAATTTTGACCTCCAAAAATGTTTTTATTTTTTTTCTCAAAAACTATTGGGATTTTCATTCTGAAACGATGAACTTAAGCTTCGTTCGTGACGTTCAGACTTCGTTTGTTACATTAAACAAATGTAATAAACAAAAAAACCAAAATTGTAATTGCTGACAAAAATGGCAGCCGCGGCTCTTATTCGATAAAATACGATATTTTTTATTTCTGTTAATTCAATCTTGATTGATCCGTGTTTAAGGCCACTAGACGGCAGCATCAGTAATCCCTTTGTAACCTGCCATGTCCACCATCTTTTTCGGACAAGCCTCATCTTAATAACAGTGCTCCCAGCCGGGGCTAGACTGGCCCGGCGGAATGCCGGAAATTACCCAATAGCCCGCGACGCTGTGAATATTTTTTCCTTTAGTTGTGGCCCAATCTATCCAGATTACACGGTATAAATTTATTCCCGTGGCCCGACCTGTCCAGATTTCCCAGTAGTAAATTTGTTCCCAGTCCAGCCCTGCTCCCCGCTCCGTTTAATTAAGGAACACATTGATGCCAACAACACCTAATTGACGTAGTGCCGCAGCCAATTCGGTATTCCATTGTCTTCCCGATTGATGCAATCCGTATATTGCAGCCAGTTGATTTCGCATCGTTTCTACAGGACTTCCCATCCGCCATTTTTGTGTGAATCAATGGTGTCTCATTGAAACGTGATCCAGACACCATCTGTTGCTGCAATCTAACAACTTTCTGCAAACAAATCTTAGCCCAGACATTCATCTTAATTTCTCTGCTCAGAAGCTTAAAAAAAAGTATTGGCAAAGTTGGGAAAATCAAGATTTCTTGTTTTTCTTCTTTTCTCTTCATTTATCCCCGATATTCAATTAAACCTTCAATCTGTTTACCGATAGCCATGTTATTTAAAAAAAAATTGTTTGTTTGGAACGAGAAACGATGAAAAAGTTCTACCAATAAATCAATAGAGCTTTCGATGAAACTTTGCGCAGAACACTACCATCAAGTCACTTGCAGTTTAACAAGATAGTAAGTCCATTTGTTCACAACACTTTCCAGATGAAGTGGTGCCTAATAGTACTAGACCATGGGGAACCCAAAGGCGGTTAAAAATTGAAGAAGCTGGAGGGCTTTTTAATCATCTTGCCTAAGGACTCAACAATTTATAGTTTGCCTGGGGTTCAACAATTTATAGTTTGCCTAGGGGTTCAAAAATTTATATTTTGCCTAAGGGTTCAAAAATTTATAGTTTGCTTAAGGTCCAAAAATGTTTATGCCAATGGTTTCCAAGCAACCAATACGCTGCATTTGACCTCATGCAACCCAATAAGCATGATAATCCCAATAACCAACCGAAAAATCAGAAGTTGAAAAGCTTTCCGCTTGTTACCCACAAAGCGTACAAAGCTCTTTGTGTGGAAATTTTCTATTGAGCACTGACTTACAAGGTCCATTTTATATATTTATTCAATTGACTTAACCTGGTCATGACCCATAGACCAAGGCTGATAGTACAGCTGAAACTCTTTATAACGAATCGCGATATAACGAATTATCGATATAACGAATACCAAAAAATGGCAGGTTTGGTTGGCTACTTGGCTGGCCATAGAACAGCATGTTAAAAAATTTGGATATAACGAATTCTCGTTATAACGAATCAATTTTTTTGGTCCCTTGCGATTCGTTATAAAGATTTTCGACTGTAATTAGTGCCTGGACCCAATAATCACAGTTCAGGCTCCAGTGAACATTGAATCAGTGAATGGCATGTACCCATAACTGCCATCTATTGCTTAATCTGTATTGAGCAGGCAATTAGAAGAGCAGCAGCAGCAAGAAAATTCAATTTCAGTGTTGGTAATGACTGTCACCTAGGATTTTTGTTCATACCATCACCTAGAGTAAACCCTCACTTAACGCTTACTTACGGAGTCTCGACTCCACCACAACACATCAGTTGACATTTTAGCATGCAGGGGTGCTTTAAGACCTTTGTAGAACCTAGGCACTTTGATTTCTAGAGGCTTTTGTCTGACATTTTTTAGTGTATTACCCACAGATAATAAAAAAGGAGTCAAGGATTTAACCTAAAACATGGCTTCCCTTCCACTTCACTAACAGAAGTGGAAATCTTTTATTGTTCAAACCTGATCAACCACCGTTGCTAGGGGAAACTAAGGAAGCTGCATGATGTCTAAGCATGATGCCTTGCACATTTTATTGTTACTAATACAATGCAATTTCCTAATGTGCTCAAACCTGCACAAGTTCTTGTGGTGCAAATACACCACACATTGGCAGAACGTACCTGATTTCGGCCAGGAGTGATTAATGACTCAATAACTTGAAAATTCCCATCCCACCTAACCTAACCTAACCTAATTGTGTCACACAAAGCAAATCAAACTATATCAAGCAAACAGACAATAAATTCAAAATTTCAATGCAGAATTACAATTTTCAAGTTATTGAATCATTAGTCACTTCTGGTGCATTGTTGTTGCTGAAATCGGGTGTGTTCTGCCAATATGCGTTCCGGATCCAATTTCCGCTTGAATTTCAATTAACCCAGCCGGTGGTTTTTGTAATTCGCAAACAAACCTTCTCCTAAACACTACTAATTGATAAATAAATAATTGATTGAGGAACTTAAACTGAATTACTAACGCTAAGTCAAATTGGTTTGTTCTTGGTAAATTATAATTACCGGTACAAACAAACAAGCTAAGTAGGAAATCAATTACCGTGCACTTGTATTGTATCAAAGCAAAAATACAGTAGTCGCTTGCAACTAATATCCAAGGACCGTAATAAAAACATGTCTCTATTCACCTGTTGAGAGAAACTTACTTTTGGAGGCACAAGAGCTCTTCGACGGGCACTCAGCGCTGCTGCTGAGGGACCTTCTTGTTCAGTATCATCCTCCCGATCTGCAAATTCATCGTCGTCAAACGAAGACAAGTTTCCGAAAACTCCTCCACCGTGGTCCTAATCAAAAAGTGGAAAACAATAGATAATCAATACCCAAGAAAGAAAGAAACACACAAAAACACTTAAGATTGTTTGTAAACAAAGTGGAAAACTCCAAAACAGATTAATGTGGAAGCAGGGAAAATATTGGCTCAGGAGAATTTCTATGTAAACTAACCCTTAGTTTAGTTGCTAAATGCTTGAAAAGTTATGCAGACTTATTTTATTTTAAAGTGCATTTCTCTCCAGTTCTGGAGATCTGGACATTTATTTATTTATTTATTAAATTTATTAAATTCTAACTCTCCAATGGAGTAAATACATTGTGGATAAAAGGGAATTAAGCGGTGTTTTGAGCTTTTAAAATATGAATGCGCAGCCGTTTACTCGTGTGCTTGCAATGGAAACAGCAACGAGACGCAGAACAGTCAAAGACTGAGGATCTAACATCAAACGGAAGATTGTTCCAGAGTGACATACACCGATAAGGCTAGGTCTTCCCAAGATAGGTGGTGATCTCGGCGGTGACTTCAAATTTGTGGCGTCGAGCAGTGCGGGTGTCCATGTCAGTGCAGGATGGCCTGGGTTCCGGATGACATCAGCCAGCGATGATAAGTCATTCAGGAGCAGTAAGTTGTTCAGCGTCAAGATGTTTAGTTTGTTATAAAGGGGAGTTACGTTCATCTGATTAGGTGTCCGGTCCGACATTGTCAGCGAAATCAAAGAAATCCATTTAAGATTGAACGCACCTATTATTTTGCATCCGAGATGCAGAAAATCTGAGACCTTTTATGCCACTGACATTTTATTGGAAGATTAAAATAGTTACACCTGTTTGAATCTCTCCTGGATGCAGATATCTACTCTTTCCAGCCATATTTTCAGTGTACTTGAACATCCTCTCTTGTCAATCAATTTTTCAGTATTATTACCCATTAAATTTAATCCGGTAGTTAAAAGCCCCCTTTGAAATGCAGTACACAAGGTTCACAGATGAAAAATGTGCCTCTGGAGAGAAGAGAGGGTTTGGTGTGGTCGATCAATAGAATTGGCTGGTTTAGTGCAAAAAAGAAGCTACTTTTAGCAATGGGAGAAAATAGAAAGCTTTTGTCAAATCCCTTTGTAATTCACACCCTCGCTTCCCACTAAAAAGATGTGATCATTTGTAAACAGCACAAGTCAACACCTATTTTTAACAACCTTTATTTACTTCCATTCCTTATTCTTATCACTGGCACCATCAATTAACTCAACAATAACATCACAAGTGCTAAACCACAGCGCATGGTTCTTTTCCCTACAGTTAAAAACAGAGGACATGGAATCTTGAGTTTGCTTACTACCTGAACAGTACTTTTCAAGGTCACAATATTATACGACACGTGGTTAGGTTTTCAACTTAATGATACTTTATTCTAATTCAATACACTTAAATACCCAATCCTGATTTTTTTCAGCGACAGTTTGAACAAATTTTGAACTTTCTGAAACATCTAAAAATGAAATAAAATAATTGACTACCGGTCAACGTCTGCACATGTATAAGGGAAAAAAGTATCAGCACCAGGTGTAAAAATGATGTAGGTTAAAGACGTTTCAGCGTAGGGTCTCCACATAACGATCTCACTAGGGCCTGCTGGAGATTTGCGGAGTCTTGGGAAAAAGTTATCAGTGGGAGCCCCCAAATATTTGCAAAAAAGAATTTTCTTTATAAAAAAAGTCATATAATTTTATTAAACATGATTTACATATACTATATCTTACCAAAACGGGCACTCTGAGCCGCGGCTCTTAATCGAGGGTGGCTCTTTTTGCAATTGGCACAATGTTTGCACCGTATTCGTTAAGTACCGTACCTTATGTTACGATTATTTCATATACAAGGTGTCTCGCCGAACACCTATCAGGTGAATTATTTCATAATCATGTTAATTCAAAAAAACTTTTGATTATGAATTGAGGTAAATGACATGTGACGAATTCAATGAAACATGTTAAATTCATGTGACATTGTTGCATCACTGTTTTGCAACTCCTAACTTTTAAACCAACAATGTTACGCAAAAAATGTCAATTGCAAAGTTGTAGAGCATCATCTAATTAGTCTAGGACTGTTCTTAAAAAAATTACCTCTTACTGAAAAGTTTTGAGAAAAAAAGGTTTGAGGGCGACTCTTAATCGGTAAGATACGGTAGTTATACACTGGTCAAAGAATTCAATTACAAATAGTTTCTTAGAGATTTGAAGGCGCGCTATGTTGTGGAAACTGTTATTTATTTATTGTGTCCTAACAGATGGCTGAGTAGCTATAACATGTGCTTCGATGGCAAATGGTCAACTAGGAGCCACGCCACGTCTAATAATCCGCGCCAACTATGTGGAGTATGTGTGAAACGTGCTCGGATCACGGCCAAGACATAAGACGTGTGTCTAGAGGCCGAATAAATTTGCCTCGTGAGGAAAAATCGATGAGGTTGGTGGGATGGCCTCAAAGACAAGAGAGGGAGGCAAGTGTAGCTGCACCGCCAGACACGTTGCTTTTCATTCTTCTGATGAATGGAAATGGGCAACTTGCCTACAAGCCACATATCAAACATGCCCAATTTCGGTACACCAAACTGGCCAGCAATTTGCCATTATTCTAAGCCGCTTTGCGATAACAATCAACTCATACAGACCTAAGAATGTAAGAAGATTAAGTGAAATGTTTCAAGCGTCAATAACGGCAGGACAAAAAAAGTAATCGGAACAAATCTGTTGCCGGCCTAGAAAATTAACAGTTTCAAGTTTCGGCTTATGTCGTTTATAAACCTGTAAAAACCAAAACTTCGAACGCGAGTGTTTCCATATGAAATGAGCCAAAACAAGCTTTAAAATCATTTTTATATGTCCAAAATGTAGGAAATTGGCCTAAATTTCTATAAATTTACACAAATTTTAATAATAACCTTCAGAATATCTAGAAAACTCAAATTTCTGGCCCAAATTCAAACATAATTATTCATCCGGGCGTTTCTGGTTTTTCACTTGCCGGTGTAAGCTTTCTATCTGGAATTTCCCCAAGTTGGTAATTTCAAGTACACTGGCATGTATCAACTCGTGCGTTAAACTTGTACACTCTGGCTCACTATAAGTTGTGTCTATTACCCATTGGCTGAACCTTTTCGCTTGTGTAGTGATACCAAAAAATAGATCAAAACACTGGCTGACATTTTGAATGCTTTCCAGACAAAACAACCGATAAAAAAAATTAGAAAATTGTTTGCTTTCCTGACAAAGCAAGCAATAAACTGAATAAACATGAATATTGAAATAAAAACAGCATAAATCTTTATTTTATGAATTGAAGAAACATTTTCTTATTTAAACAATCAAACAAATTAAAACAAAACTGAACTCCTTTTCCTGGTGGTACAACACAGTGAGTAATTAAGCTCAGCCAATGGGTAATAGACCCAACTTATAGTGAGCCAGAGTATACTTGTACAATACTTTTGAGTTCATCAATACTCTGAAATCCTGTGAAGCCTCTAAAGACGGTTTAAGAAAGGTTGAACTCGAGTTAACAAGTAATAAATTCCTACAATGCGTCTACTAAACCTTACTGAATCATTTACTATGTTAAAACACTATTTTATTTTGTTTGCACACTAAAAATTGGAATTGCACACTACGAGTAAGTGATCCACCACCATGGGCAAATAAACAGGTCATTTAAGAACCTCTTTTGTGGACCAGGCAGAAGCACGCTTTTAATCTGCAACAATTGTGATTAGAAGCGTTGTATAGCTATTTGTAATCAACAATTTCCATGCAAATCACCACTTGAGGTTTAAGTTGCCACCTACTAATTTGATGCTTTGACATACAAAATTTGCCAAAATAAAGTATGATGAAACAACATCATCACATGAAACCTTTTTACACAGCTTCACAATATGAAGCAGCTGCAGAAACAAATAACAAAGCCACTGCTCAATAAATGTTATCACCAAATTACAATATGGCTGAAGGAATCCAGGCCACACTCAATAAACACAGTGAAAAACATTTCACAAAAAAGCGTGGCAATGCTCATCTGCACTGAAAATCATAAACATCGGAATGTCATTATGCATGATCACACAAATTGGCAAAACATCGATGTTGGTCAGAAGTTGATACCGACATTTCTAATTGATCAAAACGCACGGCCAAACTGATGAAACCTGGAATTGGATCTAGTTCTATAACTAGTTCTAGAATTCGAAAATGGTGGCCTGTTTGCATGTGGCAAAGTCTCGCCAACCAGACGTGAATCGACGAGAGTTGGAGTCGATCGTGATTGGTTGGCCGCAAGACCTTTCCTTGTTTTTTTTTTTTTTTTTTTTTTTTTTTTCAGGTCAATTAGTTAAAACGCCGCTTAGGTTTTTTTTAAGTTCGCTACTAATTTTACAGAAGACGCTAGTTGTAAACAATGATGATAAAGAATTTTTCACCAACTAGTGGTGGGTTTAAACACTACTGGTAAAAGCCAAAAGCTGTTAACTGAAGCGCTCTTTACTAAGGCAGTGAAGCCAACTTCATAGTATTCCTGAAGTCTAAGGGGACAGAAAATTTCAATTCAACAATTAATTCAATGAATGTCCAATGACTTCAAATTTCACCTAAGAATAATATAAACAAAATTTTCACAGGTAATATACCAAGCGCCATGTGTAATTGTCGGGATAATTAGATCATCACGAATCTTATCTGACAAGAAGATGAGTGCTGACCTAATCCCGACAATTACTCAAGCGCGAGGTGTATTTGATACGAGAATTTACCGATAGAAAATAATGTAGATAGTCAATCGTATCCAAACTGGCCTCGCCCCATCGTAAAGAGGTGGCCGCCATGATGCTTGGTTTGTAAAGCAACAACAATCGTTTTGCCGACCAATCCCGATGCGCGTAACAAACCGCATTTGACGTTTGATGCTTGGTTTGTAAAGGCCCCACCGGGGGGCGCCAGCACCAGAAAAATTACCGGGAAGAATGCATGGCGCCAGGAATTTCTTCCCGGTAAGAACCAATCAGACGTCAAAAGCGGTTTGTTACGCACCTCGGGATTGGTCGGGAGAACAATTGTTGTTTTGTTAGGCCTAATCTCATTCGTAGTTATTTATAGCCCAAGCTAGTGGTAAATTCTCAGAAAAAAAAACTGAACAAAAAAAAAAATTTCTTATTTGAGAAAGTGGTTGTCCCAATTCCCGTATAAATCTCTTTCTTCGAGGTTTATAAACATTTCTCCAATAATTATGGTATTGGTCAAAACCTATGTTTCCGCTGTAGCAATAATAAATTGCAATCCACTAACAACTTTGTAATAGTTATTTTCAGCTGATTTGTCAATCAGGAATCCATCATTCACTGCAGTACACTTTGACTTCCGGATATCTTGAAAAATCAGCAAATGTGGGAAGAAAAAGTCGATGTAATGTTTCTTCCCGACACTTCATTTGCCCCTGGAGACTCATAGAGGTAGTTGTGGAACAAAGTGTTGAGTTTGTCATAAATTTTTCAAAACACAGCACAGTCAGCCATTTTCTTGAATTGTATTTATTCATGAAGTGTTCTGAACGGCCATTTTGTCCAAAAACAAAATGAATTTACCCATTCTTCATATGTTGGAAGTTAAAACTGAATTGCAATTCTCTTGTTTATTGTTTATTTCAACACAAGTTGTTGGGGACGTGTAGACAGCTGGCAAGGATATGAAAAACCACTTGCCAACAAAATTGCAGCTTGTTCCAACCCTAACACTTCTGTGAAGTACTTTACACATGAGTGATCTTGTTGCCAGCCCCCCTTATTCTCACTTTACTCCAGTACCAAACTAAAAATGCACGGCGCGTTCAAAAAGTTTACAATATTATCTTTTTCGACAAATGTCACATTAATTTAGTGCTAAATTAAATTTTAAAAAATATGGTATTGGTCGAGCCGGATTACGCCTAACTGTAGTGTTGGTGTAATCCACAAATAAATGCCAGAGGCAAATCTCATCTCGACATGTTTATTAATTTTGTTTACAACAATATATTACTTCAATAATGTACCACTAGTGATATCATACATTGATGCTAATATTCACGTTACAACATGCTCTACTACGCGGAAAAGTAGTTCTGTTTATTTTCAATGAATTTCAGTGTAAAAAGTGATTTTATTTATTTGGTAATAAAATATTTATTTTATTTGTTGAAATAAGCTTTTTCCCCTTTTAATCAATCAAACAATGTTAGCTTAGTTTGTTGGTTTCTTTTGGTAGCAGAGGGTGGTTGTTCCTGCTTATTACAAGATTTTATTAATTCTAAACTTATTGGACAAGATTTTATTTATTATAAACTTATTGGACAAGATTTTATTCATTATAAACTTATTAGACAAGATTTTATTTATTATAAACTTATTTGACAAGATTTTATTTATTATAAACTTATTTGACAAGATTTTATTTATTATAAACTTATTTGACAAGATTTTATTTATTATAAACTTATTTGACAAGATTTTATTTATTATAAACTTATTGGACAACTGTAGTACTACATGTACAGTTGTTTAAAAGTAAATAAAATTGAAACCAACTGAACAAATGAAATTAATCAGACAATTTTCAATTAAGCACAGCTTTCCGCTACAACAAAGGCTGTTTGTTATCAAATTAACTCTTAATTGAATGTAAACAACTTAAAAACATGTCATGCAAAGAATTTTTGAAGTAATGTTATCCTTTTTAAAAATATTTGATAAAAATACATTTCAATCAATACGAGGCTGAAAAGATATTGATTGCAAACTCCCCATCTTCATTTTACCATAAATGGATGCGATGTTTGGAAACATTGCCAGAAAGCTTGACATCCACTGCCATTTCACTTCTCAAGTGTGGCCAAACCCATAATCAAATCCAGCCTCATGTTTGCATAAACAAACCCTAAAGATTATGGAGAAAAAATATACAAATTGACAAATTTGCTGCAATATTCAGTCAGTTCTGCTTGCTGACAGTGCACTTGATCATTTCTTAGATTTGTCCTGTCACCAGGCAAGCACAGAACTGCAATCTTTTCAAATTTTTCTTTTGTCATCACTTCTCCATGCAGAAAATGAGCAAAAAACATCCATTTTGTGCAATTCCAAACAATTCCATCAGACAAAAATGGAGTTTTTTCATGCTTCAGCTTAATTACGCCCTAGATTTTCGTTTTAAATCTCAATCCAATAGACTTGTCATATCCATGAGCAAACCTTCCCTCAGTCAAAGGAAAAACCTAATTGGCTTTTTGCTAATTCACTTATGCGTCTAAAACAGAAGACGTTTATTAAAATTGAAATTAAGAACTGCGGCTTTTATTCACCGCGAATATAATTCTTTGTACTTGTAACATTACGCACTAGCTGCATTCAATAACTCTAAAACGTATCCAAAACTCGTTTCGTGTTTGTACGTTATCCCATTCGCAATGATCTAACTGGTTGATGGACATGGCAATCATCTTTTTAACCTCTTGAATCGGTCTCTCGAATTGTACGACGTACAAACACAAAACGAGTTTTGCATACGTTTTAGAGTTTTTAAATGCAGCTACTGATTTATTCCTTAAGCTTAGTACTCGTAAGCAGTTTCCTGTGCCAGAAATCAGTCTGTCCACAGAAATTCTGCCAACAGAAGAAAATGGTACTCACAAATTTCATTCTAGTCTTGGAATGTCTGTGAGATGGACTACGTACGTCCCCACAGAAAAATTATATATTTATATTTATTTATATTTTTTTTAAATAAATTTTTTCTCTTTTTGATTTTTTTGGTCCGATGCGTCTTATAGTCCGCAAAATACGGTAGTGACGGGTCAATCGGTCTCTACTATTTGTGACCGGTCGAATTTTTTAACCTGTCTCAAGTATGGCAGCTCTCGAGTTTTGCCAACAACATGCAAATCTCCAGCGGTCAATCACACGTGCGGAACAGGAAGTGATGTTGCAGCACTCACGTTTCCATCTCTTTTACAAACTCCGCCACCTGGTGGTCGGTCACCGATGGTTCATAACATCAAATATTGGATCCACTGGGGACTTACAAATTATTCACTCCTTTAATCAATAAAACTAGTAATGGCAAAATGTATGTTCTAAGAAAGTTGTAATGCGCATGTGCAGTAGTGTTTTATTTGACAACAAGCTCAAAAATATTGACTGAAACGTCCCACCCAATTTAAAGTGATATCTCTTTTCGTTTTTGGTTTAAAAACAATTAAAGCGAGAAATAAAATGTAGATGTTACTTAAATATACAGAATTGGAATTTGCAGCTTCCAATTAGTCCGCCTGGGAAAATTGGTTTCATACAATTCCGCACGGATACACAATTTGCTCGTTTGGTGTTTTCCGGCCGGTTTCATAAACATCGACTTTTAAAGGACAAAAATTCATTTTTACGTGCCATAATTTATTTTTAGATGCAAAAATTCATTTTTTAGATGCAAAAATTCATTTTTTAGAGGCAAAAATTCATTTTTTAGAGGCAAAAATTCATTTTTTAGAGGCAAAAGTGCAGTTTTAAATGAAAAAATGGCATTTTTAGATGCGAAAATGCATTTTTTACATGCAAAAATGCATTTTTTACATGCAAAAATGCATTTTTTACATGCAAAAATGCATTTTTTACATGCAAAAATGCATTTTTTACATGCAAAAATGCATTTATCAAAGCAAAAATAAATTTCTATATGCAAAAGTGAATTTGTTTTGCATTTATCGAAGCAAAAATAAATTTCTATATGACAAAGTGAATTTTATAGGTGCAAAAATAGTCACTTATCTAGCAAAAGTGCATTTTATCAATTCACATTCCAAATGCATAAACTCTCAAGTTCCATCCAAAAATACATTTCAGCAACAAACTCACCTTGTTTTATGTAAAAATTGAATCTCAAACCCAAGCACAAAAAAAATTCCCCATAGAAAACCATCTTCATCAAATTGGATCAAAATATTTTAAAAATTTATCACTTAATCACTTATTGATAACCGCGCTCCCTTTCTTTCAATTTAGGAAATTACAATTCAAAATTAAACACCCATTTTCATAATTAGTGACCTTTGCGGTAAGCAAATATCAAGTTAGCAAACTTTAATCAATTTGTACGGATTGGTCGAAGATAAACGGACCACGCTGGGCCAATTTTTACAGAAATTGGCCATCATTTTGAAGTGAATCTTCTTTTGGCACAATAGGGTTCCAAACCGGAAATAAGGGGATCAGTGACGGAAGTGACGCAACAATACAGGAGAAACAAGGTCAGATAATAATACTAGGTGCGTTCAATTCAAATTGATTACAGAATTGGTTTTTAGCTTTGAATAAAGAGTTAAATCAATTCGTTCAATTTCAATATGGCCGAAAGAAAGATGAGTTGAAATCGGATCAAAATCCAAAGAATCTACCCCACACGTGGATTATAGAATCGGGTTTTCAATAAGCCGATTACTGAAAATATGACACGTTTTGCGTCATTTCTATCAGGATTTATTTATTTATTCATGTCCGTCATTAAAGATTTATTTTTGAATCGAGGACGCCATCACAGTGACGTCACATTCTTGATTTTGTTGGTCACCCTAGTTACGGGCCTAACGATATTTTCAAGCAGAGCAACACAAACACAAAACACAAAATAAGTCTAGAAGTTTAACTTTAGTGACAAACCAATAACCAAATTTCTCCCCCCCCCCCCCAAAAAAAAAAAAATAAATAAAAAAATAAATAAAACATAAATCAATTTCCTTCTGTCAAATTTCACCCAAAAAACCCACAAAATTATTAACCACCCAACCAAAAAATTGACTGTTCAACATAACAACCCAATATCTTCTCCACAATATTTTTGTCTTCATTCAAAAAAATAAAAATAAAATAAAAATAAAATAAAAATAAAAAAAAACCTCAAAATTGATTGATGTATTCTATTTTTACAGCAAAGCAAACAGCATCAAAGCAATTGGTTGCGTCAAATTCTCCCTTTAGTGCGCATCCAATTATCAATTTATTATTCTTTTACGACCCAAACTTTTGTTCCGACACCAAATAATCAACAACTTGCACCACCCACCATTAACCAATCAACTGAAAAATTCAACCGGTTCCACCACAAACCAACAAATCTCCCAAAACAAAATCAAAAATAAATAAAAACTAAAATGATTTTTACCTCGCCTTCGAGAACAAAATCCTCACTGACATTCCTGACTATCTTCGGACAAGCCGACCTTGCCCTTGGTCTTGAATGAAAGGGCCGGCCCAATTCATAAAACTCATCATCATCTTCCAGCTCCAAAACGAGCACTGGGACTGGGCTCTTTCGACCCTGCATGACACCGGGCCGTGGTGCTTCCATGTCGGCCGCATGAGGAGTTTCTCTGGCGCCTGACACTTTATCGCGCCTCGCTAAGGCTTCAATCTCGAAGTGCGGATACTATGCTTCCTATCCGCACATGCCTACAAATGGGTGACGTCAGGCGCCACCAGATTTCAATCTAGTCGGCCTATCTGTCATTCATGGGCAACAGGGTGCCATCTAGCTGTGCAAACACCAACTGTTGCTTCTTGGCTTTTGGATTTGCTACTCGAAGAATCAAATCGTGGGATTTGTTCATTTGCAACGAGATTTGCAACAAAGTTTGGTTTATTTGCAGTTGATGTGATAGATTTGCTGCTAATTTGCAGATTTGCAACAAAATTTAATTAATTTGCAGTTGATTTGCTAGATTTGCAGTTGATTTACTAGATATGCAGTTGATTTACTAGATTTGCTGCTAATTTGCAGTTTTGCAACAAAATTTAAGTGATTTGCAATTGAATTGCTAGATTCACAGCTGATTTGCTAGATTTACAGTTAATTTGTTAGATTTGCAGTTGATTTGCTAGACTTACAGTTGATTTGCTAGATTTGCACTTGATTTACTAGATTTGATGCTAATTTGCAGTTTTGCAACAAAATTTAAGTGATTTGCACTTGGTTTGTAGTTGATTTGCTAGATTTGCAGTTGATTTACTAGATTTGATGCTAATTTGCAGTTTTGCAACAAAATTTAATTGATTTGCAGTTGATTTGCTAGATTTGCAGTTGATTTACTAGATATGCAGTTGATTTACTAGATTTGCTGCTAATTTGCAGTTTTGCAACAAAATTTAATTGATTTGCAGTTGATTTGCTAGATTTGCAGTTGATTTACTAGATTTGATGCTAATTTGCAGTATTGCAACAAAATTTAATTGATTTGCAGTTGATTTGCTAGATTTGCAATTGATTTACTAGATATGCAGTTGATTTACTAGATTTGCTGCTAATTTGCAGATTTGCAACAAAATTTAATTGATTTGCAGTTGATTTGCTAGATTTGCAGTTGATTTACTACATATGCAGTTGATTTACTAGATTTGATGCTAATTTGCAGTTTTGCAACAAAATTTAAGTGATTTGCACTTGATTTGTAGTTGATTTGCTAGATTTGCAGTTGATTTACTAAATTTGCAATTGAATTGCTAGATTTATAGCTGATTTGGTAGATTTACAGCTGATTTGCTTGATTTTCACTTGATTTGGTAGATTTTGCAGTTGATTTGCTAGATTTGCAGTTGATTTACTAGATTTTCAGTTGATTTGCTTGATTTGCAGTTGCTTTCCTAGATTTGCTAAATTAACCCACTGTCATTCAATTACTGCAATTACTACAATTACTACATCTGTTCTTCATGCCAAAATGTGGCACCATAATACATCTAACTTCCACCATGCAACAGCGCCATCTGTTGCGTATCATTCCAACTTGAGCCACCTTTAGATTGCTACAGATGGCAGCACAATCCACAAACCCAACCAAGCTCATCTTTTTAAGAAAACAAAAGTTCAACCAATGGGACGATGTTGTTTAAACTTATATTATTCTAACAACATTAATATAGATGACCAATTCCAGTCTGCAATTACAGAAAGGCTAAATTGTATTTCCATTGTTTGCTTCCCCCTGGTCATTTTTATATTACATCAATTTTCCATTACAAAATAATCTGATTTTCTCTTTGCAAACAAATTACTAACATTGCAACTAATAATTTCATACTTTAATTGTCCCTGCCATAAAATCTTAACGAATATATTCAGCTTAAAACAATTTTTTTAATGTAAAAAAAAAACAACAACACCTTGAAAATCATTAATTTATCCATTTCCATCCCATGGTATTAGCAATAGTACTTAGTATAATGATAAAGCTCAACAAGAGAGCACCAAATGTAAACAATTAATTATTTCCAACGACTTTTCCACTCTTATACCCAATACACTCTACCTGGTGAAAAGGTCACACTAAAGATCCAGAAAACACATTTTCGATATACCCTATTTCTTCGATTAAAAGTCACAACTATCACATCATTCAAAGATGTGTTTGCATTGATTCTCCACCAGTGGTAGACTCAATCTTCAAAAGACAAATTGAAATGACTTCTCTAAACAGGACATGACTTTATTACATCATATCTCCGAGACGTCGACTTGAAAGAATTCAAAGAAGAGGATTAAAATGACGCGAAAGTAAATTCACTTCTTTGACTTATAGAGGTGACTTATCTCTTCGGCACCTATCATTAGCTAGTGCTACCACATGTTCTACTGTATACTCTGACTCACTGTTAGACACACACCAGTTCCTATTGGCCGAGCCTATTCACTGTTGTAGGGCTACATAAAAGTTGGCCAAAATACGAACGCTCGAGTTACGGGAAGCCATTTTGTGTCCAGACGCAACAATCAATCATCAAATTCAAAAACAGCTTGACAAAGCAACCGATAAATTTAACAAACTAAACAATCACGTATTTTGAAGAAGTTAAAGCATAAAACATTGCTTCCTGACTTTTTAAAATATTTTATTATTAAATTTAAGTCAATTTACATCATTTCAAACACCTAAAATAATCAAAATAATTAAAAGCACAACAAACCTACTTTTCCTGGTAGAATTATACAGGCAACAGTTAGGAGTGAATAGGCTCGGCCAATAGGAACTGGTGTGTCTCTAACGGTGAGCCAGAGTATAGGTCAGTGCTTCTCAAACTAAGTAATGTCGCAGACCGGTTGGGTTTTAGTCCCAATTTGTTGCAGACCACTGTCATATTTAGTCCACTAATAGTTCCTCCCAGAAGCATTCGCTCTCCTGACCTCCAATAGCTACACCAAAGATGGCGGCGAAAACGCGCTTCTTTTCGACAAATGCGGTATTCGGACTGTAGCAATATTTACATTGTACAACGATACATCATCTACAATTGTGACCTGTGCTCTTAGCAAAGCCAGCAGAATAAATCCCTGAAGCACTTGAGCGCGCAACAGGTGAATTAATATTGATTATGGAAAACTATGGCTACCAAAGGGCAAAGGCAACCCACCATCATTTGTTTGCATTATTAATGGAGTGAAAGAAAAGAATACATAAAGTACTCACCTCGCCTTGCACGTTTGGGGATGGAAGGTTTAGGTACAGTCCGCCGGCTCTGTTTGCTTGATCGCATCTGTTCTGAACGACCAAACCTGAAACAATAAAATGTACACATTACATTAACCACTCTGGTTTTCATCTCTAGAGTGGCTCACAATCACCGGTGAGACTTTAAGTTTGAGACAAAAAAAATCTAAAAAAATCAAATATTTAGAACTTTTCCCAACTAAGTTATCCTATGGTCATTAAAGGTCTCCATTGGACCCTTTAACCTAGAGTGCACTTCTCCATCTGAAGGCGTGGTGTTGTCAGGTAACACCCCTGCGCTCGCTAACGGTCCAGGCGTGATGATTTGTACGTGGTGGAAAAGACTTGATTTCGGCGAGCTCCGTTAAAGCGTTTAATAAATCATACGATAGGTTTTGTGTCCACAGAGGGTTGAAAATCCGTGCCCACAGGCAAGTCAAAAATCTGTGCCCACAGGCTAGCTACAAATCTGTGTCTGGAGGGCAAGTAGCAAAAGCTGTGCCTGAGGGAAGTGACAAAATTTGAGCCTGGGGGGCAAGTTGCAGAAAAACTCCTGGGGGAAAGTTACAAAATCTTTGGTTGGAGGCAAATTAGAAATCTGTGCCTGGAGGCTAGGTATAAAATCTATGGCTGGAGACAAGTTAGAAAATGCGTCCGAAAGAATATTGGAAAATCTGCATCGCAGTCCTTTACATTTTAATGATCTGTTGTAAATGTTTTATATGCTGAATATTATTATGACAACATCTGTTGACTTTGCCTGATACTAAATTTAAACCTGGCAGTAAACAACATGTTATAACAATGTATTTTGCACGGTCAATAAAATTTTTTTTTATTAGGCATCTTTAATATCATTAGCAAGTAATTTACAACCCCCAGGATTTTATCGCTCACATATTTTTTGTCCCAAAGTATAAAGCAATTTATTTCTGACTCATTGTACAACTAAATTTGTTTATTTTGCCATGTTGCTTTGTCTTATTGCTAAAAATACAACTCTACTTATATTTAAGTTCTTGTACAACTGACAATGGTTTTCGATTGAATACCAAAATGACAAAGTGGAACCTTTCCTGCACTATTTTATCACTAGTCTAGTCTAGTCTAGACTATTATTGAAAGAGAAACAAAAAACCCTGGAAATATCTGAAATCAGATATTCCAGTCGTTATCGAAACCTTTCTTAGGATTCAACTCTTCGGGTTTAAATCTTTATTCTTAGAAAAAAATCCAGGGGTATTTTTCTTTCAACGGCTTTATCCGTTGATAGAAACTTCCAAATCAAATCCATGATGGAATTTATAGGCAAAAGCACATCTGTCACTTCCATGACCTTGCATACCAACAAAGAAAGCAGAAGACACATTGCAACGACTTCAGAGAGAAAAGAAACCTTCTACCTAGAAAATGGAATTACCATTGGATCATGATCGAGTCCACACAAGTTTCTTAAATGAAATTGTCTTTCCTCAAACCATCCATTCCATCGGCTTTTATTAGATTCTGGAAAATGGGAATTCAAATTGCTTCTTTTCCAGCAACTCAATTAGATGAAATAAAATGGTAGATACACATATTGGACACCCCATTGTTGCAGCCTTTTATTCTCACAACTTTGCATATGTATTGTATACCAACTGAACTTTCTAACTCCAATTATTAAGGTTTTGCCCCTTCAGAAAGAAATTAAAGCCGAGAACTTTTAATTAAATTATCGACCAAATACCGACCGCCGTCTAATCCATGCATTGTTCTTCCAATGTTTTTCAAAAGAAAAACAATTTTGTTTGCCATTACTCATTTAAAATCACACAACCAGATGAAAGTAGTATAAATAAAAACAAAAATTTTGTACATATAAGAGTGTTGTAACTCAATAACCCCCCTGTCTTCCGGGCCCGAAAGATCACTCACTACGAGAAGTTCTAAAGGATGTTTTTAGCATAGCGCATAAAGCAGATGAATAAAATAGATGGACAAAGAGCTTTAAAGAAAATCCTTTAAAACGTATACAGTAAGCAAAAAGATAATCAGACACTTCGCCTTTGTGACATCTTTAATGACCAAACAGGATCATCGCAAAATTGCCTGTCGAGAGCTGGCCCAGAGCTCCTTATTGATGACACTGTCCTATTTTTAAAGGGAATGATGTTTTAGCCTGATCTCACAAGGTAGACTCGAGTTTTTCTGAAAAAGTATAGCTTTAATAAGAAGCTCTTGACCAGCTCAAGACAATTCTGAAGACAGGCAGTTTCCCCTATGATCCTCTTTGGTCATTTTCGTGCATGCACATCACAAAAGCGAGATGTTCGATTATTGCTCTGCGACGAAAGGTGAAATTCTTTGATCGTTGCAAGCCAAACTACTGCGAAAGCATTTTCCAAGAATGTTTTCATTAACCTAGATCAAAAGTTAGAGGGTCAGATAGTCAAAATGCCATCTGTGGCTAAAAGAAATCAATAAGTTGCAGAGTATATTAAATCAAACATACCATTGATGGTAATAACCGGTAAATCCCACATGACTCACACACTCAGCACCTAAGCAGCCATAAACAAATTTCTTAATCCAAAGGTTTGTTCACACCTTGATAAACAAGTCAACATAGATTAGCTTGTTTTGTTAGTTATAAAATCTTCCCATCCAATCAACACCTTAAACCTAATCGAATGGGAAACATGCCCGATATGCTCCTGCTGCTGTTGTCAAACATAATGATTGGTTACTTGTATTAATTAAATGTGTTGTGGGAAGCCCATAAAATACAAGAAGTTAAAGTGACATGGAGGGAAAAATGTAATTAAAACTTGTCGATTTACCGAATCGACTAAATCCTATTTGGCTAATTCGAAGCCGGGGCAACAAAAACCATCGGAAAATGGACATTCGAGCAACGCACGGTTGGTCTTAGTCGATGGAGAGATTTGTCTGGTTAATTCCGATAACAAACGAGACTGCAGTCTGTTTTAATCCGGTGTCTGTTTGCACTCGCTAACATTTAGCGGTATTAAAATATTAATTAATTTCTATTTTTTTTTAGATCTAAAAAAAATTAATTATTTAATTGATTAGAGCAAAACCTTCTTTTTGAAATTTTAAAAGAAGAAATTAAAAAAAAAAATAGAAGACCTTGCCTTGTCATCCATTTGATTTATGAAGGCGGATAAATGTCGAAAATAAAACTTTTTGTTTTTTTTCTTCTATTATACTTTTCAATTACTAAAACTGACATTTGCATGTATTTTCATTAAAATCGTCAAAACATTTTCCAAACATAAAAACAGAGCAAGTAATTCTAATTAGATATTGCAGTCAAAAAAAAAATTTAAAAAATTTAATAATTTTTTTTTTTAATAAAAATCTATAAAAATGGCACAGAAAGCAATTTTCAAGCTGGCTGCTTACATTAATAGAAGTGCCACTTAAAAATAACCAATTGACTGATTAAAGCACCAAAATAAACCAACTCAAAGCCCTTACCACATCAAGGTCCCTAAACAAACACACCCAAATAGCATCTTAGCTAACTTTTCATATACTTGACATAAGAAATTCAATATTTCACCTACTTTTCACCATTTCTTCATCATCATCCAAAATAATGGATTCCATGCTCCCAAAACATGGCGAAGACTTGGAATGGAGGAACATCGGCTTCGTCTTGACCGCGAAACCAGCCATTTTCAAGGGTCCTCACTCACACCAAGACAAAAAAAACTAAACATTGCAAGCAGTCATACTTGACTCCCATTTATTTTTCCTCAACTCCGCTTGGATTGTGCGCAGTACAAGTGCTCCGATGAGGTGTTGGCTCCTCACTACAAAGCCGCTGCCAAGTCACTCAACTATGACATAAAGGAAGTTGAGGTTGCCAATAGAAACACACCCATATCCTGCCTCTGTTTCCTATAAACACTTCTTCTACGCATTATCGTAATTCACGATAAACATTGAATGCGGAAACACTAACTGCGCACAACACGATGTTTACAAACTTATGACAAACCCCCATTGAATGGACGCACCGAAAGATCGACGTTTGAAACACTCGCGGACATTTTAATTTTAATATCGGCGCAGGTATCGGTATCGGCGATACTGCAAAATATCGACATCGGTCAAAGTCTAATTGTAACGATGTTTGACTACCTCGACATTCTGCGGCCGATGTGTGGTAATATTTCTAAATTTTTTTAAAATTATTTTCGATCCAATAAAATTCTATTTCTTTCTTGCTTCTTAAATTGAGGAGAAATTTTTCAAGTGGATAAAAATTTCATGGTGTTGCAGCATCAGCATAATGAGACGGCGACTCATTTATGATTCTACCATGGTGACTAATCGATTACAACGCATCAAGAGAGTCGAAATTTGCCTGAAAAACATGCTGAATTCAAAGCCAGCTAGGAAAAAAAACTATTTTTAAACCTGTCTCATTCGCTTATTAGTTATGCTTCGGCTTTCTGCAGACGCTAGCACTCATAATTTTGCTTCAGAAACATTTCCTAGAAACACGCAAGCTAAACTGAATATACAAGATAAGAAAAGATGGAAACAAACAAAAGCAATGATATGTATATATATTTCTTATAAAAAAAATTTTTTCTATAAAATATAAAAGAAAATAACTTTTTTTTTTTTGCTATACTGCACATACTATCTTTAACTTCACATACTTCAACTTTCCATTTCAATAACTCCTTTGGGTCAGAACTGTTTTGCATTTGAAATGAAATGTAAACAGAAGAAAATAAGAAAAAAATTTCTTTGAGCACAAAAAATTTTTTTTCTACAAATTTTAAAAATAAAAATAAGGTTCAAAAAATGTCATCTTGTACCAAAATTGACCTTTTCTACCCGTATATGAATTTATTATGGATTTTGGCATTTCCACCATCTTTTTTTTTCTTTTACCATGCCGTTCCATTCACTTTTTATCAATTTCCATCCATGTAACCTCAGACAATCCCAAATTCCATTAACTCTAAACAGATTGAATAAAAGAAATGATATTTGTAGCAAATGAAAAAGCAGTGCAGTAATGTTTGATTATGTGAAGAGGAAAAAAGGTACTGAAAGCTTTATCTAGGAGAATCTAGTGCCCTAGAGAATAGTGCAGCGAGCTAAACAACCAGAATAGACACAATAGAAAATGATACAAAAGATAATTTGGCAAAAAGACAAAATTACATTTCCTCTTCCACGTAAAATGTTATGAACTATTGGCCCAAACCCACACACGGCAGCCATCTTGAAACTAAAAATAGATCGACACCTCTAACATAACAGCATAACGATCTCTTTTATCGGCTATTTCCAGTGGTTTGTTCCCGCGGTTCGTCACCACAATACAATATACCGTAGTTGCGCGATTTCATATAAATACACGCGATCTCCTGGTTCAAATTCCACAACAATTCTGTCCTCGTCAAATCTTTTCTTACTTTCGACAAATTGAAAAACACTGTTTACTTTATGCAGTAATAACAAAAGTCCCTCTTCAACGGTGTTTACACAAAGGCGCTAACTCGGTTATCTTTGACCCAAATTAAATTTCTCACAAGACAGGTAATTAGCTAGTCAACACAGTGTGATCAACATTCATCCTTCTTGACCAAAAACTGCATGCAAATAGCATAGATACAACAACTTAAAGTAAAGACGAAGAAGCCACTTTCATTTCATTGCCAGCTAATAACTGCAAGCGTTAAAGCCCCAAGATGTTCATTACTGTCCAAAAACTCACACTAAGGATTTATTAACCTTCATAAAACCCAAATGTTTTACTGTTATATATATTTGGTGAGTAAAATTTAAGAAATTTATCAGGGAGTTGGCCTTACTCATAACCAGATGACCTTGCAGTCATGCTTACGTATACATTAAACTGTAACTTCCAATTAAAATGGGTGCAAAGTGTTTGCCACTCCATTTTTAGCGTAAGCCTTTAATTCACTTTGTGGACCCTAGATGAGAACTTTTACAATGTGTCTTTAAAAATGTAGTAAATGATTTATGATCGTTTTCAATATAGTCCATTAATTAGTCCTGAAACTAATTAAACATTGCCCCATAAAAGCAGATAATTATGACAAACTTAGTTAAATTAAGCCTAAGGCTGAATTAAATTCAATCAAGAGTCCAAAAAGAAAGACTCCCAAGTCAGAAATTGTTTTTAGCATGTAATTTGGGCTACAGGAAGAACAAATCAGTAATTAGGACAGGCAAGCCCGCTCATTGTATCCTATCGGATGAACAGTTAACGTTAAAACCGAAAGTCACGTTAAGCGTTCTTGTCAGCGAGATTACAGAACAACTCTCCCTGGCGGTGGAGACCTTCAGAAGGGAAACAACCCTCCTGACGGTTAATATATTTAGATGAATAAAATTTGTAAATTCATTCTGCTTGATTATTTTTCACTTCTGGCTTTGTAAAAAATGCCAGAAGAATGGCAACCCACGCTGAATTGTCAAGGGCAGAGATCATCCCACATAAGACCATTTTCAGTGAGACTGCACACATGTACCGATTGAGTGTTTGCAACCAAAACTCATTGATTTTCCACATGACAGCACAAATTCATCAAAACCCAATAACGGCCGATGACTCGGTAACACCGGCATGCAATGATGTCACAAAAAATCAATGAGTTTTGCACCCTCTGGTGAATGAAGTCAAAAACACCCATTCAGTATAGCACAGCCTTAGTACAGAAGTTTAGAAAGATTTCATTTCAAGCTTCTTATCGGTCTTCGTTTGAATTTTCTTATCACAAATTCACAATCTTGTTCTCGAATAAGCCGGCAACTTTAAGGGACTCCGAAGAAGCACAATTGTCATTGATAGCAAAAAGACCCGACCAAGGTTCTGGGTATCGGAAAGCGAGTTAACCGGGCAAAATCCCTGTAAATCTGTCCAACCTTGCAATTCATGTCACGTAAAAGCAGACTCAATCAACTGTTCGCGGAGAGATAAATATTGAAGAGAAGCTCAATCAATCATAGTTGCAAACATGAACCCGAGACACATTCCCAAAGGTGGCAAGTGCTATGCAATGAGTCGCTGCTTTCTCTTTCTTTCTCTTTCGTTTCGCACGGCAGAGAATCTGGGGATAAAAGTGTGACAAAATGTGACACTCGACCAAGTCAAGCGGAAGCAGAGACTGACAAAGACACACACTCTGTGAGAAAGCAATCAGAGCGAAAGACAAACCGTCTTCGCTAGATTTTCACAGTTTAAAGGGATTTCTGCAGTCAAAACATTGACTTAAATCCACGGTGTAATGTTACCGAAAAGAAATTCACGGTCCTATTTGCAGCCTTTAAGCAGTTTATCGATAATATTGGCAAAGCTTACAAGGGGAGCACATGAATAAGACACTCACAGATTATTGCAATATTAAACATGAAGGATTGTTATATCATGCTAAATGAGACCCTAAAATAATTTCATTCCATAAACATCCAACAATGTAAACAATGAGCTGAAAGTTTGCACTATTTTGTCTGTGTATACATCCAATCTGAGCAATCAGGCCTACTGTATGAATACTGTAAACAACGATGAAATGATGTGAAACCAGTCTGCCCACAGAAAGTTTGCTTACAGAAAAAACTGGTACTCACAAATTTCATTTCAGTCTTGGAATGTCTGTGAGATATGTTCTGTGACATAAAAAATTAACTTTCTGGCATGTCGATGCAACGGAAAGCTGATCTTCGTTTCCAGGCACAAGAACTTCTGCGGCACAGAAAGTAGCGATCACTCTTGACAATTTGTAACTGGTCGTAATTTTTTTTTAACCGGTCTCAAATATGGCAGCAATCAGTTCTGCCAACAAATGCAAACAACTGTACATTCTATTTATAAAAATAGATTATTAATTTACAAATAAAATTAAAAATTAAAATCAAACTATACTCAAAACCACCACAACGTTGACCTATTGTTCGAGCCGTATCACTGGTGTAGTGGCACAAAAAAAGTAGCTCATAACATTTTTGATAGAATAAAAATAAGCAAAACAGCAGATTTATGAAAATAAATAAACATTTTATTATCACTTAAATAAAACTCATCATTCTAATCACTTTTTACACTTGAACTCATTGAAAATAAACAGAACTACTTTTCCACAGTTAGGTGTAAACCGGCTAGAATAGGTCAACGTTGTGGTGGTTTTGAGTATAGCAATCTTATTCATCCTAACTCCAAAATTAGCCTTAAAATGT
The DNA here is from genome assembly GCA_949358305.1 of Strigamia acuminata. Classification (NCBI taxonomy): domain Eukaryota; kingdom Metazoa; phylum Arthropoda; class Chilopoda; order Geophilomorpha; family Linotaeniidae; genus Strigamia; species Strigamia acuminata. Next base: position 11,211,183 of record OX442320.1, read on the forward strand.
TTTATTGACATCCATCTTGTTTCTTTTTCATGGCCATTCACCATTTCTTTTCTGTTGCATAGAGCTGTGAGTACCACAAAAAGTCTGCTGTCACAGAATGGCACACGTTCTGCCAAAAGTTTTTTTTCCGGTACCTGCTACCTGAGATCTCTCGAGATCTTACAAACCATCAGATAAGTCTAAATCTTTCTTTTAAAACTCAAGAACCCCTGGGCTGTGGGGCAAAGCCATAGTTTCTTAGTTTGGAAGTAAAATGAATTTTAAGACCCAATAAATGGAGTAGTTTAGGCAAAAATTCTACTTTTTGTGCAAAATGAATCTTCGAAGAGCAAAAATGCTCTTTAAAAGAATCAGATGGAATAAATCCTCTTTCTCAAAAGTGGTTGGCTTTATGTTGCAGGCAAAACCCAAAGTTTGCAATCAATTGGCACAAGACCAAAACTCATTGATTGAAGAATCAGCAACTGACACCCCAAAATAATTCAGAAGTGCAAATTAAATCCTCTTTTCTGTTATTTATCCTGATAGCTGATGACTACAATTAGCAACTAATCTCAGAAACAAAATAGCAATTTTCTAAATTCAAACTTGATTGCAATTACAATTCTCCCTCTGGTGTGGAAAATTCTAATCTCATGTCAAATTATGCAGAAAATTTTTTTTTATTTATTCATTATTTTTTATGAGACACTTTAATGCCAAAAAAAAATTTTTTTTAACCTTCAGTTTCTGACAAGTAATTTCAGATTTTTTTCTTCTTAAGTAATAATAAAAATAATAATAAAAAGTTATCATCTGAAAGTTGATTGAGTGGAGTGATGAGTTTATTAAAGTTTCTAAAAGCTCATTAATTTTTTCTTTGAAACATGATAAAAGTAAAATTGAAATTAAAAAAAAAGCTGTGAACAAATTGAGACAGTTTGTCGATAGATGAAAGTTGTTATTATTAGATGATATCTAACTATCTTGTCACAAGATGGGTTTTTTATTAGTTTCTGTGATTTCAACAGCCAGGAGTGGCCAATCGAAGAGGATAAATTAATAAAATTGTACAAATTTTGGACATTTTGGATAAATTCGTAACAAATTTCAGAGAATTTTCATAAAATTTTGATAAATGTTTAACAAATTTCAAAGAATTCTAATGAATTTTTGATAAATTTTTAACAAAATTCAGAGAATTCTTATGAATTTTTGATAAATGTTTAACAAAATTCAGAGAATTCTTATGAATTTTTGATAAATGTTTAACAAAATTCAGAGAATTCTTATGAATTTTTGATAAATGTTTAACAAATTTCAGAGAATTTTTATGAATATTTGATAAATGTTTCCAAAATTCCGATAATTTTGATAAATTTGTAACAAATTTCAGAAATTTTTGATAAATTGGTAATAAATTTCAGAAATTTTTGATTCATTTGTAACAAATTTCAATTTTTTTTGTTAGATTTGTAACAAATGTCAGAAATTTTTGATAAATTTGTAACAAATTTCCGAAATTTCCGAAATTTTTAATACATTTGTAACAAATTTCAGAAATTTTTGATTCATTTGCAACAAATTTCAAATTTTTTTGATAGATTTGTAACAAATGTCAGAAATTTTAAATAAATTTGTAACAAATTTCAGAAAATTTTAATAAATTTGTAACAAATTTCAGAAATTTTTAATAAATTTGCAACAAATTTCAGAAATTTTTAATCAATTCTAACCAATCCCAACATATATTTGGTGAGTATCAACAACTTAATCCATCCCAGGACACAACCAATCCCTTTCCCCAAAAGATCAACTCTTGAATTTTCATTAAGAAAACTTTTTGCGCAATTTCGAATCCCAAAACAAGCAAAAATTAAATGCAAATGCAAGCAACTATTATATTTCCAACAATAATTGCTTTTCTCTGGCAAACAAAAACTACCTGCAGCTAACTTAACCAAACACAAATTTCCTAATCATTTTCATCAGACGAATGCCTATAGTCTTCGTTATAATGAAATTAAAGAGACCACCGGTACTCAAGTTTTAGTACAAATTTGAAAAATTCGAGTTTACACACGTGGGAGTAAAATTCCAGAAAAATGTAAATGTTTCTGGCGAGTAAACATTGTGTTAGTGTCAGCTGAATATGAATTGCAGTATTGATGTTTCTATGGTCAGTGAGTTTTGCATAAATAAGCAATTCAAATTTTCAGGCAAGTTATGAAACGTTAAAAAAATAGGGGTCACACTTAACTCATCAAAAGTGTAAATTAAGTGTTCTTTTTAGTACTTGTGCACGTGTCGTGTATAAAGCACAATTTTATGCATATAAAATGTGGAATTTTGTATGTAGAACGTGGTTTTTGCATGAAAAATGTGGAATTTTGTATCTAAAACTTAGATTTTGCATGTAAAACGTGATTTTTTGCATGTAAAACGTGGATTTTTGCATGTAAAACGTGGATTTTTGCATGTAAAACCTGGTTTTTGCATGTAAAACCTGGTTTTTGCATGTAAAACCTGGTTTTTGCATGTAAAACCTGGTTTTTGCATGTAAAACCTGGTTTTTGCATGTTAAACCTGGTTTTTGCATGTAAAACCTGGTTTTTGCACGTAAAGTGTGGAATTTTCTATGTAAAACGTGGATTTTTGCATGTAAAACGTAGAATTTTGCATGTAACACGTGGAATTTTGCATGTAACACGTGGAATTTTGCATGTAACACGTGGAATTTTGCACAGAAAATGTGTATTTTTACACATAAAATGTGTATTTTTACACATAAAATGCGTATTTTGCATGTAAAAACTGCATTTTACACAAAAATGCATATTTTGCATGTATAAACTGCATTTTACACAAAAAATGCATATTTCCAACTAACATAAATGCATCATTTACAGTACTGCTTTAAGATTTGTAGAAGTTAGAATATACAACAGAATCCTTTAAACAAAAGCAAGTCAACATAAAAGCTTTCAACGTTCCAATATTTAATAATGTCGCCTATATAGAAAACAGTTGTTGCTCTCCCGTTCCAAAAACCTCCCGCAGCAGCTCCAACAGCTCAATTCGAGGCAAACCATTCAGAGAGGAAATGGAATCATGCCAAGAAAGCCGATGCTTTATCGCCATCTAGTTGATAACGCTGAGGACATGCCATGCATATGTAATAGAGATAGATAATACTGATGCAATAATCAACGGAAAAAAATTCAGACAATTTCCATCGTATTTTACATTGCCCAATTAAAACTGCAAATCCAAATCGCAAAGATTAAAACCGTAAACCCAAAAGGACACGTCCTATCGAACCGCGCTTAAAAACGCTCATTTCTTTTACCGTGTTTATCGTAATTTTGTTGTATTTTCCTGTGCATTTTTTGATGAACACTTTTGAGAATATCCAAGATACTAATACACATATTCCTCAGGTTTCTTTTTATCAAATTTGATTGCATGTTGATTACATGTTTTGGATTTTCTCCGTCTATCCGGTATGCTGCAACTCGCTTCGTTCCCGTTTCTCGCATTATTGTAATTAGTTGTTTGTGGATGGTAATTGATAGTGGCTGTATATGCGGATGTAAGATTAAATCAATAGACTTGTCTGGCATGGTTAATGGTTTTTGGTGAAACTCATACCTTGTGACCAATTCTCGGCCACTGCAACACACTACCCGCATGGCCCAGTCCCCGATGACATCACATCCGGTCACTAATCCCACAACCAATGGGGAAAGGTACTCTCGTACCCATGGTGCAAGAGTGGACTATAAAAGGGCCAACATCCTGTTTAGAAAGAGTTACTTAGGAACAGCTTGATGTCCTCCACTCATCTTCACCGTGGAGATGCTTATGGATGTTGTGATTGCATTAATTAAAACAAATATTGTAATTAATATGATGTGTAATAATATTTCGTTTGATATTATGATGTAAGAATGCATGTGTACGCTTTTGTGTATGTATAACAATCTCCTAGGAAACGAAATCATGTAAAAGAAACAAACTCCATTCTGAATATCGAAGCTTCATAAGTGTAACAAAATTGTATTGCAAGTCATATGAAAACAACTGATTAACCAAATCAAAATAAACGTTACGAGTTTGTGGTTCCTTGATCAACTGGTTTTTATTGGAAAACATAACAAGGGCCTTGGCCGGTCTGCCAGTCCTAGTACCGTGAGCAATCCATGGGCCGAATGAACAGTCTGACCACGCTGCGCAACCGGTTAACCCTAACCACAAGTGCCGCGTATGGTCGCAGGGCTGCTGCAGCAATGCAGCGGTAGCAATAGGCGAGGCATAAGATTCTGACCCCTAAACACTGAATAAAGACCTTAAAACCATAAATACAGTATCTTGTGCACAATTCTATCAACGTGTCGTGCGTCCGGCACTGTTTGGGCGTTCCCATGTGTGTGACGGGTCGGTTGCTGGTGCGGCGTGCCTTCGTGGCACCCCCGCAACGGGTAACGGGATTCCCCATACCCCTAGACAACACTGATAAGGGCCAACCAAACCAATAGAGATTTTGCGGGATGCATTTTTCCCTTACAGTTAAAGATTATACGGTATAAAAATAGTGTAAGGGAAAAATGATAAATTAAGTTTTTGCGGGCTGCACATTTCCCTTATCACTACACTATTTCAGCCAACTACTGACAGTTAGTAATTTTGAACCTAAAAATTCAATTTGGGGACGTAAATGTGCAAATTCTGCATAAAATTCCATTATTATGCCTATAAAGTATGGTTTTGGGCCTAAAATTCAATTTTGGGCCTCACTTATTATTCAATCTACCTACCTATGACTGATGTGTTTGATCGGGACAACAAAATAATCGCCATTTGCAATGGGCGGAGCTAACAATATAGTGTTCTCAATTCTGATTGGCTGCGCTACATTTTAATTTAGTGTTGAAAACGATACACTAAAGATTTTTCCCTTACGATATGGCACTAAAATAGTGTTTCGTGGAGCAAAATAAGGGAAAAATGCATCCCGCAAACTCTCTATTATTAGGAAGTCTCCGTTATTTTACGTGAGTATGCGTCTCAAACCAATGTCTTCAGTCCCCTGATTGCACTGGCGAAGACCATACCAGTCACATCATAAATATTAGTTCATTTTAGTGTCACTATATCACAAACTCAAAAATTTATGAGCCAAAATTGCCATTTTTAATGTTTAATATTTATTATTATTTTTTTCTTTCAGTGTTTTGAAAAAAAAATGATTTAAAGAAATGGAAAAAGAAAATGAGTGAGAAATATGGTTTAGCTTGCGAAGTCAATTTTTCTTTTCTTTTTCAATTCCCTGAGCATTGTAAAAAAAATTTAAATTCAATTTTTCCTCCATAAATTTCCAATTCAAATCAAACTAGCACAACTTAAACGCCAGAAATAGATCGTTTGATTGTATGGTTTATGTATTCTGCTCACATAGAACACGCGCCGTTGTTTCCGCTTTAAGTCGTTGCAAATCAATACAGCCTAATCAGCAGATAAACATCTTGTTAAGAATACCACCGACAAATAATTAATGACTGATTCCAGCAATGAAAATATAAATATTACATCAACTTTTTTAATAACATTTTCCCTCAAGCTAAATTAAAGACGTAATAAATTTCAATACAGAAATAAAACCTTTTATTAATTATCTTTCTCTAAGAATAATATGTAAATTGCCATAAAACAATGTTATTAAAGCTCATCATAAAAGGAACAAAAGCGCTTCGGAGTGTACGGGGCATTTCGTTCAGTTTCCAGCCGAATAACTCATAAAACGACAAACAAAACATTCAGAATGGCTTTTAATGTATTTTCATGGGAGGTATTAAAGAGCAACTTTGCTATAATTAAAGTTAAAATTTCTAATTACACAACTCAGCGAAAGGGAGTTGTTCAGTTTAAAGGAAGCTATGCAGTGAAGTGTCGAAAGTTTAATGGGCAGCAGTTGAAAATGGAAGACCCTCTGTTATCAGGTTTTCACTATTCTGGATAACTGTGTAAACAAAGTAAATTACATCCAATTCTCTTTTTATACGGTAGATACGTTCCAGAAAAGACCGTTAAAAGCAAACAAACATGGGGAATTCTATAAATATTTCCTAGACAACAAACAAGGAAAATTCCCTAAACATTTCTAGCCAACAAACAAGGAAAATCCCCTAAATATTTCCTAGAAAACAAATAAGGAAAAAATCCTAAATATTTCTAGCCAACAAACAAGAAAAATTCCCTAAAAAATTTCCTATAAACAACAAACAAGGGGAATTTCCTTCATATTTCCTAGGGGAATTCCCTTCATATTTCCTAGGAGAATTCACTTCATATTTCCTAAGGGAATTCCCTAAGTATTTCATAGGAGAATTCCTTAAGTATTTCATAGGGGAATTCCCTAAATATTTCCTAGGGAAATTCCCTAAGTATTTCATAGGAAATTCCCTAAGTATTTCATAGGGGAATTCCCTAAATATTTCCTAAGGAAATTCCCTTCGTATTTCATAGGAAAATTTCCTAAGTATTTCATAAGGGAATTCCCTAAGTATTTCATAGGGAAATTCCCTAAGTATTTCACAGGGAATTCCCTAAATATTTCCTAAAAAAATTCCCTAAGTATTTCAAAAGAAAATTCCCTAAATATTTCCTAGAGAAATTCCCTTCGTATTTCATAGGGAAATTCCCTTCGTATGTCATAGGGAAATTTCCTAAGTATTTCATAGGGAAATTTCCTAAGTATTTCATAGGGAAATTTCCTAAGTATTTCATAGGGGAATTCCCTAAATATTTCCTAGGGGAATTCCCTAAATATTTCCTAGGGGAATTCCCTAAATGTTTCCTATGGGAATTCCTTAAATATTTCCTACAGACACCAAACTAGATAGGGGAATTCCCTAAATATTTCCTAGGGGAATTCCCTAAATATTTCCTAGGAGAATTCCCTAAATGTTTCCTATGGGAATTCCTTAAACATTTCCTATAGACACCAAACTAGATAGGGGAATTCCCTAAATATTTCCTAGGGGAATTCCCTAAATATTTCCTAAGAGAATTCCCTAAATATTTCCTAGGGGAATACCCTAAATATTTCCTATAGACACCAAACTAGATAGGGGAATTCGTTGTAAAAACAAAATTGGATGAAATCTGCTTCTACCGTAGCAATTTTTCAAGATGAAAATCAAAATTTTACTTTCCTGAAAATTGATCATGTAAACATTCCCCTTTTGCACAAAAGCCATGCTATAATTTAATAACCAGAAATTAAGCCCACATAAACCTAGAACATACAGTACTCTACAACCTTTCTATATAGGAATTTCACCACAAACTCTTAAATGAACCATCCTACCCACATAAAACTTTTAAACTCTTCGATTAAAATACAAGTTTCAGCTTTTATTACTCGCCTTTTCAACTTTTTATCATTCCACTCCATCATTTATAAGCACAAAGTGATCACCATTCCCTTTAATTCCATACACATCTCATTTCCTGCGAAAATTAATGCAAATTGTCATCTCAAAATGCCCCCTTTCACGCGCGGACGGCCAAAACTTGATTGCACATGTGTGTTTACACACATGAGATGCCAACATCATCACATATCATTTCTGTCCTCACTAATGTGCCAAAGCACCAATTCTTCCGCCGCCCTTAAAAAAAACGAAGGAAAATCATTTTCCAAGAGTAACCGGCGGCACAAGCCGTGCCGCCATTGGACAAGCCATAACTAACAACATTTATTGCCTATTAATATAATTAATACCAAATTGTTCGTAAAATATTAATTTTCTTCTGCATTATGCATTTATTTAATTCTTGCTGCTTTAAACCTCGGAGTTTCACACATGAAAATTTAATGCATCATCTGACGAAAAGTCAATTTGCATCTACCAAAGCTGCAGAACATACCAAACGCGCCACGGAACGCAAAGGCACTTAAATATTCACTCATTAAGGATAATCAATATTTTTTTAAATCCTCGCCGCTATCTAACAAACCGAACTCTATCTGCCCAGACAATCCGCTAATTCTCATTGGTCAGAGGGCAAATTACTGCTGCATTCCTCACGCATCAGATAAGAGTTCGATTTATTGAAACGGAGCGCTCCAGCTAACAATTAATTCACTTAGAGCAGAAATGTCCATTGCTAGGCCGCCGTATTGCTAAGCAATGTGCAGTGTTGGGCTCTGTTAGGAATAATCACTAAAATAGTGCCATTTTCCCGGTCTTATATTTTCCTGATAAAGGATTTGTTCTATCAGTAATGTCCGGTGAATAATAATTATTATTATAGCATATGATTTGTTCTTTGCGTATTATATCAGTCACATGACATTGTGATTAGTTGACTTTGTAACTTGATTTACTTCGATTAAACACTTAAACCAACAAGAATAGCTTCGCTAAAATTTCGCTTTATCGCTTTTCCCCGAAATTTATATTTCGCTAATTGTCGCTAATTGTTGCTATCGCTAACTAGCACCAGTTGGCTAAAAAACAATGGCTAATTTTAGCTATTTTATTGCTAAGATTTCGCTATTTAAAAAATTTATTGTGTGGATTTAATACAAAGTATCGGTAAGTAAGTTCGACCTACGACATTTGTGCATAAATAGTCAATGTACGATAAAATAAGTTAGTTAGGTTAGATGAACATTTAATTATGAGTCAGATTCTATTCTTTTAAAACACATACATTTATTCTTCTGCAAGACACTACACTAACCAATGACAAGATGACCAAATTTGATAAATGAAAAATCTGGACAAGACACAATTTCCTAAAAAAATTAGCCATGCAAACTGGAGAAAATCTCTCCGAACACTCCCTTCGAATGCCAGAATAAAGGCTCGTTTACATTGTTGCAAAATTTAGCATGCAAAATGGTCGCGCCCAAAAATTCACGTTGAAAAATTTGCTTCTCATGTTCTCAATGAAGCAAACAATTGAACAAGAGAGAATTCCGTCTCACTTGTCCAACGTGGTGCTGCCATTTTGAATCAATTGTGAAGTTGGTGACGACATACACTATCTCGTCTGTCATTGGCCAACGCGTGCAAACTTTCCAAGCGAAGCGAAAAAGTAGACTTCCAAGTCTACTCTGAATTTTCGCAAGCAAAGGGTTGCCACACAAACTTTCACGCGCGAAATTGTCGCGTTCGCATCAATTCGAACGCAATTTCGCAACAATGTAAACGAGCCTTTAGAACTGCCTTGATAATGCACCGAGAAAAGTTACCATCAACCAATGAAAAACAGATTTCTCGAATTTTCCTCACAATTGCCACTCATATATACGGCTTACTGAAAACCTTTGAAGACCCATTGAGCTAATTTATATTCCAGATAATTTTTGCATAGAGCCAGGCAGAAAAAAGTCAAGTTTTGCAAATCTCGTCTTTCAACACAAACGTGCCATTCAACTCGTAAAACTCAACAAGATTGCCTACATCAGCAATAAAAGTGCTTTCAAAGCTCTTTCAAGTGACCGCAGAGATAATTTTCCAAGAATTTCTCCTTTTTTCTAAAAACCTTCATCTATGATAAGATGAAAAACAAAGAGAAATATTTCTCCATGCAATCCAATTGACTGCAGATAAGACTCAAGATTCCACTTCTGTTAATTGAATGAAAGACCACAACTGGGTTAATGAGATGTAGACATCAAACTCATATTATTCCCCACTTGATTAACTCACAAGCCCACTAAATTTCATTCCTTACCCATCATCTTGCTTGATTAGCATCAACGCGCTGTCTTGTTCGGCAAAATTCCAAGTATTAATTAACGTCGACACTCCAAACTTTTCCTCTTATTAATTATTCCAACAAGGCATGAAACACAGCGTTTGCGGCAACCGCCGTTCCTCCACGAAAACTCCAAGTGATGCATGTCACGTGACCAAAATGACCAAAATGACCAAAATGCAAATGGCGTCGACCTTGAAAACTTTCGCTACCAAGTGTTGCACCTACACAGGCAACACGAGCTTAAAAGCATTACGTTATTACATTAGACAGGGCTAGCCGCCAGAGCAATTACTATGATTGCTATTTCCGGGCGGTCACGAGATGTGTTGTGTAACACAACTTCTGCATTTTTTCATTGCATTAATTACAGTGAAAATGCCGCCTTAATTATAAGGAGCGATACATTAGCTGTCAGACCCGTGCCTCGGCTATTGCGTGTTTTCGATCAATTAAAAGAATGTCGATCACTATGCGGCCGGTACTTTTCCCTTATAAAAACCCCCGTTATGCCTATAAGTGTAGTGAAAACCTTATAACTCTAACGGAGCTTACACTATAACTGAAAATAGCGTAGCCAATCCGGTAGTTCTCCACTATTTACGTCACTGACTAAAAATTTGGATTAGCAATGACCTCTTTTGCCGCCATTTTGAATTCTCCGCTTCATTCGGGCGCAGAGCACATGTTACGGTTTATCTACGACTCCTTTTCATAAGTTTAGAAAAAAATTTGAAAATAGCTAAGATCAAACTTTAGTGCTGCTAAACCAAGAATTGAAAGAAGTTAGCACCCAGATTTTATATAAATTTCTTCCTTTTAAACCATTTTATAACACTGTATAAAAATCTGGGTGCTAACTTCTTTCAATTCTTGGTTTAGCAGCCCTAAAGTTTGATCTTAGCTATTTTCAAATTTTTTTCTAAACTTATGAAAAGGAGTCGTAATTGTTTTTGCTTTGAATTCATTTAAATGCACAATAATAAAGTTGCAGCATCGTATTGAAACAGTTAAAAGCAAGAATCATCTCTTTTTATGCTAGCGAGACGACAAATCACATGCTAATTTTATAACCCTAACATAAAACTTCAACCGCAACCTAAACTTTAAATGCTTTATCTTACACTAGGTTGTAAAGACAAAAGACCTGCCGCAAACTTTTTAGCATTGCGACCCATTTTCAAGAATGGCGATCTTCCGCGCCCCACTTCATCATCGGTGCATTAAATTTTTCCCATCCTGCAAAATTTATCACTTTGGAGACTTAGCTACAAACAAAGCAAACATTCCTTCATCTCACTCCGGACATATTTCTACCGTGCCCCTTTTGCAATGTTTTCCATTAGCAATGCCATCACTGACTTGTCTTGTAAGCAGAAAATGTGATAAAGGACACTACTACTTTTCAATATAGGGATTTTGAAGCCGTCAATAAACACTTTTGCTTGTCTTCTTCTGGGAGGATCCGGCTTCAGCCGATTGATCCACATGACATCCTATCAACCTAATAGACAGACCTTTTCTTTCTCCGATCGGCATCTGTCAATTCTTCGCTTCGCTATGGCTGTAGTTGAGGAAGATCACCCGGTTTTGGATAGTCTTCGATAAGCTCAGCGGCAAAGCCCTTGCCCGACAAACAAAGGATATTTGTGTGCTTTAATTCCCAGCTGTATCACCAATTGATGGCTGTCGATTCAGCTGTTTGCTGTCGTGTTTACCTCCATTTTTTTGGTCAATACTCCCCACATGATGGAAAAAATTCCCTTGCAAGAAAATCCATTAAGGAAGGAAAATCACATACCATCCTTGCAACTATTCAAGCATTAAATCAAACAGTTGATTCAATTAGATTGCCAGTGTATGCACCCTTAACCCAGGATCAATCGAGCAAAAAATCCTAATAAATATTACTCGTTTCCTTTCGGATTTGTTTATGGAATCCAATCATTTCCCATTTGCTACTAAACCAACAAAGAAAAGATCCAAACATAATTAAAGTTGTTTGGAAATTGGAAATAAAATACGCTAGACAAAATCCACTCTGTTCCGCTTCGAATAAGGGACAAAATATGCAAATCCTAGCCAATGGGGCTAGTCTTAAAAAAGGGATTACAACCGGATTTACCGTTCAATAAACCCCTTATATTGGAAACATTATTAAATGTTGTTTGAAAACTTTTTGTTTGGCAGTTCAGTCGAAACTCTTTATAACGAATCGCAAGGGACCGGAAAATCGATTCGTTATAACGAGAGTTCGTTAAAACAAATTAGGTAAAAAAAAATTAAATTTTATCATAAACAATACGGAGTATTATTTATTCATAGACATGCAAGTTTCATGTCAATTTTATCCCAATTCTTTAAAATTGTTAAAAATTGTAGAACGGGGCAAATTAAACTCATCTGTTACAATTGGTGGCTTCTTGCCATTGTCAATGGCATTAAAAATGTTCAACTTGTTCTCAATAAAAATTGCCTTTTGTTTGGCAGCCATTTTCCTGTGCTTATGAGCATCGGATGTTGTGAGTCATGTGATCAGTTTTGAAAATTCGTTATAACGAGAGCTTATGGGTATTACAGTGTACCTGAAAACATGTTTGTTATAACAAATAATTCATTTTATCGAAATTCGTTATAACAAAAATGTTTAACATGGGTGTTCTATGGCTGGCCAACCAAGTCATTTTCAACAATTCGTTATAGGGATAATTCGTTATATCGCGATTCGTTATAAAGAGTTTCGACTGTACTGTTAAGTTTTCGTTGTTTGTCCACTAATAGAACCACACAACTAAACTTTCTCGTGTTTTCTTTAGCCGAAAGAGCTTCAGGTGCCATGAGAGCCCTGAAATTTATAAAGAACTTCTAAATCTACAATAACAAGTTTACCAAATACCAAGTTTACCCCAGAGCCCAGGGCCCAGTGGCCTGAAAAATTCACCAATTTGTGCTTCCAAAAATCAACTAAAAAAAAAAAAACTAGTGTCAAAACAGTGAACTATTAATCTTTTGAAACCCAACATCGCGCCCTCTGTGTGCAATTACGCATAAACATGAATCAATCTTAATTTATATCTTAATGCAATTAATTCATAAACTTGACATCAAAATGTCGAGTTAACACTTAATAAATGTCGAATTGCATTTCCCTCAACTGCAAAACAATCGAGTTACATCACGAACACGTCATCGTTCACATATGTTAGGCCTAAAATTGCTGTAAGTAAATTAAACGATTATTTACAATTATGTACTCTTCCTTTCTAATTTATCCTATCGCTTTGCCGGTAATTACCCGTATTTCGTGTCTAATCTGATAATCTCATCGCGTATCAGTCGTAAAGTATAATTTCCGGCTGCCATTAATCCTAGCCGGCAACCGGAAACGGCGTCGCGCCACCTCCCAACAAAAGATGGCAATTCGTAAACGAGATTGCACTTAAACTTGATTAATAATACGGAATATTAAATAAAACGAGTGGCCGTAAAGTGATTTTTATTAATTAGAAAAACTCTCACGATTATTTGAAAATCCTTTTAGCGACACTTGATTCTTATTTATTCGCTTAACTCAGTAACCCACCGCATGGAGTCGCTAAAAATCTCGAGTGAGAGCGAATAAGAGTAAAGTCACATAGTGTCCTTCATTTCCGCAATATGTGCTAGGTGTGCAGTCCATCAACTCTAAAGCCGCTTCCAAGTTCCATTAGCGGATGACACGGGCACTAGAAGATTCAAAGCGGCTTAATCGAAGCTGTAATTCATTCTAACTGATGCACAGAAAACAAATCGATTTAACTGGCACGAAAGCAAACTTTCTTCGTGCTCTTCGAAGCCTTAGAGGCATAAGGGTAAAATGTGCCGTTCTGGTATAAGGCATTACGGATTTAGGGACAATTTTCAGGTCAGTTAGTTGAAGCGCTGTTAGGTTTTTTGTAGTTCTTTACTAAATTTATAGAGGGCGCAATATGTTAATGCAATAATAATGAACTTTGAACCATCTGGTGGTGGTTTTAAACACTACCTGTAAAAGCAAAAAGGCTGTTAACTGAAGCGCTCTTTACTAAAGCAGCAAAGCCTGTTTAAAAGTTTTGCTGGAGTTTTAAGGGGCACCAATTTTGCAAGATGAATAACTAATTAAATAAATGATGAATCAATAGAAATTTCACCTGAGATTTACTTTACTATCAGATAAACAAAATCACAAATTTTCAGCGAAAAAAAATGGATAGGAAAAAAATTTTCCTATTCAAGGAAGAGCTTGTCCCTAAATCCATATAGCCGTATGCCTCCAAGGGTTAAACCAGTCAAAATGCACGTTTTAGACGGCCGTTTAAACAAGGCTTCGCGAGCTTTTTAACATTACGGAACACTTCTTCGAAAGGCAATCTATCGCTACCCACTTGACCGTACAAGCAAATCAGAGGCAACAAGTTCAATACTTAGCTATATACTAAGGCCAGAAGGGGTTAATTGTTGGTCTCACACTCGGGCAATTTGATTGGTTCTTGTCGATCACCTGACTAGCACACAACGGAGTGGGTAAAATTTAAAAGTTTGCTTTTACTTGAAAAAGCGGCTAAAAACTCGTCCGCTTGAGCAAACACAGGCTTGCGTTTTTATTCAAAGCTTTGTTTTGAAGCGAGCTTGTACTCACCCGCTCCGATCAAACTGAGTTAGATTTACCAGCTTCAATCTTCCTGGTGTTTTGGTCAGGTGACTTTGACAGCCAATCAGAATCGTCAGGAAATTCTTGGAGGAGATTTTGGCGGAAATTTCTGGCTAGTTACTTAGCCAGTTAATCTGGTAAGCCAAAAGTGGGTGAAATGAGCTTGTAACTGACTCCCTCTTTAAACTTGCACTAGCAAGCTTTGGAATTTTACCCGCTCCCTTGTGTTTCCACCTTTAGGACCGGTTAGGTTCTATCTCTTTATTCTAAGGGAAGGGAGTAAACTTGGCTAGCAAACATTCTGTAATCCTTGCAAATTGTGTTGTTTCAACATATTTGCCAAACATGCAACAATATATAATTCAAATGATGTTTATCCTTTTGTGAAAGCAGTAAAAGATCTGCTACAGTGCACATTAAGATTTTTATTCAGCCTCTCCTTTCTTCCTCTCCTCTTATGTAGTTTGGCTTTTTTTATTTCCCATTTCACTTGGAGTAATATGGGCTCAACATGGCCAATTCACGGATTCAGCCGGCACCACATGTGACAGTTATTGCGGTCAAGAAGCCCTCAGTGTTATTATGTTCTGTGAATTGCAAGCAATAAAACTCAACAGCAAAACTACTCATTCTGAATGCATCACAGGAGAGTATTGCACTAGCGCTGCATTTTTCTCATAGTACATTGAAAAAAATAAAAGAGCATCTCAGCACTTCTCATTCCTCGGATTCCCCAGGTAGGTTAAAGCCAGGTAGAAGAAATCTCATAAAACCATTCAAGCCTGAAACTAATTAGACAGGAATTGTTGACACGTCAACGTAATTCCTTATCCGTAAATCCTCCAATTAGGGCCCGGATGCTTCTTCATTTTGTCGTTGCTTGCCCGAGTCATAATTGGAGACCGGGTAGAAATTAGAGACAGACGAACAAGCTCTGCGAGAAAGAGACTTAGCAGGAGCCTCCAAATTTCAGGAAACAAATTTTAACAAATCAACAATATGAAAAACATATGGAAAATTGTCTGGTAATCTGGCCAACTGTCACTAGGGGAAAAAGATGGAAGCTGCATGATGTCTTATACATTGTATTGTTGTCAATACAATGTACTTTTTCAATGCACATTGTATTGTTGTCAATACAATGTACTTTTTCAATGCACTTAAACCTGCATAATTCCTTGTGGTGTCAATACACCACACATACAAAAAGACGTAATTTCCACACCCACTTTCCATATTATTTCCATTGTATATTCACACCTAATTCCCATATTCAACTGCTCCTTCAGAGATCTGTCCGGCTTTGCATTTGCACCAACAACTGGTAAAACCACTGAACGTGGGTGTCAAGATGTAATCGTCACAGAAACAGCGTCTTAAATCAAACAAGGATGCGGCACACATCCGATTATTGACTCGAGTCAACGCTACTTAACTTCTGTGTTCGATTGGCGACAAACGATCAGCTCGCCACCGAAAAAGACGCGACAATTTAAAGTTGTGTTTTTCATGCAATTAGTTGTGAGTGAACAGTTAATCGAAAGCCTTAGTATCTTTGATCCTACCTCTTGTCCCAGTATTAACAAAACAAGAGCTCTCTAATGACTACTTAACATTTTATCTACTGACTCTCCCTTAATGCATTGTTTTGATTTGTTCTTTGAGGCTGCCCCTGAATCCCGTCTCAAAGGGATTTAGACTTCGATTTATTTTTGTTTGTTGTTCTTTTTCTTAAAGACTAACCGATGCTAACTGCATTTGAAGAGCCCTCCATTTATTCTGGATTATCTTCTTTAATGCACCTCTCTCCCACATTGTTACAAACAGTTACACCACACAGAATTCTTTACTGTAGCTGCTGGACATGCGACATGGGACATCATGAATAGTGAATTATGAATTATAAGAAAGGTGCATTTAAAAAAAATTAAACAATTGTGGATTACACACTCCTGCAGTCTCCTTGTTAGCCATCGAAGAACGTAAATTAAACATACTCTAATACTATCTGATCTTTTCTTGGTTACAATTTTGACGTCGGTAAGCACTTTACTTATTACTAATGCTGGCCTTCCAAGCAGCAAATGAATCAATAATGTTGCCAAAGGCCTTAGAGGGAGTAGCTCTGACTCTGCAAGCGAGAATTGCTTAACTATTGAGCACGGCTTTGGTCAACCTCTTTATTGCCGCGAAACTTGACTACAGCAGCTACTCGAAGATGCCAAAATAAAATGCTCTTTTAGGCAGGTGGTTGCCAATACGAAGTAGAGTCAAACCTCGTTACAACGAACTCCGATATAACATTTTTTGTTCTAATGAATACTTTAAAAATGACTTGGCTGGTCGGTTGGCCGTAGAACACCATGTTAAAAAATTTTGACGTAACGAACTTTGGGTTGTATTTATTGGCACACTATTTATTCTTTATTTTTCACTAAAAGTGATTTTATTCCACACTACTTTCTTCCGCACTATTTTTACTTTTTTCCGCACTGCAGATTACGTTTTTCCACACTGCAGATTACTTAATGCCACACTAAAGTTTTAAGTTATACCAACAATGCCTTTTTGACTTTAGAAGGCCTACCACGTTTCTTTTTTTAAATGTTTTTGGCTTCTGGTGGTACTGCAAATAGTTTTTCACCGATTTGTCGAGTCGCTTGCAATTCGTTATAACAAGGCCCGACTGTATAAAAAACCCATTGGGAAGTTCCCCACTGCCCATACATGAAGACTGACATTCAAATTGGTGTCCAAGTTAAAATTTACTCATTGTTTGCATTTGAAAAAGCCAAAGCTGGTTTATATTTGAAAACTAAGGACTAAGATAAACAAGATTCATTTTTCTATTATGGTGTTTGACTGTAAAAACATGTTTTTACACTTTCTGCTAATTGGCTGTGTTTGCTAGTTATTGTGTTGGCAAAATCAAAAACAACTTGGCATCTGCAAATATGAATCAAAACAATTTTGCCTATAATTAAATTCACTCCTGGGCTTACATCTGGTTGATTCACATCACATGTCAACAATCAAGGCAATGTGGTGTCTGTATCTGTGCTGGATTAATTTACTAACTAAATCTACTTAAACCAGATTTTTGATACATGCATCTGTCACCAGATGTGACTCAGATTTCACAACACTCAACACATTGTGGCCATTTCAAACATCTGTCAAAGCTAATCTATTTATTCTCTTCTGAGCTGAAGTATATAAAACAAACAAACAAACAAACAAACAAACAAATAAATAAATGAATAAATAAATAAATAATTAAATAAATAAATAAATAGCTTTATCGATACTTTTGATTTTTCACTCGTTAAATTTTTATAAACGAAAGCAATTAGATTTACTAATCGTCATCCGTCTTCGGTTCGTTTACTCTAAATTGGGCAGTTTTCTACCAAATGCCAAACGTTCTCTTTCTAGCTGCCTGAAACGTCAATTGGAAGTGGATTTCAGACTTGAATCACACTCTATGACCACAGAAAAAAAATAAAAATATAATAAAATAAAAAAATCAAAGAAAAATCTGGCCCAAATCCAACTTGGAATTATAAAGCTCCACTTTCCCACTCTAATTCTAGACAATTAAGCTATGTATCCACTTAACAATGAGTTATAAATTTTCCTTTGTTATCAAGAAAAATTGATGTTATTTCCTGGTAAGTCAGTGGATAAGTATGGGCTGATTATACTTTTCTTGTTGAAAATGAACCTTTTTTGTTTGCCACAAGTTCAAAGCAATCTACAAGCAACAGTGTAGTGCTAGAACTTGCCAACATGTTGATGTAAACACTTAAGCAGCTTGTACAAGGAAAAGTTGCAAGTGGAAAACAAGGAAACATCAGCAGCACATGCATTTTGGGCCTGATGACTGAGACTCCGTGCTAATTACCAAAGCACTTGAGATCAACACCAGGCTGTGTCAGAGTGCTCTCTCCTCTTTGTAAAGAGTGTCAAAGAGATGCACTTACAGGGTGTTCAATAAGATCCCTTTTTTGGAATTTCATAAATATATCAAAAAATTGATAAACCAGTTCAACAGAAAGTCGATAATGGCAAAGTGAGTGGCAAAAGGAAACCATGTGGTCAAGAAAAAAAACCACACGGCCCTGGACGTGCACTCACGATAAAGCTAAGTTCACACTTGTGTTCACACTAGACGCAACGCAACACAAGGAAAAATTAGTCAAACGCAACGCAGACTCTGTTCACACTGTAGGGCACGTGTGAACAGAGCTGAAACAATTGATGTTGCGTCTGACCAATCGGATGGTTTCAATGAAACCTGGAATTGGATCTAGTTCTAGTTCTATACTCTGGCTCACCGTTAGAAGGGGACCAGTTCCTATTGGCCGAGCCTATTCACTGTTGTAGGGCTACATAAAAGTAGGCCAAAATACAAACGCTCGAGTTACGGGAAGCCATTTTGTGTCCAGACAGAACAATCAATCATAAATTTCAAAACCAGCTTGACATAGCAACCAATAAACTGAGCGAACTTAACAATCATGAATTTTGAAAAAGTAACAGCTTAAAACATTGCTTCCAGACTTTTAAAAACATTTTATTATTAAATATTAGTCATTTTACATCATTTCAAACATCTAAAATAATCAAACTAAATAAAACCACAACAAAACTACTTTTCCTAATAAAAGTATACAGGTAACAGTTATGAGTAAACAGGCTCGGCCAATAGGAACTGGTCCCCTTTCAACGGTGAGCCAGAGTATAGTTCCGTTTATTCCACAGCCATGGTCGGGATAGTGGAGGACAGCTGAGTATGACCGTCCACGACACTGAGTTTTAAAACCCTCTTGGACCTGGCTGCACAACATCCTCTTTGTCCCAATGGTCCTAAAACCACTTCTGGGACCACAGTTCTGCCAAAGGGCCATCATATTACTGGGGCAGTGACTGCTGTCCAACAGACGGCAACGGCAACACATTTTCAGGGTCATTAATTTTCCAAGTTGGAAACCACAATCAGCAAGGAAAAGAATACAAGGCCTGGTGACATTATTTATAGTTTGTAGGCCTAAAACTAGGCTTAATTTCTGCCAGTTCAATATCACACAAATGTTGTCGATAAAAAAAACTCCGGCAGCTACATACAGTTCTCTTTAGTGAATGTTTTATGAGTTTTCCACTGAAGCAGTCGAGCAAGGGGCAGCTGAACAACAACACTTTGCAATTTGCAATGTTTAGTTTTCCTCCCAGAACCGGGAAAAATGCTCACTCATAATTAGACGATGTAAATTGGATTTTCCCTTCCACCGTTGCTTATTTCAGGATAATTAGGACAAAGTCATCATTAATGTTGTTTTCAAACGATTTTATTCAACAAGAGTTTCCGCTTTAATACTAAAACCAAGACAACAATTAATACAGAATTTTCCATCTCAAATTTGTGTGTGAACAATGCGCCACAATCACCAGACAAGATTGTTTAGTTTAATGCCAGAAGAAAAATCCTGTTTTTATTGTTCCAGCTGAAACCAACAGTTTGAAAGGCATTGTTGCATGTGGCAGTAAATTCATCAAGTCCTTTCTAATAAAAGTGCTTATTTTTTGCACACCGCCGATTAAATTCTAAGTAAAACTGAAGGTAATTTCCAATTAAAAAGAGCTAAACAAAGTCATTAGTCGTAGTCGTAAGCTGGCTGAAGATAATGTGATTTGCCCAGGTTTGGCTGCAAACACTTGTCAGTGTTTTAAGCTGCAATCGAATGGTGATTTCGCAAAAGCGAGCCAAATAAGAGGATGATTGCAAAACAAGATGAGCACAAAACACGGCTTAATAGAATCTTCATTTCGTCAAAAGCATTTCTTTGTGCGTTTGAGAGTTCCTCTCATTCGTGTGATTCAATTCCATTTCATTTTCAGCCTTGCGCATTTTCCATGGTTCCACATCAAACAAATTCCCTTTTTTCCACATGTTTTCTTCATTTCACGCTTTGCCGAGCAACTCGTGATAATCCATTTCCAATTTTATTCACAGCCCAATTTGAATTATAATTTAAATTATTTCCACTCTTCGCCACCAGGGTGTATTGCAATATATCCCACTTCAACGAAACTGAGAGCGCAACTGTACCCGGACTGAATTCACCATACAACATTGGTTCAAAAAGAAATCAAGACGCAAATTTCTTCGCTTTGCGTCATTGTGGACAACAATTCGCAACATTGTAAACAGCCTCGTTTACATTGTTGCAAAATCTAGCCCGCAAAATGGTTGAGCCCAAAAATTCACATGAAAAAATTTGCTTCTCATGTTCTCAAGAGAAGTGATGAAGTAAAGTCTCGTTTCAGACGAGATTGTGCGAGAATCAATTGTGAAGTTGGTGACGACATACGCTATCTCGTCTGTCATTGGCCAACGCGTGCAAACTTTCCAAGCAAAGCGAAAAAGTAGACTTCAAGTCTACTCTGAAGGGTTGCTACACAAACTTTCAAGCGCAAAATTTTCGCGTATGCATCAATTCGAACGCAATTTTGCAACAATGTAAACGAGCCTTTAGACTCAAAATCTTTTCACGCAACCGCGTGATATACATGCTCATTTTTGGGTCAAAACTCCAAACCGGTACAACGTTGTCCTAACTCCTATTGGTTGAGCCGTATCACTTGTGTAGTAGCACAAAAAAGTAGCCCGGAACACCAGGATTGTTATCTAACTAGTCAAAACAACCAATAAAAAACTAAACCTTTGTTTACCTGCCAAAAGAAACCAATAAACTAACATTGTTTGATTGATTAAAAGGGAAAAAAGCTTATTTTAGCAAATAAAATAAATATTTTATTACCAAATAAATAAAATCCATCATTCTAATCACTTTTTACACTGAAATTCATTGAAAATATACAGAACTACTTTTCCGCGTAGTAGAACACCGTCCACAGTTAGGCATAATCCTCAACCAATCAGTTTGGAGTATAGTTTGTTTTTGAGTTTTGATACGAGTTCTGTGTTTGTGCGCTATACTAGTTCTTCATGTTGACAGTCCAATCTCAGAGGAGGTTTAAAGCATTTATGGTTATTTTCATTTAATGTGTTTAAAGATGAAGTGAACAGATATGTTTATCTAATTTAATTTAGTTGATTAAATATGTTAATTATAATTTTTTTTGTTTCTATAATTTAAACTTGTTAAAATTGTGCAACTTGAATGCAAAGCAACAGCATCCTTCTTATTTGAATAAATTTCAGAAACCCATCATAAATTTCAAGGAACTATAAAATATTGATAAATGACTTGAATGGAATCCTATTTACATAATAAAAACATACACAGACAGATAGAAATAAATAAATAAATAAATAAATAAAAATGGCAGAATTTTGACTGAGTTTTAAGCTGCAAGGATCCATAAAGAGCAAAAAATTTAACAATCAATTTTTGAGATTGTTGAAAGATTTATTGTTTGTTTCTCTCCAGAAGAAGACAACAAAGTGTGTGTTGAAAAGGTCATTCTTCAGTATCAAGTCTTTTGTTGTGAGAATGAAAAAACAGCTTGTTAAGGCAATTTCACTGTCATTTGGGCTTTCAGCCAAAACACAAGGAGACATTTTATTAGTGGAATCACAAGAGACTCAAATGTAATGTAAATGAGAAACATTTTGTCTCAGAAGACTTTTGGAGACCTGGATTGTGGCAAGGTAAAAAATTTGAAGTTTTATATTTTCCAAAATAATTGGTCAACAATTTCTCAAATTTTCTTGAATTATCTCAATTAGATATCTCAAATTGTCTTAAATTGTCTCAATTAGGTATCTCAAATTTTCTTGAATTATCTCAATCAGGTATCTCAAATTTTCTTAAATTATCTCAATCAGATGTCTCAAATTATCTCAATCAGATGTCTCAAATTATCTCAATCAGATGTCTCAAATTATCTCAATCAGATGTCTCAAATTATCTCAATGAGATGTCTCAGATTATCTCAATGAGATGTCTCAAATTATCTCAATCAGATGTCTCAAATTATCTCAATCAGATGTCTCAAATTATCTCAATCAAATGTCTCAAATTATCTCAATCAGATGTCTCGAATTATCTCAATCAGATGTCTCAAATTATCTCAATCAGAGGTCTCAAATTATCTCAATCAGGTGTCACAAAATATATGAATTTTTCAAAATTTGTCCAATTTTCTTAATTTCTCAAAATTTCTCAGCCTATCTCAATTTCTTAATTTTTTTTTTAAATATCATAAATAATTTCTCAAAATTTCATTAAAAATTCTTTCACAAATCTTAAATAATTTCATGTCTCAAATTATCTCAATTTCTCAATTTTTTTAAAAACATGTCTTAAAATTTTCTCAGAATTTTTTAAAATTTTCTCAAATTTTCTCAGAATTTTCCTCCAATATTCCTCAGAATTTTCTCAAAACTTCGTCAAAAATTTCTCAGAATTTTCTCTAAATTTTCTCAGAATTTCCTCAAAATTTTCTCAAAATTTTCTCAGAATTTTCTCAGAATTTTCTCAGAATTTTCTCAAAATTCCTCAAATTCTCTCTAATTTTTCTCAAAATTGCCAAAAAATTCCTCTAAACATTTAAAAAATATTTCCATTCATTCTTCCACATTTCCTTTATAATTCAAAACAAATTTCTATTTTAATTTCTTCCACCATTCCCACATTTCTTTAATAAAACAAACAACAATTCCAATTCCTTACATTAAAATCTCCCTTTTCCCCAATACTCCCTCTGGACCACCCATTTACAGCATAGAAATTCAACTCAAACAATGCATAATCTACTTAAACCATACAAATGTGCCTCTTATCATACAAATGTCCCTAGAATTCAACCGCTGCAGCTTAACCCCCCCCCCCCCCCCGCCCCCATTTACAATTATTAAAAATATAAAATTCATTGAAAAATCTTTTAACGTTCAAAACACCGGTCGAAGGATTTGCCAATAGTAACTTCATATTATCTCTTGGCTTATTTCCCCACAGCTTTGTTGTTTTTGATCTCATCTGATTACAAACTAAACCTTCAGATGCAATTGTTACTATTATTAAAATTCCTCTATTTCCATTGTGTAAGTTCAGACAGGTATTAATGGAACAAAGCGTTGAAAATCGGCAATAATGTGTGTCTTAAAAGATCTTTCCTTCAAGAATTAAATCAACATTGAGTAAACTGCATTCCAATTCAAATTTGTTGACACTACTGCTTGCAACCAAATGTTTGCTACAGCAACTTTCCCACTAATTAAATGCCACCGAACCCAAACCATTACACCTTCAATGTCAATACACAGCACAAAATCATTAACAAAAAGATTCATGGAATTGTCGATGAATAATTATGTTGGAATTTGGGCCTGAAATTTGAGTTTTCTTAATTTTCTGAAGATTATTACTAAAATCTGGGTAAATTTATAGAAATTTAGGCCAATTTCCTACACTTTGGACATCTAAAAATTCTTTTTATGCTTGTTTAGGCTCCAATTCTTATTGAAAAATAATTCGCACTCATGGGGTTTATCGGCACGCCGGGTTAAACTCGCACTATATCGGCATGCGGCTTAAATCGGGATAATACGATAGTAAATCTTAAAATTTTATAAATCTCTGAAATCCATGAAAACCCCGAAATCCTCCGAAATCCTAGAAATGCTGGAAATGTAAAAGATTTACAAAAATATGCTAAAATTGAACTAAAAGTAAACAAAATTCACTAAAATATACAAAATGGAACCAAAAGTGACCAAAACTCACTAAAGATGCAAAATTGGACCAAAAGTGACCAAAACTCACAAAAATATGTAAAATTGGACCTAAAAGAGACCTAAATTCGCTAAAATTCACTAAATGAAATTATGAAGTGAGCAAAATCTACAAATTTGCTGGAAATTCATAAAATCTTGCAAATTGTCTCGTAATAAGTTGTAGCAAAATCGACAAAATCTTTAATGAAATCTGCCCAAAATTTAACAAAATTTTCAAAATATTCTAAGCGACTATTTCCAATCGTCTACTTCTTTCATAAAAGCTGCCATTCTTATTAAACTGCTACTATTATTTCAAATGAAATGTTCTCGTCCACAACTACAATACAAGGGCAGTTACTTAAACCACACACCTAAATACTACTGGACTGCGCACTGCAAATGGCGCCCATAACATTGACAGAAAGTGAAAAAGAATCTAGCGTTACCACTACCTATAACCATACGCTTCTTACCCACAATCCCTCAGTTCGCAGTCTAGTGTACCTAGGTCTGTGCTTAAACCTTAGACAGATGAGAAAGGGACATGACACCAGCACTAGTTCTAATGCTATTGAGCTGTACACAGAACCGTCCGTTAGTTTTGCGTCTAAGCTTAAACCCTTCCCACAGCCATGGCTAGTTACATAATCGGCCATTTTCACCACGAAATTTGTGGTACTCATGAAATTGTCACCAGAAAGTTTCCGTACTCTTAAACACATGGCAAAACAGTGTACGACGCTCCCATTAATGGCATTTTATGTTATAAACATTAAATTATCTTATTAATAATTGAAAAAATATATTTTTGTTACAACTTCTGTAATTTTTTTGATCTACCCATGGCTGCAGAAAGGTTAAAACTCCGCTTCACAAATCTCCAGAGCGTGGACGCCATTAATCGAGTAAAAAAAGAAATAAAACACTTTTGATTCTCCAGCGAGCCGAGCGAAAAGTGATATCACTTACCTGCAGAAAAACAAGCATTATTCTTCGGCAAAGCTTTTTCCCTTCGTCTTAACTCTTAACCTTTAGCCGCTAAATGAAATATTAATCCACACCGACTGAATGAGCAATTTCAATATTTCTTTTCATTAAAGACCCCTCAGCCCTATAGTCAAGTAGAAATCCATATTTACTTGATTCTTGTGGAAAAACAAGAGGAGAAGAGCAACTTGAGGCTTAAGAAGTGTTTTTCCTTATATTTCTTTTTGTGGCTTCTATAAAGATGAGGCCATTTGATCTAATCAAGTAAATGACAATTTCCTTCAGTGACTAACACTTGGCATCCAGCAGATAAGTGTGGCACATTAAATTACAAATTATTGTTATTTCTGATCATTTCAACTGCTTAATGTACATTAGAACACACTTGACATGTTTTTTTTTCAGGTTTAAAGCTGAAAATGTTATTTTCAGGGGGTATTACGCAGTTGGTGATAAAATGGTTGATTGTTCAAGTGGTGCTTGTGGATTCGGACATTTTTTGAATTGTTTATTGTTATGAGTTTGGGGAATTTGAGTAGGTAGCATTAAAGTTGGAAAAGTTTACTTGGAGAGAGATGGGTGTCAATAGATGACTCAAAAAGTTGTAAGATTAATTCGTTGAAAGCGAAATAAGAAAAATTGGTTGAGAAAATTGGAATTGAACTTTAAGTGACTAATATATTCATAAAAATAAGATACAAATGAATAAAACAACTAAACTTTGCAAAAATGTGCTGAAAATTGAACTAAAAATGACAAAAAATAACAAAAAGTTACAAAATTAAGCTAAAATTACACCTTAAGTGAGCAAAATTTAAAAAATATGCAAAATTGAACAAAAAGAGAAAAAAATTGACAAAAAAATGTGGTAAAATTAAACGAAAAGTGAGCAAAATTGAACGAAAAGTGAGCAAAATTAAACCAAAAGTGAGCAAAATCAACAAAAATGAACTAAAATTGAATCAAAAATAGTTTATATTTCCCAAAAAAAAATAAAATTGAACTAACCAGATCAAAACTAACCTAAAATATGCAAAAGCTGGACCAAAACTAACCAAAACTAGCCAAAATTGAGCCAAAAAAGACCAAACATTGATAAAAACCTGCAAAAGTTAACCCAAAAGCTAGTAAAAAAAACCAAAAGTGACCAAAACCAGCAAAATCGACAAAAAATGACCAACAACTAACCAAAACCAAGCTAAAACACCCCAAAACCATCTAAAACCATCCCAAAACAATGATCACTGAGCAATAACAAGCAAAAGAGAGTGGCAAACATAAACATACCTGACGGCTCGGGCGACACACTCAACATGTGCCTATCATCCACAGTCCCCTGCCACGAATGCCTCCCGTTCGTATACATGCTATCCAAGTAATACGTAACCGCCAAGCGATCCGTAAACGGCGTGGAATCCTCCAACGAATCCGGCGCCGAATAGGTCTGTTTCCTCAACAAATACCTCTTGCGCCTGTCAACAGCGCTCTTGGGCACTACCTTGGGCCCATCCGGACTCGTGGTGGTCGTAAACGAGCAGCGCGTCTCGTCCATCGACATCTGCTGGTGCATCATCTTCAGCTTGGCGCGCCGGTCGAGCGAGCCGTAGATGCCGCTCAGGCACCCGCTCGGCCCGGCCACGCTCTCGCTCCGCAGCAGGTGCGCCTTGCGCTTCGCCTTGTACTCGCTGATGGTCGGCATCGCCGCTTGCTCGTCGGCGCCCTCGACCACCGTGTCCGTCGTCATCGTGCTGTCGCAACTGTCCGTCCGGACGCTGTCCTGGCCTTTCATCAGCTCCTTGCTCCATCCAGTTCTCGGACCCGGATCCAGCCCGGGATGTTTGAAATGGGTTCGCGACGATGCGCGGTGGCGGTGGCGGTGGCGGACCAAGTGTGCCGCCGGTGATTGTGCTACGCGCCAACGTCGCACTCGCGCATGCGTGCTGCGGGGGCGCTGGTGGATCCATTCTCGCGGGGGGAAATGGCGATGAAAATTGGACTTTTTTTCGTTTTTTGTTGTTTGGTGAAAGCGATAATTCTGGTTTGGGTTCCCTGTGGTGCGATTGGGGAGTCTTTCATTCCGGGTGGGAATTAGATGAAAAATCCCCCAAGTGTGCGTAGAAAATCAGAGTTTGTGTAACTACAAATTTACTTATACAAAATGGAAGATTTCTCAATTTCAGGTAGATTTTGTCAGATTTTGTCAGATTTCGGACAGATTTTGTAAGATTTAAGGCACATTTTGTAAGATTTAAGTCAGATTTTGTAAGATTTCAGACAGATTTTGTAAGATTTAAAGCACATTTTGTAAGATTCAAGTCAGATTTTGTAAGATTTCGGACAGATTTTGGAAGATTTCAGGCAGATTTTGAAAGATTTAAAAAAAATTTCTTGTCTTTGCTTGGAAAATAATTTGTAAAATTTCTAGATTTTCTGGAATTTCGGAAAATTTCGGGAATTTTATGGATTTCAGAGATTTGTAAAATTTCTAGATTTACTAATGATTTGAGAAATTTGTATTGTTTTAAGTACTTTTTGGGTTAATATTTTCTTTTAGGATTTTGCTTATTTTGCTACAATTTCTAAGATTTCATAAATTTCCCAGGATTTCAGGAGATTTCAAGGATTCCGGAGGATTCGAGAAATCTTAAGGACATCAGAGATTTCCGAGATTTGCTTTGGATTACAAGATTTCAGGATTTCAAGCGGATTTCTCAAGATTTCAAGCGGATTTCTCAAGATTTCAAGCGGATGTCTCAAGATTTCAAGCGGATTTCTCAAGGTTTCATGAGGATTTCCTTAAAGATTTTGCTACAATTTCCGAGATAATATCAAAATTTTCAAAAACTTTTATGATTTGTAAGATTTCATGAAATTTCATAAATTTCAAAATCCAAAGCTTCGCCCACACGAGATTATTCAAACCACCCAAAGATGAATTTAAAAGGATTTGTATGTCTTCCACATGTGTTCTCCATTACATTTTCAAGTGGAACATATTAAATAAAAATAAAACAGAAATCCATCATTTAAATTCATACTTGAGGCAAATCAAAGCAATTATTCTTCAGGTGAAATCAGTTTTTGATTAAAAATATTTTTCCAAACAAAAGAAAAAAAAACCCACAGAAAAACCCACAGGAACACTTAACTCACTCTTGGAATAGAAACTGCAATTCTTCACACAACTAAAACCCCTGACAGTCAATTAAAACCTAAAGCTGGCCACTTTGAATGCAAAGAAACACCAAAAGCACTTTAAAAATCCATTGATCGCCTTGGAAAGACATTTTGCAACCATGTGTTGCCATTTTTTTGCTTAATTTAATAAGTATCAAGCTTGAGGCCAATAAATTACAAGCTTCTGCCACTATCTTTTGCAGCCACTTCATATTTATCTTGGCAATATTTTTTTTATATCTTTGATCAAGTCTGAAGTTCATACAATCCTAATAAACAATCCAGTTGGATGTGTTGTAAAGCTGACAGACCAATCGATCATGTGTGAAACAAGAATTAGAGAAATTCTTCGCTTTCCATTCATTCCCAACGGCAGGTTTTGCCGCGAAACATCGAGTTTGCCGTTTGGCTTTGCAACATTCGGTCCGATTAGCAACAGCTGGTGTCAAGATTTTAATATCTGGCGGCAAACTTCGGCATTAAACTAATATCACATGTTGTATCGACTTGCAAAGATGCAAGAAATAAAGTTATCTATTTAACTCTTGGGGCAAAATGCACCTACGAGCCTCAAGCCTAGTACTCATAAGCTTTCAGAGTCTAAATATTTTTACAGTCTTAATTTTTCAACAGCACCATTTCAAGCGGAATGTTTAATCCTCTTATTATTCAGTCTGATAAATTTGTGGTACTCGTGAAATTGTCACCAGAAAGTTTCCGTACACTTAAACTGTGTGAGTCATTGTTGCTTGTTTTGCAAATGGCTGGCAATGGCAATGGCAATGAAGCTTTGTCCGACTTATCTGAGGCTGAAGATGACTATGAAGATGTTTGTTTGGGTTTAATACTGGCTGCTGTCGGTGATTACCATTACCAACGGAAAGTACGGAAGATCTGACGCAACATTCATGAGCACAAGTTTCCTTACGGCGTCAATACCACGACATAAAATTAATTCTGAAGCCCAAAAAGATTCTGAATCTTGTTCACTGAAATAGCAATTGCAGCCGTGCAATAAGAAACATTTAAAGAGGGCGTTTGAAATGTCGTCTTGGTGGATATCTTAGCCTAGAACATCATGATTTATTTGCAGTTTAATTGCAAACAGCAAAAAGCACTCTAATAATATCCATTTCCTTGATTCACTGTGGTTCCTTGGATGATTTTCTTAACTTTTTACTTGCAAATTGTGATAACTCATGTGGTTAAAAATGTTAATTTCATCATCCTATGCAACTCCAAGATATCATCTATGCCTCATAAACCACTTTTATTTATTACACTTTTCTCACCTGTCACTTTTATCTCTCATTGGTATGCACCACTTAAATCCTCCTAAACTAAAACTTCTTTTCCAGCATGTCATAAATTCTCAGTTACACGTAAAACCCAAATCATGTTGGCACAATTTAAATTTTTTAAACTTGTCAAACCCAAGTCCCCAAAGAGAGGACACAAACCCAAGTCACACCTAAATAAACTCAGAAGATTTTTTTGAAAAGTAGCAATATCAATTTTTAATTCAATTCTTTCTTTAAAAAACAAACATGAAAACCACATTTTAATCCTTCCGAGATTTCACTTTCTCTAACCGTTAAACATGTATGGAGTAACGCAAAAGATGCTGATTATAAACCTTAACACATTTGACTTATCGACTAAACCAGGAGTCGGCAAATAATTTTAAGTGGGGTCCGGATACTATTGAAAATTTTTATCGAGGTCCAGAAAAAAAAACACTTAAAAACCTTATTAAAAACCTAAGAAAACGGAAAAAACACCGTATCCGGACCGCGGTGTATCTGGAGTTTTTATAAAGAAAAAGTCGCTGCCGCAATCTGTGTAATTTCATTATATTGGGTATGGTTAAATAAAAACTGTGACTGGTCACAATCGGTCGCATTACAGCAATACCTTCTGGAAAGTCTAATTTTGTTTGCGAACGAAAACAATTGCATTTGTCTGTGCACCATCACTGCCGGAAAGAATAGAATTCTATTTGCCTGGACGTGTTGCACCCGAGCGTGCGTTCCACGTCATCCAAAACTTTTGATATAGAACCATGTCTATACTCTAGTTGCAGTCAAAAAGGCACATTAGACTCTATAGTCCCATTGGTATATCCAATCATTTGCAATAGTAAAGAATCCATAATTTTATTTTAATTATTTCTTACAATAAACGCCTTTTTTGGCCAGGCAAATGGAAGAGCATTTCTCATTTCTTGGTGAATAGAGAGATGAAGATTAAGCTATTTAGCTGCTTATAGGACAATTCCAATTTTCCATCATTTCTATTCATTTCTATTCAAATTTAAAACTGTGGTATCTGAGCATTATGTTTCTCATTCGAGTTGAAATAAATGGATTCTTGGAGCAAGAGTAAAGATAAATCCACATCTGGCCATGACAAGATAAATGCTAAAGACCTGTCAAGTGTCAAAATTGAAATCTGCTTTCTGCTCCACTGAATGACATGAGACACCAAAGGTAAATGAGAATTGTGGTCCGTACTTATACTCCGGTCTTACAGAGCTAAAGCAATTATTGGTTTTTTTATGAAAGGAGAATTTTGATTCCATTTTCCAGTGAACTTTTTCATGCACCACTCAGAATTGGAAGGGACGTAATTCAAATAGGAATGAGTGCACTGCACTTCATTTCTCAGCCTTCCCCTCCAAGGATCTTGTTTTGGACGTAAACTATTAATTTGTGATTTCTCAATCTGCAGAATCCAAGCTGCACCATGTTATCGCAAGCGAAAGTACGTGAAGTGGTGCAATTCAAAACATACCATTATAATTGAATTTACATAAATGCGCATGGCAACTTCGACTTCGACCCAAAATGAAAGAAAACTTTTCCCAACAAAAAGCTTAAGTTTGTCACGAAAAGCCGTTCGATCTTTCAATTATCGTCAGTGTTGAAGTTTATTTAAAACTACAATACCGTAAATCCTCTATTTGAACACGGATATTCTAATTACTGAACCCAGATTTTCCCCCGCACATTATTAGATACCCGCGGTCTAACTAAGAGAGGATTTACGGCGAGTCAAGTTTGGACACACCGTTTTTTCTTGAAAATGACTGAAGATATATCAATTCTAATAATGCAGTCAAATAGGAAGTCGACGGTGGACTGCCCTGTTGCGACCTAAAATTTGACTCGGAAGGTCGTCTTCAAAGTTATACATTTTGTACTTTTTGTGAAGATACGGCAAAATTTCCAATTACAAAGTTATAGTGCACCATCTATTTTGTCGAACAATTGGCCATATGGGTATTATGCAGCAACCCTGACTTTTCAGTACAAATTTGTTTTTTTTCCTGTTACCATGTTTTATTACGGTACTTGTATATTGCAAAAAAGTACTCAACTTTGCCATTCAAAAAATCCTGGTTAAGCTTCAGCAAGATACTATCAGTGCTAGTGCACTCAATTGTCGTTTAAATATGTATTAAAATCAATTTCCAGTCAAGTTCTGTTTAAATATATTCAGAAGCAGGCAGCACATGGTAGCAGGTTTTGGGCACTCCAATTACACTGTTGAAACAAAAAATAAAAAGGTAGTAAAAAATTTAAATTTTAGTATTCACTCACAAGGAGACCCAGAAGTGTGTAATCCACAACTGTTTAAAATAAAGTATTGTTATTATCGAAACAGTCAATTCTTTCTTTATTTAAATGCACCTCTCTCTCACATTGTTACAAACAGTTACAACACACAGAACTCTTTACTGTGTGCTGTAACACTACTTTTTTATTTTTTGAGTAAAAAGGCCAATTTTATCATTATACTTGGACATTTGACATGTGACATCATAACTACTCATAATTCATTATTCATGATACTAACAATACTTTATTTTAAAAAAAATTAAACAATTGTAGATTGCAGACCTGATAGCTTAACTTTAGTTTCAGTTTAACCTCATTGCACTACACTAATAAGCTGTCACCTTTACTCTGGGAGGCTTGTCACCACTGTTCAATTATTGCAATGTGCTATCTCAGCTGTTGGCATCTGTTTGACATGACAATGGAGCTGAACTCTGATTTCCACCAGTCAATTGTTTTAAAATAGTTATACAATTTAACCTACAGGATGATCACTAGAATGAACCAAACTGGTGAATCTTTATTCACAAATTCCCACTTGAGACTTGATCAACACGTAAACAACTTAATAAATAAAGGTTTTCGGTCTTGCCTTGTCAAGTGAACAGCCAACATCCCATCAGTTAACCCTCTTGGGTTTCTAGTGTCTAATTGATTTAGACAAATTGTAATTAGGAAAAAAAAATCAGAATCATATTTCCCAATAGGCCAAGCAGGCCATAGGATTAAAGCGACAGATTTTAGTCGTCGACACTTTTTAATGCGAGATTCACATTATGTACAATATCAAAACCAGCAAATCAATAAATATTGAACAATCGATTCTGGCCTCTGACTGCAGAGCTGCAAACTACATTAATAGATAGACTCAAATACCTATTGGAGTCAACATCTACAGTTAACGAAAACAATAAAATGCTTTTGATTGTGTCACTTTTCCTCAAGAGACATGTTAAAGAAGATTAAGAGAATCACTTAAAGAATTTAAAGTGTCCTGAACATCATCTTCTGCCGCTTAGAGGATATCGAAGACGGAATGAGGCTTTGTTCCACTGCCGAAGCACACGTCAGTCCCAATAACGATCTGTTTGACGAACCACTACTGATCTTCAAGTGGTCTAGCACGTCTGCATCGACTAAACGTCGATCGCATCTGAATTATTGATTTGGGTGTTGAATCCGTGCGGTGTATTTGCACCACAAGAAATGAATTATTTGACTTATCATAATCTGAATTATCAACAATTCATCCAAATCATTGGCCGATGTGGCTGAAATGCTTTACCAGCCACAAGAAATGATGTAATTTACATCACTGAAATGATAATTTAATTCCAATAAGTGCTTATTGATAAGTCATGTTCGTCTGTTCAGCCTTGGACATAAAAAACGTCCCAGCCCAGCTTGTAGCTCACTTGCAGAATGAGTGTTTTTGGCTGTAGCCACCAGGTAGTGCAAAAACTCACTGATAAGTTGTGACAAATTGACATTTAAATGATGTCGCACAATCACCTTCAAGGCCGTACATCTATTGCAAAAGACATTTTTTTCTGCACTGATTTCGCTTAAGCCTAGTACTCATACGCTTTCAGAGTCTAAATATTTTTACAGTCTTAATTTTTCAACAGCACCATTTCAAGCGGAATGTTTTATCCTCTTATTATTCAGAGTCTGATAAATTTGTGGTACTCATGAAATTGTCACCAGAAAGTTTCCGCACTGATTTCGCTTAACGCGAAGTTTTTCTGGAACGAAATAACATACCGTTAAGCGGGTGCTGCCAATATTGCTTTTTCTTCTTTGCCTTCTTGGCTTTTTTATTACTTCTAGCGCAATGTCCGGTTTGAGCTTGATCTTGAGTGTGTCCTGAGAAGTGAGTGAGAAAATATCAGCCAAGATCCGCATAGAAATGGACAAAATTGAGAAAAAGTGCAGTCGACTTGGAACAGGTGTTAATCAATGGAAGTGAGAATAGAAACTAACTCAAGCGTCTTTTCCATATGAAAAGCTGTCACGCTCGGGTGACAGCTTTTCATATGGAAAATTAAATAAATATTTGAATGCCACAATCACATTTCATCTGGATCTACATTTACATAAAATCTAATCCAAATCCTCAAACTTTTCTATCATCTCAAAAACATCCTTTTTTCTGCATGACAACTTAAACAACTCTTTTTAAAAGCTTTCCTTTTTCCAATAGAAATATAAAAACACACTGTAAATATGAGCTTAGAAAAACATTTCACAACCATCTGTCTTCCAATAATCACTCCAGCAAACAATGGAAAAAAATAAAAAATATAATTTTTGGGATTTATTTTTTTTTTAGAAAATTTCTAGATGCCAATTATTGATTGCTAGAGTGGAGTATTTAGAAAATCAATAAGATTGTTCGTTATAAACTGTTTTAATGGCCTCAAGGCTTAATAATTTTCAAAATGAAATGACCTATGTAGGCTAGATGTAATATCCAAGCTGCAATATTGTTTATCTGACAAATAGCCTAAAACCACTAAAAAAGATAAGAAAAATTGTTGAGTGCTATCAAAAGTTGATTGAAATTTCCACCTGGGTTTATATAGATTAATTCAGACCAGACTACCAAAAACTGAACTCTAAGAGAAATTTGAAAAATCTTATGAAAAAATGTTAGAAAATTACCGACAAGCAAAGAAGGAATGCCAAGCATGTAAATTTATTCTAGCTTATTAAAAATTTGAATCGAGATATTGTTGTCGTTAACATTTTCAAATATGTTTCACCATTACTAATTAGCTCTAGCGTTACTGACCTTAAAGGGAGATTGTAGTTCAACCATGAACCAAAGACAACATGGACAAGTATCCGTGTGTTATTTCCAGTGTTGTATCGAACGCGAACTAAGTTTGTAGTTCGAGAACTAAGATCGCAAAATAAGATCGCAAACTAGTTCACTTTTACAAGTTAACGCAAAAAACGAACTTAGTTCACAAGTGTGAACTTGAACGGACGACGGGTCATTTCGTCGCCGGTCATTTCGTAGGCTTAGTGCCCAAAAATCTCTTTTTTTAGTAATTTTTTTTGTGGGTCATTTCGTCGTCGCTCCTTTCGTTGCCGGTCATTTTGTCGTTGATCGGTCATTTCGTCGCCGGTCATTTCGTCTCCAATCGGTCATTTCGTCGCCGGTCATTTAGTCTCCGATCGGTCATTTTGTCGCCGGTCATTTAATTATTTATTGGAGGTTTTAGGGTTGAATGAAGATAGTAAAAAGCAGATAGTTTAAAATTTGTTAAAGTCGTTCAAGTCAGCGTATTTGTATGACGTTACAATAGACAATGAAACGACCAATCGGCAACGAAATGACCAATCAGCAACAAAATGACCAATCGGCGACAAAATGACCAATCGGCGACGAAATGACCGGCGACGAAACGACCAATCGGCGACGAAATGACCATACAAGAAAAAAAAGGAAAAATTGACCAACGCTGAAAACCGCACTCATTTCGTCGCCATTTCCGGCGACGAAATGATCGGACCCCGGTTATAGTCATTTTAGCGACGATCATTTTAGCGATTTTTACCAAAAAAGTCTAATTTTAGCGAACATGCCATTTTAGCGACACAAAAACCTAGGTTTTAGTGACAAGCCGGCTCAAAAAAGTGGTTTTCATCAAAAAACCAGTAAGGTTAGGTTTGCGAAGGGTCAAGAGGGGGCGCAGCCCCCCCTTGTTAGCCCTTCTTAGGAATTAAACCTAGGTTTTTGTGTCGCTAAAATGACATGTTCGCTAAAATGAAATCGCTAAAATGAAATCGCTAAAATGATGGAGATCCGGTTTTAAACGTTTTGATGACATTTTCATCATCACTTTTTACAACGAAAACGGCGAAAACAGCTGTTTTCGTCATTAGATATGTGTCTAATATGTTATGCTATACAGTATAAGGTCAATTACGACTTCCAAAAGTTTTTTATTTTTTCTCTGGAGAACTAACAGGATTGTCTTTCTGAAATTTCATTTATTTTCTTTAAACATCATAACAAACAATAAAGAAACACAATAGATTCAAAAATTCAAAAAAAAAGTCTTTTTGTTTACCCACTACTTTTGAATTTAATCTCAATAATTTCTATCGCACTCTTTCGACAAATACCAAATTAGTTAAATTTCTACGTAAATATAAAATATTAAAAAAATAAAATCATTTTCACACATTTTTGGAATTGTGTATACCGTATTGTAAAATAAATTTTTAAACCATATGTACTTTCCGGCCGGCTTTTCAGTGGTTTTCCTACTTTTCCATGCAACTGCAAGAAAGTCATTCTTGCATAGCCAACAACACCAGAAAATTAAATGAGAAAAAAATTGCTCATAACAAATGCAAAGTAGAAGAATTCCTTTTTGACATTATTCTGAGTACCCCAAACTTAATTAAAAATTAATTACATTCAGTTTCTTTCAATCTGTTTCTGAATTTTGGCTTTTGAGCACAAAATCAAGTCAAACTTGGTGCCAAATTCAGTTAATGAGTTTTTCCTTGCAGGGACCCATTTTTGGCACTCTTCCATTTTGTGCAGTGTAGAGAATTCACTTTGGGTAATGTTTATCAGCACCAGCACATGTCAGTGCCTAACCTGAGTCATAAACTTGTTGTTTGAGTAATGATTTGGATGCAGTTTTGTTTATCTTTTGCAGCTTCAAAGGAAGCGCAAATTCAGTAATATTGTATGCAAATTCTTCTGCTTTGTACAAGAAATTTATTTCGCTTCCAATGAATAAATAGCTTCAAGACCTGCCAAAACCAATACACTGATTGGAGGATAAATGCACCGCGCCCTTTTCATATTTAAATTCTCAATATTTTAAATTAAAAAACCTAAAAAATCATTTTTGGAGAATTCATTTTGCTTTTTTCAGTTCGAATGTATTTTTGTTACTTCGTTAAGCGTCATGCTACATATAGTGGTTTTAATTATATATGGAAAAATATCGATTTGGTTCTCTAAAATTTGATGATTTGCTAATTAAAATCGACACTCATTACGTTATTAATTTCATTATACGATTTTTAAAAAAGAAATCTTTTTAATGATTTAATGCAAATGATTTAATTCGGTGTAATTAATCAAGTAAAACTGACATCTTAATTTAGAAAGAAAAAAAGTAGTTCTACTTCAAGCAAATCCTTGGCCTGCTCTTCGTGATTTCAAATCAGCAAATCACTAAAAATCTAGCAAATCAACTGCAAATCCTGCAATCAACTGAAGATCCAGTAAGTCATCTGCTAATCCAGTAAACCATCTGCTCATCCAGTACATCATCTGCTAATCCAGTAAATCATTTACAAATCGAGTAAATCATTTACAAATCGAGTAAATCATTTACAAATCCAACAAATCAGTTGCACATCAGCTGAAAATTCTACAAATCAATTGCAAATCAACTGAAAAATCCAAAAAATCATCTATAAATCCAGCAAATCAACTGAAAATCCAATAAATCATCTGCAAATCCAGCAAATCAACCAAATTCTGATAAAAATCACTCTGTAAATCCAGCAAAATCAACCAAATTCTGATAAAAATCACTCTGTAAATCCAGCAAAATCAAATGCAAATCCAGCAAAATCAGATGCAAATCCAGAAAAATGTTTACAAATCCAGAAAATCGTCTCTAAATCCATTAAACCATGTTAAAATCCAACAAATCAGCCATCAACCAACCGAATTTAGACGCAAATCATTTCCAGTAAATCTCATCGAGTTAGACCCTTTAAATTACGTCCTCGCATTACATCCATAATCACGTTCTTCTTCCTTTTCCCCTTCTTTCTCCGTTCCTTTTATGTCCTAACGAATGTAAAAGACACCGCTCTCGGCCGCTTCTATAATTAAGACTCGCCCTTAAACAGTAGTCGCATAAATAATCACCAATTTGAAATAAAAGCTGCACTTCTTACTCACAAAAACACAAGGTACATTCAAAGTTTCGCTTTCTACTATGACTGAATATGGTCTTACCCACTGCGATATGGGGATTTACTATCGTGGAAGGGACGCATACATCACGTAATAACGAGACAGTGACTAAAAAAAATTACTCAACCCATCACTTCGATTAATTCTTGCTGCAGTACCCCCAGAACTGAAAAATATACTTCCAGCATCTCGACCGTCAAGTCTTGGTTTTCCGAGACGAGATCATAAGTTTCCGAGACCGAGATTACGAGACGAGCGAGATCTGGAAGTATAACCTTTCCATTTCAAATTTGAATTGAAAAAAAAAAATCAAAATAAACTTCAACTTCCTCTACTTCTTCCATTGACAAAGCATCAAGATAGCTGATGGAATATTGCCTGTTATTTATTCACCTGTTAAAATCCAGATTCAACTTGCACCAGACACTTTTGCCAGTTGCCTGCACTCAAATTTAATAGCAAACTTCCATTTTCAGCTGTCAAAATACCACAAACTTGTTTCTATTTCCAACTGGGCACCCAAAAAAAAAAAAAAAAACAAAGAAAAAATATTTATCAAACCTGTAATCAGATCTGAATTTAAGCCCATCAAAACAAAAAAATCTCTTCCTTTTACTTAAATCTATTATGGTTGCCATGACAATAAATAAGATTAATTCCTGTTGTTTGTTACATCATCAAAACCAGTGCTTGAAAATCCAAAGAAAGCTGTGAGCCACATGGGTTTGCACTTTGCCACCAGGTGTCGTGGGTAATTGGATTGCAGGGCCTGATTTAATGTGAAAAAGGGGAAAATCATATTCAGTGCAATTTGCATCGACAATGTTAAAACAACAGTTGCGAGCTCCAGAATTTTCTTACCTATGATAGAATGCCGATTATCCAAACGACAGTGATGTATCTCGTTCACTAAATTGTGAACAGGTTCAAGTTCGCGTTCATGACCAGTGAACGTGTTCGCATTCGCGGTCACTAAAATTTTTTTTCAAAGTGAACTAAGTTCAAGTTCATGAACTTGAATCAAAAATGTCCATAAATGTACACAAATCTTAATATTAAGCTTCAGAATATCTAGAAAAATCAAAATTCTGGCCCAAATTCTAACATAATTATTTATCCGGGCGGTTTTAATTTTAAAAACAGCTTTTTCACTTGGATTGGTATTTTTCACTTTGTATGGACATGGCGGTATAAGTTTTGTAAGTGAAATTTCCAAAAGTTGGTAATTTGATGTGCAAGATTGATCTAAAGGTTCTATAATTATTTTCTTTCTCCCTCTGTTGTGGAAATGGTGAAGTCTGTAGTGTTGACACAGCTTAGAGATTGAAATTTCTTTCCTTCATTGTTTGAAGTATTTGCACAGCCAATCTCCAGATGGAGCTCAATATAGAAGACTTGATAATTAGATAGAAAATTTTGTCTTCTCTTTTTCTTTTTCTTTTGCCTCTCAAATTGCAATAAAAATTTCATGCAGTGAATTAATGGCTCTTTTAATCATATGTCATCTGCAAATGAGGTAATGAAATTTACCTCTCATCATAAATTATGACAGTGGCGTTTGCATGTCTGTATATTAGATTCCAATTTTCATAATTACTCATTGGTAGCTAATTTTCTAGTCAACTAAAAGTGAAAATGTAAATAAAAATTACTCATTCCTAGTCAAAAATGCAAATAAACAAACAGACTTGCATCTAAAAACTGTAAAAACAAACAAAATTGCATTTAAAAACGACAAATACAAGCAAAATTGCATCTTAAAACTTCAAAAACAAACAAAATTGCATTTAAAAACGACAAAAACGTGCAAAATTGCATCTTAAAACTTCAAAAACAAGCAAAATTGCATTTAAAAACGACAAAAACAAGCAAAATTGCATCTTAAAACTTCAAAAACAAACAAAATTGCATTTAAAAACGACAAAAACGTGCAAAATTGCATCTTAAAACTTCAAAAACAAGCAAAATTGCATTTAAAAACGACAAAAACGTGCAAAATTGCATCTTAAAACTTCAAAAACAAGCAAAATTGCATTTAAAAACGACAAAAACGTGCAAAATTGCATCTTAAAACTTTAAAAACAAGCACAATTGCATTTAAAAACTACAAAAACATGCAAACTTGCATCCAAAATTGTAAAACAACCTAAAAAACAAGTGTACCTGGTGTTAAAATAACCAACAAAAGAATTCAGTTGTTTACATAGTCCCGCCATGTTTGATCTAAGTTCCACAAAATGTAAAATTCGATTTTTCGTCTTATATACTTGATTAATTTGTAGTAAAGACGTGTTTCACAGTTGTTTTTTTTTTATAGATTTTTCTCTTGGTAGAAAGATTAATTAACACCAACTGCACTCGACCTTTAAGGTGCGATCGTTATTAACTTACGGTTAGATGAAAGTTTATGGCTGCTTCGGCGAATTTTTCCGTTTTTCCCAATGCGATGATCATATTTCTTCGTTATTGTAGTCCCCAATTAGCTGTAAATCTCTCCGGATCGGGAATAATTGTTTTCTTTGTCGTCGTTTGACTTTGGGCGCCATTTTTCCTATTCCGGCGTGGGACGATGACAACATAAGTTTTGATTTAACTCGCACTTTTTCGTCCATTTTTATTTACTGGAGGGATTTCCGCGGGCGCGTTGAGTAGTTCTGATGAAAAATCATAAAGAGAGGATTATCGATTTTTTACAAAGGAGAATAAAAATAAAAATTCTTATTTCAGCATTTACCTTCAATACTACTACGAACTTATACAAACTATTACCTCAAACAGCCACCAGTTGACGCTGCGAAGCTAAAATTTAACGAAAATCATCAGAAAATCATTGAAACCGACAATTAAAACGAAATATAAAGAATACAACCAACTTTTGCACCGATTGTGTGTTGATTTCGCTCGTAAATGGCAGTTTGCTTTAAAAATCGTCATCAGCGCCGCCATCTAGTGGGCAAAACACAAACCACCATATAAAAACAACCCGCCATTTTTGAACCGCCATGAAATCAAAAGATAAACTCAAAAACTATTTATTAACATCTCGTTTTCATGACAAAAATTAATTTATTCAACAGCCATTAACCTGTGACCATAAAATAAAAGATACGCGGTCCGTTTGCAACTGTCGGAAATTTGTTCCTGCATTTCCGTCACTTGCAAATCATCGCATGTCAGCCATTTTTCCTCGTGAAGGACCCGCGTAATGTAGTGGCCACCGGTCGCCGAGCTGCCCAAGTGTTCAATCACTGCTTGTAGTTGATATTCGAATCCGTCCAAAACATTATCCGTGCAAAAACGCTTCAAATTGAGCTTTTCAAGCACGTTAATTTCCGCCGAATTCTTTTCTACGCGGGTTTTGTCTTTCTCGTTCACCAAATAGCGGCGCAGATATACGACGAGAATTCTGTCGAAAATAAATAAATTAATTTCGTTAAAAACTTTTTTTCGCATTTATTTACTCTGGGATGCGGGTAAATCGTTTGGAGATATAGTCACTTGTCCTGCACGGGCACTCGAGTGCAGATTGGATGAGAGGATTCAATTCGAATTTGGTGTCAGAGTTCCTGCGAATAAATTGTTTGTTTGTGGCGCGGTCGTTGGATTCGAATTTTCTTTACATTTCTTTAGGAACATCGATGCCCAATTCGCTGTAAGTTTGCGTTGTAGAGTTGATGCTGTTGGTTCGGGAGTGGCGGCACGTCGGACATAGAGTTTCAACCATTTCGAAGTTCGTTAGGTCGTCGATGGACCTGTCGCATGGCAACATCCGCTCAATTTCAAGCTGTAGCGAATCTTTAAACGATAAGTAGTACTCGTGAGCGTCCTTAAAACGAGAAAAAAAAACGTTTTTTAGTGGTGGGACATTGGGATCTGAATAAAGTCGTGGAAAACACCTCGTGGGATCCAATTTTCTTAAATTTGCCGCTGGCTTCAATCATTTTTTCCTTGAAATTGCGTAAAAAATCAGTTTTGGTGCTGTTTGAATGGTGGAAACGAACGTTGTGTAGACGTAAAAATGCTCTAAAATTAAAAAATAAAATAAAAGCAAAATTTTTTTCGTTTTAAATGTGAAAGAATTACGATAGCAATCCGTCCTGGATTATCGAGTATTTGTCGCTGCTCAG
Source organism: Strigamia acuminata (assembly GCA_949358305.1). Taxonomy (NCBI): domain Eukaryota; kingdom Metazoa; phylum Arthropoda; class Chilopoda; order Geophilomorpha; family Linotaeniidae; genus Strigamia; species Strigamia acuminata. Next base: position 11,253,226 of record OX442320.1, read on the forward strand.
ATGGCGAATTAAAGCTGGGAACGACATCAGCGCTTGCAGCGTCGAATTCATGTAGCACGAATTGGAAATATTAAGAAATCTAAAAAATAAAGAAATAAATTTCAAAAACTCACAAATTCGTTCAAATATGACGACTTTCTCACCCTTTGTCACCAATGTTTTCTTTTTTCTTTGGGGATTTCTTTGAAGTGTATTTACTCCCTAGTACGGATCGACTTTCATATGTTAGTGATGTATATGTGTTTCTTTGCCCCACTTCATGCCGTTTTGCTGTCGTTTCCGCTGTTGGTAATGACCGGTTTGGACGGGCCGCCACAAATGGCCATTCACTAAAATTAAATAAGTAAAAACATTGTACTGTAAGAGGTTTCATTAATGCAAAAATGTTGTGATTGTGTGATTTTTCAAACAAACTCAAAACCAACATACAATGTGTAATATAATTGTTTAAATAATTGTAAATTACAGGCTTCACAAGAGTACAAGACACCAATAGGCCAAGGCCAGTGTGCAAGTTGGTCCTTTAGCAGAACCATATATTCCAAATCGCCCCAACGTTGTCTTAACTCCTATTGGTTGAGCCGGATTACGCCTAACTCTACTATGCGGAAAAGTAGTTCTGTTTATTTTCAATGAATTTCAGTGTAAAAAAGTGATTAGAATGATGGATTTTATTTAATTGGTAATAAAATGTATATTTAAGTTGCTAAATCTGCTTTTTCTCCTTTTAATCCATCAAACAATGTTAGCATAGTTTATTGGTTTCTTTTGGCAGGTAAACAAAGGTTTAGTGTTTTATTAGTTGTTTTGCCTATAGTAGTTAGATTACAATTCTGGTGTTATGGGCTATTTTTTGGTGCGATTGTATGTTTATGCATGATTATGCATCTGATTGGCCGATTGTTGAGTCAAATGCAATTGCAATTGTGATAATCGCCTCATCGCAAAATCGTGATATTTGTAAAATTTCAAAATCGTGATATTTGTAAAATTTCAAAATCGTGATATTTGTAAAATTTCAAAATCGTGATATTTGTAAAATTTCAAAATCGTGATATTTGTAAAATTTCAAAATCGTGATATTTGTAAAATTTTAAAATCGTGATATTTGTAAAATTTCAAAATCGTGATATTTGTAAAATTTCAAAATCGTGATATTTGTAAAATTTCAAAATCGTGATATTTGTAAAATTTCAAAATCGTGATATTTGTAAAATTTCAAAATCGTGATATTTGTAAAATTTCAAAATCGTGATATTTGTAAAATTTCAAAATCGTGATATTTGTAAAATTTCAAAATCGTGATAATTGTACAGTCGCAAAATCGTTTCGTTATCGAAATCCCTTACTGAAACTTTAAACTTACCCGTACATGTTGTCGTCGTCGTCCTGTGTTGAGCAGTCGTAATTTTGTCCAAATAATTGATTGTCAGCGTTGATTACGGTATTTGTTGTGGGAACACGGACTGGAGTTTCGCGGGGCTGAATTTCCGGAAGTGTTGAAACTGATTTAACCGTGGGAAATTGTTTTTCCGGCAAATTTCCGATTTTGGTTCCAAGTAAATTTTCGGTTAAAATTTTAAATAAATTTTCCGCTGAACTTTTAGATAAATTTTCCGTTGATTTTCTAGCTAAAATTTCGGTTGATTTTTTAGCAAAACTTTCGGTTGATTTTTTAGCTAAAATTTCGGTTGATTTTTTAGCAAAACTTTCGGTTGATTTTTTAGCTAAATTTTGGGTTGGATTTTGAGATGAATTTTTGGTTGGATTTTGAGATGAATTTTCGGTTGGATCTTGAGATGAATTTTTGATTTCTGGGTAATCTCCGGAATATCTTCCCTCGTATTTTCCGGTTTTAGTTGCATTTCCACCTGGTGTCAATTCGGTGAACACTTGCGGCGCTTCGGTCAATGAACACGAATCTTCCTCGACTGCGATAGGAAAGTAATCTTCGTTTTTGCTGTAAAAAAACTCGAAAACTGTCGAGATTTTGCGCAGCGTTTCGACATCACGTTGGAAATCCTCAAAATCAAACTGCAGGAAAGCGATAGTGCCAAAATGAATTTGCACAATCCCATGTTGCACGAAATTCACGTGGAAAGATCGGTTCGGCAAATATCCCTGAATTTTGAAATTGCTCGAAATCTTCAAAATAAACAAACAAATAAATTAATTAATTATAAATTGTTAATAAATAAATAAAAATTTATACGGGTATTTCTTCAGGCTGGGGTAGGAGAACATTATCGCTAAGAAATCGGACCCTCCACTTCGATTTCTTCCCAATCACTTGCAGTTGTCCTCCATCACTCGATTTCATACCAGACGCAACTCCCTGGAATATTCTGCAGAAAATTCCTTTTCCGCGTACGGACAACGTCCCAACGAAGTCCCGCATCCAAGATGGCGGTGCCATCTTCCTGCGACGTCTGAAACCGAAACGTGATAAAATAAAGATAGAAACAATAATTAAATCATTTACTTCACTGCAGGTATCCTTTGGCCAGTCATTCAGCGTCGAAGGTAAATTTATTAAATATCGGCAGGCAGAAGCGTTTTAATCCGGATTTTACTCTATCAACGCATAATTTTATTAAAAAGGCGGGAAATTTCCATCTGGTGAGAAAACGTCAAAGTTTACTCACGACCGGTCCATCTAAAAGTAGTACCGGAAACGGAAATCACTTGAAAAAAAACCGAAAATGTTGAAAAAAGTTCGAACTTATTAAATGTCGTCGATTTTTCTTTCAAATTGCAATTAAATCAATAAAGAATAAACTTTAGTCTCGTTTTAATAAACTGCACTGTTTGCACAGTTGTCAAGTGTTGAAAAATTACGAATTTAATTGTTTCACGTTGTTGAGGGTTGTTAGACTTGTTACCATGTGCAAAATCCATATCGGAAGCACAAATGGCGAGCAATTAGCTTGTCAAATTGAGATATATTCCTTGTCCCTGTATTCCAAATTTGCAATTACTTCCATAAACACGAGGACACGCACACTCACGAGACACGTTGAGCTTGTAACATGGAAATTTGAGTGACTTCTTCAAGGGCGTCGACAATGTTGGTGATAATCGCTGGATAACAACAGTGAAAGGTTTGCAAATGTTTTGTTTTAATATTTTGTGTTTTTGTAATTAGTTTAATTGGAAAAGTACTAGAATCGTGGAGTGATGTGGTGTGAAACGTTTTGTCAGAGAATTGATTTTGGCGTCATAAAGAATGGTTTTATTATCAATTTTGTGTATCCTATAAATATTACACTTGAATTAGTATATTGGCTAATAGAGGAAAACAAACGGCCAGTTGATCGTGGTTGCTAAGTGATGAGAAAATGCGATCAACGAACTGTTATTTTTAAAAAAAATCAATTAAAACATTGATTGAATATCTGTTAAAAATCGATTTAAAATTGAATATCTGTTAAAAATCGATTTAAAATTGAATATCTGTTAAAAATCGATTTAAAATTGATTAGTCTAGTTAGAAATTGATTTAAAATTGATTAGTCTAGTTAGAAATTGATTAGTTTGATTAAAAATTGATTGATTTGATTAAAGATTGATTTATTTGGTTAGAAATTGATTTATTTGGTTAGAAATTGATTAATTTGATTAAAGATTGATTAATTTAGTTAAAAATTGATTAATTTAGTTAAAAATTGATTAATTTAGCTAAAAATTGATTAATTTAGTTTAAAATTGATTAATTTTTAGCTAAAAATTGATTAATTTAGTTAAAAATTGATTAATTTAGTTAAAAATTGATTAATTTAGTTTAAAATTGATTAATTTAGCTAAAAATTGATTAATTTAGTTTAAAATTGATTAATTTAGCTAAAATTTAATCAATTTAGTTAAAATTTAATCAATTTAGTTAAAATTTAATCAATTTAGTTAAAATTTAATCAATTTAGTTAAAATTTAATCAATTTAGTTAAAATTTAATCAATTTAGTTAAAATTTAATCAATTTAGTTAAAATTTAATCAATTTAGTTAAAATTTAATCAATTTAGTTAAAATTTAATCAATTTAGTTAAAATTTAATCAATTTTTTTAAAATTTAATCAATTTAGTTAAAATTTAATCAATTTAGTTAAAATTTAATCAATTTAGTTAAAATTTAATCAATTTAGTTAAAAATTGATTAACTTAGCTAAAAATAGATTAATTTAATTAAAAATTGATTAATTTAGTTAAAAATTGATTAATCTAGTTAGAAATTGGTTTTTAAAAATCATGTAAAATTTGGTTTAAAAAAATCGATCAAAATTTTGTTCGACAATCAATGCAAATTCGATTATTAATGCGATAACAAATGGAAAAGCAACAGAAAAACCTAGGCTGAAACAACAGGAAGTCTTGGGTCATTTTCATACCAACACATACATGCCATTCAGTCTGGTGCAAAAAACCTATTATATTAAACTACATTAATTGTATCGATTAAAAAAAAACACCTGACCTTGATAAAATTTAGATCAAACCACAAAATGCCCATCTCAACTGACAACAAACAATTTGAATTTGTTGACAGGACATTGCTCGAAATTAAACTAAATAAATAAACAATCAACTAATTATTATGAATTATTCCATCCATGAAAACAAAGGAGAACATCTCCAGTTTCCACCAAACACAACAAAACAATTTTTCTTTTACTTCAAATTCCATTCCATTTGATATAAAACCCACAGAAAAACACTTGCCAAATTCATTTGTTTTCATCAACACAATTAGGCATGTTTCCACATCCTTAGCAACAAAAATCAATACACTTAAAAAGAAACTAAAAAAAAAAAACTAATCAATATTCTCAATCTCACTTAGTCATCAGGAATTTAATATCCGACAATCACCCCTGTTTAAAATAAGCCTAAAGGAAGAAAAAGAACAACTCAAGCCCAATTTTTATGCTATTGACTGTATCTTCCCAGCACAATAATGACATGTTAAGAATCACAACAGTTTCAATCAATTGCTCCAGTGAGATATGATCTTGCTCACTAAAAGCCTAAAGTATAAACGGATGTGGACATTTGGCTGAGCCAAGCACGAAGAGTTTGCTGAGCCTCACTTTCATGTTAGACACAAGTTAGGACTAAGGGATTTTGCAGGTGTTGCAGCACCAACTGGAGGTAAGAAGAGCTCACGTTTATCATAGTAATTTCTATGTTTTGGTGTAGTAAATTTGGAAAACATGGTAATTTGTATCCAGAGAAACATTGATCCGAGTTATCGAACAAAGAGATTCCGCGTCAACGTTGGTTTCGTTTAACTGTATTGAGCATTTGAAGTTATCGAATAAACTTCCATTTGCCTTTGTGGCAGTCGGCATCCCGTTGAATTTTAAAATCTGTGCTTGCACCCTTTACCAAAAGAAAATTTTTTTTGACTAATTTCTTTCTGGTGTCACTTTACGATTTATATATTAAACCAGGGGTTCTCTAACTTTTTAGCATTGCGACCCATTTTTAAGAAAGGCGATCTTCCGCGCCCCACTTCATCATCGGTGCATTAAATATTTTCAAAATTAACTACATGTTGTTTCTATATTTCCATCTTATACAAAATTCATCACTTTGGGGAATTACAATAGCTACAAACCTCCATTTTTGGGCGTTTTGGCTGGTTTTTGTAGGTTTTTGGAGAATTCTGGGTGGTTTTTGTAGGTTTTTGGAGAATTCTGGGTGGTTTTTGTAGGTTTTTGGAGAATTCTGGGTGGTTTTTGTAGGTTTTTGGAGAATTCTGGGTGGTTTTTGTAGGTTTTTGGAGACTTCTGGGTGGTTTTTGTAGGTTTTTGGAGAATTCTGGGTGGTTTTTGTAGGTTTTTGGAGAATTCTGGGTGGTTTTTGTGAAGATTTTAGAGGATTTTGTCGCTTTTGCTAGTCTGTGTTGTATTGCAACCAACTACAGGCAGTAAGTTTGAATTGGAATTGGCAAAAATTGAAGAAAAAATTTTGGTAATGAAAATTTTAGGCGACGAAGTGATTGAACATCGTTGCGCCCCACCAGTGAGGCGTGCCCCACAGTTAGGCGTGCCCCACAGTTTGAGAACCGCTGTATTAAACATTTTTCTGAAGTGGTTTCGCAACCCCGGTTAAGGAGGGCTGGTCAATTTGTTCGTTAGTTTCGTTCCGAGTGACTCCTCAGTTGCCTATTCCGTACTTGACCTTTTTTTATTGTTTTAAATATAACTGCTTTTAGTGATGACTCGTATTTATATTTGACACTTATGGTCGTGACCTCTAAAGACAAATCTGTTTTCTGACTAACATCATTACCGTTTGGTTTTAATTAGTAGAATTAGTTTTTTCATGATCCAGGATGCAGCAATTTACCTATAATGGGTAAACAAATGAAAGTAATTGATTATTCAGTTAGGAAATGCCTAATTGCTTTCTCGGTAGCAATATCATTTTTTTTTAGTATATTGACAAGCCTGCAAAGGTTTTTCAGAAATTAGTACAAGGCTCAAGAAAATAGTGGTGACGCCGGGGTTTCTTGACAGGTCTGCTTAAACTGTGCTTCTTAAGGTGCGTTTTCATGTGCGATTATTTCGTCAATCGTGTGCGAATTGTAAAAATCGCAAAACAAAAATCGCGTGCCTTGTCATTTTCAACGAAGCGGAAAAATGAATCGTGAGCGATTTGTAACGCGAGTACCAGAATAGCGCGCGACAAACGATGCTAGTTCTCAACCGTTTCACGCAATATCGCGTCCGATACAGACCAGGTGACTATCTTGGGCTAATGGGAAGTTGAGTTTTGGTAAATTGTTCCCATTGGCTGAGATTTATGATTATTGCAATAATCAACTAATCACAATAATCACTCATTTAATGAAACCCAGGGCTGTCTTTACACTTTTCAGCGCCCTGGGCTAATAAAACTCAGGCGTCCCTTGCCCAGCACTTTTCTGTGCCCATCGAGCCTCTGTGCCCGGCGCCCCCGGGCTGCAGCCCAGTTAGCCCAATGGTAAAGGTGGGCCTGATGAAACCCCTTATTGTAATGATTGATTTGCATGAACAATGTGCGGCAGTGAAATTTTGTTACCTAAAGCAGCCTCTCATATTTATCTCTTTGTTTGTAACTTGTAGATGATAGTTAGCCCGATTGACGAACAACCTCTGCAAGCGACAACTTGGACAACATTCATGGAAAGCAATATCACCAATCGCCACTCGAGTTATTTAACCCGCAGTAACAAAGGCAGGCCCAAAACACGACAAGGTTAGCGAACTTAATTGCAAAAACAATTGACAAAATCCTTATCTTCGACAGAAGTTCACGCTAGGTCTGTAGAATACAAAAACCAAATAACAGAAAGAAATGCAACACGAAAATTACTCAATGACTTCACTAATAACACAACCTTGCTGGGATTGTCCCATTTTCTTAAGAGCAAGAATCTCTTATGGCTTATTGCTTGGATCATTTGTTTTGGCATCGGCATTGCACAGTCGTGGAATGTAGCTCAGGATTTATTCAAGTACAAGTGACTTTGACTGTTTTCTCCTCAGAATATCCTGATTGTATTTCATTTGTTGCAGTAATAAAGGAACCCAGAAAATTATAATATCCAACGAAGCAGATTTAAAATTGCCATCAATTACTATTTGCTCTTACAATTTGCTCCCGGAAAATTATACTCTTGATCATACAATTCCGGATTACATGAACATTAATGCTACTCCTGAAGATTTTTGTAACCGAACAAGCGAAGATGAAGAACAGTACGTAAGTACCGTACTGTATTTCTTGGATTCTAAGTCGCACAATAATTTCATCTACTGGTAACAAATATTACAATTCTGGTGTTATGGGCTACTTTTTTGTGCTGCTACACCAGTGAGACGGCTCAACCAATAGGAGTTAAGACAACGTTGTATCGGTTTGGAGTATAGGGATAGACGAACTAAGCTTACGTCAAGGGCCTCGCACATGATGCAAATGACGTCATTTCACACAGCTCACGGATTGGCTGCGACATGAATCGCGGGCGAAATAGTACTTGTCCCAAGTACTATTTTCAAAAGTTCATTTCCAACCGACGCGAAGGAAATGACATCATCTGCGCATGCGCAATGGCAACGGGATTGTGCCGCGATGCGAAATCGCGGTATGTGTGCATCCAGCATAAGATCGCAGAGCCTGCAAGAGTTAGTTGTCTGTGCTTTTATAAGATGCTAGGGAACCAGATTGTTGACACCCTGATCAAACTTCATAGAAATCTCATGAATAGATTTGGTGCCTTCTTGCGTTTCGGATGAGATTTTTATCTTCGGGACATCTGACTGAATATGCATCCTTTATATTTTCTAGGAGAAAAACATCAGTATCAACGACGGTCGTCTCTTGACCTTTCTTCGAACATTACCCGATGACGAAAGACAAAATCTGAGCATTGACATTCTTTCAATGTTCCAAAAATGCATTTTCAAAGAAGACCCATGCAATTTCAGGTTCTGCCCTCATGTAAAAATTGCACCTTGTTTGAGCTGACATTTTGTATTCACTAATCTAGTGACCCCATTGTATTCTTCAAGTTCAACAATCCATACTACGGCAACTGCATCACCTTCAATCCAGGTTTCAACGAAGAAAGACAACTCAAAGCAGATATCTACACCAGTGAGTATGAGTAGTTTCTTAGGACAATTCTCTTTAGTTCTTTCCTAAAACCAATCTTTAAATTTTCCAGAACTCAGTGTAATACTTAAAGTGGACAGAACTGGCTGGCTTAGAGTCGGGGACAAACAGCCAAAAGTGGCAATTTTATTCCACTCGCCAGGCTCTGCGCCGGTTCTGGAATCATCCAGTGTTTTTGATCTACGTCCTGGAGATAATTCTGAATACACATTAAGAATGGTTAATTTGTGATGTAAATTAAATTAACAATTCTTTTCAATCATTTTACAACTGCAGAGTGAAATCCGGTTCAACAAACTGTTGTCGAGCGGTTGTGTCGACAAAACAGATCCGAAATACATGACCAGAAGCTTCTACTATAATGATTCAACGCCTTACTTATATTCCAACGAAGTACGTGTGCCCCTACACAATTTAGTGCGCGTCAAGGCTTCCCAGGGCCGGTGCGATACATATTTCCACCTGAGGCGAGCAAGGCATATGCCGTCCTTTTGAACAGTAAAAATTTTTGTTGTTGAAATAATCGGTTTGTGCGCCCACAGATGGCGCCGCTAGAAATATGCCACCTGAGGTGACCGCCTCACCCCTCGCACCGGCCCTGTGGCCTCCTATTCCCAAAATACATAATGGGTACATATTCTTCATCCGTTCCTATTAGAACACTGGATGGGTGACCTGCTGAAAATATCAGTTATTCAGCAGGTTTGTGGCGATGGTCGAGGGTATTCGAGACCTTATGTGGGCAGAGCTTTTTGTTAGTGGAGCAGTATATGAGCGGCATTGCCAAAAGACCTCTGGTCATTTACTGTGACAATCAACAGTCAAGACAACCCTGCTTGTGCTGGACAGTTCTGGGGGGATACCGGGAATTTCCAGGTGAACCGGCCATTGTGAAATTTAGTTCCTGACCTTTCCAGATTTCCCTGTGTAAATATTTGTACCCGTGGCCCGACCTATCTAGATTTTCCGGTACTAAATTTGTTGCCAGTCCAGCCCTGGTTGTTTGTCATCATGGCGAAATAGCTGGGGAAATCGCCAAGCAATGCAATCACTTCTCACCCGTTGGCGACGCGAATCACACCGCTTTGTGCTTTGCAGCATTACGGACTGTTTCTACGACAAAATGCAAGGTTGTGTTCTCAAGAAAGTAGTCCCGCAGATCGCAGCTAGCATGACCCAACAACCCTTTATGGTCATTCAGTCATTCAGTCATTCAGTCATTCAGTGTCATGACAATGCCAAGTGTTCATCACTAGGTGCATTCGAAAAGTCATCAAAACGAGTGTAAATGTGTTTGCACTGGTTAAACGGAAACAACCTGTATGCCACGTTTAAATCTCCGTTCAACGAGATTTCTCGTTCAAATGGGGTCTTGCTGGCAGCCATCTTGGATTTCCCTTATGCTGGTGACACACGGCGCGTTTTGCGGCGCGAATCGCGTCGCCAAAATGGCGTCAGGTCGCATCTGATTGGTTGCGATCAAAATCGCCGACCAAAAAGTACATGCACCAAGTACTTTCGCGACGCGATTCGCGTCGCAAAACGCGCCGTGTGTCACCAGCATACGATCTGTCGCAACGATCTCAATCGTAAGAACAATTTTGTAGCATTTTAAACAACAAAAATAATGATCATCATTATGGTTATTATTTGGGCTAATTTTTTTACACTGAAATTTACACAGAAATGTATTTTTAAACTCGAAAATTGGGTTGTTTAACTTGACATTTACAGTTTTACACTACCAGTTGCACTGGTAGTTTAGTTTAAATGACCTACTGTTGTTTTCCAGGGTTGTATGAAATCGTGCTATCAAAGGCATGCAATGAAAAAATGCCTCAAAGTGGATCCAATTGTGCCTGTTCAGTTTGAAGAAATAGGTCGAAACTACACAGCTGAAAGTCCACCAATATGTGAGATCAATAGTTCAGAATCTTTTATAGCAATTTGCTTTGAAAGTGATTTTTTTTTTAGCATGTGCTGAGCTTGATGAAGAAACAATGAGCATGAAGACTTGTGACTGTCCTCTACCTTGCAGGTGATTGTTTTTCTTTTTAGATAGAAAATGGTTACGTAGTGGAGAATCATTTGAGACCGAAAAGAAAATAAATAGCAAAGATTTTCCATTACATAATAATTGCTTTCTTAGTGGAACTAATTATTTTCCCTTTCAATCAGTTTTTTGCAGTATTCAGTGAATCCAGACACAACTACCTTACTTGATGTAAGCACCTGGGTGTAAATATTGATGAAATTTAACAAATTAATCAAACTTTTGATGAATTTTGACAAATTTTTGATTAATTTCAATTTCTCAAACCAAGTGTTGATAAATTTTAATTTTTCCAACCAATTGTTGATAAATTTCAATTTTTCAAACCAATTTTTAATAAATTTTAATTTTTTAAACCAATTGTTGATAAATTTCAATTTCTCAAACCAATTGTTGATAAATTTCAATTTTTCAAACCAATTGTTGATAAATTTCAATTTTTCAAACCAATTGTTGATAAATTTCAATTTTTCAAACCAATTTTTGAGAAATTTCAATTTTTCAAACCAATTGTTAATAAATTTCAATTTTTCAAACCAATTTTTGATAAATTTCCAATCTTTCCTTTCTTTCCCAGTCCTGCAGAACAAACAACACGAAAAAACAGTAAGAAAACCGCTTAAAAAAACCCAAAACAACTCACCAAACCACTTCCCTTTGCAGACAAAAAGTCCGCTTCACGGTCAACTTCCTGACCACCATCATGGAAATTGTCCAAGAAGAGCAAGAATACTCGGTAAAAAAAAAAAAAACCAAACGCAAACCCCCACACTAACCTCACCTCACCCTAGTTGGCCCAATTCTTCGGCATCCTGGGCGGAAATCTGAGTCTCTCCGTCGGCCTGTGCATCATCTCAATCCTCGAGCTCTTCGAACTCGGCTGGAACCTCGCAGCTCTCTGGCTCGTCCCGACGCGCGCAGCCGCCATTTTAAAATCCAATCCTTCGTCCAGGAGCTTCACCTCCATCTTGCCGGCTAAATCAAAACTGACGGATCTATTCAAGCGCGCCAGGGCGCTCCGAGAAGAGAAATAAATTCAGAATTTAATCTTCAGATGTGAGAAAAATGTTTCAGCGTCAAAATGGCGAAATCGCTTCGAATTTTCTTCATTTTCTTCGTTTTCTACGTTTCGTGCTGAAATATTCTTGGCTAATTAATTAGAAATTGTGTTTGTTTTGCGTCCAGTGCCCTTCTTGTTGTTTATTTGTAAATAAAATGAAATTAAAAAACAAAAAACAATGTCGGTACAGTTTTTTTCCATCTATTTACAAATAAAAATCAAAAGACAGCGCGGAGCGGCTTAAGACATCCAATTCTAGGCTAGATTCATTGAATAGTATCAAATGTGATCACAATTAAGTAGTGGATACTTTTTTTTTTTTAAAAAAACAAAAAAAAAAAATATTTTTTTTTTGGTCCATTGTTGCACGTCACTTGTTAATTCGAAATGGGGAATGTTGGTTTGTTGGTGGAATTATTATGTTTATATTTTCTTTAGAATTCGCTTGGCAGCCTTGATTAAAGGCACAATGGTGGCGAGTTTCTCGGCTTTGTCGAGGAAGGCGTGTTGGAGTAATTCGTGAGCTGTTGCGCGTTTTTCCACGTCGACTTCGAGACACCGGCTGAGGAAGTCGAGGAATTCTGTTGAGAGTTTGTTGGTGTCCTTCATGTCGGGTTTGCCGTTGGAAGCGATTAGGTATAGAGCGCGGATGGGGGTTTCGTTGAGGTAGGGGGGCTCGCCTTCTACCATTTCGATCGCCATGATGCCGAGACTCCAAATGTCCACCTGGGAAATGAAATGAATGCGTGAAAAATAGATTTGTTTTTGGAAAAAAAAAAGTTTTTTTTTGGTATTGTAACTGGGAAATTGGAAAATTGAGTGGAAAATTGAATAATTTGATGAAAAATTGAATAATTTGACGGGAAATTGAATAATTTGACGGAAAATTGAATAATTTGACTGAAAATTGAATAATTTAAATGAAAATTGAATAATTTGACGGAAAATTGAATAATTTAAATGAAAATTGAATAATTTAAATGAAAATTGAATAATTTGACGAAAAATTGAATAATTTGACAGGAAATTGAATAATTTGACGAAAAATTGAATAATTTGACGAAAAATTGAATAATTTGACGAAAAATTGAATAACTTAACGAAAAATTGAATTATTTGACAAAAAATTTAATAATTTGACGAAAAATTGAACAATTTAATTCTAATATTTGACGGAAAATTGAATAATTTGACGAAAAATTGAATAATTTGACGAAAAATTGAATTATTTGACGAAAAATTGAATTATTTGACGAAAAATTGAATTATTTGACGAAAAATTGAATTATTTGACGAAAAATTGAATAATTTGACTGAAAATTGAATAATTTAAATGAAAATTGAATAATTTGACGAAAAATTGAATAATTTGACAGGAAATTAAATAATTTGACGAAAAATTGAATAATTTGACGAAAAATTGAATAATTTAACGAAAAATTGAATTATTTGACAAAAAATTTAATAATTTGACGAAAAATTGAACAATTTAATTCTAATATTTGACGGAAAATTGAATAATTTGACGGAAAATTGAATAATTTGACGAAAAATTGAATAATTTGACGAAAAATTGAATTATTTGACGAAAAATTGAATTATTTGACGAAAAATTGAATTATTTGACGAAAAATTGAATTATTTGACGAAAAATTGAATTATTTGACAAGAAATTGAATAATTTGACGGAAAACTGAATAATTTGACAGGAAATTGAATAATTTAACGAAAAATTAAACAATTTGACGAAAAATTGAATAATTTGACGGAAAACTGAATATTTGACGAAAAATTAAAAAATTGAAAAAATTGAAAAAATGAAAAATTTAAATTGCGACGTGAAATTTTGACCAATTAAATTAAAAAATCCCACTTTCATTTGAATTATCACTAAAAGAATAATTTTCCAATTTCTATTGAATATCATTTACTTCATTGCCGTATTGTTTCCTCGTGACGACTTCCGGCGCCATCCAATAGGGGGTTCCCACCATAGTAACCCGCTTGTTCTCCTCCTGCGTGAGCTGAGCGCAAAATCCGAAATCCGTCACTTTGACGATCCCGTCCATGCTCAACAAAACGTTGTCGCTCTTGATGTCCCGATGAATGATCCCCTTGGAATGGAGAAACTCGATTCCCTGCAACACTTCGCGCATGACGGCCGCGATTTGTCCTTCGCGCATGATCGTTTCCGTCACCACGTCCGTCAAGGGTCCGCCTTAGAGTTGCGCAATTTAATTATCTCTTTTGACCCGATTCCGAGTTAATTGTGGCTAATTACCTTCCAAGTATTCCATAACGACCCACAAGTGATTATCGACCAAGTGAGCGTTTAAGAAATTCACAAGATTCGCGTGTCGGTTTTCACGCATCACGAGAATTTCTGTGATTATCAACTCTTTTTTCGGCTGTTTGGCTAAATCCATTGTTTTGATGGCCACTTTTTCGTTCGTTTCGCGGTCGATGCCGATGTAGACGGTCCCGGAAGCGCTGCAAAGAGTTCACATTGTGATTATTCTGTTTGGAAAAAATATTTTTGATTAAATTTCACTAAAATGGCACTAGATTCACTAAATCTTAGTTCGATTTTACTCATTTTTTAAGAAAATTCCTCATTTTAAACGATTTTGTCATTAAATTTCATCAAATTTTACAAATTTTTAACGATTTTCCATCAATTTTCCAGGATTTCCATTAAATTTCACTAAAATGGCACTAGATTCACTAATTCTTAGTTCGATTTACAAATTTTTAAGAAAATTTCTCATTTTCAACGATTTTTTTCATTAAATTTCATCAAATTTTATAAATTTTCAAGGATTTTCCATTAATTTTTAATAAATTTCTATTAATTTTCAACAAAATCTACTAAATTTTTACACAAATTCACTAAACTTTCACAAAATTTCACTCAATTTTAAAATAAATTCGCTAAATTTCCAGAAAAATTCCCTAATTTTTCCTGAATTTTTCTCATTTTTAACAAATTTCGCATATTTCACTAAATTAAACGAAAATTTCCACATATTTCCATAAATTTCATTTTATTTTTGTCACTTATCACATCGTACCCCGATCCAATTTCCTTTTGCCGATCGTACCGCACGGTCGGGTCTCCAGGTGTAACAATTTTATCTAAAAAAATAAAAAAAATAAAAATAAACATAAAAGTAAATTTCCTCAACAAAACATCAAATATTTAACTGAGCATTTCCATCACTTCCTCCTCACTCATCTTCTTATTCGTTTTCTGACAGCGCCGCATCACGGGAGTTTCAATACTCGGTTTCTCCGGAATTTCCTTTTTCGTTTTAAACTACAAATTTAAAAAAAAAGAATTTAAAAAAATTACAAATTATTTTAGTTTTAAATTTGGATGGTTTAGAATAAAAACCTTGACGGTGTCGCCGCCAGGGGAGGAGTGAGTGGCATCTTCAGCACTGGAATTGAGCAGATCGTCGGAGCGAGCGGAAGAGCGCGATTTCTCGCTGCTCGTCTCCGAATCGGTCGCGGGAATTTTGTCACCCGAACTCTGTAGGTCGAACGCGGACGGAAGACATTTGTCGAGTTCGGCGCTTTCCTCGGCTAAAGTTTCTTTGGTAGTGAGAACTTTGATGGCGTTGGAACTCTGTTTGATCGACTGTGCGTAGAACTTTAAAGCGCACAAAACCGCGTCCGGGTTTTGGCTTTGTTCAATTTTTCTATTGGAAATCAATAAAAATCATTAAAAATCAATCAAAATCTTTAAAAATTAATCAAAATTATCAAAAAATAGATGAAAATCATCATAAAATGACTGAAATCATCATAAAATGACTGAAAATCATCATAAAATGACTGAAAATCATCATAAAATGACTGAAAATCATCATAAAATTAACAAAAATCATTAAAGTTCAATGAAAATCATCAAAAATCAATGAAAATCATCAAAAATCAATAAAAATCATCAAAAATCAATGAAAATCATCAAAAATCAATGAAAATTCTCAAAAATCAATGAAAATCATCAAAAATCAATAAAAATCATCAAAAATCAATGAAAATTATAAAAAAATTAGATGAAAATCATCAAATATGGATAAAAATCATCACAAAATCAATAAAAATCATAAAAATCAATAAAAATCGATGAAAATCAAACAAAAATAACTAAAATCAACAAAAAAATCTTCAAAAATCATGAAAAATCAAAAATCTTCAAAAATAAATATATATTAATTTTTAAAATTACGTGATGTTGGAAGCGAGTAGAAGCCGTTGCCATGGTTCCGGCAGCCCTAGAAATTCCCTCGTTTCAGAGTCGAATCCGACGTGTATTTTATGTTCGACCGCGAACGGCGCTCCGATTTCCGACGGTCCTTCACTGAAATGATTCGTCTGCCTCTTTTTCCGATTCTTCCGTTTAAACACCTTCAATATCGACGCCATTATTTATTCCAACTCTTTAATTTTTGTCAAAATCAAAACCGAAGATCTCCTTTCAATTCATCCTCCAAATCTAAAAGGAAAAATAAATAAGAAAACAAAATGAATAAAACAAAAAATTTCTTATTTTCAACGTTCTAATTTTCAGATAACTCGAACCCACTTCCGTTTCCGGTAAAACAAATAAATTTTTTAAATAGAAATTTTTTTTAATTTTTTAAAAAAAATTAAAAAAAATTAAAAATGTTTTTTTTTTTAATTAAAAACAATTATTTTCATTTTTGTCTCGTTTTCCGAGAAACGAAACGAACTTCCTCTTAAACGATTTTTTGTTCCGTTTTTATCTTATGTAAATATTATTTCGTTATCGGATCAAGCGGTTTGCGCGGTTTCGGGTTAATAAAACGAGATCATTGTTGTCGTTGTACGCGAAACGATTTCCACGGAAACGGAATTTAAATTTTTTTCCCAAGTTGCGGCCGGAAATTATTAATTTCTCGCTCCGTTTTAAGGAATTAACACGAGATTAGTCATTCGTGCGTGCGAAAAAAGGCGGAGTCGCTCGTTTTCGCATCAGAAATGGAGAAATCTCAAGGTTTTTCCTTAATTTCGGGTTTACTTACGTTCAATTGATCGATTTTGAATAAAATTGGATTGGATGAAGTGATCATTTTCGCACGAAACCACCTGCAATAAAGACGGCGGAGAAGCGGTAAAGAGACAGCGACCGCTCGGCTTCTAGTAGATCGATTCGCCGCTAGATGTTCCGGTGGATAGGGATAGCACGAATCCTCATTTTTGGAAACGAAACGGAAATTAAGATTTTAAATAAAGAAAACACAAGACAATTTTGAAATAAAAAGAGTAAAAATCGTGAATGTAAATGTGTGCTTGAAAAATTCTGTATATGCGTCGTGGGAACGAGAAATTATTTAATTAAAACGATTTTTTCGCTGTTGAGTGAATCGGGTTTTATTACTGCGCCATGAAGCACATGGCCAAAATGGCAGAATTTTAAGCATAACCCGAGCTAACTACTTCGCTTTTGCTTCGAAATCGAGCGAAATGTCCGCTATAAAACGACCGATGATGTCGCAATTGAAAAACAAACCTATGATTGGTAAATTCAAACGGAAAAACGTAAGAAAAGTGCTAATAAAGTGATTTTAAACGCGAAACTATAACCGATCACATTTTTAACACAGAAAAACGTCGACAGTTCAACGAATAAAAAACACAAACTAAACAACAAGACGAGACGAGATCTAAGTGAAAACATCTCGAGCGAGTCGGACATCAGGTGGGAAATTAATAAATTAATTACATAAATTAAAAATAATTTTTTAAATTAATTTTTTCGAAATTATTTCAGCGATGTTGACGATCATGACGAGAAAACTTACTCGTCCGAAGACGACGGAGAAACTGCGCAAGAAAAACGACTCCGATTGACGAAGAAATACTTGGAAGAGATAGAAATCGAAGGTGGCGAAATATAAAAGGAAAAACGATTTTATTTTAAATTAAAAAATGAATTTTTCGATTTTTAGAAAGAAAAAAAGGCGAAGCGGACGAAATCGATAAATCCGTAATAGCGGATCGATTAAAGGACGAAGTGGTAAAAAAATAAATAATAATTAAATTTTTCTTGATTTAATTTAAATTAAATTGATTTTTGTTTATTTAATTGTAGTTAGAACAAGCTGGACGTCTGCAGAGGAAAGTAGCGGACGATTACGGCGTTTCGCGCGACGTTAAAGTCCTAAATGGACATAAATTACCGTTAACTTGCGTAATTACGTCACAGGACAGTCGATTTATTTACTCGGCGTCGAAGGATTGTTCGATAATTAAATGTAATGTTGAGAAATGTTTTTTTTTTCGATTTTTAATTTTGATTTTTTTTAGGGGATTTGGAGACGGGGAAGAAAATTAAAGTGATCAAAGGAGTGAAGAAGAATGATGAGGTCACTAAAGGACATTCGGATCATGTTTTGTGTTTGGCAATTTCATCCGACAATAAATTCCTGGTTTGGAAACATTTTGTTACGTTATATTGTGGGTGAAATTAATTCTTTTTTTGGAATTTAGGCGTCGGGTTGTAGAAATAAAATCATCAATATATGGAACCCTGTAACGATGGATCATGTTCGCATGTTTAAAGGACACAGAGATGCTATTTCGGTACGAAAAGTTAAAATTTTGCGTTTTGGTTCAATTTTTCGCAATTTTTTCCTTATTTTTGAAATTTTTGTCTGATTTTTCGCAAATATTTCTTCATTTTTGCAATTTTTCGCAATTTTTTCCTCATTTTTGCAATTTTTGTCTGATTTTTCGCAAATATTTCTTCATTTTTGTCTGATTTTTCGCAAATATTTCTTCATTTTTGCAATTTTTCGCAATTATTTTCTCATTTTTGCAATTTTTGCCTGATTTTTCGCAAATATTTCTTCATTTTTGCAATTTTTCGCAATTATTTCCTTATTTTCCCCAATTTTTCTCTCATCTTTCCCAATTTTTTCCCCATTTTCCCAATTTTTTCCCAATTTTTCTCTTTTTTATCGCAATTTTTCCTCATTTTCGCAATTATTTTTGCATTTTTCACTAATTTTTGGCATTTTAAATTATTTTTAGGGTTTGTCATTCCGTAAAGAGTCTCACGAGTTGTTCAGTTGTTCGCACGACAGAAGCATTAAAGTGTGGAATTTGGACGAAATGGCTTACGTCGAAACTCTGTAATAATTTAATTTAATTTAAAAAAAAAATTATTATTGATTTGATTTTGATTTTTTTAGATTTGGTCATCAAGATGCGATCACGTCGATAGATAGTTTGTACAGGGACCGAGCTATAACGTCGGGCGGGCGCGACACGTCAGTCAGGATCTGGAAAATCATTGAGGAATCGCAGTTGGTTTTCAACGGGCACTCGTCGAATATCGAGTGTGTTCGTCTGATCAATGAGGAGAATTTCATGTCGTGTGGCGATGATGGGTAAGGACTAAGGACGCTTTGGCGATATTAGGATTTGGTGTAGGAAATGTTTAGGAAATGTCACGTTAAGGTTTTAAAAGTTGTGGTGGACTTTGAGGATTTAAACCTCGAGGTTTTTGTGAGGATTTTACAGTTTTATCTCAGTTTGATAGGATTTTTTTAGATTTCCTATAATTCGTAGGATTTTTAAGATTTCTTATAACTCGTGGGATTTTTATGATTTCCGACAAATTTTTCTTGGATTTTGATAAGATATTTGAGATTTCCTAAAAAATTTGGTTTTTTTTTAGGTTTCCTATGCATTACTAGGATTTCCTACAATTTTTAGGATATTTAAGATTTCCTAAGATTTTTAAGATGTTTAAGATTTGTTACAATTTTTGGATTTTTTTGGTTTAACAATGAAGGATTTTAAATTTCTTATAAATTCTAGGATTTTTAAGATTTCCTACATTCCTTAGGATTTTTTTTAGGTTTTTTATAGATTTCCTACAACAATTTCTAGGATTTCTAAGATTTCCTACAATTCCTAGAATTTCTAAGATTTCCTACAATTCCTAGAATTTCTAAGATTTCCTACAACTATTCCTAGAATTTCTAAGATTCCCTACAACAATTCCTACCATAGGATTTCTAAGATTCCCTACAACAATTCCTACCTTAGGATTTCTAAGATTCCCTACAACAATTCCTACCATAGGATTTCTAAGATTCCCTACAACAATTCCTACCATAGGATTTCTAAGATTCCCTACAACAATTCCTACCATAGGATTTCTAAGATTCCCTACAACAATTCCTACCATAGGATTTCTAAGATTCCCTACAACAATTCCTACCATAGGATTTTTAAGATTTCCTAGATTTCCTAGTGTTTTTAGGTTGTCTTTAGATTTCCCACAATAAATTCCTAGGATTTGCAAAATTTATTTTCTACAAATGTCATAATTCCTAGAATTTCCTACAAATTCTAAGATCGTTTTAGATTTCCTACAACAAATCCTAAAATTTACAAGCTTTCACCAACCCCCAACATTAGTTAACAATCCAGCTAAAACCGGCAATCTTTCAGGGCGATATCATTATGGGGATCCTTGAAGAAGAAACCGTACGCCTCCGTGCACTCAGCGCACGGCATCGACCCCGAAAACCAACAGCCCAACTGGATCATCAGCATCGCCACTCTCCTCAACACCGACCTCGTCGCGTCCGGCTCCAACGACGGCCACGTCCGCTTCTGGAAATGCGGCCCCAACTTCCGAACCCTGACCCCCAAATTCACGCTTCCCTGCCCCGGCTTCATCAACGCCCTCGCCTTCACAGCCGATACCAAACACCTCGTCGCCGCCACCGGCCAGGAGCACCGTCTGGGGAGATGGTGGCGAAACAAAAAAGCCAAAAACAGCGTCGTAATAATCCCACTAACGAATAAAAAACTAAATAAATAAACACGAGCGCTCTATTCACAATTGTTTCATTACGTCGTACAAAAATACACAAAAATACACACAAAAGATACATTATTTAATTACATTTCATTGAAGCTTGCGCAGAACTCCACTGGGTAGTCGCTCCAGCGCAACAATGGGCGACGGCAAAATGGCGGCCGCTTCGTTCAAACGGAAAGTGATGTCCGCCATCGATTTATCGGGCGTGCTGATCGCCCGCAACACATTAACTCTTTTTACCTTCTTCGGCGTCGCTAATTTCTCCTCCACATCCTTCAAACTCAACCGGGACAAATCCACCACCGGAGAACTCATTTCCGGCGACAACCGCCGCAGCGCAACCACCGGAGTCCGCCTCGGCGTCGAGAGTATTTCTTCCACAAGTTCCGCTCTCCCTCTAGACGGCGACGATGCCTCAACCTCGGGTTCCGTCCTCCCACTAACCAAATCCCTCTCCATAGCTTCCGCATCTCCGCCATCTTGATTCTCGCTTATTTTGACCGGAATTTCCGGACTAACATTCGCCAAACGTGTAATCCGGACGACCGGACTCAACTCCTCGAACTGCATCATCGTCGAGTCCAAATTGAGCGGCTTCGCGCTCCGCCGCTCGATCAAACCTTTGACGGACTGCAGCACGGCGAGCGGCGTGAACCCCCTAGCGCGCGCATCGTGCTCGGCCAGCGCCGCTCTGCGCTTACTCGCCCTCTCCTCGTTCATCTGCTCCGTCTCGAAGCGCCTCAAATCGAACTCGATCTCCTTCGCCAACCCTTTATCGGCCGACAACACGTCCTTGATCTCGTTCTTGTAATCCTTCATCAATTCTTTGAGGAAAAACATCAAATCCTTCAACAAAACCGACTTGTTCGCCTCCAGTTTGTGTTTCAACGAGATGACGATCGGAACTATGTTCTCGATCACGTTTTTCTTCACCACCTGCGTCACTATCGTCTTCTTGGCGGTCACAACGACCGCCGCGGCCAAATCGCCCTCGTCCAAGTCGTCCTGGGGACTCGCGCGCAGCGTCGACAGCTTGATCTCGTCGCACGCGAGGATTTGCAGCCCGTCGCGCACGATCCCCTGGCTGCGGTCGTCGAGGGGGAGAACGCCGTCCACTATGCCGCCGAGGATGTCCTGCACGATCTTGGCGGTGATCTGGAAGCGGTGTTCGTCCGACATGTTGTCGAGCATGAAGCGGTAGATCTTGAGGCGCTTGTCTTGGTTGGCGCCGGGGCCGCGGAGGGCGAACAGTTGGATCTCTTGCGGGGTCTGCGGGGTCTGGGTGAGGATGGCGTGCTCGTAGGCGTGGAGGTGGAAGATGACCTCGACGAAGTGGTTGTAGAACATGTGCGGGTGGCGGTGCAGGAGGATGTGGATGAGGGAGTATTCGGCGAGGGAGCGGATCTTGTCGTCGTCGTCGGTCAGGCTGGAGATGAAGCGCACGAAGAGGGGGCCTTTCCATTTGATGTAGTCTTCTTGGAGGAGGCTCGTGAGGAGCATGAGGGTGTGGCGACGGACGGTCGGCGACGGATCTTTGAGGCAAGATGAGATGTTGGACATGTAGCGGTCGACCAGGGCGGTGTATCTGTGGGTTGGTAAGGGAAGGGGTTAGTTGGCTTTGGTTTTTGGGGTTGGTTTGCGTGGAAATGATGGTTTTGTCATCGTTCATTAAATGTGCTTTATCTTGGTCTAAAATGATCATTTTTCACTAAATTTGTGATTTTACGGTCTAAAATGATCGCTTTGCACTAAATTCGTGCTTTTTCTTGGTCTAAAATCAACATTTGTCACTAAAATGTGTGATTTTCTGGTCTGAAATGATCATTTTTCACTAAATTTCTGCTTTTTCTTGGTCTAAAATGATCATTTTTCACTGAATTTGTGATTTTACGGTCTAAAATGATCGCTTTGCACTAAATTCGCGCTTGTTCTTGGTCTAAAATCAACATTTGTCACTAAAATGTATGATTTTCTGGTCTGAAATGATCATTTTTCACTGAATTTGTGATTTTGCGGTCTAAATTGATCGCTTTGCACTAAATTCGGCTTTTTCTTGGTCTAAAATCAACGTTTATCACTAAAGTGTGTGATTTTACGATCTAAAATGATCGCTTTGCATTAGATTCATGGTTTTTCTTGGTCTAACTCACCATTTTCCATTAAATCTTTGACTATATCGTCTAAAATAATCGTTTTGCACCAAATTTGTAATTTCTCTTGGCCTAAAATGACCCTTTTGCACAAAAACTAGATTTTATGGTCTAAAAATGACCATTTTTCACAAAATCTCTGATTTCATGGTCTGTAATGACTACCTTTCACAATCAGTCAATTGTGCGACCTAAAATGACCGTTTTTGCACTTTTTTGCACCTAAAACAATCATTTTCTTAGGAAATTACGCAATTTTCTGTCCAACCCCAGTACCCAAACCTGCTCGTGTTTACCTGACGCACAAATCGGTCATAATGATGACAATGTTGTTGCGGATCGTCGCCTCGGTCGATATCTCCAACTCGCGGGCCAGTGCCGGTGCGCATTTCTTGGCCAGGGGTTCGTTCTGAAGGCACAACTTGCCCAGCGTGACAAAAGCGTGCGCGCGCACTCGGACCGACATCACGGACCCGCTGAATTGGTTCAGCGGCTGCGATTCCCCTTGAGATTGCGGCTGGCTCTGCGACGCTAGTTCGTAAGCGACCGAATCTAACAATTTTAAATTTATTTAATTAATTTAATTTAATTTAATTTAATGGTTTACGACGCTCCGGACCGTGAGAATTGATGATTGGCGTGGTGATTAAGCTTTGCACGACCAGGAAAATCCTCTTCGGGACCTTGTTGGGGCAATTAATGGCAACTTCGCCCACTGTGTATAAATAAATAATCATTTTGTCTTCGGTGTCTGCCGAGAGAGGACCGTTTTTCTGTTGCAAAATGGCGTCGCTGAGAAACTCGTCGCATTTCTAAAAAGATGATTAGAAATTTTTAGAAAATATTCGGATTTTTGGAGTTTCTGTAATCGAAAAATCAAAATTTTTGTGATTTTTCAGTAAAATTCGACAAATATTTGTGATTTTTTAGTAAATTAAGACAAATTTGTGTCTAAAAATTCGAATTTTAAGTGTAACAATCGAAATTTGTCATTTTAAATCCCAATTTTAGTCGAAAAATCAAAATTTTTGTGATTTTATAGTAAAATAAGACAAATATTTGTGATTTTTTAGTAAAATAAGACAAATATTTGTGATTTTTTAGTAAAATAAGACAAATATTTGTGATTTTTTAGTAAATTAAGACAAATTTGTGTGATTTTTAGTCTAAAAATTCGAATTTTATGTATAACAATCGAAATTTGTCATTTTAAATCCCAATTTAAGTCGAAAAATCAAAATTTTTGTGATTTTATAGTAAAATAAGACAACTATTTGTGATTTTATAGTAAAATAAGACAACTATTTGTGATTTTTTAGTAAAATAAGACAAATATTTGTGATTTTTTAGTAAAATAAGACAAATATTTGTGATTTTTTAGTAAATTAAGACAAATTTGTGTGATTTTTAGTCTAAAAATTCGAATTTTAAGTATAACAATCGAAATTTGTCATTTTAAATCCCAATTTTAGTCTCAAAATCGAAAAATTCGTCGTTACTTTTAACAATCCGACGGAAAACGACGTCATCAATTTCTTCGCCTCATTTTCCGAGTCGGCCAGATGGCAAAAGATCTGATTCAAAGTGGTCAAAGCGGCGCTAACGAGAATCGTTGGAGATGTAAACTGTCTCAAGACATCCTCCAACTCGCGCTGGATCTGAACCGCCTCTTCCTGCTCGAGGTACTTGGCGCAATGACCGATTATGTGCAAAATGCGCGTCAAATCCGTGTGCGAACTCTCCTCGGTGCGCGTCAACCAATGCTCCGCGACCAGCGACACGTTCTTGATGTTCACGTTGTGCGCGATGGCGGACAGGAGCAGCCAAACTGCCCTGGCGTTCGGCGTCGGGATGTGCGTTTGGAGGATGTTGGTTAAATTGTTTCTGTGGAATAAATTGCGAAATTTTAAAATAGGATTTTATTATTTTTTATTATTTTTTTTTACTTGATTTTTCCGTTTTTGGCCCAGGAATGACAGGCCCTGCGAAGGAATCGTTCGGAGCCTTTTTCGGCGATTAGGTTGAGGATTTGCCAGACCATAAGGTGGCGCTCGTGGAAGGATTTGTTGAAAGCGACTATGTTTTGGAGGATTATGTTTTCCATCACTTCGATGCATTTTTCTTGGACTGAGGTTTCGCGGTCGACCATGCATGGTAAGACGCCTGTGGAAAATCGGGGATAAAATGGAAAAAATTGTAATAAAGTGAAAAAAACTGAAATAAAAATGCACAAAATTGATTTTACAAATTTCAATTTTTCCTCTTAAAAAAACCACAAATATATATCTTTTTGACTTAAAAATAACAAAAATGACAATTTTTCAGCTAAAAATTTACAAAAATTGCATTTTTTTAAATAAAAATTTACAAAAATTGCATTTTTTCAAATAAAAATTTACAAAAATTGCAATTTTTCAACTAAAAATTTACAAAAATGACAATTTTTCAGCTGAAAATTTACAAAAATTGCAATTTTTCAACTAAATGTTTCAAAAATTTCAATTTTTCAACTAAAAATTTACAAAAATTGCAATTTTTCAACTAAAAATTTACAAAAATGACAATTTTTCAGCTGAAAATTTACAAAAATTGCAATTTTTCAACTAAATGTTTCAAAAATTTCAATTTTTCAACTAAAAATTTACAAAAATTGCAATTTTTCAACTAAAAATCGTAAAATTTCACTTTTTTCGTCTAAAAAAAATCCAAAATTTACAAAAATTGCAATTTGTCCATTAAAAAATCCAAAAAAAAACAATTTCTCAACAAAAAATCCCCAGCCCCCCCTCCCTAAAACCCACAAAAACCAAACAAAACAAAAAAACCCCCTTCTTCCTCATCAATTACCTTCCACCCAAACTCCATGCAACAAACAATTGCCAGGATACCTCTCCAACAACGCCGTAATGGACACAATCATCTGCTTCCTCACCAACAACGCCGGGTCCAAACACCTCAACTGCAAATCCACCAAATTCTCCTTCACCAAATACCTCACATCCAACTTCACGACACTCTCCAACACCTGCAGCGCCGCCTTCCTCACAAAAACCTTATCATCATCAAACCTCAGCCTCAAAATCGACATAAAATCCCCAACACCCCCATCCCCTCCCTCCCCACCCCCTTCATTCTCCTTATCCGAATCCTCCCCCCTCCCGGGACCCTCAAACAACCCCAAAAAACACCCCCGCAGCCCCTCGTCCCCCGACTGCGCGCAATGTGCCAAAATCTGCAACACCTTCGACCTCACCGACGACGCCTTGTCGCAAAACCGCGACACAATCATCATCAACAGCTTCTTCTGCTTCTCAGGCCCCCCCGCCGCCCCCCCGCGCCTCTCGGAACCCTGCTCGAGGAACATGGCGAGCAACTCGATCGTAAACAACCGACAATTGACCCTCGAATGGAGCAACAAACGCTCCAACCACTTGAAAATCGACTCCGACGCCTCCTCGTCCAGTTTGTCGATGATCGTGGCCACGGAACTGCCCACGCAAACGCGGTGCTCGACGCGGTCGAGGACCCCCACGCACAAATGCTGGATCAAAATGCGCGTGCCGTCGCGCGCGTCCGCTCCGAGGGTCTCCAACAAGTGCAAAACGAAGTCGAGGGCTTCGTCGCGGATGTGGGAGCGTTCCAGAATGCTCGTCATCATTTGTTTCATCACGTGCGTGTGCGCTTTGTCGGTTTTCCCGTGTAGGGGGAGACACAGCGACTCGAGGCCGAGGTAGCCGAGCTTGGTCACGTGGTGGTAGGTGCGGAAATCGGTGTCCAGACGCGTCAGTTCGGCCATTCGTTGGATGGCGTGCAGCAGGGATTGTTCGCATTGTTTTAGAGAGAAGGTTTTGAAGGTCGAGATCATGTTTTGGAGGACTTTTTCGAAGTGCGACGTGAATTGTTTCATTTCTTGCGAATCCATGGCGGAATCTTCGTCGAAGTCGCTGTCGTCGCCGAATATCTGCGACAGTCGTTCGTCGTCGAGGTCGTCGTCGGTGTTTTTGCGTTTCTTGCGCTTGGATGCGCTGTTGTTGGTCTTTTCTTTGCCTCGTTTGCGTTTGAGGGAGGTTCCGTGGACGTGGAGCGCCATTTTGCAGATGTCGAGGCATTTTTGGAACATTAGGGGGTGGAAAACGGAAAAGGCGTTGCAGCCGGGGGTTTTGAGCAGCGAGAAGTAGAGGTCGGAGGCGTGCAGGGACGTTTCTTTGTCGGATTTGCTCGATGAGAGTTTCTGGCCGCGGTCGGCGAAGGCGAAACATAGTGCGATGATTTTTTTTATGTTGATTTCGTTTTCGACGAGGATTGTCCAAAATCCGCGGTCAAGGTCGGACTCGGGGACGTCGTTTACCTAGAAAATGAATTTTTGGGGGTTAATATTGAGTTTTTTTTGTGATTTTTGCGGTTTTTTTGGGGTTTTTTTAAACCTGGTTCCAGTCGCGGCAAATGGCGACGGCGTCGCGGAATAAACGGTTCCAATTAGTTTCGTCGTGGGCAGACTCGAAATTGAGCGGGAATTCTTCGATGGAGGTGAAGTCGCTTTCCCAGATGTGTTCGGTCCACGAATCGTCTAATTGCGCGGTCAAAAATTGAGAATAAACACGAATGCAACGGCTTTCGTTCGCCGTTGCAGCCGCCATTTTTGTGAGGTTTTTGAAATGAAATGCGCGGGAAAGAGTCGTGCGCGATCGGTCGAGATCGGTGGTTTGAGAATTTGGCACCAGGGCGGGCTGGAATCAATATGGCGAGGTGGTTTTTATTTAAGCAAATAAGTGGAATAAAATTCGAATTTGAAGGGAAAAATAATTAAAATCAAATGGGGATTAAATCTGGGAGTTAATTCGACTATTTTGGCCGTTTTTGTTTTACTTTTTCATCGTGATTTATTATTTATATTCATGTCATGAATCATTTTGTTTTTAGATTAAGAAATTATGCAAAAATTGAGATTGGGGAGTTGTGAATTTATTATTCAACTAGATTGATGGGATTTCTTTTTGTCAATGTATAAAATATTTAATAAAAAAATACTTTTAAAAAAAAAATGGAGGACAACTGTTTTATTGTTAATAAAAATTTCCTTATGAAAGGTCAAAGAAGTATCACTTCCTTAGTTTTTATTTCTTTTAATTCCAGACAACTGAATCTGAAGAATGGAAATAAAACCCTGAATAATAACATCCCACTTTTTGCTGCACTTGTAATAAGTAGTTCAGACACTCATATCTCCAAGGAATGCAGGAAATGAGGAAATCAAACATTACAAATCACCCAAAGGGTTTCCAAACATTAAAAATAGACAAAGGCATTGACCCAGACATCGAAAATTGACCAAAAAATAATAATATGTCAACACCTGACACAACTAAACTAAAAAATGTAAAAAATTAAATTAAAAATATAAAAATTTCATTTTTTTCTCTTCCAAACATTGAAAAAACAATTAAGAAAATTGTTTTCATACCACAGACAAATAGGCAGTGGTCATTTAGTGTCCTTGAAAGCCAAACCCAAATACCATCCCGCCTCCTAGTGCCAAATTACCCCACCATGGCACAAGCAGAAACCTCTCATCACCATAAAAGTCAAGCTGTTTTTACGAGTTATGATAGGCCTACTATTCAAAATTGAACTTTGCCAATTCCCCCGACCCGATTCACGCTTGGACAAATGTTTCGTCTTAAAAACCGATCATCCGTTAGGAAAAGCGGGTTTCGCTCGTACTTAATCGCAAAATCAATCATTTTTGATATCGCAAGTTCGCAACGGAGCTTCGAATGGATATTTTTTCATTTTTATTTCGTAGGATGTAAATTCTCGTGCAAAGAAATGGTTCAAGTGGGTGGGGACACGAACCGCGATGGGGATCGATGAGGCAACCAAGTCACGTTCTAGGAGCGCCATTAATTCCTTCGCATTTTGACAGGCCTTTAGATAAGCTACCTGTATTCCGTCAGTACTGAATCAACTAAATACGTTTAAAAATGTTTGCAATTTAAATTATGCTCAACAATGCATATAATTTGAATTTCCACTTGCTCAAATGTCGCCCGACAACTTGTCAAGACTCGTTTTGATCACTATTATTATATTTTTCTACTATTAAATATTCCAGACGTGCACTTACTTAATTATT
Organism: Strigamia acuminata; assembly: GCA_949358305.1. Taxonomy (NCBI): domain Eukaryota; kingdom Metazoa; phylum Arthropoda; class Chilopoda; order Geophilomorpha; family Linotaeniidae; genus Strigamia; species Strigamia acuminata. Next base: position 11,282,147 of record OX442320.1, read on the forward strand.
AGTTTCGGTGTCTGGCTACCTCCGCCCAGGCTACGCCGATTTACTTCAAATAAATTCAAGCTACATTGTAAACAACATTCTGACAAAGTTCCCATTTAGTCGGCGATGGCCACCACTTCCACGCAGACCTAGAAATTCAACAGAAATTAATTAATCTTACCGCAATGGCGTTTCCGACAGTTCCGGCTTACTTTCGCCCATGGATACTGAATCTGATCTAAGCGACATTGTTTTTTGCAATCTTTTGGTTGCAACAGACCCACGAAGATCTTAATTTCCGAAAAACTATTAACGATCGAATTAACGACGTCAGCAAGTATTTCGTGGTTTATTTCATCGTGTGTGTTGCGTCCAGCGTCTCGTGGCTCTCTCTCCGTCCGAACACTAACAAAAGTTTAGCCTCATCCCAACTTTTTGGACAAAATTATGCGATAATTGTGTGAAAAAAGCCATTTAAACGTTGTTTTTGTATCCGTCGAACATCGTCTGTCAGATTGTTTCGGTACTTCCATTTCTTGTGTACCAAATCTTACCTGAGAGTTTAATTATTAAACCATATGCTTCCAAGGTGATGTTGAGAAATGTAAAATTCTAAACCATTGTAGTGGTTAATGGGTACTCAAGTTTCTGTTATTCTGTAATAAAGGCTAATGATATTTTTATTGCAGTTTGTCTTTGTTTCTCAAAAACCTAAATGGGCAGTTATATCCACTTAAAAAAAAACAATAAACTCTTTTCATAATACATTGATGAAAAAAGGAAAGAAAAGGATAATTACCTCACAGTTTGTACACTCAAAATAATAAATAATAACACAGTGATTTACAATTTCAAATTATTGCAATTATCTTGTAAAAAGACATTTATTGAGAAGAAATTTAATACAACCAAAGATCAATTACAACCTTTGCATGAGACAGTTAATAATTTATTTTGATAGCAATTAAGGATTGGTATACTCATCCCATCTTGATTAATTTGAATATAAATATGAACACTGAGGTCCTTGTTGTACAATAGCAAGAAAAATGACAACATCATACTTGATCCCACAGCCTTGAACAATGGCAAAGTATTTCTCCCACAGCACTTTGCTTGCTATTGTAAACTTCATTCTATTCAAGACTTCATGCAATGGCAGTTAAGTTCAACCAAGCCGTTATGGCAACAGCGAAGTGCTGCATTCAGAGGCAGATCTGCAGGGCCCTTTCTACAGCCCTTTTTGGGGCCATTTTCCTAATCTCCTGCGAGCACCGAGGGAACCTATAAATCCACCTCTGACCACATTTCTTCAATAACACAAGCACACCATCAGACAATAAATAAAACTACAGTTTGTGCCCGGTATCTTGATGCCAAATTCGCACCGTGCAGATGATTTAGCGGCATTAAGCCTAATAATAATAATGCTAAAATAAAGTAAATAAACTCTTTAACGAAAGTAATTCACAGCGTGGTACTGAAATTTTGTTCCTTTATTTCCTTTGTGAGCAACAAGCTTGACGATCGACATGTTAAATGCGAGCGCAGTTGGAGTTTGGCATCAAGATACCGGGCACAAACTGCAGTGAATGCTAGCAGCCGGCTTTTCTCTTCTGTCAAAAGAACTTGCTATTCGATTTGTCGTTCAGCGAAGAGCCCATTTTAAACCCGTACTCGTCGTCCATTGTTTTTGATTCCTGTTCCAGCCGCCATTCCTGCTCCAGAGACACCGCTATGCTCCTGCGGTCACTTTGTTCTTGGAAAAGCGAATACAAATTCAAGCGTTGTTTTGGCTGGCTTGCGTTTGGTGCTGCCGGTCCTATCGATCGTAATCCGTTGTCCGGGCGCTTGGGCAATGGCGGTGGCGCTACCGAAGTCTTCATCTCCACCGGTCCTCGCTTCGAAGTGTTGTGCCTATGACCAATGCCCAGATCGTACATGATCTCTTCGTAGACGTGATAATCAGCACCACTAAGTTCTTTCGGTGGCACCGGGGGTGATGATGGTGACATCGAAGGATTGGCATTTTTCTCTTGCATTGTTGTTTCTTTGGGAACACCCGAAGATGGACAGGGGCTAGTTTCTTCGACTCTGCTAACGGAGTTTGATAATAGCTTTTGCCGCTGAAGATCTTCGATGATCTCCAACATGCAACAGGCGACTTCGGAAAAGCGGGATTTCATGTCCGAAGAATCGACGTTGTTCGCTTCCTTATTGCTCGTTGTCATTTCAAGAGGTTCGTCTAAGAGAAGACTGTTACCCATCCGAATGCTATTGCTCCCTAGATGTGCATTGGCATCGGATACTCTATCTGTAAATATTCCACATAAAATTGAATTTCCACGCTGTAGCTTCAGCTTTCACGATAGATACAAAGAAACCACAGTCCCAATTGTATCCAAAATATACAATTCCTAAAGCCTGGTTTTTAACCTACAGTATGTAGCAGTTGGCAACCCCTTGACTTTTAAATTCTGTGCTCGCACCCCTTATCAAAGGAAACCGGTGTCACTTGACCACTCATATATTAAACATTTTTCTGAAGTGGCCTCACACTACCGATTAAAAAGCAATGTCTAAAGGATCTTCTTATTACATAATGGCCCATACAGCAAAAGCATTAAATACTAGCAAAAACTGATCAAAAGGGGCAGCTGTATTACACAATACATATATAATCAAGACCACTAAACCGGATATGGCCCTAAGCTGTGACATCATGTACATATAGAAAGGGCCAAACACCACCCTAGGCTCAGCTTACTTAGCTTATCTGTTAATCAGGCCCTGTGCATAACATATTTATGGACTAACTTCCCTGCACAGCAAAATCCAAATGAACTTTTAAGGCCCTGAAAAAAAATAAAATCCCTTCCAGGCTTGTTGAGAGCCTCCAGGCACTTCAAAAAACACCATCAAATAATGGTGCAGCTTTCGCTTGGTATTAAAGAGAAACTGTGACAATATAACATACATGGGACTCTTTATTCCTCCAGAGAACTTAATCACATGGATGTGCAACACAATGCAGTCCATTGATAACAGCTTGGGTCCCACAACTGATTAAAGCTGCCCTTTCTCTGGAGGACGAAGTTTAGGTGTTGCCCTCAACCAATCACAGGTCATGCCATTGAAAGGTGTGACCTGTAATTAGACATTGGGCTTTTAACCTCAAATGTCCATGAATGGACTAAAGTTGAAGAATTTATAGAATAAGAAGAGTTCATGCAACAAAGGAGCATTTACCCAGAGTTTAATAAAGCACTCCCTTGCAAAATAAAGCACGACAACCGAGCCTAAATTTTACCCGATCATCCCAAACTACACAAGCTTTGCCAGATTTACTTTCTGAGACCTATTTTAATTGGGGGCCCCTGCAGGTGCATGGTTATGGGCCAGCAAAACCAGAGATTTAAGTAAATGTAAAAGAAATAGGACATTTTAGAGAACATTAAAAAATTTCAATATAAATATTCAAAATGGCAGCGCCTACGGCTGAAGCGATTACCAAGGGGCCCTTACCCTGTGAGAACTGCAGGAACCTATAGGGTTTACCCAAACCTTTAGAAATAAAGAAATTGAAAGATAGGAATTCTTACCTCTTAATTTCTTCACTCTGGCTACACTGGATCTTCTATACTTGTCTTCAATCATGGTGACATAGCTGCAGGGAATATTTGACTGTTTCACATTGCAAGTCTCAGTTTTACCATAAAGTAGGGTATCAATTTCTTCTTCTAACATGGGAACTGTAGGATCACTGTGGTTCAGCTCCAATTGAGCCCTTAGATTGGCACAGATTGGATCCTTGAGAATTGGTTTTGATTTGCATTTGATTGGACTCCCTTCGGCATCCCTGGGACTCGGTTGGTAATTGCAGTCTTTATCCACATTAAAGCGAATAGTCTTTTGACTCGCTTCGCACAAATTCCCATCCGGTGTCCTAGAATTAGCCGATCGAACACTACGACTAACGCAAGTGACTGGTGTAAATTGCCTCGTGCTGGGATCAAATTCATCGGCTACCGAAGGCTCACTGCGGGCACTCTTGTACGGCCGGAAACCATACATGCCGTTGAAGTCGTCGCCGGCAACTTGGTTTCTTGGGTGTTGCCAAGATGAAAGACTCGGACTGGAAACCCTCCTCAATCTTTGGGGCCTAGGACTCGGTGTTCGCACTTGCCTGGATCCCAACGTCGGACTGGGCATCCTTCGCGAATGAGCGTCCAAAGCGGCACACTGCAAGAAGTGACTATGATCAGCTGACCTCTGATATGTTCCTAACTTTGTAGTGTTCTGTTTCATTTTGGGCCTGCAGTACTCCGGAGTTTCAGCTCTATCTTCCAAACCCTGGCCATGGTCGTTGGCACTTTGACACTGCTGCATCGCCGTTACCAAAGTCTGCCTCAAGTTCATCAAATGGTCCAATGAAACATCATACTGACAACTAGAGTAAGGGTATTGGTGTTGCCGGTGCATAACCCGGGTGCCCATCGCTATCCGAGGCTTGCATTCGGGAAGCCGGTTAAGCGAAGAACTAGATGCGGTTTTTCCTTCCCCGCCGTAACAACTGCCATCAGATAGATCAGGTGTTGGACATGAGCTTTTGTAACCACTGTCAACTGAATTTGAACCGGCATAGCCTATGGAGTCTTTGTCGTTGTCGCCAACACCAACGGCTTTGTCGTGGATTTTGTGCTTTTGCTGGCAGTATTCGGAGGAATTGGCACAATCATCCATTGCATCCAAGCTTTGGATTATCCTGATTGTTTCCAGCAGAGGATTACACACTTGAGGGCTGTTCACCTTTGGCGAAGACATTTCTTTGATCGGTGAACCCATGGATAAGGAATCGGCAGCTTGCTCCATAGTTGGCATTTGATCCTGAATGGAGGAAAACCTTCCTTCTTCAGACAGGGGCATCACATTAGCTGTGACTGAATGGTTCCACCCAAGATGATTGTTCAAGAATTCCTCAAATATTGCATACATTTGCCACATTTGCCTCGCAAAGTCTTCACCTTGAATGCTCAATTCAGCCTGTCAAACAAAAAAAAACAAAAATTATTCTCTCTAGCATTATTTGCTCCAGTTGCTTGCAATTTTTATCTGTTGGTCAGTGTAATTGTGTAGTGTCCTTGAACTGTTAAATGTATCTTTCAAATGTGCACTGGGCCAAAACAAAGGATTAACAAGTATGAATAACTTGAGGAAAAAGTGCACTATTAAATAACCGTGGCGGATACAGAGCAGAATAATTATAGATCCACCAAATGATAATAATGTCTCTTTTATCAATTAATTTTACTTGAGTGAGAAGAATTACTGCAGAATGTGAACAACCTGAAGCCGAGGCAACTACATGTATGCGAATAGACATTATCAGCGCGAGATGTAAAAATGATAACATAAAAAACATCCACCTCGAAGAGCTCCTTCTTTATTATAATAATAAAGTGATTTTATGACATTAATGGCGCTCTAAACCATAGGCCTTTCAATCAAACAAACATCTTCAGTGGTCAAAAGCAATTTTTTGTTAAATCTTGAAAAATACCTTCCCTTTACTGTAATAAAATATAGAGATTTATAAATCTTGTCGACGAATGCTCTTATCAGCCAATATTAAAACAACGACTAATGGCTCCGACATCCGATAAATCTTAAAACACTTGAAAAATGCAGATAAAACTCAAGTTCCACTTGATAACATCCATTAAAACAGTTAAAACAGCTAATCTAATCAAAATGAAGGTGAAATTGTCAGAGAAAACAAAAATCTGTTTAATTGGTGCCATCCATCAAGAGGTGGAGTAAATTACACACTGCCTGGTCAGCCATAGCTCATGTCAAGCAATTGAAGGTTGTCAGACAAACAGAAGTTTGTCAACCAACATTTCTTGGGCATTTCCTGTCACTAACCACTGTAATTTGCCCACTCTGTAATAAAGATCCATATGTGTAAAGTTGTACAGACTTATCTCATGGAGTTCAACTTGCGTCCAAGTTCCCATAGCTGCAGAGATGTAATTTCCAAATGGGTATGGAACTGCTCAACCACACCTCTTTCTACCCTCAATTCAATGCCTGGCATTAGCTGCACTTGTGCCCACATACTTGCACACAAATTGCTAATTGTTTTTCCCCACAAAAAGTCTGCTGCTAAAATTCATTATGGAGCGAGTCAAGCACAACAAACTTATCGTTAATTCCTTCATTCAATATCTAGTACCAAAAAGCGATTCCAACACAGCGGGGTGTGGTTGCCGCATTGCCGCGCTTCTAGCGTCGTTAGACGCCTCGTAACCTTTTTCCACTCGCAACCCCTTTTTGCCCCAGAAATATTTACGCAACTCCAGGTAATGGCCGTTTTTTCCTGGAAAAATAGCGATTTATGCATTTATTTCTGATTTTCGGAAAATATGGATATAACGAACTTTCGATATACCGATTTCTCGAGTGTCTTGCGATTCATTATAACGAGGCTCGACTGTATACAGCAGAGATCTGCATTGGCGTAAAATCCTTACCCGTTACCCGTCCGTTACCCGTCTCCAAAAAAAATTTCTCTACCCTACCCTACCCGTACCCGTTCCTGAACGCGATCACGTGTGCCAGAGATGTGTATTGGCGTAAAAACCGTACCCGTTACCCGGGTACGGTATACAGTCTGTTTCAAAAGTATAAACACACCAGTTTTTTGGGGTATTTTCAAGTTTAATTTGTTTTTACACGGTAGATTTGTTCCAGGCATATTTCTCATTTTCGATTAAATATTCTGCTTTGGTTGAGATTTTTAAAGTAAAAAAAAGGCAAATAACAATTTTTTATGCATTAAATCCATTAAATTGTGAAAAGCCAATTAAACTAACTGAATAATTAATGAGTGCCTTCATCCATTTGCCACATCCAAACCCATTCAATTCCAACAACAACCCCGAGTCACTTTTCTTTTCGCTTTCTCTCATTCTTCCACATTAATCTCATGCAAATTTAAAAGAGCATAAGAAAAAAATTCAAATTGCTTTTTCAGCTGTCAACATTTGCTGAGCTAAATAAAGGAACAGTTGATACACAAGTATTAATTCCCTGCAAAAACTGCAAAAAGCACTTAGCTCATTTCTCACCCAACTCACTCCAGGTATCGTAGGCAAGAAAAGACACAGGTGAGTGTGAGCACCTGATAAGATGTTACCATCTAATTTCAAGATGAAAAACTGCCTCTTAATGTCTACCATTAAAGAGGAAATGCAGTGCAGTGGACAGCCAGGCAATTATCTATCAGATTCCAATAAATGAGCTCAACATTTTTTCTTTTTTTATACCCTCATTTTAATCTATGGTCTTTAAGATGTGGAAACAGGAACCAGAATGTAAACATGTGTGTTTGCCAGCCATGTTTGAATATACAACCTCAAATAAATCATGTCTTCAGCTGGATGGAAGGTATTAAGAGATTGCAAAAGATTAAATATTTGTTTTAAATGTGTTCATAGTGATGATTCAGTAGAGATAAAACTGCTTTAAACTAAACTGAAACATAGAAAGCACGCTTTACCATATTCTTCCCATTTATTTTGCATACAGCGGTCGATGTTACCGGCGTTCAAACACTAAATTCCAATTTTTGGCACACGAAAACACGAATGTCAAAAATTGTTTATCGCCCGCGCTTTATTAAAGCCGAAGCGACTGGTAAAGCTAGCTTTACTCTCTATAGTGCAGGGGTCGGCAAGTAATTTTAAGTGGGGTCCGGATACTATTGAAAATTTTTATTGAGGTCCAGAAAAAAAACACTTAAAAACCTTACTAAAAACCTAAGAAAATGGTAAAAACACTTAAAAACCAAATAAATCCCCGCGGTCCGCAGTTATGCTTCTACGAGTGATCGTTTTAACTCATCACTGTCCGGTGTTTCAATTTTCCAACTAAATGCAGGTAATTGAATGCATTTACTGCACACACTGATTTGGCAAGTCACTGGCTTGGTATTAAATCAAAGTCAACTTTTTAATTACCCTAAATGAGTTAGCATATTCACTTTAGCTGTGGTTGATGCATGAAATTGGTTTAATCACTAGCAATTGAAAGAATACATGTTAAATCATGATATAAACACATCATGACATGATAATAAGTGTGGAATTAAAAAAGAAAAGATGTGAATGAAATTAATGAGAAAAGTAGAGGACAATGCCCACCTTGTCATGGCTGAATCTGATGGATGAATCTCAAGTTGCACTCCTTAATTAGAAAACAAAGATGTTTTGCAGCATATTGCATCTTTGCTGGCTTTCATGTGGGTGGTTGCACACATTCCTCAGGGGTAAGTGAACCTTATAAGCCTCAGAGTTGGGAATTAATTCAAAAGAGCAGTTTAAACCATAGACCCTCATACATGACCCAGGAGACATGGATGAGGCCATTATAGCCCCAGGTGTGCTCCACTCGACTCATCTGGACACCTGATTCTGGCAAACTTAACACACTTCTTTCTTTTCATGCTGCCAACTGGTGGAAATTCATTCAAAAATTTGACACCAGGTTTTGGTGCTTTTGTGCTTGCAAATGTTGGTTTTTGGTGTTTTTTAAAACTTATTTTTATTTTTTTAAAAAATTATTTTTGATGTTTGATTTTTGGTGTTTTTAGTGTTTATTTAAATGTATTTTTAGTGTTTTTGCTGTTTATTAAATATATTTTTAGTGTTTTTGCTGTTTATTAAATATATTTTTAGTGTTTTTGCTGTTTATTAAATATATTTTTAGTGTTTTTGCTGTTTTTTTGGTGCATTTTGTGTTTGAAAAAATCTTTTTTGTGTTGATTTATATTTACTTTTATGTATTTTGTCAAAAAAAATCATGTATTGCACCTTTAATGCTTGTCCCCTTTGACATTTCTTTCTCCCTCCACTCAGCAATTGACAAAAGACTAACAGGCCAATTTCCTCCAGGTACCAATAACAAAGGTTGCAAAGATACAACTTGGAATGAACCCCCCCCCCTTCTCCTCCAACACCACCCCAAAAAAGAAAAAAAAAAAAAAAAAAAAAACTAAAGGCTGAGTGTATCTGTACAAACTGCAGGATAACTTATCAAAGTGAGAAAAGCAATTCAAATTAAAGTGACAGTTGGAAATAAATTCATCTTTTCATTTACACACTTTGCCCATTTTACACCATCTGTCATAGTCTTAACTGAGAAATATCTTCCCCTCCCAATTATTCTTTTTAATGGAGTTTGGGAGCAAAATGATAACAACACCTGTTTCTAAAACAAAAACAAAAACAAATTAAGCCTAAACAAAAAAAAAAATAAAAAGCATTTTTTTTTTCATTTTAAAATAGGATAAAAGGTTCAAAGTCATGTCAAGGACAACTGTGATAAGTCAAATTAATGTGAAAATATGTGGAACTATCACAATTTATAATTGTCATAAAAATTCCTTTTATTTATCCTTTTTTTATTTTAGGCCTAACTTTGAAATTTTAATGAGAAATAGAGAAATTTGCATCCAATTTTGTGTGTCATTTTTCCCTCCCCTTCCCCCCCCCTTAAACTTAAAACTTGTAAAAAGTCAAGTTTGGGGTCATGGAATTTATGACACCATTAGTCACACTGCAACAATAGATTTTAACACCTGCACATGGAAGATCAAAGGATTAACAGATGGAATTAAGAAGCAATCAAATGTAATACTATAGCTTAGGCTTAAAGAGGCACTGAAGGGTTAAAAATTGAAATTTCAACCCCACAAAGCTGCACTCAAATTGGTCAAGCAAAAATAAAATAAAATATTATCATTAACTAAAGAAAAGCAGCAAAAAAGAGCTTTTATTACTCCTTAAATGTTTAATTGTGATTACTTCTGGTGATTCCATGTCCATTTCCATTCCCAGCATGTAGAATTTGTAGATAAAAGAGAGAGAAGAAATTGCAAATTCTACAAAATTAAACATGTTTTTAAGCCCATAAAACGCTCGCTATACAGAGCATTCTGAGTTAAAGGTCAGAATTACACCATAAAGACAGTGTTTGCAGTCCCTGGATCCATTCCAAGACTTCGAAATGAGAAAAGAGAGATGAAAAAAAAAATTATTGATGATTCAAACTCAACTAATAAAAACCAGTTGCCAAAATTTGATGCTTCACTCGATTTTTCAATAAAACAAGCAACAAACTTGCCAGTTTTGGCCGCAAACCACACACCGCAAGACATAACATCAATATACGTCGATATACACTCTTAGGTGTAAATATTTATTTATTTAATCGCACTCCAAAGGAGTAAGTTTTTAAATTGTCGAGATATCCCGTTTGGGAGCGGTGTCTTACTCTCGTTTGTTCGTGCACGGCCATCTTTAATATTCTCTTTAAACGAGTGAATTGTGGTTTGTTTTCATGCGCGTGAAGGAATTTACAAACCAAAACGAGCCGAGTCGTAAATTAAAGGTGGAAAGAAAGAGAGAGAGAAAGAAAAAAGTCATGAATATTTCAAATCACTTTTGCAACGACCAAAGTAATACAACACATGCACATGTCACAGCCAGCCCAAAAGAAAATTGTCAAAAACTGATGCAAAGCTCCAAATAAAGTACATTTCCTCCTATAATTAGATGGCAGCGGTAATGATAGCGGAGTCGTCATCCATAAATTAGGATTTCCACTCTATAAATCGTTGCCCGGTTGCAACCTAATAGACTTTTCACTTTACATCGCCCAAGTAACGGAAAGACGACAACGAAAGATCCGTCGTCAACAATCTTTTCTTTTACTCGAGACGATGTCGATTTAGTATCGCTCGCACTCATCGAAAGACGATAAATGCATTGGAAATAATTCTGGCCAATGTGTAGCGACGTCAAGTACGACTAAAATATGAATGTTATTTTTTTTTGTCCGAGGTGTTAGCGAAGAACGACGTCGCATCTAAACGCTGATGTCGGTATCGCTCGCACTCATCGAAAGACGATAAATGCTACTTTTCCTGCATTGGAAATAATTCTGGCCAATGTGTAGCGACGTCAAGTACGACTAAAATATGAGTGTTATTTTTTCTTGTCCGAGGTGTTTGCGAAAGACGACGTCGCATCTAAACGCCAACCATTACTGAGGAGAAAATATGGAAGCTGAATGATGACATCTGTGATTGCAATCTTATAAAAAAAGACTTCGCCAACGAATGATTTTTTGACTGGACGTTGGGATTAACATAGGATGTCCTATTGAGAAAATCAGAAGAGACAGCAGCTGTTTGGCAAACTAGTTGTAACCACATATCCAAATTTTATTGACTTTTCAAGTGGCATTTTGCACAGCCCATTTTGCTTTGTGTGCAGGCATAAGCAGAATGATGGAATAGATCAATAAATTTAAAACTCAACCACTCACTAAATTGAATAAAACAGCAAACTTGGATCAATTTTCATCAAGTACCATAAATTCCTGCAAACTCCTCATCCGTGTGTGGGAAGGAAAAGAAGCAGAAAGAGAAAAAGTTTCAACTCTGACAAATGATCATTACAATTAAGTGCCAATTTTCTCTTCATTTTTATGTTCCATGCAATTTTTCCTCTTTATAGCACTAGTCATAAAAGCTTGTAATTTACACTTATTTCACACACTTTTTTCCCTCCGCTCCAAAAAGTTGATACTTTTCTTCGCGGCCTAATATTTCACGCCTTTAAAGCGTGATGTGTATCGAGCACGTTTCTACATCTTGTTCTCAAAGAACTCAATGACATTAACAGGGCCGTTCCCCATTCCTAGGAAATATCTGTGGTGAGGCAAGCATTAAAAATGCCGCTTCAAAACTTCACAATCGATCATCTTCTGTGTGTTTCTCGCAAACCGACCATGGGATATGGATGAAACTTACAAACTTGAATTTCGGAGTCCGTCTTTTTTGGTTTTTTAATGAACTGCAAAAAATGTGCAATTTGATTGCAAGTAATGATAGTTTATGAGCACTTTGTGGTGTTAGATAATTAAAGAAATGAAAGAGAAAGTCTTAATTTGATTGGTTAATTAGTTGTTGCAAGTATGGATGTGCATTAATGAGAAAGGACATGTGATGCCAGAAATTTATTCCAGGTTTGTCCAAATCTGTATCTTTGGACCTGGTTGGGTGAGTGAACTTATTCATTTCCCTTTATGGTCATGGCCTCCTGTTGTGCCCATCTGATTCATTACCAATTATAAATGGCATTATTCTAACTATATGGTTATCACTTGACCTTTGGCATTGCACTCTTGCCAGCTACAACAATTAATTGCAGTAAAAAACAAAACAAAAAATGAATATATACATATTTTTTTTTTTTTAGTTTTTTTTTATTATTATAAATTTATAGTAACAATTTATAATTAAAAAATGATTTTTTTTTTGGTGGATTCAAATTTAATGAGAACCTTCAACACCTTTACAAGGCCATTTCGAATGAAATTTATTCCTATTTTTTTCTATTTTTTTACAAGTTTTTTTTTTTTGGTACTCAAAAATAACTGACCATTTTGTGCACCAAAAACTTGTTTTCTTTCAATTTTATCACTTATTTCTTTTGTCCTACTGCTCAGTAATGGCTTCAAGCTTTTAGTGATCCTTTAATTTGATAGATAAGACTTTTTTTTTTCACTGCCAAGACCAAAAACCACAAGAAGAAAAGAAAAGAAAAAGGATTCTCATTGCAACTGCATTAAATTGCTCATTTTTTAAAAATAAAAATTAATTTAAAAAAATTTTTTTTTTCTCAAAAACATTCAACATAAATCAAAATAAATCAAAAAAATCAAAATTAGTTTTAAATAATGGTCAAAAATGGTCAAAAATAGACAAAAATGGTCAATAATGGTCAAAAATAGACAAAAATAGGCAAAAAATGGTCAAAAATGGGCAAAAATAATCAAAAATTGAAAAAATAGACAAAAATAGAAAAAATAGGCAAAAATAGACAAAATTTTAATAGAAGACCAAAAAACCAAACATGAAATTGGTTTTGGACAGATAAAAACCAAAACCAATAACCAATTTTTTGGATATTTATTCCCAAATGTTAGCAGCCATCTTTTATTTCAATAGATCGGCCGAAGATTTTCCCCATTATATCCCAAAAACATGTTCCAAACGCTAAAATTTCGTCGTGAAACACTTATTCTAAGTGCAATCCATCGATTTGATACAAATTTTTCAAACAAAACGAAATATTTAATCGCAAATCGATCGACGGGAAGATCGCACCCATCCGGCGGCCGACGACGCATCGCGAGCCGCCGACCAAACCGATTTCCTCGTCGACAAAAAATTCCGTTATTTTCTAAAATTACCAACCAAATCGATCCAACAAACCGTAAAACACATTCCCAGCCATTGTTTGCATTTCCTCGCGTGCTTTTTACCCACAACAAGAATAATTTCATCGATTTTTGTTCCGTCCATAACAATAAACAAAAATAAAACAAAAAAATTAATTTAAAAAATAAAAATTTAATCTTAAATAAAAATTCATTCGTCGAAATGAGAAATTAAAACGTTAGACATAAGGACGCTTGTAAATCAAACTCTCATTTCGAATTCATCGCTACGAGGAAAACAAAATTATGACAAATTAATTGAAAAGTAAAAGCGAACGACTCATTACACATTCTACACGAGCGACGAACTAGCGATCGGAATACAAACAAAGCAGCGATAGCGATAAACCCAAATAACCATTTTCCTATGGGTAACCATGGAAACCATCGCTGCGAAACCATCGCCGGCACTAAAAAGCTCATTTAAACTCGAAGAAATAATTTTTTCGAGTTTCCTTCGTGACCGAACGTGTTTTACATGTATTTTCAGTGTTTTTTGTGTGGTATTGAGGTAAATTTGGTTAAAAACTCACCATACTATGCCGGAGCTGGCGCAAGAGATTATCCATGTCGGACACGGGAGCCGGTGAGCGAGAAACCGCTATAACACGCTACGACGCTTTAAAGGGAAATGAAACGTTCTGCGACCTTCACGGGCTCCCAGTTCACGGTTCAACGACGAATTAAACCCGCCCACAGCCTGTGGCGAGCCCACCAACAGCCCAACGGCGGGTTTCGACTTAAACGAACCGTTTTCTCGGTCTCGCCCGCTCGTTGCTGTCGCTCCTGCTCTCTGCAGGTGACAAAGGCAGAAAAGCCATTTGAGAGCTTGGGCTACGCGCATGCGCAGGTGAGAAATCGAGTTCGAAGAAGTTGGCGATTAGCCGATCACTCAAGTTTTTAGTTGATTTTTTATCGTTTTTTCGATATATTTAGTGTTTTGTAGATTATTTTTAAATTTGAGATTAAAATAAAGTTGTTTTGTTTTGTTTTTGAGATTTTTTCGGTTGATTTGACGGAGTTTTGTTGGAAAATTCGTTGAAATTAATGTTAGGCGCTTTGGGTTTAATCGACACTTACGCCATCTATAAACGAAACACGGTATTTTTGTGCAATTCAATTTCCGATGTTTTTATTTTTAAATTATTCATTCCCAAAACATGAAATCAACATTCTAAACATTATTTTATTAATAATATTAAGATATAAGGGAAACAATGAAATAAGCACAAATGGACTAGTGATAGAAATTTTTTTTTTTACCACGTTTTAAACACATTCCACAATTAAAAATTGATGAATTAAAAATAAAATTAAAAAATAGGCCTAAATCGATCAAAATAGGCCTAAACAAAAATAAAAAATATAAACATTTGATTGACTTTAAAAACAAGCAAAAAACCTCGTAATCAGCGATATTATCTCATCACTAGTTGAAGCATTAATTAATCGCTTAATTAATTGAACTAAATTAATCGATACAACCCAAAATGATTAAGGAAATTAAAAAGAATCGATCGGCAATTTGCAAATCGATTTTCAAAAGAATGACAACACGGATTTGTTGGGGCAGACGTTTCTTTCGGTTTCAAGCCTCGCTTTCGGCGCCCTCGACTTTGCGCTCGTCGCCGTCGCCGGAGCCTTCGCGGACCCCGGCTTCGGCGGAAGACGAAACGGGTTGTTTTTCGGCTTTTTTGCTGGGTGGGGATGGAGTTGGGGGGATTGGGTTGGTTGGGGTTGTTGGGGGGTCTCCAGCGGCTAATATCAGCACGACTCCATCTTTGTTTGTTGCCGTGGATTCGTCGAGCGATGCATCTTCCTGTCGGTTGATGTTTTCTAATAATAATTCCTGTTTTTTAGGAAAGAAAAACAATTTAGAACATTAGTTAGATCGGAAGATTTGAAAACTTGTTTGCAGAAATAGATTTTGGTTAGATTTGAGATTTTTGGATACTGACAATTTGGACAAAATTTTACGGAATTTAATCAATTCCGACTAAATTTCCCCGAATTTTATCAATTCCGACTAAATTTAGCCTAAATTTAACAAATTACAACTAAATTTGACAAATTTTTTACTAAATGTCGCATAAATTTGACAATTTCCGTCTAAACTTTGCAAATTCCGACTAAATTTTGCCTAAAATTTTTAAATTTCGACTAAATTTTGCCTAAAATTTTTAAATTCCGACTAAATTTGGCCTAAAATTTTTAAATTCCGACTAAATTTTGCCTAAAATTTTTAAATTCCGACTAAATTTTGCCTAAAATTTTTAAATTCCGACTAAATTTTGCCAGACTTAATAAATTTCGGCTCAAATTCCGACTAAAATTCGCCTAAATTTGACAAATTCCATCTTTGACTAATTCCGACTAAATTTGACTAATATCGATTAAATCTCGAATAAATTTGACAAATTCCGACTAAATTTGACTAATATCGACTAAATCTCGAATAAATTTGACAAATTCCGACTAAATTTGACAAATTCCGACTAAATTTGACAAATTCCGACTAAATTTGACAAATTCCGACTAAATTTGACAAATTCCGACTAAATTTGACAAATTCTGACTAAATTTGACTAAATATCGACTAAATCTCGAATAAATTTGACAAATTCCGACAAAATTTGACTAATATCGACTAAATATCGACTAAATCTGGAATAAATTTGACAAATTCCGACAAAATTTGACTAATATCGACTAAATCTCGAATAAATTTGACAAATTCCGACTAAATTAGACAAATTCCGACTAAATTAGACAAATTCCGACTAAATTTAAGAAATGTCAACTAAATTAAACAAACATCAACTAAATAAAACAAACATCGACTAAACTCTTACTTTTTCTTTTTGTTTAAACTCCTCAATATTTTTCATCTCCATCAACGTCTGATACGCGATTTTAGTCGCCGTCTGAAGCGCCGTACAAATCTAAAAACAACAACAAAAAACAAACGAAAACCAAATCAACCAATTTCCCAAACAATCACCCGATCCAACTTTACTTCCTCCCCCGAAGAATTCGACTCAAACACGTGACACGCGAATTTCGGCTCCGTGCCCGCCTCTTCGCTGCGACTAATGAACCCAAACAGCCGATTATTCTCTTTATGCGCCGCCCAAAACGCCAAATCTTCCAAAATAAATTCGGCGCGAATCGACTGATTACCCGGATCAATCAATCTAAAAGAAAAAAAAATTAAAATTAAATTAAAATAATTAAACCGTAAGGGAAAATGGTCACCGCAAAGCCTCATTTGAAATAACCATGTGTAGCTCGGTCATTTTAAACACGTTGTGAATGGCGCGCGCAGCCATGATTGCGCGGATGACTTGGTGGACGAGCTGCTCGCCGCGATCCCATTTCACTTCCATCGAACCTAAAAAGCGCACCGTGTAAGCCTCGTGAAACGGGGTTTCCCCGCGGAGTATTTCCGTCGCCAACGCGTCGCTAGATTGATCGAACGGATTAATCCGGCTAGAAAAACAAATTTAAAACCTCAAAGTGGATAACGCCAACATTTTTTAACCAAAAAAATGCGTTTTACATGCAAAAAGGCACAAAAATGCATTTATTTCACGCGATATTTCATTTTCTCTTGTAAAAATGCATTTTTTACGTGCAAAAGGGCACAAAAATGCATTTATTTCGCAAAAAAAATGCGTTTTACATGCAAAAAAGCACAAAAATGCATTTATTGCGCAAAAAAAATGCGTTTTACATGCAAAAAGGCACAAAAATGTATTTATTTCGCAAAAAAAATGCGTTTTACATGCAAAAAGGTACAAAAATGCATTTATTTCGCGGGATATTTCATTTTCTCTTGCAAAAATGCATTTTTTACGTGCAAAAATGCATTTTTTACGTGCTAAAATGCATTTTTTACGTGCAAAAAGGCACAAAAATGCATTTATTTCCAGCGATATTTCATTTTCTCTTGCAAAAATGCATTTTTTACGTGCAGATTTGCACGTTTTGCATGTGAGTGTATTCAAAACCGTTGCAACTGACATTGGCGGGCCTTCCTTGCCGGGTCTGGATAATTTACTCTCTTCGCTGGGTGAAATCATATCAAATACGATCGGCGTTGATGACAAATCATTCTCGGGCGGCGTGGGTCGGGGAAGAGGAGGCCTCGCAGGTGGTGTCTTGGAATTTTTAGCACGCCCAGTTGGATCTGAATTTTTCCGGACTAGAGTTGCATCGCACGAAGTCTGAAAAAATAAAAAAAAACGTGAAAAATTTGTGAAAAATCATGAAAAATCGTCAAAAAGATGTGAAAAATTGTGAAAATCGTAGAAAAATCGTCAAAAAGATGTGAAAAATTTGTGAAAAATCATGAAAAATCGTCAAAAAGATGTGAAAAATAGTGAAAATCGTAGAAAAACATGAAATAAATGTGAAAAAAACGAAATAAACGCAAATAAACGTACAAAAAACTGCGATTTTGCTAAGAGTTGGGTCTGCGAGCGTGTCGGTTTGTCTTTAACGCAATTAATTTCCTCCTGAATTATATTTCGGATCGTTGCGATCCACTCTTCGCGGTCCCTCTCGTTCATCGCCTGCACCACGACCGTCCTACATTCGCCAAAAACCGAAGAAAAAAAATTACTGAAATTTGGATTAATATACAATTTGTCATTTCGTAGCGACAACTTACTTCTTCCCGCTCGTTATTTGAAACACGAATCGCCGATCCTCCTGATCCAACGGCGCTACGACCACCATGCGGTCCAGCGGCATCAACAAACTTCCCCCGATCTGCACAAACAAACCAAACCGTTCACAATTCACAAATTCCAACCAATTAAAGTGAATACCTGGCCTTTGTTTACGCAAATGAAGTTGCCGCCTTCGGTAAAAAAATAAGCCTTTTCCCATTTACTCATCACACCGGCAACTTTCCTACATTATTTAAATACATTTGTTTAAATAAAGAAATTAATAATAAAGGCGGAAATCAATAGCGCAACCAGAAATGAAATTTAAGGTTTTTAGACTAAAAATGGATGTTTTAGGCATTAAAATTGGGCTTTTTTAGATGCATTATTACGGGTACGTTATTTTTAGCCACAAATTCATGTATATGTGCAAAAATAGACATTTTTAGACATTAAAATTAATATATTTATGAACAAAAATGCAAATTTTCTATGTAAAATTAAATATTTTATGTTTACGTTCAAATATAAACATTTAGGCATTATAATTGGCATTTTTACGTTTAAAAATGCTCATTTTTAATACAAAAGCACATTTTTGTAGCCGAAAATTCATGTTTAGGCATTAAAAATACAATTTTAGGTTAAATACTTAACGACGAAATATTCTTACGTTCTCATTTGTAAGTATCCGCACTTCTTGGTCATATTTAAGTGAGCCGGAATAAGCGGCGCGTCAAGAGCCGGTTCGGCGTGATACAAATGCTGGCTTTGCTTCTCGATCGTGTCGATCAAATCGACGGTTTTCTTCGTTTCCAGCCCCAACTCGGTGTGCACGCCGTGCACACTGGCGCTAATATTCGCCAAGAACTCGTCCAGATCGGGCACGACGAGCGCTTCCTTGCCGAGACCAAAATGCGCCCTTTGAGCGTGTAAGTAGCCTAGAAGTGGATCGATGAGCGCAGTTTTCCGTTTGTACTGGAGTGCGTTCAGGCTGGCGTAGTAATGGAGCGAAATCTGAAATGGATTACGACAATTTTCATTTATTTTTCAATTTTTTCGGTTGATTGTCAAAACCTGGTGGAATTTTTTCCTCATGAGATAAACTTCTTCGTTCGCATCCATCCGGTCTTTTTCCGCTTCTTTTTTCCGTTGTAGTTTACAGTATTTCGTGATGGCTTTCTCCATGTCTGTAAAAATGGACGAATAATTGCAATTTAGTGTTTAAATTTGTGTTTTTTGGGTTAAATTTGGTTAAATTACCATTACTAGCGGCCTGGTAAAGCTCGCACATGGTGTTCACCTCTGGAAAAATTAAAAATTGTAAAAAAATTGTAAAAAAATTTAATTTTTTGATAAAAAAATGGAAATTTTGATGAAAAATTGTATTTTTTGATAAAATTTTTAATTTTTCAATAAAATTTTCATTTTTTAAATGAAATTTTCGATTTTTAATAAATTTTCGATTTTTAAATGAATTTTCGATTTTTAAATAAATTTTTCGATTTTTAAGTGAAATTTTCGATTTTTTTATGATTTTTCGATTTGTAAATGAATTTTTCGATTTTTAAGTGAAATTTTCGATTTTTAAATAAATTTTTCAATTTTTAAATGAAATTTTTGATTTTTAAGTGAAATTTTAGACCTCTAAATGCAATTTTCGATTTTTAAATGTTTTATTTTTGTATTTTTTTTAAAATCTCACGACCTTCCAGATCGGCTTGGAGGAATTTAGTAATTGGAAACATCATGCCGTCATTCAATTCAGTGGCTAAAATATGATGCCACGAACTGATTTCGTCTAAAGTATTGGCGAATTCCTTCATCGTACACGATAAAACGCTCTCCTTATCCGATTCCAATGGAAAATTCTATTAAACAAAAAAATAAAAACAAAATTAAATATCAACATCACAAATTCACACAAAAAAATCTCCATCTTTAACCTTACAATTTTTTCGTACGATTTTAAATGATCCGACAAACATCTCGTCGCATTCGAAACTTCGCTCTGCAATTATTCCATTAATAATTCCAATTAATTTCCAAAAAATTCCATTTTTTTTTTTACTTCTGCGTCCAAAACCCGTTGACAATAATCTCGGAGTGCTGTGGTGTATTTTTTCAACTGCGACGTGTCTTGTTCGAACACTGAGACGAGAGATCGCATCTAAAATTGGTGGAAATTCGGTCGCATTTGAGTCGCGGGCGAAATGTTGCGATTTGTTAATTCGTTTGTTTTCGTATTAGCTCACCTGAGGGCTGTCGTCCAACGCATCTTCCAGGTGCAGTTTCTCGATTCCGAGCATTTTAAAGCGCTATTAAAGGTCGTTTTAAGAAAAATCTATACAAATCTTATAACTTGACATAGCACACCCACTACGGCCATATTTAGGGAGGTATTTACATTTTAAAAACTGGAACCGGAAATAAAAAGATAGGATCCGGTCCGTGGAATTGAAAAGTTGCGAGTAATAGCTCCAGATGGCGCACTACATCGCTATTTTAATTAATTTCAATATTTTTATAAAATGTAAAGATTCGAGATTCAGAGATTCGGAACGGGATTCGAAAGCCCATGTCAGAGATTCGTTTGAATTTATGGGTAAAACCCACGCACAGAGAGTAAAAATTAAAATGGTTTAGATTTCTTCCACCAGATGGAATTCCACGAGGATCAGATTGCATTGTGGGTAGAAGAAGATGTGACGACGTATGACGGACAGGAGTAGTAGAAACCATTGGTTCGTATTTTTAGAAATTCATCTGCCGCCATCCAATCATTTCGAGGTGGGAAATTCAGTTTGCTTATTTTAAACTGTACTTAAGGTTATAAATGTTAGAAAATTGATTATTTGCGGCTGAATAATGAAACGAATTCTGGTATTTTTATTATGTTTTTCGCAAGCAAGCAGACCACATCGGAAACAAATCTCGCCGCCATTTGCATGTAAGAAAGTACGAGTACTTGATGTACAATACAAATGAGAAAATTGAATGAACAATTGTTCTCACATGTGAACATCCTTCACTCCAAAATTAAACAAAACAATTTTATTTTCTAATACAATATTCACATTAATTACAGCCTTGCCGAGGATTATCGACTCTCTAATTCGAACTCCCGGTCCAATTTTTGCACGTACTTTCCAATACTCACATTCGGCCCCAACTAAATAAGAAAAATCGAACAAATGAGGCCGTTTCGTCACCCCAAGGCCCAAATGGTCAAATTACCGTGGCAGTCGGTTGGACAACGGCCGACGGATGCAAGTAAACGTCGCCGATGATGTGCGGGGAGCCCGGTTGGTTTTTGGCCAGTCGTTCGGGACAGTTTCGGTGATACAAATCGAGGTAATGTCGATTAGCGTAAATGGTCGAGCTTTAAATGAACGAATTAGAAAAATGGTGAAGGCAAATTGGGTTTCGGTACCCGGCGGTTTTGATCTGGCTCCACCAACGACTCGTTTGGAACACGATGATTTAACCGCTGCCCGCGAATGGCTTGACGATGTCTTGTTCCATCCACATCGTTTCCTTCACCGAGGAGTCGTTAGTGAAACTCAAATTACAAATTTTGAGATTTTTAGGGAAAAAGTTTTGAGATTTTTAGGGAAAAAATTTTGAGATTTTTAAGGAAAAAATTTCGAGATTTTTAGGGAAAAAATTTTGAGATTTTTAAATATTTTTTTGCGTGTTTTTTATTTAAATATTTTTTTTTTATATATTTTTTTTATATTTCTTTTTATATTTTTTGGTGTCTTTTGATGGTTTTTGATATTTTTTGGTGTTTTTTGATGCTTTCTAAAACATATTTTGGTGTTTTTTGATGCTTTCTAAAACATATTTTGGTGTTTTTTGATGTTTTCTGATGTTTTTTAAAATATATTGTTTTTTTTTATGTTTTTTAACACTAGAACGGCCGAAACCGGTTAAAATGACCGGTTGCAATAACGTGAACAGTACGTGCACCAAATGTGCAAAATACTTTCACAATACGTGCACAATACGTGTATACAACGTTTTGGCATCAAATTGATTCAATAACACGCGAAATATGCGAAGAAAATACCAAAACAAAAATTGATGGTTATTATAAAACCTGATAAAATTAAATTTCCGTTTTTGATTTTATCAGATTTTATAAAAACCATCAATTTTTGTTTTGCTATTTTCTTCGCATGTTTCGCGTGTTACTTAATCAGTTTGATGCCAAAACGTTGTATGCACGTATTGTGCACATATTGTGCACGTATTGTGCACGTTTAGTGCAGTTTGGTGCACGTATTGTTCAGATGATTTTAACCGGTCATTTTAACCGGTTTTGGCCGTTCTAGGTCAATTCACTTTTTTTTCATTATTTCTTAAGAAAAATGCAACTTTCGATGATTTATGATATAAAGCATCACAAATCAGCTAAAGTCACAAATTTAAAAGTTTAAGTTTAAAATATATTGTTGTGTTTTTTGATGTTTTTTAAAATATATTGTTGTGTTTTTTTATGTTTTTTAAAATATGTGGTTGTTTTTTGATGTTTTTTGATGTTTTTTGATGTTTTCTGGTGTTTTTTGATGTTTTTTAAAATATGTTTTTGTGTTTGTTTATTGACGTTTTTTGAATTTTTAAAAATTGTTTACTTGTAGTAGTTGTCCAGGTTTTGTTTAAACACTGTTGCAATCTGCGGGAAAATGTCGAGCGAGCAGATGTAGACGCCGCAGTTGATCAGAGTACTGACAAAGGTCGATGGTTTCTCTACGTAATGAAGAATCTTGAAATAAATAAAGACGGTTATGCGTGCACGTTTAAGCGGAGTTTATACCGGCTTTACTTCGTGTGTCTCTTTGTTTTCCACGATGCAGCCGTAGTTTAGTGATTGTTGACGTGTGGCCTAGAAAAAAATCATCACAAAATACTTTTTAATGGTAGAATGCTTTTTTAGGGGAAAATTATGAATGAATTCTGCCCTAAAATGCATATTTGCAAGCAAACAATGCAGTTTTATGCGCAAAATGCATTTTTTCTTCAAAAAATACACATTTAGGCCAAAGAAATGCACGTTTGTACATAAAAATGCCTTCTTTTGTCAAAAAATTCGATTATTGGCCTAATTTTGGACTAAAAAAATGTGTATTTGCAAGTAAACAATGCTATTTTATGCCTAAAAAGCATTTTTTGTCTAAAAATTTAAAATATTGGCCTCAAATAATGCATTTTTCATCAATAAACGTCAGAATGCTAATCTGAAAATACATTATTTCATCCAAAAAGTATAAATTTTATGCTTTCATGCATTTTTTTTTCTTCTACAGACTCATCCAAGTTCCGCTCTGCCTCTACCAAAACCAACCTCAGTCCCCAAACCGTAATCAAACTTTTCTTCTTATTTTCCATATGAAAACCCAACATTTCAGTCAACGGGAAATCGCCGCACACGTCTCCATTCAACAAGAAAAACGCATCCGGATTTCCGCTTTTGATTTGGTCTCGAAAATGGTAAATACCACCTGCAGTACCGAGCGTCGTATACTCCTGTAGGTACCTACAACCAAAAACAAAAACAAAATTTACCATAAATCAAAAAAATTCACAATTATTTACACTTTGTTGAATCATTTATCAACATCACCTGATACTTATTTTGTATTCCTGAATGGCTGATGCGATGAACGAGATCAGAGCGTCATTCATTTGATAATAACCGATCATAAATATTGGCAGAAACTTAACATTTATCATTTATTTATTCATAATTTATTTTATATTTTATTTATTCATAATTTATTTTATATTTAATTTATTCATAATTTATTTTATATTTAATTTATTCATAATTTATTTTATATTTAATTTATTCATAATTTATTTTATATTTAATTTATTCATAATTTATTTTATATTGAATTTATTCATAATTTATTTTATATTGTATTTATTAATGGTTTATTTTATATTGTATTTATTCATAATTTATTTCATATTTTATTTATTCATAATTTATTGTATTTTAAATAAATATAACTATTTTATTTCCTTCCCTTCCCTTCTCATTTTTTCCTTCCCTTTTCTTTCCTTCTTTATTCTTTTTTCCTTTCCTTCTTTTTTTCCTTCCTTTTCCTATTTCCCTCCCATATCTTTCCCTCTCCTTTTCCCTCCCATATCCTTCCCTCTCCTTTTCCTTCCCTTTCCTTCTCTTCTTCTTATCTCCCCCTTCCTTTCCTTCTTTTCTCCTTCCTTTCCTTTCCTTCTCTTTTTTTCCTTCTTTTTTTTTTTTCTTTTTCTTCCTTTCCTTTTCTCCTTTTCCTTTTCTTTCCTCTCTTCCTGGATGTTTGCAATTAGGTATCGTCCTGTTGCTAGTTACTTTACTAACCCCTGAACATTTACCACTATGTATCGTCCTGTTGCTAGTCGCTTTACTTACCCCTGAACGTTTACCATTAGGTATCGTCCTGTTGTTAGTCATTTTACTTACCCCTAAACGTTTACCATTAGGTATCGTCCTGTTGTTAGTCATTTTACTTACCCCTAAACGTTTACCATTAGGTATCGTCCTGTTGCTAGTCATTTTACTATTCCTGAACGTTTACCATTAGGTATCGTCCTGTTGCTAGTCATTACATCTTTACCATTAGGTATCGTCCTGTTGCTAGTCATTTTACTATCGCTGAACGTTTACCATTAGGTATCGTCCTGTTGCTAGTCACTACATCTTTACCATTAGGTATCGTCCTGTTGCTAGTCACTACATCTTTACCATTAGGTATCGTCCTGTTGCTAGTCATTTTACTATCCCTGAATCTTTACCATTAGGTATCGTCCTGTTGCTAGTCATTTTACTATCCCTGAATGTTTACCATTAGGTATCGTCCTGTTGCTAGTCACTACATCTTTCCCATTAGGTATTGTCCTGTTGTTAGTCATTTTACTTACCCCTGAACGTTTACCATTAGGTATCGTCCTGTTGCTAGTCATTTTACTATCCCTGAATGTTTACCATTAGGTATCGTCCTGTTGCTAGTCACTACATCTTTCCCATTAGGTATCGTCCTGTTGCTAGTCACTACATCTTTATTATTAGGTATCATCCTGTTGCTAGTCACTACCTATTTACCATTAGGTATCGTCCTGTTGCTAGTCACTACCTCTTTACCATTAGGTATCGTCCTGTTGCTAGTCACTACCTCTTTACCATTAGGTATCATCCTGTTGCTAGTCACTTTACTAACCACTGGATGTTCCCCATACATGCAAGTTTTTTTTAATAAAATTGGCAATGGAAATAATATATTGAAATCAATTTTTATTTTCTGGAAAAGTTAAAAGTAAAAGGAGGAAAGCAAAGGAAAAGGGAAGGAGAAGGGAAGAAGAAATGAAGGAGAGAAGGTGAAATGAAGGAAAGGGGAAAAGACGAGGAGAAGGGGAGGAGGAGGAGGGGAGGAAGAGGAGGAGGAAAGGAGAAAAGGAGGAAAGAAGAAGGAAAGGAGAAGAAGAGAAGGAAATAAAATAAAGATACATTTACACAATAAAGATTGAATACAATTATGAATACATAAAATAAAATAATGAATACATAAAATAAAATAATGAATACATAAAATATGAAATAATGAATACATAAAATATAAATGTCAAGTTTCTGCCAGTAGTCTTTTCAATTTGCCTGAATGTTAGGACCCAGAGTGACCATTCTGGACCCTGGAAAATAATGTTACCTTTAGTCTTCTTGATGTCTTCATCCTTCAGTCTGGTGACTCTGAAATAGAAAAAGGATACAATAAAACATAGGACAGAACAGAACAACAGAAATTAAACTTTATTACAAATAAAACATCAAACAAATAAAGCTAATAGCGCTCATCTCAGCAGTAAAAGGTGAGTGTCCCTAACACACAAAACTTAATCTAAAACAACACAGCCAATGCGCAACTTATAACTAAAACTTAACACTAAGGTATAATTTCACTTTAGGGGTCACACTCACATTACCTTCAAAATTTGCAGTTAGGGGTAACCAAGGGTGGAAAAACGAATGGCGTTGACGGTTTTGAGGGCAAACAAAAACGGAAGCGGAAATCGGAGGTTAGTAGTAGTCGGTTTATACTGGTGAGGTTAGGTTAAGCTTTGGAATCTATGGCCCATTATTGCTGCATTTCTTGACATTGCTGTTGTGTGTGATTATAATATATATATATATATATATATATATATATAGTTCACCCTTGATATAAAAAAGGTAGAAAACGGAGGTAAAAAAACGAAGGTACGAACCAGGAATGAAATACCGGTAGACACTTTTTTTAGGTGCGAGGGTGATAATCGTTTAGTGATATGAAACGTTTTTATTGTGTGAAATCAGGTGTAAAACTGGTGCAAAAACAAACATCTGATGGTTTTTACTGGTCGTTAATCTGCTGTTTTCCACTTCAGTTTTCGTTAGTCCCCAAAACCGTCAATGCCATTCGCTTTCCCACCCTTGGTTACCCCTAAATCCAAATTTTGAAGGTAATGTAAGTGACCCCTAAAGTGAAATTGTTCCAAAACTAACAAATAATACATAAAACCACGAGTACCGTACCGTACAGCCGTGGTCATAAACATCGTCCCAGTCCAGCTTGAAGCTCACCTGCAGAATGAGTGTTTTCAGCTATATCCACTAAATAGTGCAAAAACTCACTGATAAGTTGTGACAAATTGATATTTAAGATGTCACACAATCATCTAAACCCATGATGTGAAAGTGATTGAGTGACATCATTTAAATTTCAGTTTGTCACAACTTATCAGTGAGTTTTTGCACTACTTAGTGAATACAGCTTAAAACACTCATTCTGCAGGTCAGCTGCAGGTGAGCTTCAAGCTGGACTGGGACGATTTTTATGTCCAAGGTCCAAGGCTGTACAGCAAATAAAACATGAAACAGCCAATGTGCAACTTATAACTAAAACTAACACATAATAAATACAACTAAACAGACACCGCAATGACAAAACCTAAATCCAATACGCAATTCACGAACCGAATAATATATAAATAAAATATCAAAAATATAGCAATGGCGACGAAAACTAAGAAAATATATAAATGACTAATTCGAGTGCACGATAAAAGAAAATATAAGAAAAACAAACGCCAGAATAAATATTAAAGCAATAACTAAAATTAAAATTAAACTTGTCGTATGTGTGCGAGCAGCTTTTAAGTCCAACGTTGTTTATCCTTATTGTAGGTAGCGGCAGCTAAAACAAAAAAAAAAAAAAAAAAAAATATGTAGGCCTAAATCTAAAAACAAAGAAAAATATGTAGGCCTAAATCTAAAAACGAAGAAAAATATGTAAGCCTAAATCTAAAAACGAAGAAAAATATGTAGGCCTAAATCGATAAACGCAAGCGAACGATATAAGAAAATGCCTCTTTACCGAAGAATCCTAATCCGCTTGCATCCAGTTCTAAATCCTAAAAGAAATTCGTGAATAATTAATGAGGAGAACCGAAATACTTCGGGAAAATAAATCCGTCAGATATATGCTGTGTTTTCGTTGAAAAACTTGAATACCAAAAATATGTCGGCCTGGAAAAATATGTAGGCCTAAGAAACATGTCGGCCCGAAAATACATGTAGGCCCGAAAATACATGTAGGCCCGAAAATACATGTAGGCCCGAAAATACATGATGGTCTGAAAAAATATGTAGGCCTAAATAACAAGTGCACGATAAATAAAAATGTCACTTACCTGAGAGCTCTAATCAGCTTGCATCCGGCTGCATGTACCATTTGAAATTCCTGCGGACAAAAACGTGGATTCGCTAAAGATTTCATGGATTAAAACCGTTGAAAAACACCATTTTCTTGCTCAAACTTGGAACATCGCGATGAATATTTAATGAGACATTTCGTTGAATTTTCAAATAGTGTGCGATATTTCCGGTTCAATGCTGCTGCCATCTGGCGCCAATAATCTCCAAGCGGTGTGATTATCGATGGCGCCATCTTGGAATTTTCCTACGAACTTACAACTCGAATAAAATCAGGTTTATTTAATAAAAAATAAAACAAAACCACATCTCGATAAAATAATAATAAAAAATCGACACAATAAGTCACAAATCGGGAATAAAATTGTCAACTCACGTGTCCAACGTACAAAGCAACGCGACCAATGCTCTTCGGGAATCTCCGACGGAATTATAGATGGCCGCTGTTCGGACTAATTTTCTGCAAATGGAGACAAATTTGCTCGTTTTGTGTTGAAATAAAAGAAAAGACGAGACAAAAAAGTGGATTAGCATTTTTGAAATTTGTGTGCCACATAATTTTTTATTACAAGGACAATTCTCCAAGTAAAAAAGAAAATAAAAAATAAAGAAAAACAATGAAAAACTTGACAAAATCTGTACAAATCCCTTTCGGACTAGGACACAACAGTTAAAAATTTGAAAATAAAAAATTTAAAAAAATGTGAATAAAATCGATCGATCAATCTCATTGTAGTTCGTGGATCCAAAACAAATTAATCGATTACCGCAATTAAAAAAACACTTTAAACGAAAAATGACTTTAATTCGGAGATGATTTGGGCTCGCACGTATACAAAACTCGTCTTCATCCAATAAACTCGGGCCTCTTGAATCCTCTTGATCGCCTTGGTGATCATTTATAAGCTATCACTAGAAAAACACTTGGTGAAAAATACACGTAGTCTGTCCCAAGGCCACCAAACCAGGCTTCGCTGAAAATTCACTAGACATGCATTCAATGAGCCCAGACATTAAATGAAGAAAATTGCAAAAACGAAACGAAATTTGTATGTTGGAAAGGCAGTCAATATGCTGGCTGAGAAATTGTTAATTGGTTGAATTTGTTCGCCTTGTAATCCCATTACAAGACTCACTCCGTAGTGTCCACGGTAGAGTTAGTTCTCATGTCTCCAGAAGGCCAGGGAGAATCACTTTTTATCACAAAAGGCTTCTTGGCTTGGACAGACGAGAGAGAAAGAAAACAAAAACAAAATTGGCTTGCATCGATTGTTTCTGCGAGCAAATCTCTCGACGCCCGAATCGACAGCGGAGAGAGAAGAGACGGACTGGACTGACTGGATTAACGGCTCAACACGTCGAGGTTTCTTCGCCGTACAATGTGCACGCCACGTTCTCGAACTTGTGCGCTAAATGCAGTTTATTGCAAACTGAATCGTTTTCCAAAGCTCGCAGGATCTGAAAATATTCATTCGACATTAATTTCCGCTTCGTTTTCATGGTAAAATTGCATTTTAAATATTATTACACGTAGAAAAATTCAATTTTTTCATATTTTTCATGTGAAAATTCAATTTTTTCCTGTGAGAATTCAATTTTTCATGTGAAAATTCAATTTTTCATGTGAAAATTCAATTTTTTCATGTGAAAATTCAATTTTTTCATGTAAAAATTCAATTTTTTCATATTTTTTCATGTAAAAATCCAATTTTTTCACATTTTTCATGTGAAAATTCAATTTTTTCATATTTTTTCATGTGAAAATTCAATTTTTTCATATTTTTCATGTGAAAATTCAATTTTTTCATATTTTTCATGTGAAAATTCAATTTTTTCATATTTTTCCATGTGAAAATTCAATTTTTTCGTATTTTTACACGTAATAATTGAATTTTTTCCGTATTTTTAAACATTTTTACACGTAAAAATTGAATTTTTTTCATATTTTTCATGCAAAAATCGTAATTTTTGTTGATTGTTTGTACTTTAGCTTCGTGTTTGTTTGCATAGACATGGTGCAACGCCTTGAGAGCACTCATGTGGTCCAGTTTCTTGTCCTGCACCAAGCAGAACTGTTGCATCGCCGAATTCATTTCCTGGTCGGTGATTTGCGGGAGTTGTTGGATCCGGCTGTAAAATTGTTTCACCATTTCACGATAGTGGGGAATATCCTTGGCGAAAAGCAATTTGTCGGTTGGCGAGTCCTGAAAAACATTTCAACATTAAAATCCATTTCGTTTCATTCAAATTCATTTCAGCTGACAAAGAGAGACTCACCTTGCCAAGACGGTGCTCCGTCGTGGAAAAACTTTCCATAAACGCCTGGGTTATGACGCCCAGACACTCATCGACCGCTTGGTTTTGCGCAATGTCGAAGATGTAGTTTGGATGCATGATTAAATGAACCCAAAACCTCAAAGGTAGACTGAAAACATCACAATAATATCAATCAATTGAAATTAAATGCAATTTGAAGCACAAAAATGCGCTTTTAGACCAGTTTTTGACCTTTTTAGACCAATATATGACCTTTTTATGTAAAAAAAAATGCATTTTTAGCCAAAATTTAGACCTTTTTATGTGAAAAAATGCATTTTTAGACAAAATTTAGACGTTTTTATGTGAAAAAATGCATTTTTAGACAAAATTTAGACGTTTTTATGTGAAAAAATGCATTTTTAGACAAAATTTAGACGTTTTTAAGTCTAAATTCGCCTATTTACTATAGAAAATAGGCAAATTGTAGGCCCAAAAACATGTTTGCGACATGAAAATGAGTTTACCAGTTACTCTTCCAAGTGAAAGTGACTTCGGGGTTGGTTATGTTGTGTTCGCGAGCGGACTCGTCGAAGAAATCGAAAAGCCATTTGATGGCGGGAGGAAAAAACTCGTTGGTGGTAAGGATGGTATGGAAGAAGTCGTCGACAAACTTGTGGACGGTCCCCTTGGTGGTGAGTAATCTGGTTAAAAATATCTCCGTGATCGCCTTGTGTGTCCTTTCGTTGCTATTTTGTGGATGTTGATCGTCGTGTTTAACCTGAACCAATGACAAATTAAACATTTAAGAACAAACAAAAATTAAAAATTAAAAATTAAATTTACCAAATGGAACACTTTAGCTCGGCCGTGTTCTACATCTACATTGGATGGAATGATAGGAGAAATGGAATTAAGAGAATAATTTCCTGTACCTAAATTTAAAAACAAACAAAAATTAAATTAATTTATAATTTCGCAAATAATAATTAATTGACTATATAGTTATGGTTAGTTGGTACGTATTGGTAAGTGTTGGCTGAGGCAGGACGAAGGTTTTGTGCAATAAAATGCAGTTTTAGTTGAAAAATGGTTAAAATAATTGCAAAAACGATAGTAAAAATTATAAAAATAATTGTAAAAACTATAAAAACAACTGTAAAAACTGTAAAAATCATAGAAATAGTTAAAATAGCTAGAGAATTGTCTCGTTTATCGCCGTCGTCCCGCCGCTGCGTGTTATTGGGTTAGTACGCTTACAATTTGAGCTAGTCTGCTTACAGTTGGAATTAAAACTCTCGTTTTGTCGCGCTATTAGACTCATAACGGCGGATTCTTTCACGCCGTAATGTTTGAGTGTGTTGATTAATCGCCAGCCGTTGATTATCTTCGAAGTTACGTCTTCGTCGGCCAGCGGCAAATGCCCGCCTCGACCGTGTCGCCATTCTAAACACAAAACAAAAATTTAAAAAAACCTCAAAAAAAATTAAGAAAATTAAGAAATTACCTAAATCAACATCGCTAACTGCCGGGCGCAGACTGAGAGGAGTATTTTTATACAAAGCGTCAAGTATCTTCGACTTGACTTGCGAAATTGTATCACAGTCCAGCACTTTGCACTGAACCTTTTCATCCAAATCTTCTTGTATCACTTGAATAGTCTACAAAATAATCAACAACAAATCAAATAAATTCAATCCTTCAACGAATTTATCAATCTTACCACTACGGTATGATCAATTTGTTCTTTAAGTAAATGCTTTTCGCAAAGCGAGTATCTAGCGTCGTGGAAAATGAAATCCACGGGTCCTTTCTCCACCTGATGTTTAATCGCTTTGCACAACAGAAAAAGCGAACCGCCCGAGTAATCCTAACAAAACAAAAAAATCAATTAAATTTTCCAATTTTTTCACAAAATTAATAAATTACTTTTAAATTTCGATACATAAATAACGCCACCCAATTTGGAACCATGCTTTCGACCACCGAATCGCATCGTCTCAATAACACGTGCGGATGATCGAGCAATTGCTTGATCAACTTCGACAGCAGCGCTTTAAGGATCCTAAAATAATAAAATAATATTTATTTTAAAAAAATAAACTCTAAATTTCAAATTGTGCGATTTCTTACTCGGTGACGTACTCCATCTTTCCTAGCAAGATCACCATGAGCAACGACGCGATGTAAACTCTAAAAAAGTGAAATGGATTAATTAAACTTCAACGAAACCTTCGCTCGATTCTCACTTGTCTTTGACGGACACTTCCTGCTCCAGCGTATCAATAAATATCAATAAAAAATTCTTATTGCACAACAACTGCTCGAATTGCAACATGGCGTTGTAGTAATTAGTCGGCATCGTTTTGGTCCAATTCTGGAAGGAAAAATTAGAAAAGATTTGAGTTAATTTGGATTTTTATTCGTTATTCACTCGGATTTACGTTTTTCTCTTGGAAAATGTCGTCGCTGACGCCCGGGAAGAAGACATTCATCAAATAGGTGTTGTAATCGAAGAAAGGGATGCCGGTCGCTTCCAAATCGCTCGTTAGGTCGGTCATGTCCGTCTGTAGTTCGGCGAACCCTGGGAAAGTGGAAATGAATTTAATTAAAGAAATATTTAATTTAAAAGAAGAGATTTAAAAAGAATACCTTGCTTACACTCGTTGCGAACATTACTCTCCAACGTATCCATTTGTATTTGAATGCGTTTGTAGTCGCGCTCGGCTTGGGTGCTTTTGCGCCGGTACACGATCAACGTCACGATCGAGAGCAGGACGAGGAATGCGCCGCCTGCCGCGATGCCGCCGATCGCTTCGGGAGGAAACTCGTAGTGTTTCATCATTTCGTAGCGGAGATAACCGATGGGAAACCGCAAGCTGTCGCCGACACGAATCTGCAAAAGAAATTAAGCACATTCAATTTTTATTTTAGAATTAGTTTTAGAATTAGTTTTACAATTATTTTTGAATTATTTTTGTATTCATTCTGAATTATTTGGACAAAATGTCGAATTTTTGAATAAATTTTATTGGGAGCCAAAATGTTGAATTTTTCAACAAATTTTGACAAAAATGTTCAATTTTTGAATAAATTTTGGCCAAAATGTTGAATTTTTGAATAAATTTTGGCCAAAATGTTGAATTTTTGAACAAATTTTCACCAAAATGTAAAATTTTTGAATAAATTTTGGCCAAAATGTTGAATTTTTGAACAAATTTTGACCAAAATGTTCAATTTTTGAATAAATTTAGGCCAAAATGTTAAATTTTTGAATGATTTTGATTAAATTTTTTCTTACGACGACGAGCGGCAATTCGTGTTCGGTGATGCGACCGAGCTCGTCGGTTCCCGGGGGTTGATGGGCGGGCGGCGTGCAGACGAGTTGCGTCATGGCGAGCGACGTGACGTTGCAGAGTTTGGTTCCGATTGTGACGTTGACTTCGTGTTGCTCGGTGGCGCGTTTCAAATTGTGTCCTTCGATGACCAGGGTGTCGCCTTTGTACAGTTTAATGCGGTCGCGGTCGAACGGGATGAACTTGGGGTCGTCGAAGTAGACGAGCTCGTGTTTGACGTCGGGGAAGTTGTCGGCGAGATTCATCACCGATTGCACCTCGTCCATGATGAAGCCGATGCGCAACCTCAGCTCGCCTTTCAGGCCCGACGCGTAGCGCCGGTTACGGCTGAACGTCTGCAGTTGGGCTCTGTTCACGGGCGGCGACGGACATTCCATCAACGTCTGATTCAACACATTGCAATTCTGCAAAAAAAACAAATACAATCAATTAATTTGAACAAAAAGAAAAATTGAATGGAAAAAATTTTAAATTAAATGAAAAATTAACAGAAAAAAATAAACAAAACGAAAAATTTGAAAAATTAACAGAAAAAAATGCAAAATAAATAGAAAAAGCAGAAAAAATACGACACTTTGAATCGTACCGTTTCGTTCACAGCTTTGCTCTTGTGATACACAGCCATTCTCGGTAGCTGAATCGAAGTCAAGTCAGTGCCTTCGACCAAAATATGTCGACCGCCACTACAAACAAAACGAAAAATTAAACAAACGAACAAATTTCAACACAACTCGCCGCCAACGAACCTGAGAAAGCTTTCTGTGGGCGATATCTTGCTAATGGTGGGATCACGGGTGAAAGCGAACGTGTAATTCAAAGTCCTGTTTGCTCCGTCCACACTCACGACCAGTTTATTAATCACTCGATCGGGCGTCGAGGCGCGCGTCGTCAGACAACTCAAATGAGCACTGGTCGTTAGAGAACTGTCCACTCTGCACGGTAAATCGTCCAAATACACGGCCAC
The DNA here is from genome assembly GCA_949358305.1 of Strigamia acuminata. NCBI lineage: Eukaryota > Metazoa > Arthropoda > Chilopoda > Geophilomorpha > Linotaeniidae > Strigamia > Strigamia acuminata. The sequence goes on from OX442320.1 coordinate 11,316,476, forward strand.
GTTGCTGCCAATGTTCAAATGATTGCCCTGGATCGAAAGACGGGTCCCGCCCGACTGGGGCCCCAAGTTGGGGCTCACTTTGCTCACTTTGATGTCCTAAACAAAATACAAAATCAATCTAAAACCATTTCCAAAATTTAAAATATTTTTTCTCTCTACTTTGTATTGGAATTTCTCGCTGGAAATCGTTTGGCCGGCTTTATTTCCCACGCGAATGGCGGCCTCGATTTCGCCTTTATTGCTGCGCCCGACGCGACAAACGATCCTAAACGTCCAAAAAGAGTATTAAAACGTCGCTAATTTATGCCGGTTTGAGTATTTTACCTCACTGATACGTTGTACTCGACTAATTCGCACGGAATGTCGCCGATAAACACTTTATTGGACACTTCTTCGGCGCTTAGGCCTAAATTGCCGCCTTCGATGGTCACCAACGTCCCGCCTTCGATCGGAGCACTCAGTGGACGGATCTGGTTAATTAATAGAGATAATTAGGTTTAGTTTGTGTTCTTATTTCTTATTTTTCTTACCAGATCGATTCTGGGTTGAGGACAAGCATTGACGGGTGGTCTGCGACAACTAACGGTGTACGCGCACGAATTGTCGCACCAGGCACACTTGTACTTGGTGTCCTGAGTCAGGCACAGGCTGCAGTCCGAGTGACCGCGGTGACTACCAAGGATGGGGCACTTGTACAAAATCACTGCAATATTACAATTTATTAATTTAATTGACAAAAAAAACACCCCACAACTGTTTTTGGGCCATAATTCATCAAAGTATTGGGTTTTTGGGCTCTAAATCATCAAAGTTTTGGGTTTTTGGGCCCTAAATAATCAAAATCTTATGTACCGAGGTGCTAATTAATCAAAATATAGTTTTGGGGCCCTAATTCATCAAAATATTGGGTTTTTGGGCTCTAAATCATCAAAGTTTTGGGTTTTTGGGCCTTAAATAATCAAAATTTTATGTATCGAGGTGCTAATTAATCAAAATATAGTTTTGGGGCCCTAATTCATCAAAATATTTGTCGAAAACGAGACATTTTATTGAGGAATTGGATGAGAAATCAATCAATGAATGAATGAATGAACGAGTGAGGGAGAGAGAGTCCAGGGAAGGAGTTTAATGCTTATCAGTTGCAAGCAGAGCAAAGCAGCGAAGAATAAATGGATAAGTTTAAACTCGGGCCCATAATTCACTCGTTTCGGTTGAAAAGTGAGACACATGTCACGAAATCATCCCTTTAAATCCTCGTTGTTGCAAAACACATCGTTAACTCTTCTTTTTATGTAAATAAAAAAATAAACAGGCTGCCAACTGCGCGACTGACAAATTACCTTGCGTCGTGTCCACCAAATGATTGCCGTTCCACACAACTGTCAACTTGGCTGTTTTTTCGCCCGTTTGTGCTTGATATGTGTACTGCAAGCGCATAAATATTCATCAATTTGAAAATGGAAAAGAAAAAAAAAAAAAACAATTTTAAATTTTTTTTGAATTATTCTTACAGCGCGACGGCCACAGACGACGAAGTTGGTGCCCTTGATTTTGGCTGGCACGACGGCTTTGGCCTCTTCGATCTCGAGGATGCATTGGTAGCCGGTTTGGCCGAGTTGTGGTAGAGCGAGGTTTTCGACGGCCACTTCGATTTCGGTGGGGATTTCGTGCGGGAGAAGGATTTTCGATCCTGGACGGAATCGCGGGCAGTACGAAGATCCATGGTTCGCAAATTGACGAGGATTCTGACGGGGAATAAAAATATATGTGCAATTGAGAAATCGATTTCGGACGTCTGAAATGAAGGGTTTTTCGCAAGTTTTTCATCAATTTTGAGGAATTTTAAAATTTGAATTTTTATTTTTGATGAAAATTTTGGATTTTTTATTTATTTATGAATTTTTGGTTTTTTGTATAAATAATTTATCTGGATTTAAATCTGGAAAAAATTTACATTTTTCTGAGCACAATTTTGCTCAATTTTCATTTGTTTTGCTCAATTTTTTTCCCAAATTTTTTTTTAAAACAAATTCAACAATTCATAATTCAATATTTCAAAATTTCTAATAAAAAAAAAAAAAAATCCAATCCATCGATTCGTGAACCCATCTACCCCCAATACGATCCCGCACACACAAAATTTCAAAAAAAAAAACCCCAAAAAAATAAATGTAAATTTGCTCAAGCATGAGTAATCAAACTTTATTGGGTTTTGCATTTAGGGGTTCCCATCCCATGTAATTAAGCATAAAAACCAGATTTATCTCGTGCCTAGCGAGAAACGTTCCGAGATTAAAAAAAAAGAAAAAAAAAAAAAAAAAAAAAAAAAAATCCAATTTCTTTGCATTGCAATTGAAACAAATGTTCGTTTCCTTTTCTTCTCTGCATAACATTGGCCTTGTTTCTTTCTTTCTTTCTTTCTTTTTTTTTCTTTCATTCGCTCGTTCACTTCACTTCACCTCACCAATGTTCGCACACAAGCGCAAAGGAATCTCGATTGGGACTTACATTTTCTCCACTTATAACTGTTTGTTGGCATGAAGTAATGTTATTGGTGCACGTGTTTTCGTATACACACCAGCTGCATGCCCAACGACTTTTAGTGCACGTTTTACAACTGCAGAAAAAGAGGAATAAAATAAACAAACGCATATCAAACACTCGCCATACGAGCGATAAAACAAAACTCACTTTGAGTGAATGCTGCAATCGAAATAATGAAAACTCCTGCTCACAAAATCCGTGTTCGTCTCGCTAGAACGCACCGACAAATACACCGTCGCGTGATCTAAAATAAAATCAAAACAAAAGACATTATAAATTACCTCCCTCGAAAACAAAACGTTAAAAAATCACCCAGTCCCCTAACTCACACACAAAATGCTTTTTAACGCGTAACAATGCATCTTGTATGTCCAAAAATGCATTGTTTCACCGTAAAATGCATTATTTTGCGTGAAAATGCAATTTTTCCAGCTCAAAATAAATTTATTTCCAATAAAAATGCATTTTTCGGCATTTAATTGCAAATATTTTTCTCACCTTCATCTTTGGCTATTGTGGGTCTCTGACTGAAATCCGGAGTCGCGCAGATCAACCCATTGGGCGACACTTGCGCTTCGATCGGCGAAGTGTTGCCGAACACACACAAATACTTTGCTCCGAATGGTAATTGTGGCAATTCGTGAATGGTGAGATGAAGCTGCAAAACAAAAAAACAAAAAAAAAATATTATTTAAAATATTGATTGTATTATATTTTGCTGCGGGAGTCCAATATTCAACAGTTGTCGCAAAACCCTTGGCCCAAAATCGATATACAAGACGAGAAACGCAAAAGAATAAAAGAAAGAACTTTCATCCACTAATTTCCCCTGATTTACTCAATCCAATTGGCTTCCGACCAAACAGATGGGTGACTCCCACTCGACCCGTGCGAGGAATGCCAAATGCTCAGAGTGCAAACCCCATCAGCACTCCGATGGCACAAGACGAGAAAAAAACGACAAGAAAGAAAGAAAGGCGCAGTTTTACGAGGTGGCCAATTTGACGAGTTTATTCCGAGTGAGGAATTTGGATTCGCTCCAATTCGAGCGCAGTAATTTGTCGTGGAAACGTGGCACAAATCAAACTAATGATTTAAAACCGCACTGTGTAGTCAGTTTGCTGTTTCCTGTTACTTATTTTGCTAATAAATCTGTCGCGGGATGTTCGTCCGTTGACTTATCGCTTCCCGGGAGACGAGAAACGGCGAGAACGAGACGTGGCCTGTTTTCTATTTCTTTTCGGGTCGATCCAATTCAAAACGTTTCGTTTTACGACACGACACGCGTGTCACGAAATGCAAACAACTAAATCTGTTGCGCCGTTGACGCGTGCGGTGTCACATTACCGACTGGCCTCCCAATGAAACGCAAACTGGGCAAACAAAGCGTCTTTCACCGAGATAAACTGACCGCTTGACCAGTCGATACGCCCGACAAAAACAGAGATATTGTTCAAATATAAAAAATATTAAATTTTTTTTTTCTTTTTCTAAATTGTCAATAATGTCCTAAAAACAACAATTTTTTTTTTGTTTCGTCTCAACAATGACAAAAAAACGCACCAATGCCAACGGCGAAAACCCTAACAATGCCTCGCAACCGCAACAAATTTCATTGTTTCCTCTCAATAATTCCCCAGAGGTCGCAACAAATTTCTTTGTTTCGTCTCAACAATGAACAGTTGCAGCACTCCCAACAGAGAGGAAACTCAATAATGTCTTGAAACAACAACAAATTTGTTTGTTTCATCTCAATAATGCAATAAAAGCGACAAAAACTCCGCTGTTAACTTTGAATAATGCAATAAAACCAAAGGGAAAAAAAAGCAAAGTTAACTCGATTAACCCAGAGAGACATTTCATTGGGAAACACTCCGAGACAATCGCTTCTAACTAACAAATTCTTTATCATGATTTCTTGTTTCCCGCCCAATATATTATAAACCGTTTGACGTGCCTTTAACCCAAAGTGTTGTAAACGAGGCCAGTAATTTATGTGAGGACTAATTTCCCCCGTCAAAAGTGTATTCTGGCTTAAGCTGCTAGATAAGATTAAAGGCAGTTATCCGAGTCGTTAACATCCTAGGCAAGGAATGTAGGCAATAAATTTGATTTATTATGAAGTGCTGATGATGTTGCTGCCGCCGATGCCTTCCCCACTTGGGTTCAACTTAAAGTCCCTCTCATTAACGCAACAAAAAATGTCCACCGAAATGGAAATGGGTACGTGCCAACGCTAACCAGGGGTAGACGGGCAAGGCTTTTGCCTCCGACGACATGCGAACGATAAAGACAACCGGTTAAGATGATTGTCCAAACTAATGCATGGAAGCGTTACATATTAGACTTCTAAACCCCTTCTACACTTTTCTGTATAGAAATATATCTGTCCGTCTGTCCCTAAATTAAACACCAAAATAAAAGAAAAAATAAAGTTAAGGAACCGTTTTCGCACCTCACGTTTCCTGACGTATTTACCAAATGGTTATCCGGAGATAGGATAAAGCATTTATGTTTGCGAATATTTGATTCGAGCTAATACTTTCGCAGACGCTATCTGTTGCAGATGCGGGTTTCTAAGGGTTTGACCATCTTGTGGCCTAATCCAAATATTTACACCTTGGAGATGGCTTCCATGTAAATTAAGGGTAAAAGAGTCATCTAAAAATAGGATGCAGTAGATAAGGGAAAGCAGTCGTTTGGAGTGTGCTTTTTCAAGTGGATCCCGGTTTAAGGGTTTTGCCCTTTCGCTGAACCTGTCCACGTCCGGTTGGGTGATGGAGAAGTCGGAGCGCAACCAACAAAATTGCTTCAATCTACTAAAAGCTGACCTTTGTCCGCTCGACTGGGAAACTTGGGACATTCCCATCTCTTTCCAACAAAACTCACAACCCTCAATAAACTACTCAAGTAATCAAGAAAAAAAATTAATCAATTGATTTTTGAAGCAATTCTGGGCCACCATCGTTCGTTCTCTTCCGAGTCTTCGCTCCTTGCATCGTGGAAACCACAAGAACGTTTCTTTTCGTTGGCTTCCGGAGGGAAGTCTCGTGCACTTTGCGCCATTTTGGCGCCTCATCGCTGGCAACTGCGGCCATTCCCACCACTTTGCCACATTGCCAAGATGTGGATTCCCCTTTGGAATCATGTTGGCCACCACTCATTTTAACCGCAAACCCTTTACCGCACCATCCGTGCAGTGTTTACGCGGATTTACAAATAGGCTAACACTACGGCGTAGAATACTGCCATTACATCACAGTACGCCGTAAGCTTTTACACTAAATCCCCTACATACGAAAGAGTTTCGTTCCGAAGTCAAATTGTCGTAAGTCCAGCAAAGGTGTAATAAAGGTACAGATTAAACAAAAATTTTAATCTTACTTTGAAAAGTACAACAGCTGGCATAGAGTGCCATAAAATTTGAAGTTTGTACACTTTGAAAGTTCGTAACTTGAATGTTCGTATGTAGGAGACTCACTGTAGTGTACAAAACACCTTCGGCTTTACGCAAAATTAAAAATATTTTGTGTTTTACTTCAATTTTAAAACAAAAATGACATCATTTCCTGCCCTTTAACACGAACAAACTTAAAATACACTTAAACTAAAATTGCTAAAACAAAGTTTTACATATTGCAGAAAGAATACTTTCGATGAAGCGGATGTGCTAGCATGTGCCGATAAACCGTCGGCTTTTCTTACAACACCTTTCCTTCTAGCGTCGCCTTTGCTGTACAAGGGCCCCTTATTTATCCTAGCAATGCCTAAATCCAGCCCAACATTTGTCTTGAATGCTCGATTAACGTTTGTGAAAATTCTTATTCGTTGTAATCTCATAATAGTGTACCCACTACCCTTTTAGCCCTCCAGTGTGCAGTATTAGAAACGAGTTGTTTCTTTTGCTCCGCACAAAGGTGTTTGAATTTAAATGTTTTCAAATAAAAGTTTCGTCGCCATCCCCTTGAAGCGCTTGACATGCAAACACCAATAACAACATCAATTTTTATTCCTCTTTCCCACCATTTTCCATCCTCTCTCTCCTCTTCTCCTCCTCTCTTCTCCCCGCCATAACTTTTCTCTAGAGGCAGTGAGTGAAGGAAGGGGTGAGCAGAAATGCGATTAAGTCAGCAGAGGGTAAAGACCGAACAAGAGAAGAGCACAGAAAGGAAACCATCGATTCCACCGCGCTGCAAAAACAAGCGGAGCTCCTTTAATCCCGCACCCTTTCGACAAAATTTAAACAAAATAAAATCCATTTATAGCTCGCTCCCTCTGCCACGTCCTCCGCACAGACCCCGGCTTATCCCGTCCTGAATATCCAAAGACAAACTCGACTCTGCTCATTAGTGGTCACCAGAGGGCTCCAGAGGGCTCCAGGGGGCTCCAGCACCGATCCCTCGTTTCGGCTCAGCGTGCGACACGCACAAAATCGAAATTCCCCATTTTTATGCCACTTGCGCGTCGTTTGTAAACTGTTGATGTCTTTTAACAGAAAGCTCCTCTTTTTTTCTTCAAAACTCGACCAAACATCAACTCGAAGCGAGCATTTCTTTTTCTTATTTCTTTTTCTCTTTCTTCGGTACTTGGCCGCACGGGGTCAACGTCTCAATCTCCGCTCCGACTCCTCGTTTTACCATAGACGAGTGATGGAGTCGTGCACTACATTCCTGCAGCTCCTATTGACACCCCTCGTAATTGGATTGTGGCTATTGATGGCTGCATGTAGCCTACTGTAATTCGTCACGTGTACTACATTCTTGTGTTGGTTTAGCGGTTTTTTTTTTTTTTTTTGGTTTATTTTTTTCCGTTTGGGAGGTTTCAATCCTTCTCTGTCGAGACACTCATTTGTTTCTGTCCATTCCAGACCCCCCAAAAAGTTAAATAAAAAAAAAGTTAATAAGGTGGACGTGTCAATCAAATTTTCAACTCGAGCCACGAGAGCACTCTGTCATCTAATTTCGGTGTTGGGGCTGAAATATTTCGGGGTAAAGTCGACGCACAAAAGGATGACACGTCCCGAATGCTAATCGCGCAACGAGAAACCAGTTGGCGCTGCTGATTAATTTCTTTAACGTGTTCCAAATGAAATCAACGTCCTTGACTTACGGCCCGTCGCGCAGTTTTTCAAAAAAAGACTCAAAATCACAGAAAAATCCGATTACAAAAACTTGATTGTAGATTCGTTTGGAAACCAATTAATTGAAACATAGTTGTCGTGTTGCCCAATTGTGGCACACGGTGGCAGCACCTGCGTATGACGACTTACCGGTATGTTTACATCATCAACCTGGATACACGCCTTCCTTAGAACACCACAATGATCATTATTGTAGCGCAACTATGGCAACACGACTAAATCGGCGTAGCATTGAAATTGGAGAGTTGAGATCCAAAAGCTTGTTGTGAACAGGGTATTAACGTTAACTTACGATACCCTACGACGTTTTCTTTGTAATAGTTAACGACAGTTGTTTTTAATCATTTCTTGGAGTTATTTTGTCATTTTGTGGAGCAGACGTTTCCTAGCAAACACCGACAAGTGACCACACGCACCCTAAGCCAATATTTCCCAGTTGTCATGACAACGGATGTGACCAAACGACTCCGCCGACTAAACTCTATAATCTGTTTACGTCCACGTCTCTCCATCACCGTTAAACGAATCTCAACCCTTGCAGCCCCGCCACCAAATTTTAAAACAAACCCAAAGAGAAAACCCAATTTAATCAAACCGGTTTTCCACTAATCTCGAAATTTGCAACTTACCAGTCTGATCTCGTTAATCGGAATCGTGTCGGGATTAACGGATTCAAAATCGATGCACTGCTGAGACCCGAGCGACACCCAACGGGGCGGCGAGCGTCCCAATTCCGACTTAGTCGCGTTCTGACACGTGGCTTTCACGGTGCACCTAAAAAAAGAAAAAAAGAACAAATGTTAACAAATGTTAAAAGGGAAATGCGCCGTAAACCTTCAGAATTAATTGCCGGTACTAAAAGATTAACAATTCTAATGTACACTTGATCCAGTTGAGTGGAAATATCCTCATCAATCTAGATCAACTCGGATCTTAATCCAGGCCCCTACAGGGTCTCATCTGTCATTGGCTAAGACAGATAACCCTTCAATGCATACAAAACAACATCCGAGTGACACCGTGGCCGCATGTTGTCAACGATAACCGTATTATAATGTTTGCATACGCTGCCTTGCAGCAAAAGCCGCGACAAGATGTCTTCGATTCGGCTTACACGCCGGATATCGTTAAGCCAAATATTTCCAAAACTATTGCAGATATTTGAAATTTGACGACGGATTAACATACCAAGTTGGCGATGGCGACTCCAATAAGACACGTTTCATTCCAATAATCACAATCACTGCATTATTGAGGACGCACGCCAGGTCCAAGTGATTATACCATAACTTGCGTTAAATGTCGCGGAACTTTAGCGTTCGAGCAAACTTTGGACAGATCCGACTTAGTTTTGCCGTTAATTACACCGACTAATTAAACGCAATTTGTTTTTAGTCTCCGATTTTTACATATCAGCTTTACCCAGACTGTGATGAATTAAGGCACTGTTTCATCTGAATTAATTAAAAGCAGCTAAATGTTTGCAAGCACACATAAAAAGTGCAGAGGAGAAAAAAGAAATCCTTCCAAACTTTCCACCCTAATTCGAAACCTGGGACAAAGGAGAGAAAAATGTGCACCAATCTCTTCGCTGCATCCATTTTAATTGCACAGCAGTGAGTGATACAAATAAACCAAGACTGACTACCATTCAAACTCATGCCACTGGCAACTTATTCTATCCGCTTTTCCCAACTTATTATTATGTAAATCAGAGCCAATAAACCCTAAATTATGCTAAGTGGAGCAGTCAAACTAAATCAGATAGCATTTCTTTCAACTGCCAGCCCTTACACTTATTTATTTACCAACACATTTTTTCTCTTCACTTTTTATTTGCCAAAAGGATTTCATTAAAACCCTCTTGTCTTTTGATTGTAATTTGTGCTCCTGACACCTTGTCTCCAGGATAAAGAATGTTTGTTTCTCTTTTTCCCACCTAACCATTCTTCAACTTCCCAAAACAAAATACTGCACAAGTTTATTTTTAACCTTCCCCCAACATTTCTCATCCTCCATCAGTGGTAGAGTTAGCAGGAGAAGAAGAAAATCAATGGGATATACTTGTTCAAACATCTTAATCAATGTCCAAACTCAATTTGCAATTCATTCCCATTTAAATCCTTTCATCCACTTACAAACCAGCCCTGATCAATGACAAATTGAATCCAATTCAATTAAAACCAAACAAACAAAGAAAAAAGAGAGAGAGAAAAAATCCATTTGTAAAATTCATTGGTTCCAACCTTTAATCTTTGTAAATGTTTTCCAATTCATCAAGTGCTAATTTCATTCCAAAAGCAGTGTAGAAAAAATGAAATGGACCTTTGGAATTAAAGTGAAGCTAGTGTTTTCCAAATTCAATTACTTGACCAAGAGGGGCTTTTGATTGAAACAGAATTAGAATTCACAGTATAGGGGAAGGAATTTTTTTTTTAACTGATGAATAGCGCTGAAGACTGGCCCCCTGAATAGAGTGGAGGAGGTTAGATGGAAGGGGAGAAGAAAGGAAAAGAATGGATCAAGCAGATCAATTGTGCACTGCATGATCCAACTCCACCTACCCTGTTTCAAATGCAGTATCAGTTGGAAAGTGCAAAACTCTATCTCTCCCTCTCTCCTTTCAAACGGAATGGATCTGCTTCCATTTGAAAGATTTCACCAGCATCAAGCCCAATTGGATGGGCCCTTCCTTCTCCCTCATTCCCCAAGGTCTTGTTGGGGCTCCAAGAATGGAAACTTGTTTCCATTTTACAATATATACATCTTGGCTCAATGTTTGTTCAACACTTTTCAAACCGTGGTATCCCCAATGTCTTTTTCGACAAACACCGTTACGCTAACCGACATCCATACTTTTTATCCCAACTACCGTATTTCTTCCATTGGTTCAAAAATATATTTTACAATGTAATGCTTTTCTCTTAATTCATTCCAATATGTATGGCATGCTGGGCCCATAACCCTCGTTTGCCAAATACCGTATTTTACCGATTAAGAGTCGCCCTCGAATAGTAGCCGTGGCTGAGACACCAAGAATACTATTACGTGGCTTTATGTCCTTAATGGATCTAACTCACGTAATGTGCTTTGAAGAAAGAATGAGAGAGACTGACTCAATACCGTATTTTTGCAAAAGTACGGTATTGTTTCCGTATTAACCTCACGAACGATAAACGTACGCTTCGTTCGTGACGTTCAGACTTTACATTAAACAAATGTAACAAACAAAAAACCAAAATTGTAATTGCTGACAAAAATGGCAGTTTTGAATAAGAGCCGCGGTTCTTAATCGATAAAATACGATACTCATTAATTCCAATTCCAATCCTGGTCAAAAATATTTCTGGGCGAAAATAATCCTGGTCGAAAGAAATCCAAGTCGAAAATAATCTTCCCTCCCAAAAATGCATTTCAAAATACATCGCAAGACATTGCAATATAATTTCAATAAATTTTTCAACCACAGAAAAGAGAAAAGCCTAAATTTATTAAAATTTAAAATCTCACGATTTATTCCTAACGCTACTTCGCTTCTTTTTCTATTCTCTTGTTAAAGCATTGCAGTCAAGCGCTTCCTGCAGTTCAAGGGGCTATGTGGCCATTACTGGTCATCATTTATCACATTTTTTTTGACCTGGGAGATAATAAGCTTAAACCCTGTTTTACTAGTTTACACTTTTGGTAAAAAGTATATTTTTCTGACATTTTTTTTTTTACTCTGCTGGCAAGTAGTTGCAACTTCCCCTTTTCATTACAGCAGCTCTTTTCATTGCATCATAAATTAGGGAGCTGTCCTGGGGCTTTGCAAAGATGGAAGCCATTAGCAAGTGCTTGCTCTATACATATTATACCAACGACTTATGAATAAGATTTCACAACTAAAAGAACTTGAAAAATAAAGAAAATAATTTTGTTTTCTCTTTCATAGTTTTTTTTTTTTTTTTTTGGGGGGGGGGGGGGGGAAGTAAAAAATAGAAGAAAAAAAAATGAGGGGGAAAAAAGCACAATGTAATTCCACTCACGCAACTGGATGGTGTATGGAGACAAATAAATTTTAACTTTCAGCACCAGGTGCCAGGGTGAAAAATCAGTGTGAGATTTTTTTATGTATGTGGTAATTGGGATAATAAAAATTCTTTTTTTTTATATATTTCATTATTTTTAACTTGGATGTAATGATAATAAATTTTTTTTTATGTTTTAAAGATGGCTGAAAAATTTAAATAAAAAAAATTAATTTTAATTATAAAAAAAAAATTAATTTTAATTTTAATTTGAAGATTTTTGGAGGAGAAAAATAAACATATTAAATCCAACATGGAGAACCCAATTAAGAGAGTTAAATTTCCAGATAAAAATGTCAAAACCAATCAATTTAATTTAATTTTTACAATTTTTCTCTCTTTCTTTCGCTCTAAAACTCATCATTTGCCTCAACAATTTCCTATTGAATTATTTGACATTAATTTTTTTCAACCTGGTGTTGAAATGGCTCATTACTCCTGTGATCAAATTGAAAATTTCCTAATACAAGTTTGAAAGAAAAAAAAAAGAAAGAAATAAAAAAATAAAAAAGAATTAATACCATCTGCTCCAGATAATTGCAGGCAATCTAAAATTATTATCAAGAAAGGAAAGAAAAATCCAATAAGAGAAAAAAAAACACAAAGTAAAGTTGATTGTAGAGAGGGGATACACCAAAGAGAAGAAAAAGAAAAAAGTAAATAAAAGAGAATAAAAACAAATGGTTTTAATGTGATCGGTCGGCCAACTACCAAATAAGGTGTGAAGAATCCATTTGAGGGATTTCATATTAAAGGGCCGTCCATAAATTATGCAACGCAAAATTTGCGATTTTTAGACCCCCTCCCCCACTCTGTAACAATAATAATAACCGTAACAAAATTGGAAACCCCCTCGTTGCCTTTTGGAGCGTTACGTAATTTATGGATGGCTAAGTTTTATTAGCGAGTTTTAAGTTGTTTGTGATTTTAATAGAATAGCGATTGAGTGTGAACGTGTTGGTTATTAATTTGGAATTAAGAGGACGAGATTTAAATCTTAATTCGAAAAATTTAAATAAAAGTTGAATAAAGTTTGGATGGTTTTATGGGAGAAAAAAAAACATTGGGAGATAAATTCGACAAAAACAAATCAAAACATTCAAAATTTTGTTCGAAAAAATATTAGGAAAAATTGGAAATTTTATGAGAAATAATATTTGAAAAAATTCGAAATTTTTATGTGAAAAATTCGAAATTTTTATGTGAAAAATTCGAAATTTTTATGTGAAAAATTCGAAATTTTCGAGAAAAAAATATTGTCGAAAAAAATTCAAAACCAAAAAAACAGGAAAGAAAAAAACCGAAATAAAAATGCAACTCGCAAAACGAATCAAACTAATCAAATTAGAAAACGTCGATCCGATTCGATAAGTGCCAAACCGCAGCCCGTGTCGCTGCAACCGTGGCCGCGTGCATCGTGTCGACCTTTATCGCGATCACTTCACGACGCAGTGAACAAACGAGGAATTAATAAGAAGCGCGGAGAAGAGAAGAGAAGAGTGCCGAGCAGAGCAGTCGACAGAAGCCGACTTACTCGACAATGCAAATAAAGTGCTTACGCCCAATTAACAAAGGGGTGACAAATTCCTAACGAGTGTTGACTCAGCATTAAAAGCTATCTCGCAAATTAAACAACACTATCTTCCACATCCCACATTCATTCGCAATCTCCCACTCACTCTCTCTCTCGAGGATATATCATTCCCGGAACTGTCCTGATAAGTCACTCCCTTCCTTCCCTTCCCTTTCCTTCTTTTCCTGTCTCCTTTCTTAGAAGCTGAAGAGATTTTCCTATTCTTACCTTCTTTCGAGTGAACACCAACCACAGTACGGGTCTCGCACGCCGATGCACGAAGAGCAGTTGTTGTAGCGCGTGCAGTTTTCCACTTTGACCTTGTGGATCTGAAATTAGACAACACGTTTTAATTAAATAAGCCGAGTGAGTTACCGTGAATTTAGTGATTTACACTAAACTTAGACTGATTTTAATTGAATTTATGACGATTTGCATTGAATTTATGACGATTTGCATTGAATTTCTAGTGATTTTAAGTAAATTTATAACGATTTGCATTAAATTTCTAGTGATTGGCACAATTTCTAATGATTTACACAATTTCTAGTGATTTTCAGTGAATTTCTAGTGATTTTCAGTGAATTTCTAGTGATTTTCAGTGAATTTCTAGTGATTTTCAGTGAATTTCTAGTGATTTTCAGTGAATTTCTAGTGATTTTCAGTGAATTTCTAGTGATTTTCAGTGAATTTCTAGTGATTTTCAGTGAATTTCTAGTGATTTTCAGTGAATTTCTAGTGATTTACACAATTTTTAGTGACTTTCAGTGAATTTCTAGTGATATTCAATTGATTTCCAATGAATTTCTGGTAATTTACAACTGATTTGTGTAGATTTCCATTAATTTATAAGCACTTTAGTGATTTATAATAAATTTCAAGAATTTACAAATTGAAACAATATAACTTTTTGGATTTTGTTTGAATTCACATGGATTCACACATACACACAGCTTCCAAATCCTATCAATTCACTAAATCACCAATTTTATACAACAAAAATAACAAAAATCCAAAAATAGAATGATTTTAGAATTTCATAATTAATTGCCAGCTTGTTTATCCACAACATTCCCTTCCCTCCCTCGCACATGGGCACCAGAGTGTCAACAAAACCCCAACTTTTGACACTAATTAGCCAAAAGAACTTGTCAAGAAGATATGGACCACATGTGAGAGAAACATATCTTGACAAATCACTCTTAACTTCCTTTAAAAACAAAAAAAAAAAAATTTAAAAAAAAATTTAAAAAAATGAAAAACCTTTATGCACCTTTTACTCTTGTAAATTGATCACTTAGCAAATTCCGCCCAACGTTATTCATCATCGCATTAATTGGGCCGCAAATCCGAGCAGCTGCGTCGTTCAAACGCATCGATAGACACCAATTTCATTCCTTCAAAACCCAACTATCTGCTTGCAAACGGCAATTAATCACGTCTCGCTAATTAATTAACAATGCTGACGTTTAATCGCAGTTCGATTCGCTCGTTTTTTTCGCTCCTTTCCCTCCAGTTTTTGACCATCAAATGAGCGCGGGCGAAAAAATTAAAAAGGAAATCTAATTAAGGCGTCATTAAACATTCACGGAGGCCCTAGTTACTTGTGGACATTTTTCGATTGCTTGGATTCCTCGAGGACCCCCTTTTTTCAACTTAATTTCCTAATTACATTTATTGCGGAAAACGAAAGCGCACTCTCTACTATAACTACACCGATGTCTTTTGGCGTTCGCGGTCGTTAGTAGTCACGAAATAACAAAATTGGGCTTAATTTACGTTTGATTGACAGAAACGTTAGTGTGTTAGTATTTCCTGTATTATTTTTATATTTACGAAATTATTTGCGTAAAAATTGTGAAAAACGACTATTTAGCGTTATTTACGTTATAAATTGCGTTAGTGTTATAAATAACAACATTTACGCAATAAATTACGTGAATTTTGCGAAAATCGAGAAATTAACGCAATAATTTATGTAAATTTTGTGAAAATCGGGAAAATAATTGCAATAATACAAAACTTGAAACTTACTTGTGTCGAAGACATAACGTAGAGATAATCGCCGCTAATATCCATCTGCATGTCAGCCAGAATAGCATTGCCTCTATCAATGACAATTTCTTCATACTCGTACGCATCGTTTGCGCGATCCAACAAAACCTAAAAAAAAAAATCAATCAATAAATTAAAAAACAAATAAATTCAACTCCAAACACACAAACAAAATAAATAAAATAACCAAAACAATAATCAAATCCACCCAGCAAATAAAAAAAAAAACCGTACAATTTTATTAAACTTCAAAACATCTGCCAGCCCCACCACCTGCCCCCCCCCCCCATACATTTCATCTCTCCTCAACAAACACAATTTTATTGATTTCCCATCCCGCAGAAAATAAAACACAAAAAAGACAAACCCCCCCCCCCCCAAAAAAAAAAAAATGTGGCGACATAGAAAATTACATTAATAACCATCATCTCTGGGCAGGGGTCATGGAAGATAATGTGAGAAGAGAAAAAAAAAATGGAGCCCGATCTGCGAAGACGGCGAGTTAACCCGCAATTTTATCGCCATTTTCACGGCTTGTCATCGTAGCGTGGTTACTGGGCCAAGATTGATGGGCTGCCTAAGAAAAGGCATCGGTGCATTATCAATCACTGTTGACACCTCATTGTGTAAGCGGCTCCATCGCCAGATGGAGCCCCCTCATCTCAATCTCATCTGGAGAAAAAAATCAAAGGATTCACTGGCAAATGTCTTCAATTGGACCCTCGAGAGACGGCGGCGGAAGCGAGTAATGAAGGCCTGACAACCAAAAGACGACTAATCCATCAAACAAGGATGAGCGTGGGCCCTAAAGACACGCTTCGCTGACAGCTTTCCGAAGGTTATCGCCACGATAAAATGCTCGTCAAATGGCGGCATGCTAACGCGCCATATTGTCCTGCGAATGTCTTGCACATCGGCAAATCATGCAGACATAGGCAGCGTTGGGCCCGTTATCGACAAAAAGTAGACGGTATATTCAAAACCACTCCAACGTTGATCTATTTCACTGGTGTAGTGGCACAAAAAAGTAGTCCAAAACACCTGAATTGTAATCTAACTCCAGACATTGTGCGCGATTACCAACATTGTCATAGGTGATGCTTTGACACAAAACTACTTTTCCGCGTAGTAGAACACAGTACACAGTTAGGCGTAAACCGGCTGAAATAGATCAACGTTGGAGTGGTTTTGAGTATAGTTATACAACGACGTCTTTCTCCGCAGCAAGTCTCCAAGGTGAACAGCGTCTATTCGATAGAACGTTTTATATCCGCAGCAAGTCTCCCAGGTGAACAGCGTCTATTCGATAGAACGTTTTTGTCAGTGGTTATCAATACTTTTCAGAAAGTAGCGCATCTTGCGGTAATTTGTCCGCTCAACGATTGTCATTTCATTCGCAGCAGTCGGGTAAACAGACATTTCTAAGCAATGGCTATTTCTGACTCGACCAATGTCCAACCTCAAAATTGTGATATAACGAAGAATTGGCTACGCCGGCTTCAGCTGGCAATAAAATCCCCGTATTATACGCGTGTTTTCTCTAATTAACTAGAGTGCTTCGTTTTATGGTAATAAAATTAAGGCCAAATCAGCAAAGCCATCCCCACTAATCTGCTTCATTTGCAGTTGCAAAGATGTTGCACTGTTAATTTAAGAAAACGCCGTCAAACGTCAACAGTTTAGATTTTGCTTCAACCAATCTCAGATTGCTCACTAAGTTTAACCGAGCGCCTTTAACCGCAATTACAATTTCAATATAAGCATTCATTCATTCATTAAAGATGGAAAGCACTCGAAGCAGCGCGGATTAGGAGTGATACACGAAGCAGCCCCTCGTCTAAATTGGAGGAAAATGTATGAAAAATGAGGCAAATGCCATCCTTGAGGAAGCAATCTATTTGGCACTTACTTCTTGGCACTCGAACAAGATGGGCTTTCAATTACGTCGCATATAGTCGCGCGAGAACGAGACAAATTGAGAGTAAAAAGCTCTAACGAGATGGAAGTGGAGGCAAAGTCAACAACTACTTCTGTCATATTTCCACCTCCACGATCCAGAAAAAAATCCATCAAGCTCACCTAACACCCTCGGCTTGATTAATCGCCGGATGGAAAACCATTTCTTCTCTTCACGCTCCCCCCAATTACGTAATGCGTTCCCCATTTCCTTCCATTCATCTTTTTGCAGCTGAAATTAAAACCGCTAAATCTTCTTCATTGCCTAACCCTTCACCGACAACTCAACCGCACTTTCAAGATTAGGAAATCAAGATAAACCCACATCTAGGTGCAAAGTATGAGTAGTGTGACACTTAGCATGGACATGGCCCCGTAAGTAGAATACTTGTGTGGGGATTTGGGCCATTGCAAGCCGCGATCTGTGGGACGACTTACTGAAGGACCAAATCTTGCATTTGCACTGATAGCTGGGAAAACCACAGAAAACCCAGTTGGAGGCGAACGGCAGATGTTCTCGCCCTAGAAACAGTACAGTCGTAGACAAAAAAACTTTTCTTCAGTTTTGCTGTTTTAAGTTTATCTACCAGGTGGCATAAAAATCCATCAAGATTCAATGGCATCAATCTTGACTCGGTCTCTCGTCTTACCCTAACAGCAGTATTAAAAGATAGACCGGGCAAATAATGACAGATAAACTTTAAACAGCTAAACAAAAGGGAATTTTTTTTGTCCACGACTGTACCTTAGTCATGTATGTATTTATTTGTAACGGCGACCCATCTATGGACAAAGGGCCGCCAGACTGAGATTCCCAACTGGTCACCCATCCAAGTACTGACCAGGCCCAATGCTGCTTACCGTAATACCCCGCTCTAAGCAGCACGCCGCTGTAGCTGCCGATAAACCCCATTTATACTGGCATCTTACAGGGACATAATTCTTGCCTGGAAATTAGAAAGAAGTCCTCTAAAACTTTAACTTTATATAAAAACTAGTCGAATTTCCATCCTCGGTTAGTTGAATATCCACATAACAAAGTGCTGAGCTCTTCAAAGTTTTTTTTAGTACCCCTAACCCGCCCCTACATAAAACATCATTTAACAGAGCAACATTGATGCTCCATCATTGCATTTGAGGGAACATTAAGTTTTTACATCCCTAAATGTCATGCATCACTACGGCTGGGAAGGGAGGGAACTTCTTTATGGGGTTGCGAAGATGGATTTTTAAGGGGCTGCAGATGGCCACCAACTCTCATTTGTGACATCCATCTTACGGTACATAAACTGACACTCAAAGGTGTTATTTGGAAAAACATTGAAAGAAAGAGTGACTTCCTTCCCCCTGGTGTGTCTGGTGTGGGTGGATAATGAAGAGCTCAACTGACTTTTATGTCCCCAATATGTACATGGCAAGGGTCTAATTAGGTAGAACTTGCACGGCTCAACTGCAGCAGCAGATGCGTGGTACTCGGTAAAGTGTGATTCACCAGATCGAAATAAAAATTACTTTTTTTAAAACCAATGTCTGATGCCAAGGGAAAATTACATGCCATTCTAATGATCAGACCCTTTCCGTCTAAGAAAACGAAGAAAACTTTGCCGTAAGTAGTCTGCGTTCGGTATCTTGACGCCAAATTCAATCAAACAAACGGTACCATTAGCCGTTATTATTTTCTAAAATAGCATGCGTTTGTTAGGCTGAATCCGTCCTCAAGATACCAAGCGCAGATTCTACGAAGAAGCTTAAGTAAAGTGATCAGTTGCACCGGTGTCAACATACCATGTTTTACATTTAAATTATAATTCTAAACGTGAAAAACGTAACTTTCTCGGAAACACCTCTTGGTTTATATCGACGCAGACCATAAATTAAGCGGCATTCTTGCCTTAACTTTTACAAGAAATAAATTAAACGATATCAGCAGTAACACGAGTCTTATCTAACCAACTCGCTGTTCACAGACCGGGGTCATCAAATGAATAAAGCGTCAAAACATGCTCACCATCAATGAGAAAACATCCAAAACTACTTTACTCACCGAAAGAGAAAGAGTCCCCTATTAATTAATTTGCACACACAAAACACATTTTTCAAACTCTTCACTCGACCCGTTAATCCTTATCTACAAGAACCTGCTCTAAGCACCAGCGATAAAAACAGCGAGATAAGGAGACATGATCATGCAAAGAGCCCAACCGGAGGAGGGAAAAAATAAAAATACCTGCAGCCATGGCAACAGCAATAAGAATTAATTTGACCTATAAGCCCCAGACAAGTGTGATGGGAGGCCGATACCTCGGGGCCCCTCAGGCCATGAGTTCCTTCACTAAGCGAGCGCGGGGCACCGATATTCAAACAAGTTTCAAACCGACAACCAGTTATTTCACCGAAGGGGCCAACGCTTTCGGTTTTTTTTTATACAATTTTTTTTTCTCCCGTTCTCACTTCGAGGCATCTGCCGCTTGCCATCATCTGCCTTGTTTGGCGTCGAGAATTATGTGCTCCCATCCCAAAATTCCACTCACTTTACAGTGGGGTGACCAGCGAATAATTTACTTAGTGCGATGTGTCCTGCTTATACACTTTTGCCTGCATTGACAGAAAACTAAAAGCAGCACATACGCATTAATACAGTACCATAAGACGCACTTTTTTACTTTGAAAAGTCGACCAAAAATTGGCGTGCGTTAGGTTACGATTAATTAAATTTGATGAACTTTTACATTGATGAGTGAACAGGTCGATTCATATACATCATATAAAGCCAAATATATGATTCAAATAGTGAATATTTTTTTCACAAAATGATTTTTTGCAAAATCTAACTGTTTCAAAAGTCGTATAAATGAGAAAACTCCATAAAAATGTCGTCTAGAAACTCAATTTTTAGTCAGAAATTCAAATTTTCCACTAAAAAATTCGAATTTTACTCTATTATTTTTCATTTCTTTGACCTGGTCACCGTGAACCTGATAACACAAGTCGCACCCAACTTTCCAGAAGAAAATAACCTAATTTAGCCTCAATCGAGCCTAGACCTGGCAATAGACCCTGAGAAAACTTCCTCGTTGGCAGAAAATGTGTATGTGGATTCTTTCGTTTGGGCATTTCCCTTCCTTCCCCTGGCAATTGACACTTGTTCAAAAAAATCACGTTGCATTCGATTTAGAGATCAATTTTGGATGTTAATCCGCAGAAGGGAGTGAAAAAAGAGTGACAGTGTTGTTTTGTGGGTGCCAATTCCTTGTCATTACACCCATCATTTACTGCAGCAGGCAATTAATGAGCGGCATTCTTCCATCCACCAATGCCGAGCCTCCCCTTTGCCTTGACTGACAAGATAAGAGCTTCATGAATGGACTCTGGCGTCCTGGCACCACTTTTTTCCTTATTACTCAACTCGACACGCCCTGACATTGGCGTCGACGTCGTCATTAAACTTTTCACTGTGCCACAACCCCCCCATGAGGAAATTAATATCATAAATGCCAAATGCTACTTATCTCTCGCCCTCGTTTCATTTCCCATTCAAAACAAAAAATCAATTATGGAGAAACAAAGACTTTTTTGATGAAACGCGTTTGCTCCGCTGCCAAGATCAGAGTTGTTGACGTCTGGAGAAACCTCAATAACGTTAGTGCAATAAATTGGCACGTCGAGGGACAGGCTTAACTCGATCGATGCGTTATTAGGCAATAGACAAGTCCGATGCAACGCCAGCACACACGCAATCCTTTAGTCGTCAATTGACCCGCCTGCAACAACGCGTGTTTACATGACCGGCTTTTCGTGCATGTTTCTACAAAAACTTGATTATAGAATCGGTTTTTAACTTTGAACGAGTTAAATTAACTTATTCGTGTTGAAATCAGGTCAAAATCCAAAGACTCAACCCCACACTTGGATTATAGAATCGGGTTTTCAATAAGTGTCAAACGTACGACACGTTTTGCGTCATTCCGCCAGTACTATGTTGTCCTAACTCCTATTGGTTGAGCCGTCTCACTGGTATAGTGGCACTCGAACAACTTTCAAGCATTCGTTTTTCGGTTTTTGTGAGTAACCCTCCTTGGAAACCATTTTGACCGTAACATGGCGCAATATTTGAACTGACAGTTATGTCCATTATTGTAAATCGAGACTAATGTTCAGATTAAATGATGAAACAAACAAAATTTAAATGTGGTGTGCCAATCACTAGCAATTCCACATTTAAAGTGTTTCATTTTTGAGTATTCACCCTCTGTATAGCGAAACAACAACATGAAAACTTGTGTTTCCACTATTTTGGTAAAAAAAGACTTATTTAATTATTTTAAAGACAAAATTGCCACCATTAGAGCAGACAATAAGTGTAAGTACATCGAACAACTAATTGCAGACAGCTGATGTAGAGTTTTAATTTGGATTCTTTTCTTGCAGGGTTTGTTTTCATTTAGTTTCTCCCTGGAATCCGAATTAATGGTCTGGTAAATGTGAAGATGCATGATATGATGCCCCTACATCTAACTTAGGCTTATGTTGAGCACACACAAACCCATTATTTGATATATCTCAACCCTTAATCACAATTCTATTAAACATTAATTGAATGCAGCTCTAAGATAAACACAAAGGACTCATCCAACCATAGACGGTGCAATTAAAGTTGTAAATTCAAAGAAAAAAACATTATTTATTTATACCCTCAACATGAGGGAAACTTGCCTCAATGCCAACCTCAACTTTCCTCCTTGAAAAACCATTCGAGAAACAAAAAAATAAAAGATCCACAGATTGCATTGACAATTAAAAATAGCCATTTGGAAATTTACCTCAGCCTGAAAAGCAGGCGACATCACCTCAAATATGCAGTAAAGTTTAAAAACTTCAAACCAAAAAAAAAAAAAAACCAAAAAAAAAAAAAGAAAAAAAAATCCTAGTGTGTTTTCTTCCATGTCACAGCAAACATGGCGAGTTCATCGTTTGAATTCCAAGTCAATTTCCTTCCCAGAGATTTTTCATGAAGTTTTCTCCCTTTTGCCTCTTTTCTTAGAGGCTGGAGTGCATTTCCAATGCAATTTACTCCAAGTGCCAAGAATTCCTGACTGCCTTTGGCCAAATTTGCATGACAACACAGCCAAAGAGACGTGCTAAGGCCCCAATTCACCCAAAAGGAGCGAGACAACTCAAAGAATGATGATGAAAAACCAGAAATTAAAACTTCAAAATTAAACTCCCAATTTCATTTTCTCCTCCCAATTAAACATTTGCACTCTCTCTCTCTCTCTCATGACTATTTGCAACTTTTATCTCCACCAAATCTCCAAGGTGCAGCCAATCCAAGAACTTTGGCCAAGGTCATGTGGCATGCATGTAAATGATCAGCACTTCAGATTAATTTTTCAGCCCCCCCCCCCCAAAAAAAAAGAAAAAAAAACTCGATACTTTTCACCCTTAAATGTACACCAGTGTTGAAATGGGATTTTTTTTCCCGGCTTCAGATACCAACATCTTCTTAGAGTTCATGTCAACAAGACGTGACCATTTCGAAATAACACGCAGCTTCGGCGCCTCTGGTGATGCGAGCGAGCACCTAAAGGTGCTTTAAAAATTGATCCCTTCTCCCCCCCCGACTTCCCCCCTTACTTTCCACGACGGAAATCAATGTTATTGACCTCCAATTCCCCACTTTCCCCCCAAAACCAATTCATCTCAATTTGTCAGTTTGGCACGCTGCTTCGAGTATCCATCTCCACCACCCACACATCCCACCCCAACAATAAAATATATAGGCAAACCACCTCTGCAACGGAAAGGCATAACGGCTGTTTCTTGTTTTAATGTTCCGATTAATCCTTTCGATGTAATTGTTTATTTTTGGGCCGTAATCCATCGATTGGGTAAATGGTAGAATTTCTATTGCCGTACAATGTACTTTTTCAATGCACTTAAACCTGCATAATTCCTTGTGGTGTCAATACACAGACACCGAAGCGAAATAAACTCACGTTTTCTATTTTAGCCGTTTATAGAAACACCCACAGCCCAACATCCTCGACTCCATTGTCTGTTCTAATGGTCAAAACCTTATTATTCAAAATCCTCCGTACAGACCTTTGAAAAAATGAGGTCAGGTGATATGATCACTTGATAGTTACAATGGTTGCCACCCCGCCCCCTCTAAGAAAAAAAAACCATTGCAAAATAACATTATAACATTGTTAATTTGTATTTTTCTTATTGAGGGCTGAGCCAAACAGTCATAACTTTCCAATGGTCTTATAACTTCTTAAAGTTCACTTAGCTGGCCAACTAGCAAGCCACGCCGGGTCCCCCTAATCCCGGGCCCACGAAAACATCGAAAAAAAAGCATGGAAACACAAACTTTGGATTTTTTTCTTGGGATTATTCGCACCCCGTGTCACTGCCATTAGTCAATGTCTAAGTCACTCAAACTATTTAGTTTCCGGCTCGGAGGGCTAATGGGACGTAATTCTAGATATGGGGCTCGAAATTGATAAATTTGGCTCCTCACCCACACGGGGGTTGAGAAATTGCAATCTTGAGAGATATGCCCGTGACGTGTAAGACGAAACTTCCCAATCTTAAGAAGTTTGCCAGCTCGAGTTATTACTGCGTGTATCCAATTTCATCCGAATTTATTCTCGTGATGCATCGCGCGTCAAGACACGTGTCACGCCATGAAAAATTGCTACGTGCCGACTAAATTCTCCCTTTTTTCCCCAATTCTGCGTTCATCCGATAGTTTCCGATGTTCGGTGTCGGGCGCGGTAGCGGTTATACTTCCACATCTCGCTCGTCTCGTAATCTCGGTCTCGGAGATCTCGGCAAAACGAGATTTCATTATTATTTATTTTCATTATACAATTTATTGTTTTTGTTGTTGAGAATAAATCTCATTTTTGTCTCGATCTCGTACGAGATCTCGTCTCAGGACCTTCCGATTCCAACACTGCCGAAGTCTACCAATGGTCTAGGTTTAACATGGGAATAGTAGAACTTAGGAAATATAACAGAAATCAGAGAAATAACAAGGAAAATGAGAATTAAACAACAACAAAGCAATAAATTACAATAAAAGAGGATAATGTCCGGCTCCCAGAAACAAGAAAAACAAGAAAAGAATTGAGTCAGTCAACTAGTCTTACCTTTTTTAAGTATCCATCATCAGTGCCCATGAAAACCACAGTATGTGGATTAGTGACAGCTGCAGTCAAGGCGACAATTGACACATTGGGGTAGACGAGTGACGCAATTGTACTGATGGGTGCTGATCCGCTAATCTTCAAATCAGCATCGCAGAAGTTGAAAATGTTGCCAGCACTCTGGAAGAAAAAAATAAAAAATAAAAATATTATTTTTTTTTTTTTGTAAATTTAATATTTTTGGGTAAATTTGCTGCGCCAATATGGCGGAATGGGCGTCCGCGGGGCCATGAGATAGACAGGTGGATATTAAACGAGTGGAAGGAAGGAGGTGGGCCTGTTATTAGTTGTTGTGCCAAGCGAAATTGGGACTGGCAGCCAAGCAGAGGAAGGCAGGGAAGGGACTAGCAGAGAGAGAGAGAGAGAGACGCTTCATATTCGACCTTGACCTTGCTGTGTGCTCAGCCCGGCTCAGCCTCCATTTGAAGAGGCCAACAAACCCAGTGCGCGGCTCAGGCCTAAAGTGTTGTTTCGGCAAGTACAGTAATTTGAGTGTCATTCTTCGAACACCTAACGAGATAGATATCAATCTCGATGCGTTATGACATTTGTGCCACATATTTTTTCGAGGGTTTTTTTTAATTTTTTTTTAAATTTTTTTTTAAAATTTTTTTTTGGGTGAAAGTTGGGGGTTTTTAAGAGGAATTTTGCACGCGAATGTTTGGTTTTTTTTCAAGAGGAAACTGAGTTTTTACGTAATAAAATTCAAGTGATTAATTGTTTAAATTGGTTACTAATAGATTGCTATAGTTGGAAGTGAAAATTCCTATTATTTGAGTAAAATTGCAATTTTACAATTTTACATTTAAAATTTGCAACTTTAGCAAATTTTCATCTAAAATGTGCAATTTTTCACGTAAAATTGACAATTTTAGCAATTTTTCTTCAACAACATGCAAGTTTTGCAATTTTTCATGTTAAATTTGTAATTTTTCAATTTTTCGTGTAAACTTTACAATTTTTACAATTTTTTATACGAAATTTGCTATTTTTACAAATTTTCATGTTAAATTTGTAATTTGTACAATTTTTCGTGTAAAATTTACAATTTTTACAATTATTCATACGAAATTTGCTATTTTTACAAATTTTCATATTAAATTTTAAATTTTTACAATTTTTTATGTTAAATTTGTAATTTTTACAATTTTTCGTGTACAATTTGCTATTTTTACAAATTTTCATGTTAAATTTTAAATTTTTACAAATTTTCATGTTAAATTTGTAATTTTTACAATTTTTCATGTTAAATTTGTAATTTGTACAATTTTTCATGGAAAATTTATAATTTTTACAATTTTTCGTGTAAAATTTACAATTTTTACAATTTTTCATACGAAATTTGCAATTTTTACAATTTTTCATATAAAATTTGCATTTTTAACGATTGTTCACGCAAAATTTAAACCAAAATCAAACAACCCTCAATAAACATTCATTCTGCCGCTCATTAACACCAATTAAATCTATATCATTTCATAATTATTAATTCACTAAATATTAACAACCACAGCTGTGTTCAATCCCTCAACATTTCCCCCATCTCTGATTTACAAATCCCAACAAGCGCTACTCAAATAATTAATTCGCCAATTAATCCTCATCTTGACCCAATAAAACCCAAACTCATCCCACCAAACAGCCAACAAAAAAATAAAAAATAAAAATTATTATTTCCCCCCCTAAAAAAACACCCAAAATTTCATTTTCCCACAATTTTTCAACACTTATTACATCTGGAAACATTTTTCCCCTTCTTAGTACCTCCACTCATCCCTATCACTCATCATCCCATTCACAACCAAAAATTTCCCATAATTTAACAAAAAAAAACATCAAGTACCGTCCTGCCGCCAACATTAATGTTTCCCCAAATTAATACTAAAATAAAAATTTCCATTTTTATGTTTAATCGAAACTGATTTAAATTTAAACATCAATTTAAGACGTTTATTTATGGTAAAAAAGAAAAATAACACGTCTCGGATTGACTATACAGCGCACGGTGCCAAATGGGTGCTCAACTGATGCTATCTGTGTGTACCCTCAGGATTTTACCCAGCTCGTGTAATCGACACCGACTGCTCGATTTTTGCTCACTTTCGGCTCCCTTCAAAAGATCCCTTTCTTTCTCAAACCCGCAGCTCCCCGGCTTAAATTTAACTACTTACGATCCAACTTAGGCCTAAAACGGCGCCGTTAACAAATAAAAGAAACGTGCTTCAACGGCGCTGCGAATCATTTCAAAATCGAACACCAGTTAGCGCCGCCCCTAAAAAATCCACAATAAGCCTAATCCAAAAAACCAAAAAGTAAATAAAATATCAAAAAATAAAAATATTTAATGAAAATAAAAATAAAAATAAAAAGGGCGATTTTTTTATATAATATTTTTTTGATTTTTCCATTTCGTTTCTGGTCTTGGTCTCGTTCATGAATTATTTAGAGCCGTGCCAAAGTGTGTGCAATGAAGCTTAAAAGAGTATCAGTTTGTCCAAGCAAAGTCATCCTGTGAATTCAATGAGGAGTCAATTGAACAATGGGCGATCGATGGTAGCGAAGCAGCCAGTGAAACAATCACATTTCTCTTTAAACACATCATAATCCCAATAGAAATTCCACACCATTGACGGTTTAATGGCGCATAATCTCTCAATAAAGAGCCGGAGAGAGCGGATTTCGACTCCATTACTGAACTTGGAGGGGGAGTCAATGAGAGAATGGAGGGAAAAATCTATTCAAATCATAAACCAGTGCCAGAATCACATACAAAACTCACAACCCCACTTCCACAACAACGTCGGAACTCGGACCGGCAAATTGCACAATAATCGACTGCGGTGAAATCGTCTAGAAAACTACAACGGGACAAACGTCACCATTTTAACGTCCGTTCCGAAAGGGATTCACGCTACTTTTTGTTTTTCCTCATTTCGGGCTGAAATTAATGCTTCTCTCAGCTAGAACATGCATTTTTGCGTATACCAGAGAGGCCATTTTGGCTGGGGGCCCCTAACTTGTGTTTTGCTCATTGCTATGAGAAATAAATTCATTATCAAGTGAAATGATGCATTTTTGATACAGAAAATGCTTTTTTAGTCCCAAACATGCATTTTGACATGTGTCAGGGGAACCAAACTTGTGGAAAAACGCATTTTTTGGCAAAAATATGCATTTGTGGGTAAAAATATACATTTTTGGAGCAAAAATATGCATTTGTGGGTAAAAATATGCATTTTTGGGACAAAAATATGCATTTTTGGGGCAAAAATATGCATTTTTTAGCATAAAGATGCATTTTTACGTGTACAAGAGGTTCCCTTAGACCCTGTTTATAGCAGAAAATAAACAATGGGTAGGAATGGGCAAAAAGAAAAGTTTGGATGAAGTTGGTGCAGTGCAGTGGATGTAGAGGAGCAAACCACCTGCTGCCATTAGTCGAAAAGCCGGCGTGCATAATATCGTTTCGTTCATATCGTCCGCATCGTGCATTGTGTTTCGCTTAATTTGACACAATAGAAATTTCAATAAATTTCATTTACAATCAACTCAGTACATTAACGGGCACTTACTAACTTGGTAATTGTTAAATCTGGTATATAGTGGTATTATACAGTGTTGCGAAATTGACGAGCTGCGTTCGTCGACAAAGGAATAATGGGCGCGAAAAGATGAATTTGTCATCACAATCGGCCAAATTGGCGTAAACCGAGAACCAAACTCCTCATAATCCGACAAAACATTGTCATTTGTTCCGTTTTAAAGTCGAAATTCGATCTGCCCGGCTCACATTTTCCTCTACCTTCTGCAAAATCGATTTTCCCAGTCAACAAATCACAATCTTTCCTTCTTATTTCTATTTTTCTTTCTTTTTTTAATTTCCTCAACGCACTATGCTATGGGAATTGAATTCACGTCGCGCTTGGGCGACGATGCATTGCATTACACGATTGTTTATTGACCGTGTCAATACATCGACGAAAGCGCCGTTATAATCCCAATCAATTTCCACGCGCGATAAATTTTCGCAGCGTCAAAAATCATCGCAACATGCAATGGAGCCTTTCATATATTCATACACTCATCTTCATTTTTAATAAACAACATTTGTTACGTAGCAACTCAGTTGCATCGTTAATTTGTAAGATATTGTTCCAACATTAATAAAGTCCTTTGCTGTAATCAATTTCAAACCACCGTTTACCCCTTCTATAAAGCCGGTTCACTTTACGATTAATTTTTACTATTTTTTCTCCAATAAATGATTTTCTGATTTCTCCAAAAACAAAGTAAAAATGGCCGAGCCCATTAACAAACCATTAAGAAAGGAACCCCACACAAGACGAGCCATTCACTGGCTAAGTATGTTTAAACCTTGGCATTCACGACAAGGATTCCCCAACCTGCATAACCATATATCTTGCAGGGACCCGCGCACTCGGCCAATTACAGCGGCGCATTACGTCCAGCTGTTTCCCTTACGGATTCCGTTCCGTGCGCCATTTCCATGCTAATCGCGCTCCACGCAGCTAACTCAAAAACCAATTAAATACAACACAATTTCACCCAACATTACAAATATTACAAATAGAAAAATAAACAATGGCTCCGTCCCCTGGCGTCAAAATGTACAATTAAATTTTAAAGCGCCGTATAATTTGCAGCCTCAACCTTCGAGATCCAAACAGGAATAAAGGCAGCCAGACAATTCAAACAAAGCTTTTTCTTATGGATTGCTTTTATGGCCCCACACCCACTTTTATATATCATTAAGTTTGTCACTCACCTCGACCGTGTCCCTCCCGCTAAACCACTCCGACAGATGCCCCAAAAATGTATTATCATTTCTCGTTATAACGAATACTTAGAAATGGCTCGGTTGGCCATACAACACCATGTTAAAAATGTATTATAAAATGTTACAAACATTGAGAGACACGAACTTCATAATCGATTACTCTTTGAAGCGAATGCGAATGCGATGCAACAGTTTGGCGATATTTTTGCGATTTTTGCAACACGATGTCGTCAACGTAGACAAGCATACTAGCTGATTTCCCGAATACGTAAACGCAATTGCACGCCGGTAGTTTGCGGAAACCGAGTTCTCATAGCGTTTGATCTAGCTTTTCGTACCATTGACGACCGGATTGGTGGAGGCCGTACAATGACTTGATTAACAACCAAACAACTGTATCCGCGATATATTGCGAAAGAAACTAATTTTCAATGTTAAAAAGCAAGTTTAAATTAAAAATGTGAAAATAAAATTAAGCAAATGAAAACTCAAATAAGTAAGTCGCTCGGTGAATCGCATATATTGCGATATATTGCGATATGCGATATTACAGCAAAAAATAATGGCATTGCGATTTGCGATATATGTTAAAATGTGTGTTTTTGGACTTACCCCAGCTAAAGGACATTCTCCAGGACTTCCGGCTACGTATTCCATATTCCGACTTCGCACACTGCCATTAAAGCACATATGCGTGTTCTCCGTGAACTTCTGTTCGATGTCCTGCAACGAGTAGATGCACATGGCCGAGGCCGCGTGCGTCTCGGTCGTGTGGCTCACACTGGGCGCGAACACGGCGACGAGCACGGGGTCGGCGCGCATGACGCCGAGGCTCGTCGAGAGCGTCTCGCCGGCGCGCACGAGCACGGCGTCCTGCAGAATATTGTAATCGAGCGGCGAGGAGGAGCCGTCTCCCCGCTCCACCAGACACTGCAACGTCACCTCGATGTACGTGTGGTACTTGGGGTCGTTGGCGCACACCCTCGCCAAGCGCGTCACGTAGCCGTCCTCCTCGTAGGCCGGCAAGTGCGACTTGCGCTGCACCGTGACGAAGTAGGCGTGCGTCTCCGAGAAGAAGCCGTACTTGTACTTGACCCGGAAGTAGTCGCGCCACCGCGAGTCGATGTCCATCTTGGGCTGCGAGCTGAAGCCGAGCTCGGCCAGGTCGAGGTTGCGCAGGCGGCGGCTGGTGATGGCCGGCACGAGGTCGCGGTACGGCCCGTTGTTGGTGAACGTGGAGCCGACGTAGAGCACCTTTTTCTGGTCCAACAGGTAGTTCTCGGGCCCGATGAAGGCGAACGTGGACGACATGTCGTCGTTGGCGGCCACGGGCACGTTGATGAACTCGGCCGCGTGCGAGATGTTGTCGAGGCGCAGCTTGTGGCACGCGCCCTGGAACACGCTGCCGCACACGAGCAGCGTGCGCGAGTCGTAGTCCACCACGAGCAGCTTGTTCACGTTGTTCGTCGGCACTTTGGTCACTTTGTCGTCGCTGCAGCTCGTGGCCGTGCACAGGGGACTGTCCAGGTGCGGTCCCGTCTCCAGTTGCGTCTCTAGGCCCAGGTTGGCGTTCAGTTGGAAGATCCAGTTGGAAGCGCCCACGTACACTCGGCCCGTCACTTGGTCCACCAGCATGTGGTAGAGCATGACGCTCTCGTTGCCCGGCCGGAAAGTCGCCCGGATGTAGCTGGGCAGTGTGGGCACGGGCGGCGACCCGCAGCCGGCCCCGGCCACCAGCAGCGTCACCACCGCCGCGGCGTACACGCAACACATCGTTAGTCGTCCGTTAGTCCGTTAGTTGCACGCGCGGATCCTCTGTCTCATCGTCGTCGTGGCATCCTGCCAACAAGTACACAAGAATACAATTAGTTATCATCAAATACACACAAGTTAAAACATTTTTAAAAGTATTTTGACTTCTCATATTCCTCGCCAGACGACCCCATCAAAACAAAAACAACGATTTCATTTCTCGCAGTCGTAAAACAGCCCATTGCACGATTTGCACTCATTAAAAACCATCCCCTGGTGTCAAAAAGTGGAAAAACCAGAACTAAACACTCCGATTGCAGCGAGAACAAACTGCAACTGCTTTCCCCGTTTATTATACAAAGCTTTTAAACTTTATAGCATCGACCAAACTTTAATTGCGTCAATAAAGCAATCAGAAAAGAGCTGCTGCTCCCCCTCTCGTCTGATTACTCCTACAATTATTCAATTTAAAAAATAAAAATTAAATTTTATTTAAAAAATAAAATTAAAAATTTGCATCACTTGATTGATCGAAAAAGCGAAGCGTCCAACTTGCCCGCTCATCAAAGGAACGATTTTTCACGCTCCTTTAGTTCCTTTCAGCTGCAAACTCGCACTTATTTATTGATACACTCGCCAAATGGTTAGAAGGGGCCCTCATTTCAATCATACGAGTTAAAATCTCGAATCCTCATCCAATATTCATAACAGCGGCCACTGGAGGGGGCGAAACACTCATCTTTATCACGACGTCGAGGGACAGCGACACATTCCCATCATCCGCCTGTCGTCACCCGACTCCATTAATGCAACACACGACGTGCACAAAAAAATTACAACAACAATAAAACGGGCCCCACAATCAACATCGAACCAAACCCCACAATTTACGAGTCATATTTAATTGCAAATCATCATTAAGTCGAGGGGCCCCCATCAAAATAGGCCAAAACGGGCCCCCACGATGAAAATTTAATGTGGGCCCCATCAAAATAAGCCAAAACGGGCCCTCACGATCAGAATTTAATGTGGGCCCCACAATATATGGCTGACATTTGATTTCAAATAATATCGGATGCTGGGGCCCCAGAAAAATGGGCCCCGCATTCAGTTTCCAAACTTTCAGCTCCGATCTGCCGATCCGTCTGCAATCAGGATCCATTATATTATTATTATTATTATTATTACTATTATTATTATTATTATTAATTCAACACTCCAAGATAGTAATGATCCAATGAGTAGTTGTAGTAACAATGAATATCCGTGAAAGAGGTTCTAATGAATGTTTGGCTGTCGTCAATGGATGCCAAAGACATTGATGGCGTCGCCATCTTGTCGTAGATCAAAGAAGGAAGTTGGAGGTCGGGGGAGCGGGAGCGGGGAAGAAATAAGCAAAGCCCTCAAGGTGCAGTCCCAGTTTCCTATTCAAGAGGGTGAGCAGAAAGTGGCAGTGCTAGTGAAGCATTTCAATAGACTCAAGGACCCTCGTACATAACTCGGCGAGGGCAAGAGCTCAATGCTCGAGAACCCTCCTAGACCCGAGGCGACGCATCTGACTTGACACTGCCCGCTCTACTCATGATGGCAATTAGCGCAAACTCGCATCGACTTATGCACTGCCCTGCACTGCCCTGCACTGCCCTGCACTGCACACACACACTGGGGGTAGAGCAATCACAAATTAGCATTTTCCTAACCGAGGTTCTTCGGGGGCCCACGCCCCGACGCGTCTCGTCGCGCTAAATTGAAAAGTTATGTTTTTGCCAAATAAGGGTCAAGCGCAAAAAATGTGTATGCGTAAGAACAATTAAACGATGCGATGTTGGGAAGAAATGTGGGCAATAGAGGTAATTGTGCAGTGGGAGTTGGGAGAAATTTCTGCGTTTTGGTTTATTTTTTTTGAATAAAAATCAATTGGGATATTTGTATACATTTAGAACGATAAAAGATGTATGCTCCGGCATGTTGTGTGAGTTTTAGAGGAAAAAATGCACGTTTTATGTGCACAAATGATCGCTTAAACGCAAAAATACCCGTTTTGAATGCAAAAATACATGTTTTAAGGCTCAAAATGCATTTTTTTGACGCAAAAATGCTCGTTTAAAGGCAAAAATACCAGTTTTAGATGGAAAAATCAATTTTTAAGGCTCAAATTGCACTTTTTAAGCGTAAAAATCCCGATTAAACGCAAAAATGCACTTTTAGCCCTTTTTTACGTGTAAAAATGCACATTTTGCCCTTTTGTACGTGTAAAAATGCACTTTCTGCCCCTTTGTACGTGTAAAAATGCACTTTTAGCCCTTCGTACGTGCAAAAATGAATTTTTTAAGCCGCAAAAACGCCACTCTCTCCCACAAACGCATCTTTCTTCTCCACCTTTAATCACATCCAAATTTGGCAATTTTCAATCCACCAATGCGTGATCGATCCCGGCGACTCGGGCGCCGACGTCACACAACCCGTTCGCCTTAACTTATTTATTACAAACACCATCCATTACTTACCTCTATTTTTCCTCCCCCCTCCCCTCCCCCCCCGTCCTCCCCCTTATTCGTTATCTATTCAATGTTTACATTTGTTTCAAGCAGCACAAATGATAAAAATCACGGGCAGTTGAAGCGCAACACAAACCGGGCGCAGAAAAAGGCAGATGAAGCGCACAGTTTTGCCTCATTGCAAATTCAAATGCGCCCATTCGAATGCTAAGGCAGATTCCATTTTACCTATTATCATAATTATCCCTCGCAGGGAAGACGTTCACTGCATTCTGCTCCCACTCAAACATCTGCATTCAACAGTTTAGACTCCACATACACAGCGCCCCCTAACAACGGCTTCACAACCAATGACTCGGCTAAAAATCTTCCCCAATTAAGCAACAAGTTACTTCCCATCATCCTATTGATTTTCCCAGTCCCCTTGTACCTTCAAAAACAACAACTCCATTAAAATACAAAAAAAGAAACAAAGAAACAACTCCCTTTCAACACACACATTATTACACAGCGCCTTGTTTTCGCTCTTCGTGTAGGAGAAGGGCCCCAAATAATTCGGGGCCCCCAAATACAAAAAAAAAAATCAAATTATTTTGGTTGCAAATTCTGTATCAATTAGGGCCCCAAATAAAAAAATCATTTTTTTTTGTAATTTTGTGCAAAGGGCCCCATGTTGCTTCAGGAGGCCCCAAATATATATATTTTTTCACCCCTCGACTCCCTAGTGTTGGTTTAGGCAGTGTTCCGAGTAAAGCTGCAGGTGAGGCAAGTAGATTTAACTATGAAGGAAATTCGCTAAACATCAGCAGCCCCTCCATTACTTCAGCCACATTAGCCAATGGGAGAAGCCTCTTTTCAAGTGCAGTCACCTAGCAAGCAGCTTTACTAGACACCCTTGCACAAACATTTTTCAACCCATGTGAATGCAATGGGTGGGCCCTCTGACGTCCATTATTCCACGGGTTTCATCTGACTATTATCCCCACTGCCAAACACATCGTCGTGGAACCCGCGTTTGCCTCGGTGATGAGAGGCAAAGAAAGAAAAAAAAGAAGAAAAAAAGAAGAAAAAGAAACCGGGTGTTGGCAAGGTTTATTAAAGAAACCTCCCGCTGCACGAGAAATTCTCATTACAATCAAAAGTGCAGGCCCCTAGTGGCGAGATTATAATCCTAGGATTCCAGATTAAGTGTCTGGAGAGTGCAGGTGTGTGGGGGAGGGTAGGGGGAGCGAGTGAGTGGAGGAGAAAAAGGAAAAGCTCATTACCACGAGGTGTAACAAGCTGATTAAAAAAAAAAAAATACTTAATTCTCCGTGCCGATATCTGTTTCAAGCGGCTGTGGTAATCAAATGAATTAAATGCCAATTAATAGGCATCTGTTCAGAAACTCGAGTGTGGGAGAATTCGTGGCTTTGTTGAAATGGTGAACGGGGACGAGGTTCACGTTTCTCGTGATACAACACACGATTATGCTGAAAAATGCGGCTTTCGGGCCACATCCCCATGCTAAAATCCTGCCGAAGCCGATCACCCGTTTCCTTTAGAACGCAGAAGTTAAGCAGCATCGGGCTTGGTCAGTACTTGGGTGAGTGACCGGTTGAAAATTTCAGTTGGTTCGCGTCCTTGTCTGACTAAGGTACTGTTTCTAGGGCAAGAACATCTGGCACATCCGACTATGTTTTCCCAGCTCTCGGTTCAAATGCTAGGTTGAGTCCTCAAGAAAGTCGTCCCACAGATCGCAGCTTGCGTTGCCTAAATCCCCACAAAAGTATTCTACTTATGGAGTCATGGCGATACTTATACTCATCTAAAGACGACGTAGCATGCAACAACATTAAAAACGACTTCATTATAGCAAAGATAGACATATTCTAGAATACAAAGCTTCCAAGAACTAGCTAAATTTTCAAGACACAACATGCACGATTGAAAAATCGCGTTTAAAGGAGTTGCGACATGAAAAATACAACAGGACTTTATATGATGTATTTTTATACGTAGTTATCAAATTTTTGGCGTATTACACAACGCCGCCAAAAGACTCTTGTTCAAATTCGCTTCCAAGTCTTGCTTAATCCTAAATGAGCACCTGATAGACCCTCATGCATTTCTTGCAATAGATCTTGTTTTAATTGCTGAGACCTAAGCTAATAGAAGTACAATGATAGCTCAATTATCACTAAATAGATATTGCCCAATCTAACAACCTAAACGGGGATACATCTTGTACACATGATTGGAATTCACCGATAACTGGACTTCCACTTCCTCCAACACTGACAATTATCAAATCACAACAATTTATTGGCAACGCACAAATCACTCGGCCATTCTCTAGCTAACTAGCACGATCTATCCACATCCATCTCCCCATTCACATCATTCGATCCGCCACTAACTGGACTCGAAGCGACGACAAAACGGTTGCAAAAGCCAGTTCACCTCTTCATTATACTCCCGGAATAAAAAGAAAATCTTAAGAAAAGAAGCCCCCCTCCCCCCATCACCTGCCCCCAGTGCCGCTTGCAAGAAGAAACTCTGCCCGATTTGTCACCGGCCCTATGACAGGCTTTGTGCCTTCTTAAGAGCCAGGCAGCTGCCTTTCCTTACATCCCTATCCCTTACTGCCCCTCTGGCCTCGTTTTCGCCTTCTTCGCTCCGTCACGGTCCATTTTGCGACATCAGCGGAGGCAGGTAAACAAATGCCAGGGTTCAACAGGTAAGTATGCAACAGGCATCCATTGGCCATGGACAACCCTTGAGCATTCATCCAAAGAAAGATTCTAGATTAATCAGGGGGTATTGTGCATCCAATGTTTTCAAGGGGTGCCATCATTCCGCCCTCTGCTGGAATGCTAGCTTATCAGTGCAACAAATCTGCATACATCAAAACAACATGTGACACCTTTGATGCTTGCACAAAGGAGTTTCTACCTCCCACATTGAACATAAACAAGGTTTTATTCAGAAATTCCTTGCCATTAAAAAAAAAGAGGGAAAAAATCCAACTCGGTATTAAGTAAATGAGACAGTTCATGAATAGGACATGTCACAGTCATCAGCAGGTTCATGACTGTACTTTTATTAAAATCCTTCATAGCCTGACAGTGGCTGTGTGACCTCCATTGTGTGCAGCACCATAAACCCCCATTTCTTTGTATTGTCCTGTGCACATTAAAAATGCAAACAAATTCCACAAGATTGATCTGAAACGGGCCTTTAATATCCATCTGGTCCAGTGCTGGTTCAACCAAAAACTAATTAAAACATTTTAATTAACAAAACAGCTTTTTTTCTTCCTATTTCTTTTTTCTTTTTTTTTGGGGGTTGAATGCAATAAATTTTGAATAATTTTTGTACATTGCAGAAGAGGAAATTGCTCAAGGTAAAAAATAATCCCTCACGTGAATAAATTTCTGCTCACTTTAAAGTGG
Source organism: Strigamia acuminata (assembly GCA_949358305.1). NCBI lineage: Eukaryota > Metazoa > Arthropoda > Chilopoda > Geophilomorpha > Linotaeniidae > Strigamia > Strigamia acuminata. The sequence continues at coordinate 11,353,507 of OX442320.1, forward strand.
CAACACTGGAAATTGGAGCTCCTTGAACCAGGCTGGAACTAAGAAAACACTTCATGTATTTGTTTCCAGAGTATAAAACAAAACTCCAGTCCATTAAACCCTAAATAATCCTAAAGAGGAAAGCGAGGAGGGAAAAAGTAGTAAAAAGTGTGGCAAACTATATCATTCTACTTTTAACACCAGTTTCACATCCAATGAAAGACAGTATTTAAGGTTTACCTTTGTACATACTAGAAGCAATTGTTTTTAAAAGGAACCCACTTCTTTCCTCCCAATTTCACCAAAGAAAACCTCCTTGTGTGTGTCTGTACACTACTTCACTTTTATTATCTAAAGAGCACTTCTTGGATCGGTTCCAAGAGTGGTCACTACTATCCCTTTCTCGTCTGCACCGAATATCCTGTCAACCTGAAGGAATTGGCTGAAGAACAGCTGCCCGCATGCCCACCAACTTCTCACGATAGCACTCGACAGCGAGAGAGATATTCACGCCAGATCTCGCTGCAAAGTGTAAGTATCGGCACCGAGCACGCCAGAGAAAGAAAGAGAGATAGGCAACTGATTCCGCAAATGGTAGACTTAACAAGGAAACGACAAAGTGCACTGATCTAACTTGAGCTTTAAAGAAAGAAAAAGCTGACAACTATATACGCCGTTGCCTTTTCCGAAGTCCGTTTACTACGCTTACTACGCCAGAACATACGCATCGTCCATATCAAAGTCACCTGGTTTACGCTGTGGCTACGCCGTCGAAAACGACATCCGATACTTATACTTAAACTTACTTATACTTAAACTTACTTATACTAAAACTTACTTATACTTAAACTTACTTATACTTAAACTTACTTATACTTAAACTTACTTATACTAAAACTTACTTATACTTAAACTTACTTATACTTAAACTTACTTATACTTAAACTTACTTATACTTAAACTTACTTATACTTAAACTTACTTATACTTAAACTTACTTATACTTAAACTTACTTATACTTAAACTTACTTATACTTAAACTTACTTATACTTAAACTTACTTATACTTAAACTTACTTATACTTAAACTTACTTATACTTAAACTTACTTATACTTAAACTTACTTATACTTAAACTTACTTATACTTAAACTTACTTATACTTAAACTTACTTATACTTATACTTACTTATACTTATGAAGCCCGTTTACTACGCTTACTACGCCAAAACATACACATCGTCCATATCAAAGTCACCTGGTTTACGCTGTGGCTACGCCGTCGATAACGACATCCGATACTTATACTTAAACTTACTTATACTTAAACTTACTTATACTTATGAAGCTTAATACATTCGTTAAGTACAAACAAACAAACAAAGGCCAGATTTTCTTAGTTTTATACGCTCAGATGTAGATAAAAATCGGGCACTGCGTGATAGTTTGGGGCTCACTGTTGGTGGGATTCCCTTCAGTTGCACCTGTGGTGAGGCAGAAATAGAGAACTCTGGTATTTCCAATTAGGATCTTGGGTTCAGGTTTACAGTTCACCCTGCCTGCTTTTCCCCCCTTTTCCTTTTGTCTTTCCTCATCCAGCATTCCTAATGCATTCTGATACCACAAATAATTAAATTGGAGATTAATAATTGAAAAAAAATGCAAACAAGGGTTTATTTAATATTGTGGTATACAACATGTGACTGGGAGCGAAATTACACCCCTGGCTGAGCACAAGAAACAACTTCACAAACCCGACATGACAATGTGGGATGATAACATCACATGTCACACACTGATTCCCAACATGACAAGATGAACACAACACGGTAATTAGCATTAAAATAACATCAAAACCACATACACTTTTTTTTTACATTTTAAATTCTTTTTGGGGGGGTTTTTATGCGTTTTGCACCTCGAAAAGCCATAAAATTGCCAGATATGATTCGAAAATTGAGTGGCAATAAAAGTGGAGAATAAAAAGCAGCACAAAGCCGAAGAAAGAGGCGCGGGGGCCCCGAATGATGGGTTCAATCAAATTTGTATATCAAGCAGCGGGAGGAGTCGGGAAGAGAAAAACTCAACTGGTAATCTGCACACACATCTCAAGAGGCAACGATCTGCCTTGATCGACCGCTAGGGGTCAACTGTCAGAGCCACCAACAGTAGGTTTTCAATCATTGAAGTAGGGGGCAGCGCTCGCAGCCCCGCAAGCATTTCATTCGGCGCGCTGTCATTCTGCAAACCGCTCGGACACAAGAAAATCGCCAATAGAAAAATCGCCGATAGAAAATTAATGAAAAATATTTTTTTTTAGATTTTTAAAAAATTAAAAAAAAAATTTTTTTGAAGTAAATTGAGGATTGGAGCCTCGAAGCAGCGTCTCGCCTGGTTTTTTGATTAACAAGTGAGTTGGGTGCCCCGCACAGCTGCAGTGATGGGAAGAAATGAGTGACAAACTTGACACCTCAATGATACTGTATGTGCTAATCACACTGCTTGCGCTCACAGCAATTGATCCCGGATTAAATTGCCAAGCACGTATTCCACTTGGCCCAACAATTTTTTTTTTTTATCATTTCACGTGTGCACCATGTTTGGAGAGACTTTCACAAATTCACAGCCAAAATAATCAAAAAAAAAAAATTCGAAAAAACAAATTTTTTTCCACTTTTTGTTCAAATTTGTCGTTTAAATCTCGCGAATCTCGCTCCACCCGTCGCAAAACCCGAGAGAAAAAATTAAAATGTATCAAATTCAAGTTGCAGTCGAGTGAAACTCGATCCGACAAAACATTTTTTTCCTTTCATCCACATAAAAACTTCAAAAATTGTTGAAAAAAACACACAAATTCAATTTCTTTCCAAAACCCCCATCAATTCAACACATTTTCCCATCCAAAACATCCAAAACTTGCAAAAATCAACCCAAACATTTAAAACGCCACAAAAACCAAAATCCCATTCCGCCTCAAAATCGTGACCCAAATATTGAACACCAAAATAATACATATATACATCCATCTCGCATCAAACAAAACGTGAACCCCATAATCAATTCCACACCCCCACCCACCAAAAAAAAAAAAACCAAAAAAAAAAAAAAAAAAAAAAATTGTTTACACCACCATCATCATCCAAAATCGACCCAACAAAATCAATGCACATAAACCCCGTACTCCCCCCTTGTCATCAAACAGAAAAAGCAACATGTGGTTCCCCTCTCCCAACCCACCAAACACCCAAAAAACCCTCAATTCCCCTCCAAAACACCTCCCTATCCACTTTAACACACAAAACCCCTCAAAAAAAAAAAAAAAAAATCCTCCACCAACCCCACATTACTTTTGCTTAGCAGCCTCTTAAAGAGAAAGTCAGCCATGGCTTTCTTTCTCCTTCAAGACCTTGAATCACGTCGTCCTTGCAGCCCTAGACACCGAGCCCGGTTCAATCTCCTGTGTCACTCCACTAATGAGCTCCACGAGCAACTCCACTTCATTAACCTAATCGATGAATAACTATTCAAACAACACCTACACACAACCCCCCTTATCAACAAACAGCGCTCCAAATCCTCTTCTTCACACCCCGCAACACAAACCCGGGCAATGGCCCGAGCCAGGAGCAATGGAACCAGCAAACAAACACCCCCGGTCAAATCCGCAACGAAAACCAAACGATTATTCTGCTCGGTTATGTCTTACCTGGAGATTTGTTGTTTTTCCTCGGGTTTGCCACGATATTGTTAATATTTATCCCGTGCGCGGTGCTGCTCTGCTGCTGCAACGGCCGTTCGTTCCCCTCGCGCTGTAGACCGACGCAGCAGTGTGGCTCACTCACTCACTCGCGCCTTCTGCCACTCGAGTGTTCTCCCTCTTTCCTCCACCTGTTTAATGGCACGCCGACTCACCCTGGCGGCGCAGTGGAACCGGCCGACCAATCACACGCTGCCGGATATTAATAGAGAGAGGGGGAATGGAAGATGGAAGTGGAAGCAACCATTGCCCGGTGCGGCAGGGGGCGAGAGGCAAAACAAATGCCGGAGATTTTCGTCTCGTGTCGCTCCAAGATGGAGACCGAGCACGACCATCTTATTCGACCGCTCGATGCGCGACGGCAAAATGGAGTTGAATATTAAACGTGACGTGTTAATTTTAATTGGCGGGGCCCCGGGGCCCATTTGGATTTGTTTTTGTTGAATTTTGTGCATTTTGTCAACTTTTTGTGTCGTTTTCGTCTCGTTTTCGTTTTGTGAGGCCCATTTAGACGTTTTTGTGTCGTTTTGTCGACTTTTTTGTGTCGTTTTCGTGTTGTTTGTTGTTTTAGGGTGCGCAACAATGGCGGGGGTGTTGATTGTTGGTCGGCAACAGATGATGAGACGCGCGTAGGGACATTGAGACGAAGAATGGAAGTAAAAAAGGAAGGGTGAGCCAGGGGGCGCCTTTGTCTAATTGACATTAATTTATGGGCGCCCACTCTCACCTATCCGGCGTTTGGAGCACCGACCAATTACAGAGCACGACTCGATCATCCGGAGGCGAAACTGTGGCCCAGCAAAGCTCATGGCCTTCAGGACGAGTCCATTGGCTCCATACTCGTTACCAAGGGGTTGGCGAGCCTCGTTAAAATCACCACTGGGAAGTGTTATTATGAGTGGACCTCACAGGAGAGAGAGAGATCGGCCACTTTGCAAAGAAAAATATATGCTGAGCTGAGCTGCTGCAAGTCGTCTCGGGTCTCGGGTCTCAGCCTCAGTCTCTCTCGCACCAGTTGAAATCTGGACAAATATGCTCAATGCCCCGCACGGTTTTGTGGTCAAAGCAAAAACAAGCGTTTCATGTTCATTTTTGCTTAGAAATCAACTTTTTTTCATTGTTATACCAAAAACATTGTTAAATAATCAACATTTTGCATTGTTACGACAACAAAATTGTCGAATAATCAACATTTTGCATTGTCACGACAACAAAATTGTAGAATAATCAACATTTGCATAGTTACGACAACAAAATTGTCGAATAATCAACATTTTTCATTGTTACAACAAAAAATTTCTTATAATCAACAATTTTTTTCCATTGTTACTTAAAAAAATCAACATTTTCCATTTAATTAAAAAAATCAACATTTTTCCATTGTTACAACCACAAAAAAAAATTCCTTGCAAAAGCCACTCGTTTTCATCATCATTCCAACAAAACCAATTTTTTCTTTTGATATTGTTACTTACACAAAAAAAAAAATATTTTTAAACCCAGCAACTTTTTTTCCATTATCGCAGAAAACAAAAATAAAAAAAAGATGAAGAAAACAGCAGCAACTGTTTCACACATTTGTTCAAATTTCCAATTAATTCGCAACCTAAAGCTGCGTGAAGCGAAAATCAACTTTAGCATCAAAATTCCTCCACCTCAGGTGTCCTGTTTTGTTGCACTCCAACAATGCCCGCTCCAACATACTTTATTTAATGGCACACAGCACACACACAACGTTATAATCGATGTTACACATGCCTCCAAGGGTCAACTAAAGATGCTCCCATACTCATGGGGTTCACGAATTGTCCCCTTCAACTAATTAGCAAGTGCCAACCTCAAAATGAAACTCTCAACAATCTCCACATTCAAACCCACTTCCCCCACCAACAAACAATCTTAATCATTCTTTAAAATATTTTCGCCCCCCCCCCTGCCCCCCCCCAATTAATAAAAAAAAACACCAAAATTTTTTTTTTTTAATTTTTTAATTTTTTTCAATTTTCCTGACCCCCCAACACCCATTTGCAAAAAGCCACTCTGGGCAGGTGAGTGGGCTGTGACCCCACCAGCGTCTGCCTGACGCCCCCACCCTGTGCACTCAACCGCAGGGTGAGTCGAGGAATGTGTAAATAGGCCAGAAAAACAATTCCATAACTCAAAACAATACCTCCTTTGTTATTACTTATTATCAATCTCCATCCCATTAATTGACCCAACGCACCCCTGAACAAACAACGCCATGCAACGGCAAGAAAAAGAAAAATGAATCCAACTCTTAATAAATTCCATTTGTTTCATTAGCACATTCTGACCTCATTAAAACCAAACCACAAAAATGAAGAAAAATGTTGAAAAAAAAAAGTGTTTATTCATCCAAAGCCCCGCTGCTACCTCTAATATACATCCCAAGTGGCTGACCCCACCGACCCCCACCATAAATCCCTTTGCTTAATTGTTTTTTCCCACAAGAATCATCCTGCGCATTATTTGTGTACAGAGTCCACAAGATCAGCCAACAAAACCATCAAATAACTGCCCAAACATCCACCGAAAGAGTGGGCTTCCCCGCGCAGCACATGCACACAAAAAGGGAAAAACGTGGCTTTGCTCGCTTTGCTGCATAGCGCCCATTTCGTCTTTGTCTGAATTGTCTCCCCCTTAATCCATCGCTCTGGCACTTGTTATTCTTAGACTCGACTTGATCTTTAGGATCAGTCCAACATCTGTTGCCCACAATATCTTTTTTTCCCCTCTCTTTTCTTATTAACTCTATTCCCCTACCCCCACTTAATGAGAAAATTGTTTACATTCTAGAATCGACTGAATTTATTCCCTGACACAACATTTATGCAAAAAAATTAAAAAAAAACACGCCGATACCATTGAAGTGCAACCTCCCCGATGCAGCTTTTCACATGTGATGTTGCTAATTACTTGTATCACACAGTGACATATGGTTGGAGTATCCATTCCTGACACGGGCAAAAAATATGACTTTTTTGCAGCTAGCTGATGCCAGTCAGTCATATATATATTTTTAATGAGTTGAAATTCGCCCCGCCAGTGCCAGGAAGGGAAAAAGGGAAAAAGGGGGGCCATGAATCCATATTAAACTGCAAATTCCAGTGTATCAAATGTGATAAGAGTGAAAAGAGAGGCAGGGAAGCTCATGCTGCAATCAGCTGAATAAAAGATGAAGTTATTGTAATCAGAGAAGCTCATGAAAATTGAAATTGATTCATTCATTCAGCCTGGAACTTGATACAAGATAAGACTCGAGTAACTACTCAAAGTATTACAACAATCTTGTCATTTATGAAGTATAAACCCACAATTTTATTCCCTCCCTCCAACCCCTTATTCCATATAAAATTACACTGATAATGGCCTATCATATTTTACTGCTCAAAACCACACTTATCTCATCTTTTAACATGAATAAAAATCAATAAGAAAAAAAAAAATAAACGAGATTTTGCGAGACTTCAGCCATTTTTTTTTATAAAAAAAAAAAATTTTTTTCTTTCAATTTTTAGCAACAGGTGAGAAAATTAATTTCAAACTTTGGGGGTGTTGTGTCGTTGGTGGCAGACAGGAGGCCTTAATTGGACGTGTTAGAAGACAGAGTGCAGGGGGTCAGCGGATACAGATGACCAGCTCCAAATACCCGGTTCTATTTCACACATGCCGGCCGCTTCACCGTGTCGAGTCACGCTCAGACGCCGCGTCAAATCCAGGGGTCGCGGCAGCTCTTTTCCCAAATTACGTCAACGGCAACGCGGGTGGCAAATTGTAACCGAACAATAAGGGGTTTCATTAAATGAGCGATTATTGTGATTAGTTGATTGTTATTTAACCTAAATAAGTATCAATTGTTAAAAAAAATAATAATAATTGCAAAAACAAACTTTGTGCCGATTTCCGGGCGGAGTTCGATATTTATTGATCTTATTCGCCGGATAAACAAATCCGCACTTGAGAAAAAACTTTTCGCCTGACACGTGATTTCAAATTCAATCAGAAAACAACAAGGTTGCTGCCATCGATCAACAGGGCGCGCGATAAGGTGCGTTAGGCGTGCCAGATGACAGCTCCCTCTTTTCATAGTAAAATAATGCAGATCTCGAAACCCCCGTACCCCTCGCTGCTCCTTTTCTTCCATCCGTTTTTGATTTATTGAAAAAAAGGATATCTTTATTTTTTTTTTCTCTTTTTTTCTCCTTATACGTGAAAAAACAATAGTCGTATATCTAAGAGTTGAGTTTTCTTCTCGTTCTCCCGTGCGCCGTTGTAAATATTCACAGAATGGATCGGGAAGACCAATAGTCGGAGCGTTATTCATTATCCAACTGCAGAGAGACGTTAGTTGGATAAGGAAACAAATAAATCGTCGAGTCGATGGAATTTCTCACTTTTACTTCGACTTTTCGTCTATTTTTGGCATCTTGCGTGTAAACAATCGGCTCTTGTTTATTCCACATAATGTAAATAAAGGGCCCTATGCGGCTTCGGGGCCCACCAAACTCCAAAAAAAATTAATTTCCCAAAAAAAAATATCAAAAAATTTTTTTTTCTTATTTGGGGCCCCGAAAACGCCCCTCCCCCGTAATTCTTTCTCATGCAAGATGAGCGACACTTGAATGAAAACAGGGACGACAAAGCAGACTAAAGGAACATCTCAAGTGTTTGGTTTCCAATCCTAAACCCTCCAAGAAGATTTCAAGTTCCACCAACTTGTGGTCCACGTGGAATTCCCCAAAACCTAAAAAATTCCCCATTTAAAAAAAAAAAAAAAAAAAAAAAAAAAAAAAAAAAATTAAATAACAAATTACACAACTCGTCTGCGCTCTGAGTCTCACTCTCACTCTCACTCTCGCCATCAGCAGCTAATAAAGCGTTTTTAAACGATCTCATTTCCTAAAACGTTTATGCAAATCATCTCAATTTGGCGCAACCGCCTCCACGAAGGTGGACACATTATTGATTTTCCCCGGGGCGAAACTAATTAATTAGAGCCTTTAATTAATTAACAATATTTAGAAAAAGAAAGAAAAAAAGCTCGGCTGAATGCAACGAGTGCGAGATGGGTTGATAACATTCGCTGGAGGCGACCCACTGCGAACTGCACGTTACACCGCCTGCGCCGATCAATTCATATCCGGATGCGGCTCAGCCGATACGACCGCGCGTGGGACAATCCGCATCAGCCATCTTTTATCACATTTCCCACCTAATTGGGTGCGTCATTCGCACAATATTATTCCAAAAATGTTTACCCTGTGCAGGACGCGTGCTCGCCCGCCATTGTGTGGCGCGGAGCCTCGGCCAGCCTCGTTTCCGAGACCCCTCCACTTAAGACGGCGCTTTTGTCCGCCATTATTGAATGCAAAGAAAACTCTCAATGTTTGTTCAGCTGCCCCTATACACCTTCGGAGGAAGGAGGAAAGAAAAAAAAACACTCATTGCCAACACCGAGAGTGAAAACTCGAGGTTTTCATCAATTTTATGCCACACATTTTTCTGCAATTTTCTACATTTGGGGCCTTTAAGTCTTTGTTGGTCCCTGAACTGCGCTGTCAAGTGGACACCACGTCCAGGACCGGTATTTGGGGGTATTTCCCAATTGGAATGCGGTTGCAGGACTTGCAGTGCGCTTTAAAGGTCAACATTCGAGTTATCCGAAAGATTCTTCGACATATCCTCTACACCCGTTGGTTATTGGTTTAAATAAGTGAATCCAGTTATTTACCAACTAGCCATTACGCGCAGACTAAACAGCATAAATAATGCCGATCTTTGTGACCGGATTGCCGTATCTCGGGGTCATAAGCTGCAACAAATATGGGGGCCCTTACGAAACAAAGATGTATTATAGATATTGAATAATAAATGTTTCCCATGTATATAGTGAGAATCCTCGCTGCTCACCCCAGCAGGACCAACCTTAGAAGCTAAACTGCTATCCAAAGAGGACAAAAAACGACAAAAGGAAATTCAAGGATTGTACAAGTACCCACATTTAAGCCTTACATGCACCCTTGTGTAAGCAGTCAACCATGCAGACCCAAATTTGGTCCCTCAATAAAATGTTACAATATGAGCCAACTTGCAGTGTCTCCAACAGACAAGGATCCAGTTTTTCTCCTTCACCCTCTATTTTTTCAGCACAAGGAGGGGGAAGTATGAGCTTCTAGTTAGCCATATCTTACCACCCCCTTACCCCATTCATCCACAACAGGGGTCAGACAGAAAAAGTGAAAAGGGGGGACTCTCTTGTGTGAGAGCTGCTGAATCCAATGTGGCTGTCAAACAGCATTACCAGTCAACAGCTGGTCAAGCCAAAGGAAGAGCCCAACTGACACTAAAGGCCCCAACCTGAACACCACATTGGCAGCTGTGCAGGCCATCTCTTATTACCCCCCAAACCCAATGCTCAAAATTCACACCAAATTATGTAGACATAAGAACAACATTTACACTCTTCAACAAACATGATTTGCATTCAAATGGGCCCAGCGTGAAGCATAAAACCAATTTGAAACAATATTAAATCAGCAGACAAAGGAATGGAGTTGACACTAAAAAATGATAATTGAAATTGGTAATAAACTGCCCGTTTGAAGCGTTTGAATTTGCTGAAGAGTCCCAACAACAAAGTGTGCATTAGTCATGGCTGTTAGCAACTCTCTCTCTCTCTCTTCCTCCCTTCTCCTTTTCTCAATTTATTGCTCGTTATTAGTTCCAGCCTATTGCACCTACAACCTGTTAGCATCTCTCCTTGCACTTTTTCCCATCTGTTGTCCAACTACAGAAGCGAGTTGGACACAACAACAAGTTGCAAACAGCACTCAATGATCAGTGTAATGAAAGAGTAAATGGTGCATTGCAGGGAAAACAATTTTCTAAAAAGTCAACATCCGGCAGTGTCAAGTTTGTTCAACAAAAAGCAAATGCTCATTTACAATGTCTAATTCTTAAACACCCACTTCCTGGCCGAGTTATAAATTTTTATGCTCACCTCCACTGCCTATCTGAGCTGCTAATCCAATTCCAAGGAAAATGCTGAGCCAGCTGTCTGCACACTGCACCTCCCTGCAGGCAATGGAAACACAGAGAGAGAGAGAGAGAGAGGGAGGGGTCATCCAACACTTTTTCTTATCTCCTCCCAAACCCAACTATTTATTTCCTTCCAATTTCAGGCCAATTACAAGGTCACACTACAGTCAACTTCTTTATTTGTCAGGGATCAAATGGCAAATCTCAAATATCTCGCACCTGTGTGTCTGGGAAAACTCTGAACCAAAAAATAAAATAAAATAAAAGAAAGAATTTTCTTTTTCTTTTTTGATTTACACAAACAATGCAATTTTTGTCACTCCAGAACAACCAACCAACTGTTTTGGCCTGCAGGTGCAAATGGATGATGCTGCACACCATCAACAAGAGTTGAGGGGGCAGTTACTCAAGACCCCAAAGAACAATTCAAATAAAATTGGCCCCTTTTATCCCTTTATTGACGCATTAAGCCTATGATGGTATCTCAAAGTACCCCCTTTGGCAAAATGGGAATATGAAGACTGGAACAGGGACCAGCAGATAGAGATTTAGAGGTGGGGTTTGCAAGAGGGTGGAGCCCCCTAACGATATTTGGACAGGGGGGCTGGCAAGTGGAAAGCCATCAGATAGGCTCCAACATGTTCAACCATAAAAGACAGAGGGCACTTAAGTGCATTTTTTGTTGCCAACTTTTACTTAAAGTAAACAGGGCCTGTACCTCAAAATGAGTGCCTTGTCTACACGGGGGGAGGGGAGGGATCGCCAACAACTTTCCAAATTAAAATGACTAATAACTTTTTAAAAAAGAAATTAAATTATACACGAAAGGAAAAAAACATCGTCTAAATTTTCCCTCTGTCCGCACGCCGTAAAGCTTTCGCGTTTAATCGCTTTTGATTTTTATATAAGCGGCGTTTCAACGTTGCGCATTTATATACAAATGTCTACGCATATATATAAATATATATATAAAAAAACCTGGTTAATCCTGCCAATAGGCATATACCCTGTAATTTCGCGGCGCCGAAAAAACTCGCCAACTTTAATACATTTTTGATTTTTTTTTTTTTTTTTTTCCGAGTCGGCTTCCAGTTCAATATCACCATAATTTGAAGCTAATTGATATTGCAGAAAAGCCTGGCAGTGTTGCTAATAAATTGCCCACCCAATCCTTTGCAGGAGATCGGTGACAAGTCAGTACCAGTGACATTTTTATTGCTTTTCCTCTCTTCATTCTGCAGACGTCTTTTGGGCCCGGTCATTTTCTTCTTAATAGTGGCGTATATCATCCAGACATGAGGCCCGGATTTGTTGTCGTAATTAGCAAACTTGTGTCCAGCTAATGCGATTTTTATGGCTCCACTCATTTCCATGTAGACAACTCGCCCATCTCTTCGAATATCAAAACTAAAAAACAATTTACGACCAATGTCAAAAACGACTAATTAATTTCACCCTTAAAAAACATTTTTTTTCCATTTTTTTTCCCTCGGCTTCCAATTCCGCGTGGACAGTGGGAAATTGCGTCACTTCCGCAGGAAAGACGACCTTTGTCGATACGGGCAAAATGGATGTGCGACGGGCAAGCAAGCGGCGGGCAAAGCGGTCTCGCCCTGTCACCACTTCATCATCCGCGCCGAACTTCGATGATTTACGATGGCGGCGTCCTCCTCAGCACACCCCACGTACAAATTAATGGCCGCCAGTCTGCGCTATGTGTCAAAGTAATTCTTCTTGCAAATACCAAAAAAAATCACCTATTGAGACGTAGCCATCTTCGAACATTTCAACAAAATGGTTCAACCAATAGGAGTTAGGACTAGGTTGTATCTGTAATTTTGTCGTTTTGTATTAATCGCAAAATCAATCATTTTTCATCGCAGGATTTTGATAGAGAAATGGCCGGCGCGGTCAGCAACTTGGCCTTTCTTTCTTCAAACGACATCATCAATTCGCAAGTTTGACTTGGAAGACCCTGCAGCTGTTGCAAGGCCTCTGTCTCTGGGACCTTGCTTGATTAGACCCTTCTTCTCGCTTCAGCTCATTAGAGACCCACCAACACGAGGATAATAATGAAGGCCGGGCAATTTCACCACTGACCACATTCATATTGAATCCCCGCGGCACCTTGCAACATATTGTATGCATCTATATATAATATAACATAGAATATTGCACCCACACACACACACACAAACTGGGAGTGTGTAATGTCCACCCTGTTGCACCAGAGGCTTCTTTTGTTCATTGTCAATGCCATCATCACCTCCTGTCACATCTTCAATTTATCATTTCAAGACGAAGAAAAGAACCAGTCAGGGATGAGAAATGGCTTTTGCAAAAGCCGTGCTTCGACAGCGGTAATTGCAAAATGCCCGTCTTTGGTAACCAAATTTGGGATCTCGAAAGACAAGCAACACTTTCGGGTCAACTTAGATTTCGATATCCTCCACAATCCCAAACTATCACAACAATGACCGTTTTTCTTTTCTTTCTTCTTTCCTCCATGCTTGCTCATTCTGATTTTGATTGTTATTCTTACCACTGGGATTTCATACTAAGGTCGAAATTATCCCTTTTCATAAAATATTTTCTTAGTCGTATGTAACTAAGGGCGAAATGATTAAAGTCGAAATGAATAATGAAATATGAATAAGGTCGATTACCACTATTATTCTTGTTACATCTCCTATTATTAATACCGTACTTTACCGATTAAAAGTCGCTATTCAATATGGTAATATTCATGCTTGCAAATTTTCTGTTTATTTATTTATACATTTTTTTCTAAATTTTGAAATTAAACCCAAGTTTATATTTAGCTTTAAATTGCCTCACATTCCAACTGCTATAAACAAACAGGAAAGTAATAGGAGTCTGTAGAACAAGACATGGGGGAAAAAGAAGGAAAAAAAGAAGCCAAATTACACGAGAACTGACCATAAAAAAAATAATGTTTTATTTAATAACTATTTCTATAATATCATCATTTCCCATTTCCTCAATAATCCACGCATAACAAAACATGACAAATTATGCACCCCTCTTGTTTTCCACTCATTTTCCCAATTTCCCTGTCATTCCAAACTTGTCACCGCAATATACAATGCACCGTGACACATGACTCACAAAATGAACACACAAAAAACTGCATGTATAATTGCATTAAGCCGAAAAACAACAAACTTTCTTTCTTTCTTTTTTCCTCACCCCTTTTCCTATTATCTTTACACACTTGGTGGCGCCATTAGCCAAAACTAATAACAAGTTGGATGGCCCAGAGGTCTCAAAGTTGTTGCTGTTAATCCTTGGAAACAAGCAAAATAAACCATCACCTTAGCTACTGACCTCTAGCTATAATTTCTCATCTGCACAAAACTTCTTGTTTCCATCATCAACAAGTCGTGGCTCTTACGGCACCCCTGGTGGTTGTTAAGACAAAATGAGCACGACACTCTCAAGACGTATAAATTATAAACACGCCCAAGAAATGAGGAGGAAAAAAATTGATGGAATTAGTTAAACCCATTCGGTGACCCCTTTGCGCACCAGCCAAAAACTTTTATTACGAACAATTAATTGGGTTAGCCCACTGCCAATAGCTGGGTGTCACGTGACAATATCCAGCAGCAAATCTGCCCTTCCATTAGCCCAAATTGGAGGCCCCCTCTGTTTATCCTCCGCAATAAATATGGGCAGTGCACTTTGCCCACTCTTATTGTTTTTCACTCAAACGCACGAATTGCGCCATCAAACCGCCTTAAAATGTCACCTTTGTATCTTTTATCGTCCAACTCGGGATAACTTTCTTTTGATTACTTAAATCTAAAAAAAAAAAAAATTTTTTTTGGGGAATGAAAATTCGACGGAGTTGGTTGGATTTCCCGGCGGCGTCGAGCGCGCCAACGTCGGCATGAAAACTCCAAATCTCCGTCGTTTTTTTTTATTTTTACAAATTTTGCTTTTTCTCTCGTGGTGATGCGAGCAATTGGTCGAAATTAACTCCTCCGAGTGTGCGCAGATGGGTTCGAATTTAGGTGAGCCGCAGGCACTCAGCAGACCTGCGTTCGTTACGCAATTACCACCTGTATAATAACTCAACGCCCCAATTAAATCTCCTCGTGGTGGCTGAATTGAGGGTTTTGCACCGGGCCAAAGCTCGATAAAGTCAGCGGCGCAAGGTCGATGCTGCACGGCATGGACCCCGCCACTGCCGCACATCATTGTAATTTGATCGCGCGCTCCATTTTTCACGCTTTTTAACTCGCGCTCGTTTTTCTCCCGCTAAACGTGGCGGACCCAACTTAGCTCGACAAAATATGACAAATCCCCCCTTGTAACAGTTTTTTTAAAAAAAAAAAATTTTTTCTTAAATTTTATTTTATTTATTATTTTCCAGAGAGGATAATCAGGCGGCCTGTCATTTTCAACAGCTTTTTGCCATTAAAAAGTCATTACACCCTTCTCTCGTCACCCCCATTCTTCATTGCACTTTGTCTTTCTTTTTTCTCGCTTTCTGAGTGGAGAACAAAAATAATTTTAACGGCGCCATTCATACATCAGTGTGTCCTCAGAGAATGAAATTTCACAAGAAAAAAAGTCAAAAAAAGTCAAAAAAATAGAAAATAAAAAATAAAAAAAATAAAAATATATATAAACATTTTTTTTTATGTCCATGTAAAAGAAAAAAGAAAAGAAAAACGAAAAAAAAAATGTTTATGATACTTCCAAAGTGTTTTTCAACACTTTGGCAATTTTTAGTATCGAGTTTGGAATTCCAGCGCCGAACTTGTTTCACACTTGATCCGTGACTTATTGCACTGCTCCAAAAACCGTTAAAAATATTCAAAATTAAATATATATATATCCCTGAGTCTCCCACCTGGTGGCGTAATTATTAATTAGAGACTGCAAAATTAATCCGTCAAAATATTTATGCATTTGCGGGCTGAAAATGAAGTGGAGGCTCCGCTTTGGCACCTTGAGTGGCAGGCGCGGAACGAACAGGTGGTAGGGCCATCGAAGGAGCCCCTGGGAAGTGCGGGGGGGTCCGCTGAATGGGTTCCGCTGGGCTGGTTGCCTTGTTCATCAGTCAAAGTCAAGTGGGAGGAGGCTGCTCAGATAAGGCAGCGCGAAGGAGGAGTCTGGCGTGTCATTACTCAATGCCACTTGCACCACACACAAAGATGGCGAAGAGACCACTTTAGTCCTACTAATTACCGCTCTTTCCAACTTCCAATTTACACCGATTGTGGCTCACCAGCCGACTCTCGCGGATCTTCACCAACACCAACAAAGCGCGCCGATCTTTTCTTGCGCTTCCCCGCGCCACCGAGCGCCATCTTGCGAGAAAAAGAGACGGGCAAATCGTGTCCACGAAAAATGTGTTCAGTCCATTCCTTCATTTTAAGGCGTGTATATCGCAACACTGTTTGGTGATTAGGTCTGGTGCTGTCATATCGGAGTGTCCTGCTGGTGTTTCCATGATTGATTGATTGGGTTTGACTCGCCAGTCGTGACCCCAATGGCAGAATGCCTGTCTTGGGTATTAGGCCATGTAAAGGGAGTCCCTAGAGATGGGTTTTTGATAGACTCAACCTTGTATTTCCACTGAGGACTGGGAGGAACACTGAATGGAATATACACTCACTTAAAGGTGGGAAACGACAAAATCCCGCACAAACTTTTTTTTTTATATTTTCCCGGTACAAAAGTCAATACAATAAACCAAACCCCGTACAGACGTTTCGATCATCTTCATTATTGCTTTTATGGATTTTATTCACGGCCCCAACTGTCGGTTTTAGGGTAATCCACTTATTCGCCAACTATTTCGTGCCATTGCACAACTTTTCCCGCAAATTGCTTTTCCATCGGGCCGTAATTTCATTTAGGCCTAATCATGGCTGTTAGAATGCACCGAGTTGAGCATTAACTCGGTTGCATGTGAGTGTGTGCATCTGCACTTTGTATACCCAGCAGATCCAATTCCTCTCCGATGAATAAAAACAGACAAAAGGAGGAGACAGTTGAACACACTGCCATTGTTCTAATCTTGACTGATCATCTCTCCCAGAGAGCAAATACCCCCACCTTGTGTGCATTAGCTGAATTAAAACTGTCACTGGTGCGCAAAATGTCAATAACTCTGACAAATAGCGATGCAAAAACAGCAACAATAACAAGAGCCACAAACAAGACTGCACAAGACCCGAATCAATTTGTCTTCCGAGGTAAAACACACAAAGATCCAATAAACCTAATCCCAACTCCCTAATTAAATCCTGCAACTATACTTACAATTAATTATTTCCAAACACACAGCAAACCCATCTCTTTAAATCCCATCCCTAAATCACACCAAATTCAAACTCGCATTCTTGCCCAACTCAAAACATCAACAAAAGATCCAACCAACTGATAAAACCAATGTTTACGACACTCTAAAAGAAACAACATCCACCATTTATAAGCCTAATTTCTCCTTTTTTCATCCTCTCCCAGCCCTTTGAATATCATTAAACCCAGAAAAAAAACCAAACTTTTCAACCTTCTGTGGGATTAACTCCAAAATACAAAGAAACAAAAAAAAAACCACCTCCAGATGGCCCTAATAGATTTGTGATGATATAACGCCTGCAGATGGTCATTTCCTACTAAATCCTACTAAATGCAACTTTTTTTTATCACTCCTACTTCCACTAAACCCCCAACAAAGCTTTCCCCACCATTACCTTAAAAACACACCCAACTTGCTTGATTTCTAAGGCCAATAATAATATTAGTTGAGCCATCCACAACTCCCCACAATGGAGTTTGTAAACTGGAGAGGTGGTGCCATGAGCAATGGGAATTATCCAAAGGTAGCACGCAAAACACCCCGCACTCTTTTGTCCCCCCTGCAAAGGGGAGAAATCACGCGGAAAGAGATCCGCGAAGATTTACTCTTTCTTAGCCTGACACGGACTGAATGCAGATGCGTGTTTCCCTTCTCTTTGGATTTGCACTGGGATTAAAGGATAATCCCTTGTAAGCAGCTCCGAGCTCTTGTACTGAATTGACACCTCTGCTTTTAAGAGGTCCTGTATGCGCTGCTTTTATCTTCACGTTTTTTTCCTATACTCTTCTTGCTTTTGCTTGCGTGTGGCATTTTATGTATTTTATTCACAAAGAGGATTAAGATGACGGAGAGCAAACTTGGCCAAATGTGAGCTGTCTCTCTGCTGGATCGTCTTATCATGTGGGGAATGTGGAAAAAACATTATCGTGTCAAGATAAAGATAGGTTTGTGCTTAGAACGAGAATGAAAGGTGGGGGGAATGGAGTTTTGTGTAATGGTAATGTTGTTGACTCGTAAGAAGCGTATCAAGCAGTTCACGGTGTGGCAGAGATCTGCATTGGCGTAAAATCCTTACCCGTTACCCGTCCGTTACCCGTCTCCAAAAAAAATTCTCTACCCTACCCTACCCGTACCCGTTCCTGAACGCGATCACGTGTGTCAGAGATGTGCATTGGCGTAAAAACCGTACCCAATGCAGATCTCTGCGATGTGGTTCATTTAGTCACAAAACAGACTTATATTTGAATTTTGTCCTAGGAAATTCGGTTCTGTAATAGTAAATAATGCGCCAGCCTCGAGATACGAAGGAGACAATGCATCAAGTCCAAGTTCAAACAAAACAAAAGCGAATTTGCCCACCAGCAATAGACAAACAGGCAAATGGCAGCAACAGATGTCGCTCCGTGTGGCGCCCGTAAATTGCCAGTGGTGTGCAGTGTCTGCAGGCTGAGATAGGGAGTGTGAAATTTGTTCTATGTAGACATTTATAAGCACACATGACGCATTGGCTTCTGTTGCATCTGCCGGCTCGTCTTGTTTACTCTCATATCAATTCACCATATTCATAGACAAACTTTATCAAAACAAACCATCATAATCTGTCTCCGGAGTTTCAAACAGCGAGCAACTTTGCGCAACTTGCACACAAAGCCGCGCTGAATAAATAGAATGCACAAAGACAAATAAACGCCCATTAGAAACTTTTGTGCTCAAACTTAAGTGGCTTCTCTGTCTTTTGTCGCTGGCTTATAAAAGCCATCATCCACGACACTTGTTGTATCCATCTTGGAAAAAGATTTGGGTTTTTCCACACTTACCAGGCGTGCCAACCTGTTGAAAATAGATCCCAATTCTTACACGATCGAGAGATCCGAACTCAGGTATCCCGAAGTCCCAAGTTACGACAACTATACAGAAAGTGAATACTCAAATATGAAACACTGCAATTTTTAATTTATTTCCTTTAATACACGTCAGTGAATTGTCTTAGCTTGTCCAATGTGTCTCCCGAAGACACCCGAGTCACAGGTTCTTGGATTACTTTTCATAAGTTTGGAAAGGTGGCAAAAATTATTGCGTATAATCGTGGTGTAGGTTTATTTAAATCAGGATTTACATCTAGATAATGATCCAGTTTGTAATGGTCCACACACATCCATATGTATCTCACTTTGGCCTTTGTCGTTAAGGGCCATTTCTAAGAAATCGAGACATTTCAAGCTCAACTTTATAATTCCTCTTTTCTATCACACTAAGTCAACCTTAACGAGCTTACAATGAGTCTAATTCACCTCTGCCTGGCGTCGTAAACATCTCTACTTACAGATGAGCCATCAACTATAAATAGGTCTGACATCCTCCAAGAACCAAACTGAATGAGATCTTTTCTGTCCTCCCCCTCTTAGCTCGTGCTCTAACCACCAGATGTCGCTTCGGGGAGGACATGGAAGCGGAGCAGCAAACCTTTCATGATTGACGTGACAGTGACATTTCTCATTGAGAAATCTACTTTTTGTGCGTCGAAAACTACTCGGGAAATCCGAACTTTGCAAAACACTCATAACAACCGACAACGCTCCCCTTTCCACACCTCACAAACTTGCCCGCTTAGGACCTAAACATGGTCTAAACAAGGCCCATTGTGTCTAACAAGACTAAAGGTCAGTTATTCCTCTGGTGGGTGCAAAGAGAAAAGAAAAAAGAAGAGAAGGGGAAGTTTTGATATTCCTAGTGTCCCCCTCCCTCTCCCTCGCAAGACCCCTTGCTGTTAACTCTAACCTCTCTTATGCTCTACCATTTCCCCCTGCTGGACATGAATTACAAACAAAAGCAGTCCCACATGTAGATTACAAACAAAAGGAACAAGAGTGGAGACTGCAGCTAATTTGCATCTCTATGCATCATGTCACAACGACCCACACATATACAACAGGGGTGACAAAAGGTCATTAGCCTGCTTTGCACATACGATAACGGATTACCAACTAGATTCATATTCATTCCTTTCGTTTCATTTACTTCCTTCATTGTCGAATGTCGATCCGAGCCAACTCCGCCACGCTGTGTTCTGCCAAAGTCATACCACATATTCGCTACTTCTAATTGCAATTTAACTCATCCGTGAAGGAAATCACGCAGTTACCGATCTTTGTGTTACTACGCAGCAGCTCTTGTGCAAGTTAGCTCGTACTTACATCGACAAACTCTGTGGTTGCAGCCCCGTTTTCGCAATCTCCGAAGGTCAATGCGACAACACAGAATTCTTTACTGCGTGTTGAAACACTAATTTTTTATTTTTTGAGTAAAAAGGCCAATTTTATCATTACACTCGGTGAATAGGCTGCTGAACGTGTGACATTTGACATCTATGAATAGTGGATTATGAATTATGAGTAATAATGATGTCACGTGTCACATGTCCAGCAGCCTACTCACCGAGTGTAATGATAAAATTGGCTTTTTTACTCAAAAAATAAAAAAGTAGTGTTACAACACACAATAAAGAATTCTGCGTTGTAACTGTTTGTAACAATTGCCATGTTTACATGGTCACAGTTTTCCAGATAAGTGAATATTCGGATTTTATTTATCTGGATAACCGTTTGCGTTTACATGACGTTAGTTTTCTGGTAAACATGACGTCATACGAGAATTACCCATACTGCCCTTTGATTATCTGGAACAACAAAATGGCTGTTGATCCATTTCAGCCAAACAAATGAAATGGTGATTAGGAAAGAGGTTTTTGCTCGAATCTTTGCAATGGTGCCTAATATGCAAATTCTGATCCCAAAAATGGTGGTTTTAGCTGATTTCACATTGATTTCGGTACCAAATGTCGTTGGTACATAGGCCTAACGTATTTTTACTACAACGATCCGACGATGTCTCGATCCAAGTTTTTGAATTTAAACAAAATTTAAACAATTGTGGATTACACACTCCTGCGGTCTCCTTGTAAGATCGTAAGACACATGGTGCATTTGCACCTAGAACTGGGGAAACGGTAGAATTCCCGGGGGAAGTTGTTCTTACCATAGAGACAGTATCTAGAATCAGACAAGGATGAGAAACAACTGCAATTCCCAGTAGATCTCCTTTCGGGGCCCAATGCTGCTCAGCTTCGCGTTTTCCCACCTTTCGAAAAGCCGCAATCACCGGATACAAAATCAGATTCATAAATAAATTGTTTCATAATTTTTCATAAATATATATTTTTTCCTTATTAAAATAAAAATAAAAAAAATCCAAAAAAATAATGCCATTAATTTTTTTTTTAATATCTCATAACAAGTTATAATCAACACATTTTATTCCAACCCAACCCTAAAAGACCCCCTCAGAGTGGAAAAAAAAGGCCCTCATCACATTAATCTTAATGAAACTTCACCAGATGCAGGTGTCATGAACTTGTAAGACATCCTTCACTCTTCATCATCATCATTAATTCGATTCTACACCCTCTGCAACTCTCCCTACCCCTCAAACAAACTCTTATTCCGTGCCCTCTCTTGTCAATAAGATAAATTGGTTCATGCTTTTGCCCAAAAAAAATTAAATAACTGAAAAAGAAAATGTTTGGATGAATTTTTTCCACCCACTTTTTTTTCTCAGCAATTTTTTGTTTAGATTTATTTTGCTCATCAGTTTTGACATTTCTTAAGTCTTGTCTTATCAAAAACCCATCCCTTCTTAGATTAATTGGTCTCATCCTTGTTTAGAAGTGAGGAGATATAGACACACTTTTTGCCCACATGCCAAGGTCAGTAGGGGTTGTAATTCATTATAAATTAGTCCTCCAGGACCCACTTATTATCTGACAGAAAAAAAAATAAATGTTGCCCAACAACAACCCAAAAATAAAAAATATTTATACAGCAAAATCAAACTTATTTTTAACATAAAATAAATAAATAATTGTTTTTTACCTTGTTATAAAAAAGTGGTAGTAAATTTCTTCATCTGACACAACAATCCTCTGATTGATTTCGAATACCTGGAAAAAGCAAAAAAAAATGAATAAATAAATGGAATAAAATTTTCCTCAACGAATATAAAAAATGCAGTAATAGAAACAATAAAATGGAGAAAAAAACGCGTTGTAAAAATATATAGGTGGAGTGGGATTAATTTTTAATGTTTTTCTTTGCCCCTTTTTTGTTTCTTTCGAGATTCGCTTCAATCTTGTGCCAAGTCCCACCAGTGGCATGTTGGTATGGATTTAATCTAGTTGTTTCAACCGTTGAAATGTCACATTTTTCCCTAGATGATGCGGCCTTATTGTACAAGCAAGATGCTTCTGTTGACACTGTTTGCTATTTATACCTGCAACTGCAGCCATATTCGCGAGAAAAAATATATTTTCACACATTTCATTCAGTCCCAAGTCCCGCCGTTAAAAATTGTATTTCCACGCTTTCTGATATTGTTCCCGAGCAAAACTAGAAAAAATATCACTAAAAAAAACAGCCAAAACGCGAAAAATATCGATTATTTCGGACGAATAATCAGTCGATTAGGAACCATCTTTACTCCGATTCAAGCGACACCTAGTGACACATCGCACAATAAAGCGTCGTTGCTACAACTCGCCATTTTGGACGGTTTTTGAACGTTTTTGAACGTTTTTAAAGAGTTTTTGAACGTTTTTGAACGTTTTTAAAGAGTTTTTGAACGTTTTTAAAGAGTTTTTGAACGTTTTTAAAGAGTTTTTGAACATTTCTGAACATTTTTGAACATTTTTAAACATTTTTGGACGTTTTGGAAATATTTTGGAGATATTTTTTGTTTCCCAGTACAAAAACACAAATGTATCAGTTAGTGACACCAACGGCGCCCATAAATATGGATTAAGAGGATTAAAATTTCCCCGAAAAAAATATCTTCAAAACTTGACTGCTAGCTCGAATTTACGAGCCCATTTAAAACAATTCCTTTCACCAACAGTGACCACCGTGCCAGTGCCACGCATTGCACTGCTCCTGACAACAAACCATACATCCACGAACCCCATCGATTTCCATTGACCCCATCACCTTTATTTACCGCACAAAAAATTCAAAATTAAAAACTTTCCAAACTATCACCATCCATTACCAAACCCTGCAAATAAAACTGCCATTACCCATCAAGATAAGCCCAAACGGCGTTCCATAAAAGGCCCAGTCTAGCAAACGCAATTTTTACTCAAATAAATTAAATTATTCACATCTTAAGGGCCCCACGGGGGGCCCACCGATTTATATTAATAAAAATTAAACCAAAAAATGTTTTAAAATTTTTTGGGGATTTTTCAGAGATTGATTATTAAGGAAATAACAAAAAGTGAGGAATTTGTGATTATAAGTGCACAGGGGGGCCCCACTGGAGGCCCATCGGGGGGCCCGGTCGGGTTCCGGCTTCCCAGTTTACAAATCGCACGTGATATTTCATTTGTGAGGCCCGCTGACCCCTAAAAGTGGACACAACACACGACGAATGATTGGAATGGGTAAAGAATAAGATTCGGGCACCGCAGGAGCCGTTGAACACGAGAACCCAACTGAGTTTACACGCCATGTTTTGCCAGTGGGCCGACTGCGTGAGCCGTCCGAAGACAGATAGCTGACGTCAACGGACCAAGGACGGACAGTGCCACCCACAGACTCAAAACACTGACACAAAAGAGAAGAAATAGATAAAAATTCAAACTGGTTTTTGCGCTTTTTTTTCTTTTTGTGTCCGCTAAGTTATTTATTCGGTCGGGATGACATTTATACTATATCATCACCACTTGTCGGGCCCTTAATAGGCTCCATACAGGACTATTAATTAAATTTTTTTTTTGTTTTTTTTTGTTTTTTTTTTTTTGTTTTGTTTTTTGTTTTTGGAAAAAGAATTTTTACTCACGGAAAGTCATGCGAGGAAATAACAAGAGAAATTTTTCGGTTTTCCTCCTTTTGTTTGATTTATTATCACGAATTGCATTATGCGAAGGAATTAAATGAAGATTTATACAATTATTAAACAATCCTCACACAATAATTTATAAAATTTTCAGAAAAAAAAAAATTTACTTGAAAAATGTATTTTTGGCGTGTAAATGTGCATTTTTTGGCTGGAAATGTGTCATTTTTGCGTGGAAATGCACTTTCTATCAGTGAAAATTCACTTTTTTTGAGTGAAAATGTGCCATTTTTGCGTGGAAATGCACTTTCTATCAGTGAAAATTCACTTTTTTTGAGTGAAAATGCACTTTTTTTGAGTGAAAATGCACAATTTTGAGTGAAAATGCACATTTTTGAGTAAAAATGCACATTTTTTAAGTGAAAATGTACATTTTTGAGTGAAAATGCACATTTTTGAGTGAAAATGCACATTTTTTGAGTGAAAATGCACATTTTTTGAGTGAAAATGCACATTTTTTGAGTGAAAATGCACATTTTTTGAGTGAAAATGCACATTTTTTGAGTGAAAATACACTTTATAAGTGTGAAAATACACTTTACGTGTAAAAATACACTTTATGTGTGTAAAAATACACTTTATAAGTGTAAAAATACACCTTTTAAGTGTAAAAATACTTTTTTAAGTTAAAAAATACTTTTTTAAGTTAAAAAATACTTTTTTAAGTTAAAAAAACACTTTATAAATGTAAAAATGCAGTATTTTAGATGAAAAATCCAATTTTCCTCCCCTATTTTAAGTGTGTGACTTTTCCCTTTTTCAGACAATTGCAAACACTTCAAAAAAGACTAATTCCCGAAAAGCGCAACCCTCTGCCCAAATCACCAGCACTTCACAGCATATCCAACGTCCTAATCACAGTGTCAATGCGCCAATTTCTCAACCTTAACCACGGGTTTGCGACAAGCGGCGCCAAACGATACACAACTCTTGACCAACCCCCACGCCACGCGACCTCGCTGCACCAGCGGGTGCTTCCGCCAGGTGCCCCCAAACCGACCCCACCCCGAACCGCAGGTGCGAAACTTTGATTTCCATTAAGAATTTCATCTCCGACGCGTCGCGCATGCGCAAAACTCTCAAATTCCACGCCCGAACGTCCATTAAAAAGTGCGCGCACATTTTCCGCATTTCTCGCCGACAACAAACACAAAAGGCGCAAGAATGGACCACCAATGACCCCATCTGCCATTCACTCATCCCCCCTGACCCCTAATGCCGATCACGTGACTCGCCTGCATCCCTCTCCCTCCCCGGAGCCGGAATTAGCGGCCCCTGTCGGCCCCTCTCGGCGTGTCCGGTCAGATTTGCACGCGCATTCGTCGACACGACCGCAGGGGTGACGAGTAATCAGAGGCCGGTCTAAGTGTGTTGGGATTGATGTGCGGGGGGGGTGTGGGGGGTCGGCGAGCGTCTTATTCTTTGCTCGACGTCGCGATCGAGTATTCGCGCGGCGTCGGGGGGATGGGAAGTGGTTATGTGTTTTGGGCAGTCGGCCAGCACAATTTGATGATGGAAGAGGGAATTGACATTCGATCCGTGTGTGGTAAATAGCTTTTGTTTAGAGGTGACAATGTGCGTGGATGTGCGTGCGCCACTTGGCACTTCTCCCAAGGCACGGGAATCTGTTTGCGCTCTGCTTCTTATCCCCTAATCCCGATCGAAAACGTGTCGTGGGTGGGAGACACGAGGATGGAGTGTGTTAGTGAGTACTGTGAGTGCAGGGAGTGTATATTCTGCGCGTTTGGTTTCTGGTGTTTGTTGGGTTTGTTGGAAGGAAAGAAGAAGATTTTTTGGTCAGGTCGGATCGTGTAATTATTTGTTAAGAATTCATTTTTCACTCGAAAATGCATGTTTTCTTCAAATAAAGTGCATTTTTACACAAATAAAGTGCGTTTTCACTTAAAAACGGCATTTTTCAACTAAAAACGGCATTTTTTTCACGTAAAAACGGCATTTTTCACGTAAAAACGGCATTTTTCACGTAAAAACGGCATTTTTCAACTAAAAACGGCATTTTTCAACTAAAAACAACATTTTTTCACTTTAAATTGGCATCTTTTCACCTTAAATTGGCAACTTTTCACATAAAATAGGCATTTTAAACGTAAAAAGTGCAGTTTTTCACTTAAAAATGGCATTTTTCCAGCTAAAAAATGCATTTTTACACAAATAAAGTGCGTTTTCACTTAAAAACGGTATATTTTCATCTAAAAACGGCATATTTTCAACTAAAACGGCATTTTTTCACTTTAAATTGGCATCTTTTCACCTTAAATTGGCATCTTTTCACATAAAATGGGCATTTTAAACGTAAAAAGTGCAGTTTTTCACCTAAAAATGGCATTTTTCCAGCTAAAAAATGCATTTTTACACACAAGAAATACTCTTTGAGAGGCTCAATCCAGAGAAACACTTTGCCAACTGAATCGAATTAATTTCGAGCATAAATTCCCCCCCCCCAAAAAAAAAGTAACACCCACTTGATTGAATTCATCATTCATTTCATTTACACCACTCCACTCGAATTCTCCCATTGATTTACCTCACTTAAAAACCCCTTTTGTTTTCCCCCATTCCACCTCACCCACAAACTGCACAATAAAACTCGGCAATAAAAGCGAAAATTGACGTCACTTCCTCCATGATTTACAACCCTTTATTTTTCCCCGATTATTCCACATAATTGCCGATTACTATCGCCAATTTCGAAGCAGACGCCACGTTATTCCCCGCACGAACGCACCTTTCACACGTACACACACACACAAAACGACACCTCGTTTCCAATGCTAATTCACTCATAATTACCCCAACATGAGAACGGGATTAAACATCAATTAAAAGCAAAATACGAGGAAAATCCAAACGACTCCAACTCCCGAACCAATAAGAACCCAGCTGCCAACGGCGCGCATAAATCAACCCGTAATTACACCTGCGCCAAAAAGCGCCTCCTATTGGACGTTCCGTGCGACTCTGGACGTCGGTTTCCGCTCCCAGACTAATAGATCCTCGAGGCCACGAGTCTATCACACTCCGCTCTCGATTTCAAGGTGTGGGATGCCGGTGGGGTCCACCAATCAGAATGCAAATCACACGCGGCTCGTGTTCAGTTGAGCCGGCTGCAGTCAATCCGAGCTCCGACGGGTTAAACAGCAGCGCCGTTGCGAATACAAAACACCCCCAAGTTCTCGCACAAGTTCGCAAAAAGCACAAAAATTAAAACTTTTCTCAGACAATCACTTCTGCAGCGTCATCCACCAAATCCATCAAATTTCAATGCTCAATTCTGACACCAGGAGGTTGTTAATTTAATTGCAACAACTTTTAAATTCGATTTGATTAAAAGTTGTGGATATTATGTTTGGTAGAAGTGTAAGTTGCATTTATCAGAGTGTGTTCGCTGATTTCTCTTTCGTTTCTTGGTTTTTCTCTGACACGCAACTCAGCTATCAATAACAATAATGCAAATACCGAGCGACGTTGGCGCGCTGCCAGCCTGGATGACTTTATCCCGGCCTGGCAATGCACAAAACGTCTTCCTTCGCAAAGTCCCAAAGTGATTTTTCCTACGACGACCGAACGATGGAAATTCCGTTCGCTTCGTCTTACTTACGTATGCGAACCCAAGTCTCGGCTGGGGAATTTACTCGAGCAATTTCTCTCACGCGCCAGGTGAATATATCATACCCCGAACCAACACCCCGAGCTCAATACACTCGCAACTTTTCATTCACGACCCCTATACGCCACCCAACGAATAAAAAACAAAAGAATTAAAAACCGTCCGTTTATAATTAACAAAAGACGAAACTACAAAAGGTTTCCGTAGTTTTCAGACTTCGGAGTTTGCTACCCCGAGATTATAAAAATTATTTCTCGACAAAAAATTCTATGATCAAATTTTAAGCTCATTAGTACTCGTAAGATTATCTGCTAACAGAAGTTTATGCCCACAGACCTTTCTGTGTGTAAAGACTTGACAGAACATGTGCCAGTCTGTCACACCAGATTTGAGACCGGTTAAATTACAGCCGGTCAAAAATTGTCAAGACCGATGGCTACTTTCTGTGCCACAGAAGTTTCTGTGCCTGGAAACGAAGATCAGCTTTCCGTTGCATCGACATGCCAGAAAGTTAATTTTTCATGCCACAGAACATATCTCACAGACATTCCAAGACTGGAATCAAATTTGTGATTACCAATTTTTTCTGTAGGCAAAATTTCTGTGGGCAGACTGGTTTCCTACGTAGGAAACTGCTTATGAGTACTTAGCTTTGCACCAACGTATGATCCACTCTTTGATTAACAAGTAAACACAAGAACTGTCGGAGGCTTTACGGTTCTATTCCAATGCCGGATAAAACAGCTTTTGCTCTATGTTTTCCGAGTGGTGATAAATAAAACATTTTTTTTTCTCTCTCTCTCTCTTCTATATATTTAGTTGCGCCTACTTTCCGTCCTCCTAGTATTGGCAATCCGCACGTGTTCACTCTGGTTACACCTTGTCATTGAAATATCAATAAGACGATAGTAATGGCACACACTTGTACCGAATTCCATTACAAACTGCCGATGCATGCTTTGACTTTTGATCCAAAAAGACCATTAAAATTCAATGTCAACATTTGGCCCCCTTTAATTTCCTGAATAGAAAAATAAATAAATAAATAAAAAAAATATAAATAAATAAAAAGCGAATGTAAATTCAAAGTTTGAGCTGAAAATTCAAAAGCAACACATTAGAGCGTTCGTTTTAGCCGTTTTAAGGGAAATATTTGCATAATTCAAACGGTGTATCCTCGAAATGACTTACTCCCCAGTTGAGCTCTTTTGCATTCCCCACTTTAACTAAATCCAACTCCTTAAAAAACGAGGAAAAAAAGAATATAAAAATGTTAATATATTGCCCGCATCTACACATAAAGGCAACCATTTTCATATACAATCTATGTGCGCAGATAAGCCAATTAAATAACGGGTTTCAGGCCTTTACGTTCTGTGGTCGGAATAATAAAAATATGCAATAATAATTCTTCACACCTATCTCTCCCCACAAATACACATTACATTATTCTTAGCCATCATTAAAGCACAACTGGACGGCTATGCTGGGCACAAACAACATTTCCATCATCGTGTTTGTATCTGACAGAGTTTTAGTGCTTTTTTCTTTCTTTTTTTCGTTTTTTTTTTGGTTTTGACGTTTAATCAATGTTATTTGTTGGGGAAAAAATTTGGAAACTGGAAATTGTACGGTGATATTAATTTAAGTTTGAATTTAAATGGGTTTTACAGAGGGGGCCGGCAATAAGATTTATATGGAAATTCTTGTTTTTCCTTTGGTTGTGGTTTAAAGAGATTTAAATTCTTTCCTTTTCATGATGATTTTGTTTAAATGCAGTTTGAAGCATTTGAGGGCATTTCTGCAGTTGGAAAATGGGTGAAAAGTGTTAATTTCATGTAAAAATTTGATTTAAAAAAAAAAAAAAAAAATTTTTGAGATGAAAAATGCATTTTTAGATCTAGAAAATGCATTTTTAGATCAAAAAAATGCATTTTGAGATCTAAAAACTGCATTTTGAGATCTATAAACTGCATTCTAGACCTAAAAACTCCATTCTAGACCTAAAAACTGCATTTTGAAACATGAAAACTGCATTTTGGGACCCACTGCTGGTAATTTTGACGACAAAATTTTTATTCAGGATATTAAAATGCATTTGCTCATTAAAACTTGTTGTGGGCAACTTTTGGCGTGCCAAAATCGGGTTAGCCTGCCAGTCCATCAGCATCAAAACACATTAGAAGTGGTTAAATCACGTTTTGTTCGACATTTGTCATTTTAACAAAGCTTAATCCATATTTTATTACGGTAGCAACTTATTCCTCTTAACATTGCAATTTGACATCATGCCTGTCTTGCAGCGTTCTAGTTAAACACGAAATGAGAGCTTTTAAAGATCGTCTGTCAGATTCCCTCGCAAAATGATGAGATAAAATATCGTATTTTATTAATTTCCAACTTTGGCAACGCCAAAAACCAGAGAAAAATTGAAAAGTTGGGCGAACGGAGGGAAAACAACTCCCATTTCACGCACAAAATGTAAATATGATGAGTCAGACCAGACACAAGTGGAATGCAGTCCAATAAGCTTTCAGCACTTACTTCCCACACCTGAGAGAGAGATAAAATGTAACGCCTACCCATCTCACCTGCTCGTTTCAATCTTGACAGCTAAAGCCTAACTTTGCAAACTTCAATCAAACAAATAAAGAAATGAAAAAATAAAAAAAATGAAAAAAATAATTAACAAATTCCACCATTTCCACGTGCAAAATAAATAATAAAACGCAAAGAAATAATTAAATCTCCTTTTTCCAATCAGAGAAATTGGAATTTAAAGTTTCAAAGTAGAGAGTGGCATCAAATATTCCATTACCAGATGAAAGAAAATCCTTTTAAACCTGTGGGTCCTGTTCCTGAGTATATATAGGAAAGAAAGTAATAAAACATTATAAAGCCGGGGCGTATTCATTGATCCGACGTCACCACAAGCAAACATAAACTATCTGCAGCCATAAAACCATTAAAAGTGCAATAATAAGAAACAACCATAGATTAATTCCAAAATTAGTCATTTGGGGGCAGTTGAGTGAGCATTGCATGGGCGACGCCTTTTCAAAACCCTCCCAGACGCCATGTTGGTTTCCAACGACAGCAAGGCCGAAGAGAGACCGGCTAAAGATTTACCAGTTTCACATTGCCCGTCTGATAAAGACGAATGCGTATGGAACAGTTGGAGCCCAAGTCCTGGGTATCCCTCCGGACCGGTCTCTTGTCGAGAAAACCAAAGATTTTCTTGCCATAGAAGCAGTAATGAAACTCCTTCGACTACACTTACTGAAACCCCATCGACCACATAGACTACGTCTACTGAAACTCCTTCGACTACACCTACTGAAACTCTTTCGACTGCGTCTACTGAAACTCCATCGACTACGTCTACTGAAACTCCTTCGACTACGTCTACTGAAACTCCTTCGAGTACGTCTACTGAAACTCCTTCGACTACATCTACTGAAACTCTTTCGACTACATCTACTGAAACTTCATCGACTACACCTACTAAAACTCCATCAACTACACCTACTGAAACTCTTTCGACTAAATCTACTGAAAACTCCTTCGACTACACCTACTGAAACCTTTTCGACTACATCGACTGAAACTTCATCGACTACACCTACTGAAACTCCATCAACTTCATCGACTAAATCTACTGAAACTCCTTCGACTACACCTACTGAAACTCCATCAACTACACTTACTAAAACCCCATCGACTACATAGACTACATCTACTGAAACTCCTTCGACTACACCTACTAAAATTCCATCAACTACACCTACTGAAACTCTTTCGACTAAATCTACTGAAACTCCTTCGACTACACCTACTGAAACTCCATCAACTACACTTACTAAAACCCCATCGACTACATAGACTACATCTACTGAAACTCTTTCGACTACACCTACTAAAATTCCATCAACTACACCTACTGAAACTCTTTCGACTAAATCTACTGAAACTCCTTCGACTACACCTACTGAAACTCCATCAACTACACTTACTAAAACTCCTTCGACTACACCTACTGAAACTCCATCAACTACACTTACTAAAACCCCATCGACTACATAGACTACATCTACTGAAACTCTTTCGACTACACCTACTAAAACTCCATCAACTACACCTACTGAAACTCTTTCGACTAAATCTACTGAAACTCCTTCGACTACACCTACTGAAACTCCATCAACTACACTTACTAAAACCCCATCGACTACATAGACTACATCTACTGAAACTCCTTCGACTACACCTACTAAAATTCCATCAACTACACCTACTGAAACTCTTTCGACTAAATCTACTGAAACTCCTTCGACTACACCTACTGAAACTCCATCAACTACACTTACTAAAACCCCATCGACTACATAGACTACATCTACTGAAACTCTTTCGACTACACCTACTAAAATTCCATCAACTACACCTACTGAAACTCTTTCGACTAAATCTACTGAAACTCCTTCGACTACACCTACTGAAACTCCATCAACTACACTTACTAAAACTCCTTCGACTACACCTACTGAAACTCCATCAACTACACTTACTAAAACCCCATCGACTACATAGACTACATCTACTGAAACTCTTTCGACTACACCTACTAAAACTCCATCAACTACACCTACTGAAACTCTTTCGACTAAATCTACTGAAACTCCTTCGACTACACCTACTGAAACCTTTTCGACTACATCGACTGAAACTTCATCAACTACACCTACTGAAACTCCATCAACTTCATCGACTAAATCTACTGAAACTCCTTCGACTACACCTACTGAAACTCCATCAACTACACTTACTAAAACCCCATCGACTACATAGACTACATCTACTGAAACTCCTTCGACTACACCTACTAAAATTCCATCGACTGAAACTCCTTCGACTCGACTACTCCTAAGCGTATCAGCATAGTGCACAATTGATCAATTCTCGTGTTGTATTTATTCTGATTTGAGATTAACGAGATTGTGAAAAGTCCCTGCAAAATGGGTAAGGTAATTTTCAGGTATTTAGTCGTGGCACCCAGAAAAAAAATTTGAAAAATATAAGTTTACACAGCATTTTAATGTATGACAAATATGCATTAGCACATGCGTTGTGAGTTGGTTGCGAGGAAATGAAATGATTCCCATGTAAATGTAAAAAATGTGTTAAAAGATAAGGAATTACTGATGTTCAACTGTCAGAACAAACCTTTTTAATAGCAAAATATCCGCTCTAGCAATTGCAACCCAAACTCATGTTTAAATCAGAGGGAAAATGGGGAAAATGGGAAAAAAGGGGAAAAATTAGAAAAAAAAATTTTTTTCTCTTCGTCCCCTTGATTTCCAAATCTCCTGCTGGCAAAAAAAAAGTGAAACAAGACAGAAATCCCATCAGCTTGTTAATGTATGGCACAGTGAGAGAAAAGTGTGAACCAATGCCACCGACTTGTACATTAATGGCATTTTTAATTGCCTCATTATAAGCAAGTAACAAGAGACGCGCATTTCAAATGCCAAAAAGTGCGGAGAAAGACAACACTGGAAACAAAGTCAATTTTTTTTGCCTTCACTCGTTTGTGGAAAAAATTTATGGGTGGAATGTGCAGTAACTTTAGCTCGAACGCTAGATTTGCATAATTGTCAGTCTGCATTTTACACTGCTATTTTTTTCCCTCCTCCTCCTCATCAATTTTTTTTTTCTTTTTTCTTTTTTTTAATGAAAAAGTTTTTCGTAATAAATTTAATATTGTTTCATTATTCATCACCTTTTCGGGGAAAAAAGATTTTTTGTAAAAAAAAGTTATAATTAGTGGTTTAAGTGGATAGGGGGAGTTATTATTTATTATTGCAATTAATTGCACCTATAACAAGAGATAAAAATTCCAAGTTGCCATCCTGTGTGTAAATACAAGTGTGGTGTTACAGCAGTTCCTTATAGGGTAGAATCAAATGAAAATGTTTTTTTCCTTGGAGGAAATGTTAAGGGTTGCCAGACGTCCCGTTGGACCAAAAAAGACGAAGATAAATTCACAAAAACAGGGATGAATTTTTAATATTAATAAAAAATAAATAAATAAAATTAAAAAAATTTTCTAATAAAATTTTGAAATGTTTCTAATGAAAATTAAAAATTTTTCTAATAAAAATTTAAAATTTTTGATTTTTTCAATTTTCAATTTTTCCCACGAAAACTTCTATTTTGATGTTGTCTTGCGCGAAATCTTTGATCTTTTCGATATCCAGATTTAGCAGCACTCGGTTAGGGAAGCAAAAAGCAGTTTTGAAAAATTTCAATCTATTTGAGGATCATGCATGCCCTTTCGGAGAAAGTTGCTGTATCCAATCTTGATAGACACAGTGATTTAATGAACCCATCCGGCGCCATATTGGACTATAAATCTGCCTGCTTAAAAGAATGAGGTGAAAAGTTCAATGCTTTCCTCTTCTATGCCCATAGTGGTTGCCTGCAGGCCATTAATTAACACCGGGGTGGTTGCCTGACCCACACATTTGATTACCTCGAATTTATTTGCCAGATAAACATTAGGCCGGGCCTAAAGGCTCGACATATGCTTCGCTCTAATCACTTTCACTTAAAAATAATTACACAAATAAACACAATGTGATGACCTTATGTTTCATTCTTTTCCACACGGTCACACTTTTCAAACAGAAAATTAAATTCACAAACATTAGACCGGAAATGGCGGTTACGCTCAAAACCAACATGGCGCCCAATTTGATTCCCGCCACTTCAAAGTTTATTATTCCGACATCTCGTCGACCGAGCGACCAAACGTCAAAAAATTGAACTCGCAAGATTCGTGTCAATCTTGTTCACACTTTTTGAAAGTTTATTACGAGATCGTCAGAATCATTTTTATTCAATTCGGCACCAGATGGCGTTAAATAAATCTCTATACATAATAAGAACAGAACAAATGCCTATATATATACAACCCAGTTGCAAAAATATACAATCACTCCATCTTTTCAAATAAAGTACTTTTTCTTTTTATCACTGTGTAGTTATGAAATAGAAAAATTATCTGAAACCAACTAAACTAAGTTAATTAAACAAATAATAAGAAAAATTCATGTTGCCTTCGCGGCGCCCGTTGGGGAGAAACGTCTGTCGTCTTCCTAGTGATTTTTGGGCACGAGAATCTCGTGTGACGAGTAGCAACCAATCAGAGCGTGGCTTAACAAAAGTCATTGAAACTTAGCTCGTGACATGTCCCTCTTAAGATCGCGAGTTGTTGTGACACTTTAAACATCTCGAGGGAGAAAAAATTTACTTTTTATTTCCACACATCTTGCCAAGTTATTTCTCCAAAGCAACATTAAAAATCATCTTGAATAAGCTAGCGAGGTTATCATTTTCACACTCAAGCACACCCAAACCGGAAATGGCATTCATTTCATATACAGCACAGTGTAAACAATCCTCGAGGGACTCTTGCGCACAAAAGTTTCTATTGCAAAATTATACAAGACATTTGTGAATTGTCGGACGACTAAATCCTTCTTTTCAAAACTGTTTCAATCATATCTTTAACACCGTCTCCCCAAACTTAGAAAAAAAAACATTTAATCCTCTTCTCAGACTTTTTAAAAAATCCAAAAATCCAAAAAAATCCGGAAAAATAGACAAGACGAAAATAAAAATTGTGTTTAATTGATTCAAACTACTGAATGTTTGTTCCCTAATTGAAGGACCACACAGAGGAAGTCAATTTACAGCTATTTCATCCATCAGGATATTTATGTCAAGTCACATTCCCAAATGCTGTGCATCAGCTTCACTGCTGTTCATGTCTTCAAACACGACCACTGGATTAGAAATATTTCTTCCAAAAAAGTTTTTTCTTTTTTCTTTTTATTCTTCATGATTGCATTTATAGGATTACCTTAAATCCCTTTTTTGAGACAAGATTTATTTCATATCAGAGGAGTTGAATAATGCAATGAAAAGGGGGTTTTCATTAGTTAAATAATGGCAGACCAGTTTTTTTTTTGCTAAAGACCAGTGAAAGGAGAAAATCAATTGTGATTTCATAGTTTGCTTTCCCTTCCTTTTATTGCCCTACATTAAATTTACCTTTGGATCTTTAGGTCCATTAACTCAATTAGTTGTCAAATGAAACCTAAAAACAGTTTTAGAAGGTTAAAAACAGTTTTTGAGGCTTAAAAAGAATTTTTAAGGCATAAAAACAATTTTTGAGGCATAAAAAATGTTTTTGAAGCTTAAAAACAGTTTTTGAAGCTTAAAAACAGTTTTTGAGGCTTAAAAACAGTTTTTGAGGCTTAAAAACAGTTTTTGAGGCTTAAAAACAGTTTTTGAGGCTTAAAAACAATTTTTGAGGCTTAAAAACAATTTTTGAGGCATAAAAACAGTTTTTAAGGCATAAAAACTGCTTTTGAAGGTAAAAAAAAGTGTTTCTGAAGTTTAAAAAGTGCTTTTGAGACTTAAAAACCGTTTTTGAAGCTTTTGTAATATAATTACAAATGAGCAAATTGGCATTATGGATTTTAGAGCATTTAAAAACACTTCTGAAGACTTAAAACAGCATGAGAAACCCTTTGAAGCATCTCTTAAAGCCCTCAAATGACTTAAGACACCATTGCCATCGCTTTAATTCCAAAAGTTAGAAAAAACTCCATAATTTATTAGACAAACACCTCCACTCCG
Organism: Strigamia acuminata; assembly: GCA_949358305.1. Lineage (NCBI taxonomy): Eukaryota > Metazoa > Arthropoda > Chilopoda > Geophilomorpha > Linotaeniidae > Strigamia > Strigamia acuminata. The sequence continues at coordinate 11,389,922 of OX442320.1, forward strand.
CAACCTCTCTTTGATCTCACTTGCCAATAATTATAATGGATATAATTCTTGCGTGGATTAAATTTGGCAACAAGTAAAACGATTAAAACTGCTCGCAATCAAGCCAATTCCTAATTCCAGTTGCAGCCCAACTCAAACACCCTTTGACAATCTCCCCCTGCCTTAATTCATGGCACTCTCCCTGTTAGCAGTCCCATCCATTCCATTTCCTTGCAGTGTGAAATTCCCTCAATTTGCTCTCTTTCACTCAACAGATAGTAATTAAGCCAACACCACCCCAGCAGAGGGGCCGGCTAGAGTACATCCAATATCTACACCCTTTGCTTATATTCCATCACCGCCCCAACTGCAATTTCCAGCTGTGGAAATTGGATCTTGCACCTCGCATTTGTCAACAAACAGAGCTACAATGTCACTCATCTTTTGGCCCAATCTCCACTTTAATTCGTCAGGTAATTTGATGCCACTTAATTAGCGAGCCATCTCCGTCCCTTAGCAGCCAATGCCAGCCATTTTTGGCATATTTCAGCTCGACTAAGAAATTGATGGATGACTCAACTAAACATTAACTTCAAACTCAATTAAAGCGACCAAATTAATTCCTGCCTGCGTTCAAAACCATGCCCAATTTCTTTCTATAATTAAACGAGTTTGCAAAAGGGCTCCACATTTTCTAATTATTTCCAAGTAAAAAATCTATACGAAGAGACCGGCTAACAAACCTAACCCAACCCAACCTAACCTAACCTAAACCTAACCTAAACCTAAACCTAACCTAAACCTAACCCAACCTAACCTAGCTGAATCTAAGCACCTTAAAAACGGCATCGCTAAAATGGGCGTTGCTAAAGTAAAGAAATCCGATAAAACCAAATTTTAAGCCATTGCTTTAATGTACAAAAAAGTTTAATTAATTATGTATTTCATCCAATCAAACTACAGTATTTTTTAATTATAGTGAAAAAATGATATAAGGGAGGATAAGTAAATGTTCTCGATGTTCGGTCCTCGGGCAAAGCCTAGCGCGTCTAATAATAGGGAAAGTGCCTTGTTTTGTAGAGTGTCCATCAATTGATGCAAAGAATTTTCATCTTCTCAGCTTTTTCATCATCTCAAAGTCAGTTGTGACAGGTCTCCGAGGCTCCTCTTTCCCCAAGAGGCAATTTCAGACACAGTCTCGCTCTATTTGTCTCCATCGATCATCCGGGCACCCAAGGCGACTGCTGTCACACTTTCTGCCAACTGCCAACACACCGACGGGTCAAAGGGTAAACTTATCTCAACCTCATGACTCAACAACTGTCTTCTCTTCTCTCGTCTCTCTTTCTTTTCCACTTGCAGAGCCCCTCGCTCCAGCCACTCGAGCAAAGAAAACAATATCATCCTAATTCAAAATATTCAATTCATTTACACCGAGTCGACAATTTCATTTCCCCAACAAAATAAAAAAAGAACAATCTCCGAATCTCAGACAGACAGCGCTCTCCTCCTCTAATTCGTGCCCCTCGTGGCGTAATCGTCTCACAAGTGTCTTCTATTGCGCCATTCACTGTAACGACAGGAGCAGACGCACGACAAAGCGAAAGGAGACGCTCAAAAAAACACATCCAAAGTTTAAAAAAACCACAGGTGCAAACTCATCTTAAAGGCGAATCCTCCACTAAATACGACCTGCATTTCATCCATTTTAGGTTGCTATCATTTTATGGGATAACGGAATAACCAGGGCACACACTAATTCTTATACAGGGTGTTCTAAAAGTCTGGTTCTCTCCAAATATTTCCTGAGCAATTGCATATAGGCCAACTTTGATGAAGCGATCATATACGAAGTTGGGTGAGAGCAATCCATCAATGACGTCATCAAATTTGACCTTGAAGGTCATTTTCAAGATCATTCACTTTCTAACTTTTGAACCATTTAAGATACAGCTAAAATTCCAATTACAAAGTTGTAGAGCACCATCAAATTAGTACTATACAATTTATCTTAGTTATTTTAAGTTAAATTTTTCAGAACGCGCAATATCGCAGTAACGCATGGCAGTGCTATTCATATGCGCGACATCGCGTATAAGAGTTTTTCTTACATGTCGCGCGTACAAATATCGCGCATATTATGGATCACCGGGTTAATGATTGGGTGGGAGGGAGTGTGGGTGGATGGGTTGGTAGTTGGTTTCTACCTAGTTGCTCGATGTGTTGTCCTTCAGCAGCCTGACAGAGTTCTGCACGACATTTGACAAAATCAAACATAGAACTAGAACTTTCTAGAATAATTTAACAATACTATGTATTCAAAAAACTATGATGACAATGGTGTGCGATTCACTTCAAGAGCCATGAGCCAATGCCCAAGCTAGAGGAAGTTTTTAGCATTGCCAGAGATTGGCAAGTCTAGACTGTTCCTCGGTAGGCCCTGTCTAGACGAAGGCCACAGTATTAATTTAGATAACATTTACAAAATCATCCATTTAATGCTGGTTCATTAGATATTGATGAAAATTCTTTAAAAAAAATCGCAATCGGCCTGACAATCAAATATCTATGATGGAGTTTGCACAAATTTAAACTCCTCCTTCTGTTCGACTTATCCGTTTATCAAAGCCGGCGCAAATCTGCATTTCGAGAAGATAGTAGATGCAAAAGGTCAAAAGTGGCACCATCATTTAGATGTGAGTGCAAGGAGCTGTCGAAAAGAGGTTAGCAACACACTTTTCCTGGCACCAAGACCACATCTTTGATGGAAAGGAATAAGGAGTTAGTTCACTTCCAAAGGTCACAAACTTAAACTTAAACTTGAAAGATTTTAATCTCTTTTTTTTTATTTATTTCAAATCAGTTGCAGCTCTTCTCAGCTCTTCTCTTCCCTTATCTTCTTCCCCTGGGTGCTGCTGCGTTCTCTTCTCCTTCATTGATGAATGAGGCCAATTAACAGTGTGTCTGGTCCAGTGTTGTGCATGCCAAAGCGAGCCATTAATGAGCAGTTCAGCTGCCGCCTGACAAGCGATGATAGATGAGTGGCGCTTTTAAACGCGGTGTTAATTCCTCGCAGGGATGGGAAACAAAATAAAGTCATCCATTCATGCACTTAGACGACTCCGGTGCAATCTGTGCCCCGCTACGAAAAACACGAGATAAATCAGGAAATTTCAGCCATCATTCGTCGCGAGTGAATTGAACAAAAGAGCAATTTCCCGCAGCACTCATGTGTGAACACACACTCAATTTCGGGCCTAAATGATCCACTAATTTAATTAATACTTGGCGATATCCAATTTTTGAGCGCTTCTTGGCACGGTTCCTCGAGAAAAAGCGCCCTAATCATCATCATAACAAGGATGTAAAATGTCTTCTCATCCAAGAATTATTATTCTTTCCTTGTCATTGGCCACACTTTAATATGGAACTAAATGGGATCAATTGAAGCGTATCCAAACAAGAATTAACCTTTGGCAACGCGCAGCGAGAGAGACGAGAATTTCTTTTCTTTTCTTTTCTTGCAATCCACTCGCTTCACCCTTCCCGGCCCTGGCAATTCAACCAGTTTGTACGGACGAATAAATTATTTACAGAATTTGCCTTTGCACTACACTTTATTACCCCCTAAGCCCGAAATTACCCCACTGGGAGTCCACACAATCAAAAAGATGAGGCGAATAAAGAAAATGCGATGCAAGACGTTGCATGGGGAAAAGGGGAAGGTGAGAAGGGACCCCTTTTACATCATTTATTATTTAAACTAAACATAATGATCCAAAATTAATAATTAGCATGTGCTTGCACCCTAGGTAACTCTAAATCCATACACAACATTCAGTCAATCTGTCACATTCGTCGTAATTTCATCAAAATCCGAGCACAATTTGCGGACTTTGTACATCAAAGTTGGCGTAGCGCAAAAACTTCAAGAAATAGGTGTCTGGAAACCATGTTAGAAACCCCCAAACCAAGTTTCGTCAAAATCGGAGCGACGGATTTCGAGATACCGGTATGGGCTAACATAGTCTACGGACAGATCGATACCCAATGTTAAAATTTCTCAAAATCTATACCTTGGAATTGTCTGAAATTTGGTCAGCATGTTGACAACATCGTATAAAAGATTGTGCCGTAGTTTTAGAATTCTACGGTAACTCGTAAGACACATGGTGGATTTTTTTTCAGTTTACCGAAGTCCTTTCTTAATACTTGAATTGATGTGTGGATGTGGCACGTTTATGTTCTCCCAATCTTTAATTAACTTCTTGTCATTCTCACTTGGATTGAGTCCAAAAACACAACTCTTTGCTTAGCTAAATCAAACAAGTTAATCATAAACTCGCCTAATTTCATCCATATTAAAAAAAATAAAAGAAAATAAAAAAAAAATTTTATGTCATTCTCTCTCATCCCTGCCAAATTAATTAGCACACAGACACTGCATTAATCCAGCATGTTATTCAACCCACATTATCACATTTTTATTCACTTATCAGCACAAAATTACAATAAAACCCCAAGAACAAATTTAAAATTAAAAAGAAAAAAAAAATATTTAATGCAACCAAAACTCATTAATACTTGATGACAACATAAAAACATCTTCCCCCATCACATTGATATTCTTTTAAGCTGATAAATAATTTATATATTCCATTAAGAGCCGTGCAATGAGAAAATACCTGCGGTTGAGTTTGTTTTAATGTTGGAAGTTGGAAGTGAACAATTTGATTATGATCAATTTCTTTTGATGTGCAGTCACATAAAATAGAAACAAGTTATGTTTATTTATCTTTGTTTGCACTTGGCAATCAGACGCTTGGAAAAAGTATCGTAAATTAGCGGGGAGGAAGAGGGAAAAAATCCTGTTGAGTTCTTTTCCGACATCTTTTCTAACCATCTTAATGGCAATCAAGAGAAACATAAATTTTTATACTCAACTGAAAAACAAAGATAAAAACAAATGATGAGGGCATGAGTTTGAGAGCTGCTTATGTATAATCGAAATCAGATACAACAGCTTGCTTCGTTTTGTTTCCAATTATCATTCGGAGAAGTTGCGAAGAAATTATTATTATTTTTTTAAAGTTGGTTTTTATGGTTTTGTTTATGGGGTTTGTAATTTGGGGGATTGGGAAGTGTTGGTTTATATTTAGAGGATTAATTGGGTGAGGTTGCATGTTTTATTTAAAGTTTATGTAGAATTTTTGAAAATTTTTTATTTATTTTTTATTTTTTTAATGATTTTGAAATTTGAGAAAATTATTTTTGAAATTGTGGAAAATTTGAGAAAATTATTTTTAAAATTGTGGAAAATTTGAGAAAATTATTTTTGAAATTGTGGAAAATTTGAGAAAATTATTTTTGAATTTGTGGAAAATTTGAGAAAATTATTTTTGAATTTGTGGAAAATTTGAGAAAATTATTTTTGAATTTGTGGAAAATTTGAGAAAATTATTTTTAAAAATTGTAAAGAATTTGAGAAAATTATTTTTAAAAATTGTAAAGAATTTGAGAAAATTAGCAAATCGTATTAAATTTCAAATTTTGCTTAAATTTACAAGTGTTAATATTTTTCCTCATAAAATTTAGAAAAAAAAAATAAGTAAAAAAAATTTCCAAAAGATTTTTGAATTCTATAATTTCTTCCAAAACTCCATGAAAAATTGACAAACTAGTTAAAATATTGGAAACCTTTCACTTCAAATTCAACCCTCGCATTGTCTACAAGCTAGGTATTATTGATTCCTCTAACACAAACAAACAATTTAAACAAACCACTGATCCATTCCCAATCAACACGAGCACATTTCAAATTCCACTCTCCTCTCTCTCTCTCTCCACAAGTGAAATGAGCTCTACTTGAAAAATTGGCTGCAATCACACAGGTGGTCGCAGCTGCGCTATAATTGCCGCTTCAGCTTTATTTCAATATTGCCCAACTTTCAACTTAATATCAAAAATTAGGAAAAAGAAAAAAAAGGAAAAAATTGCCATTAAAGTTTGATTTAGCGCCTTTTCCTTTTCTTACAGCAACATCTTTTGTGGCTGTTAATTTCCTGTTTTCTACTTTTTCCCCGTCTCAAAACTTGTATTCTGTAACTGGCATTTGTTTCAAATGATTTATACAATCTGGCAGATTAAATGCATCGCTGTAGTTTATTATTTTTTCCAAAAACTGAACACCAACATACATCACTTGCCAATTCCAACTATAAATCTCGCTCGCACCGGCTACATCGTGTGCACACTCCCTCTGCTGCTAGTCTCAGCCGTTACGATTTGGAAGCCGTCCAAAACCTGTGCCGTGTGCTCTGCTCTGCTCTGCGCACACATTCGCGTTTAAACATCGCACACTCAAACAATACGTACGAAATAAAAGTCGAAAAAACAAAAAAACGTTTTAACACGTCAGAAAAGCATTTGTTGACGCGTTTCTACACGTTAAAAAGTTATTTAACACGTTTAAAACGCATTTAACATGTTAAAAACGCATTTAACATGTTAAAAACGCATTTAACATGTTAAAAACGCATTTAACACGTTCAAAACGCATTTAACATGTTTAAAATTCATTTAAAACGTTCAAAACCTATTTTACACGCGTTGAATAGCGTTTTGACTGAGGTAAATGCGTTTCAAACGTGTTCAATGCATTTTGAACACGGTGAATGGCGGTTGGAGCGTGTTAAATGTGTTTTAACTCATAAAATCACATATTAAAATAAGTTTTAAGCATTTTAAAATACGTTTTGACATTCTAGAAACTCGTTTTCACCGCATTAAAAACCGTTTAACAAATTATAAACGCGTTTTAACACATTTAAGTCGTGTTTTTTCACTCAAGAAACACGTTTTACACCTTTAAGACTGAATCTCACATCTCTATTAGGTCAGACAAATCCCCTTCGACTCCCATTACGAATTTATCAACAATTTCACATTTCCACATTCGGACGGTAAAGTGCAAACCTCAAACCGTTTGAGATTCTCGCAATGACATTTATTTGCGTTTTTCAACGCTGTCCATCATAAAAGCCACTTGTGCATGTCTCCTGTTTGTCATAACTATGACGTCAGTCCACTCGCTCATATTTCACCAGGATTGGAGGGTAATGACGCGTGAGTTGGCCACTGGTGACCCCAGTCCATCCATCAGGCTCACTGGCACAGTACGCGCGCCCAAGTTCCACTTTCGTCTTATCCCACCCCTGAAATTGAGTCATGGCTTTTCTGCGCAACATCGACCCACAATGCCATGCGTCATCCGGTGATGTCATCGTCCTACAGCACCAAAACCAATGAGAATTTAGGGGGAGCGAGACGGCACAAAGATCAACAAATTCCTCTATGGACATTTTTATGCCGCCAGTGACTCATGTCAGGTGCCACTGTTTTATTGTTATTAACAAAACATGGCTGCCATTTTCAATTTCACTATTGCGCCCAATTGCGCCGCTCTATTCATGCCGCAACGCCATCTGGTGCCGAAATTTGCACGCGCAAACTGTGCGTCATACGCCTAGCGCGATTGTCGCGTTAATAAATAGATAGACGACCGATCCCGGGCTGCCGGTGCTCCCGCAACACGACCTTATTCTAATTAGGTTTTTGTTTAAGTTTCGCGATTCAAAGCCTCCGAGGTTGGCAAAGAGCGGACAAAGGAGAAGCCAATCATCCATCTCTCTCTCTCTCTCTGTTTTGTTTTCCACACTCGATCGACCAGTCATCAAAACTTGCTGAAGCTTCGTTTAACACGAAATGCCACTTGGCTTGTCGATTACAACCCTATTCAAAGCTGGCATTCAGATACATTACCCAGATTGAAGGAACCCATTCTCTCATATCTCCACGGCCCTATTGGGAAAAACAGACCGAGATACGGACCACGTATACACCTAACGTCGTTTATTCCTTACTCATACAATTAATATTTTGCTTCATTACTTAGCACAATTTGCGATCTCAGAGCAACCGCTTGCTACCCCAGTCCCCAGAGTTACACTAAAAAAAATGTCTTGCTGTAACGCAACGAAAAATCGACATTTTAGACTAATGGAATGTCGCCATGACAATTATTGGCCTATAAAAAGTCGATTTTGGGCTGTACGAAGCAATTTTTTGCATTCTGGTGATTTTAAAGCAGAAAGGCGCCCCGTTCGTTGCCGTTCTGGGGAGTTATGGCTTCGTTTCACCCCTGCCGGTCCAGTCCCTAACAATGATGTAATTGGTGTGAGCCGTGAATCAATCGTCGCAGACGGAGGGATGGAGAGAGAAAATGGGTTTAAAAACATTAGCAAGTGGGTTTTGGACATTGATTAAACGTTTCTAATTATTCATAGCATTCAATTAGAATTTAAGCGTGCAGTTTATCCGTCAATTACATTGATGTGTCATCAATAAGAGATGATTTCGGGACCCCCATCCGCCGACACTGATGATGGCGTTTCATTTCCTTTTGGATGATTGCAACAGTTATGATTCAACATCCGACATGAACTTGTGTGATAAATGGATAATGAAACAACTAATCACACACGTGTAACCACATTAATCTTGCTCATCTGATAAACCAGTGTGTGAGAGAAATTCTTCAACAAGCCGCTATTATTCCACTGTTTTATGACTGCTGGATTTATCATCCGCTACATTGTTCTGCCGTTTATATTCCCCCAGGGTTGTCATTTCGCGCTCTCCATCATGCATGCTTGTCTTAGGATCGCTAACAATAACCTATCTTTCAGCATGCCACTTATATAGTTCCTTAACCTTACAAACAAGAGATAAAAATAGAAAGAAACTTGCCAGCGCGCAGCACACGAGCACAGCACATCAAACGTTTTTCACTCATCCGAACACGCGCATCTATCGAGTCAACAAACCAATGTTAGAACTTTACCCGCCGTGTGCCGCCTTAGCCTTATCCACACGTGATTAACGGTGCGGAACAATCGCCTTGCTCATGCTGTTTAAAAAACATAACAATACATGCGTGCTACTGCTTATGCATAAACAGAACAAGCATGCGCGCTCAAAACAGCCACAATCCATCAAAAACAAAAACCACGACAACAATCAGATTCAAAAAACAAAAAACCAGTTACATTGTGCTAAAACAGTTTGTTCGTTGGGTGAAAATGAAGAAACCCAAAAACTTAACTACAAGCAGACAAGAACTCCATTAAAGGCATTTTGAACCAGGATACCCAAAGCATTTCCCTCCGTCAATGGATGCTTCCTTGCGGTCTATCGAATAATTGCCGATGATGAAATGAGTTACCGCTGCAGGATTTAATAATGATTTAGTCCTAACAAAAAGAATTATAAAATGTATATTGCTTATATACAATGCATAGAAAGTGGAGAAAAGCAACTTTTGTTTCAACAATAACAACATCTCATCCTCAAAAGTCTACTTCTATAACAACCGTCTCGACAACACTTCCTTGACTTTATCTAAGCGTTTCTGCTAGTCACAGCATTATTGCAATCTGTTGGAACATGCACAATAAAAACTGGCAATGGCATGCACTAGAAAAACACCAAACCTTTCTTCTTTTTTTTTACCCTGAAATAGATAGACCCAGCACTTTCCATCTCCTCCAAGTGTTTTTCAAACCCTCTATTCCAACATAGACAATTTCATAAAATGCTTTCTATTCTATTACAACACTGAGATGGCACCAGCAATACCATAACACTGCATGACTCATCAACAACCTCATGGTACCCTCTTTGTTAACATCCCTCCTGTTGCGGTACCAGCCCACATTGTTGCAATCGATGCTAATTATTCTAAATGTGTAACACACGCACCATTGTCAACCTTCCCTGGCATTGTTGGGCATTGTTCCTTCCACCTTACCCATTTCCCATCCGACAATGAATCATCGGCCGGCTTTTCTTTATTGTGACCAAACTCCCCGAAGAATCGATACAAGCCCACGGTCGACATGAAAACACATACCGTGGGCCTCGCCCCTTGCGCAACCCCACTTTCAACACTCTTTATCACTGGATTTGTAGCAGGCGCCATTTTTCCAATTACCTCTTTCCCTCCTCTCTCTACTCGTGTTTATTATGGATGATGAAGTTATCTCCATTTGCACGCATGTCCACAAAAAAGTTGCAACAAATTACCAACATATTTCATCATTAGCATTGTTCGTGCCACGCTAAACCCCTAGATAACTTCATATTAAAAAAAATAATAACGCCACCTATTTGGAAAATTAATTCAATCTTCAATATGTTGTGGATAAAGGGGAAAGAGGAGAAAAAAAATCCACTTTCCCCATTTCCCGTATAGCGGAGAATGTGACTGTCCCGAGTCCTGACATTTATTCCATGATCCCCTGGCCACTGATGTGTTGTCACAAACGTCGTCTCGGCTTCAAAAACTCGCGTCAATATTCCCTTTGTCCACTTTGGAATGTACAACTCAAAAACATTCCAGGCCCGTCTAAGGAGAAGTTGGTTGCACTGACTGTGATTACAACAGACTTGACCTGCATGGTGCCAACCAAACCAACCCAAAGGATTATGATGGTGATGGGGGAAAGGAAAAAGTGATGTTTGCTGTTATCTAGAGTTGCATTGGTGAGTCCAAACATATCACCATCAATACATGCAGCTGCAACTTGAAAGGTGGCCATTATGTTGGAGTGATTTGTTTGAATCAAGGGGTGAAGCCAACATTTGTTACTCAATATGATGGCTGCATTCAGATTAGTTGGAAAATTTATACCCATTTTATCATTTCACAATCAAAAGTTTCCACTATGGATGTTTGCAACAAGATAGTGTTCAATTTCAATGGAGCTGTTGTCAGTTGTCCATGCTTGATCGAGGCTAAATAAGCTTACAGGTGCCAGAAGTGCTCGAGTCAACAATCAAATATTGGCAGTAATTTCAATCTCCACAATGTCCACTTTCCAGTTATTTCAACAACCACAGATCTAGAACTTTGATTCTCTATAAAATCCATCACTGGGCAAAATAAGGGAAAGCCGGGCAATGCTATCGCGGTGTACTGGATGTCTTCAAAGGTGGTTGGGAATAACTTTATCTTCTAGTTGACAGATGAAATCTTTTGGAAGATCCTGAAGGGTAATGTTTGTCAAGGATTTTTTATTACAACCCAACCTGAGGTTAAATCTTGCTGACAGAATAGAAACCGATTAGCCGTTTACTTCAGGACACAGCAGCTGAGCAGCATTGCGCCTGGTAAGTACTGGAAACGAGTTCAAATACTGTTTCTACTCTAACTGGGTTCTCCGTAGTTTTGCCGATTAGACATTCCCTTCAGAACGCAACGGCAATACCGTCGCTCCGAGCCAATTTATCCAGTCTATAGTTAGAAGTGATCAGACTCGACCAATGGGAGAAAGGCCACCCTTATAGTGAGTTAGAGTATAGGCACAGTGCCTAAGGCGTACAGACCAGCAGAGGACTCAGGATTTTATGTCAGCAGGTATTCAGGGACGTTACTTTTACTTCTCCGTAGTTTTGCCGATTAGATGTTTCCTTCAGAACACAAAAGTCACGCAGCATTGAGCCTGGTCACTGCTTGAAAAGAGTTTTATACTCTTGTTCGACTCAAGAGTATGCCCTTCTCCCATTGGCCGAGCCGTATCACTGGTGTAGTGATCCAAAAATGTAGTAATAATAATAATAAGAACTACTTCTCCTAGTGGTAGTAATACCCTAGATTCTTTACTCTATGGTAATACAGACTGGAGTTAGGAGTAATGCGGCTCGGCCAATGGGAGAAGGGCATACTCTTGAGTCAAACAAGAGTATACAGTATCATTTCTTCTTTAAGCGGGTTCTCCGTAGAATTTCCCAAGCTTAGGTCCTTGAGAAAGCCGTCTTCCGTAGTCTCGGCATCTCCACGCTAAACCAATGGGAATAAATGCTTAGATACATAGTTATTTAACTTGCACTTTGTTAGCATAAAATGAGATTGCTAATTGGGCGAAATGCAAAACTTCTGGTTTGCTGCTTACTTAAAACCACTTTGATCATGTGTGTTGTGCTAGACAATCTTGCACCTGTCACCTTAATTAAACAAATGAAATTAATTACATTGTAAACAAAGCTGGAAAGCATTTGGAAATTGTTCCCTAACAACCCAGGACAGAATTAACAACCATAAAACAATTCGCACATAATGCTATTACAGTGAAATAAAACGAGACAAAATAGAGATAATTATAAACCATTTAGTCGACCAGAGTTAAAATCAGTGCAGGTTGCATAATTCACAATCAAGCGAAAAGCAGCCAGCTCTTTCTATCCCTTTCTTTATTTCTTTATGATGAATGAAGATGAGACCTCAATACACTGGTCTCACATTTGTCTTACACACTCCCAACATTTCATGGAACATTTATAAAGACAGTAGCAGCTGGTGCAGCAGCATGGAAAAATTCAATAAAATCCCATCCTTGATATATGACTTGCCTGCTCAAGAAAAGATCCAACTCATTGTATATCAAACAGATTGAAAAATAAATGCATTCATGTAGCCGTATAGTTTGAAATGAAGAAACTTTTAACAGGTTTTGCCAATGTAAACAAGTCTAGCCTAACAAAAGAGGAGAAAAACGCCTAACTGACAATTAATTCAGCTGGGAACAATGGGAATATTTATGGCCAGCACATTTACACATGTTGACTCGTGTTAGCAGGACTAAATGTGCATGGTTCCTGTTTTTAGACAAGTTATTTACACTTGTGTTTTCTAAATATGAGTCACAAGTTATTATTTAGTCATTGAGGCAGATCAAGCACCTCTGTCTGCTTTAAAAGCAAATTGGCTTGTATATAGGCAACATAAAAATTCCTGGTGTAATTATCACCATCTTTTTACAACACATGCTGCCCAAATAATGTTCTTTAATAAGTTTAAACTGGCTTCCAATTAAATTTTATAGCAGTTTCACACACAGTAATAAGCATGTAGCCAGGGTTCATATTCAAAATCAAATGATAAAATTACACAAGAGGTAATTATTCACACCCACTATTTTATATCTTTCCATTTACTGGCTGAATTATTGCGCATACATACAATTATGTCGCTCTTTCAAACGGCTCCCTCGATAAGGTGGGAAGAAAATTAGTTACCGTAGTTGAGGAAAGTAGTTATATAAATAAATAAATTTGCAAGTGTTTTGCATAATATTTTTCCACATTTTAAGAATTTTTGATGAGTTTTTCACAAAATTTCAATAATTTTCCACAAATTTTTCGAAATTATCGATAATTTTCCCAAATTTTTCGAAATTATCGATAATTTTCCCAAATTTTTCGAAATTATCGATAATTTTCCCAAAATTTTCGAAAATTTTCCCAAATTTATCGAAATTATCGATAATTTTCCCAAATTTTTCGAAATTATCGATAATTTTCCCAAATTTTTCGAAATCATCGATAATTTTCATCGAATTTTTTGCTAATCTCCACCAAAATTAGTAAAAATTTGCAAAAACCAAACAACCACCTGAAATTGGCATTAAAAATTGAAGGGGAAAAAATGTGAAAACGCGTGTAAAACCCTTCGAAGCAAGCAAAAAAGCGAGCAAAACTAACTCCCATCATCTCCGCAGCAGAGCAAACAAAAGCAGCAGCCTTGCTTTCCTGTTATTCACTCCACTATCTCGTGCTAATTAACCATCTAAAATTTCTGGCACACAATTGTATACGACACCCCCAACCGAGAACCTCCATTCAATATTCCCATAGCGTGTACAATTAAGAGCATTTCTTTTCGAGTTTCCATTTGGGTCAACTGTGACATAATTCAAGTTGCACACTGCACAATTACAAGTGAAAAACCAACTTGTGAAATTGATGGTCTATTGACTGAGCTTGCAACAAATGAATGATGACTGTCATGCACGACACAAAAGAGAGCGAGAAAAAGAGGGAAAAAGACCCGAAACCTTTTACTTTTTCATAGTTTGTGGTGAAGGGTCTGATTTACTGCTCCTCATCACATCCAGTTTCATATCTGGCAGAGTTAAAAAAAAATATAAAACTCATAGAAAGTAGTTTTTGGAATTGCTGTCAAATTTTTATTGACTGAGGTTCAATAAAGTGCAAAAGGTGAATTTACGACTCGCAGTTTGCACCAGTGTCAACCGGCTCCAAATTAGATTTACTGCCTTTTTTTAATGCGCATTAGCCGGCATTTCCATGATTTAGGCGCGCCATTAAAAATATTATGGCCGAATTTCGTCCTTTTATGCGTGTTTCGCTCTTGTTTCGTTATGTCTGCGCACTAATCAACGTCATCAAGGATCACCAACGTTTTTCAACTCAAACTTCTCCTAAGAACTTTAAACATTTTCCTGCCCCATATATATTCAATTCAAAATATAAACAATAATAGCAATTTTGTATGTATGTGTACTGGACTTCTTACCCACAATTCCTTAGTTCGGAGTTAGGTCTGTGGTTAAACTGAACCAAGGAGTTACAAGTCCTCATACGACGTGATGTCACATCACATGTCATAACATGACAAGTATGGAAGCTTCCAAGGATCAAAACGCTTTTTCAACAGCACCATTTCAAGCGGAATGTTTTATCCTCTTATTATTCAGAGTCTGATAAATTTGTGGTACTCATGAAATTGTCACCAGAAAGTTTCCGTACTCTTAAACTGTGTGAGTCATTGTTGCTTGTTTTGCAAATGGCTGGCAATGGCAATGAAGCTTTGTCCGACTTTTCTGACTTAAATAATTTTAAAATCAGTTTTGGTCTTTTTGCAATTAAAAAGCATTTATTTTGTCTGAAATGCAAGCAAAAATATAATTCTACTAACCTTCAACAAACAACGTGTTCAATTGTAGTAGTTGGGTGTCTTTGTTTGCAACCGGCTGTGACCAGTTGCAAATTTTAGATCAAAAACAAGGGAATTCTGAGTAGACAAAATTTATTCAGAGTCTGAAACAATTAAATTTTTCGTGCACCATCGGGGCCGGAAACAATTCGTTTCCACTTGCAAGGGTGATTCAGAGTCTAAACAATATTTTTATGAGTACCACCCTTGGCAGGAAACTTAAGACTTTGATTCCTGTTACCATTCCAAGGATGGAATGGTGTTATGAGTACTAGGCTTAAGACGTTTGTAAAGAAGCTTCCATTGCAATCCAATCCAAAACATGTTGTTCAATATTACTTTTCATTTGTTTGGGTATTTTTTTTTTTAAAAATACATCGCGATATAATTTCAATGTATTTTTGAACCACACGCAAAGAAGTTTCACTTCTACCGCGCGGTCTTTCATTATTTATTTATTTATTTTATTTTTTATTTTTGTTTGGTTCATTTTTCCAAATCAAAAGCGAAAATATTTTGCGCGGAATTTCATTAATCGCGCACGGTGTACATGAGCGTTTAATGAGGGCGAAGCACGTAGGAAATCCATCCATTTGATTGGGGAAAATTTTGGGAAAGACAAGTAAATATTGCATAGAGAAACTCGTGTCTACAGCTTGGAAGACGTATGAAAAAAAGAGGAAAAACAAATGATAATTGCCAATACATTTGCGCTATATATTAAATTCTAACTCGCATCTTGCATGTTAAGAACGACCGGTCTATTCGTCACTGCCAACACTCGCTGGAGCTGCGAGTGGAAAGAAACACAAAATACGTGTTTTGTTTTCATTTTTTTTCCAATGTTGTATGGTCGAACAGTGGCAATGGTTTGCTAGACTGATTGTTTCTTTTCTCATGCGAGTAAATGATGAATTGCTGCGAGGAAAAAAAGGATCGGAATTTGTCAGTTTTAAGGATGAAATGCGGAAATATTTGGTTACAAATAAACGAACAAATATGCACACAAAAACTCAACTTTTACGCATAAATAATGAATTCTTTCACTTGAATAATGAATTTTTTCGCCTGAATAATCAATTTTTCACCTTAATGATGAATTTTTACATTTTTACACCTAAAAAAAAATTTTTTTACACCTGAAAAATTTTTTTTTATACATAAAACTTTTTTTTACACAAAAAACTTTTTTTCACACACAAAATTTTTTTTTTAATCAAAAAGAGCCCTTTTACACGTAAAAAGAGCATTTTTACACATTAAAAATGCTTTTACCACTTAAAATAGCTTCTACACGCGTAAAAAGTGCTTTTAAACCTAAAATATCGATTTCTACACATTCAAAAAAAAATTCTACACCAAAAAACTAAATTTAAGTACAAATAAAAATTAATTTTCCACCCAAAAACACCCATTTTCTGCACACAAAACATTCAACTCCTCTCCATTGGCTTCCAGGCTCAAACCACCCAATTCCGTATTTACCCAAGCATCAATAATGCTCTTAAACATCCTCCCAAACACATCCAAAAATATAAAAAAAAAATATCCGCTTGCTCAATCCACCCTATAGGTATCAATAAGCTCTTAAAAGCCTTTGCGCATAATAACACCCAAACAAACCAACAACCACCGCCATGTTTTCTCGCATTACGCCACCAACTAATGGCCGAACAGTGTCGCCAATATTTATCCTAAACATTCTCACAACAAAAAAGAAATTAATTTCCACATTTCCCAACGTAATTTGATTGGCCACAAAGCCCGCACCCACAAAACTGTTTGATCAGATCAGACAGTGGGGGTAGCCGCAGCTAAATCCCCTCCACCGTTCTATTGTTGATGTTGATCCCCTGTCATGGCGTCATCGCGCGTGGTGCTGTGTGCAGTGCACTCACGACTGGGTCTATGACTGGCGACACAAAAACATCCTGCGGCAGAGGAGGACAGGGGCGGAGGGGGAATCGAGCCTGATGACAGCCACCTCGGATTCACATTGATTATATTGTGCTTAGGTATACATAATGCATCAAGCAGGTCCCAGGGGCAATATCTGCCAATCAAACGCGAGGGTCCTCTTGGAAAAATCAAACACGTGACATCGGAGTGTGTTTATTACTTTATATAGTCAAATCAATAAGTGTAGTCTCGTGTTTCCTTGACTGCAGATGGGAAATTTGAAAATTGCATGCGAGCGGCGAATAAAAGGGCAAATTCCTCGTTATATTTCTTATGGTGGGTGGGCAGTTTTGCGTGGCATGCGCTCTTTTCAGAATTCACGGCATTTCAAGTTCACGACTTGTTTATTGTTTATTAAACGCAGTGGACGTGATGCTTAGGCTCTTTTCTAATGGCGCGTAGAATCCAACCATACCAATAAATCGCTGCAATTGTTTTTTTCGCTTTCTCGGTATAGTCTCATTACTTGTCGATTGTTTTTCACATCCAGAATGAAATCGGTGAATCCTTAGCAGGTTCAACCTCTTTGAGGGCCCCTAATCCACTCTTGGGGCCCCGGTTCAATATCTTCCGTCGAAAGATTGGTTTTGGATGATTCCTATACCCACCAATGTTTAATTCCCTCTCCCATTCAGACAGCTTGTCGGTACATTGTATCACTTAAACATATTGTGACCTTGAACTTGAACTCAAGGTCAACTATTTCTAACCTTTTAAATGCATCAGATTTATCCATGCTCTACAACTTTGCAATTGACATAAAATGGAGAATATTTCCGACAACTTTGACGGACCCAACCATAGGGTTAGATATAGATATAAACCAAGATTGTCCAATGTGCCGTCAACTTATACTAGGTTTAACTTGGGAATAGTAGAACATAGGAAATATAACAGAAATCAGAGAAATAACGAGGAAAATGACAATTAAACAACAACAAAGCAATAAATTACAATAAAAGAGGATAATAAACACAGTAAGTAAGAAATAATACGCTAAAACTAACTTTTGCGTAAACGTAAACCGCGTAAACTCTAAATCAACTTCTTGTGCATCTCAATGAGCCAAGAATGTCCGTTTGGTGTAGCCTGCAGCATTCTCGAGGCTCGACTTTCTTTTCATCAAAATTAATTAGTCAATGTTGAAAAGTGTTGAGTTTGGAATTCCAAACAGTTTGTCGAGCATCTCAAAGTGTTAAATACCTCTCAACCTTTGCCTTCACTCACTCATGCCCTTCTAGGGCAATTGAACGCACTTACTATTCTTGAGCACAAACTTTTTCTCCTTTTTGCTCTTTCTTGCTTGTCAGCTGCATCTCAACATTCACACCCTGTTTGATTAGAGAATCCTCGAGTGCGCTCACCTCGGGCTTTGCTTGCACGCAGATTTTCGCTTTGCGTTCGCCTCTTTTATTCCTCGATCCATAGGTCATATAAGACCCCCCGTCTAATTACATAGCGTGTGGTTATCAGGTGAAGCCACTTTGTCAATCAATATTACAATTCACACTTTAGGTGAGTTAACAACTACTTGCTACACAATGCATGCGTTTCTTTCATATTAAGTTCGTTTTTTTTTTATTTTTTTTTTTAAATTGATAAATTAAAAATTAAATATTCACCGCAATTGAAATTTCATTAATTTTTATGGGGCCTCAAGTTTTTTTTTTTTTTTTTGGAATATTTTAAACAGCAGCTGGTAGTTGGTTTTAAATGCGGTAAGTAGACATGAACTCGTTTAAATTCACAATAAAAATTTTTGTACTTAATTAGTGTATATGAATTAATACCATAATTTTGGAAATTTTACTCATCTTGTGCATTTTGAACTTATTTTAATGCAGTTTGCACACATTTTGATGCATTTTGCATTCATTTTAGTGCATCCTGCATCCATTTTAGTGCATCCTGCACCCATTTTAGTGCATCCTGCACCCATTTTAGTGCCTTTTGCATCCATTTTAGTGCATTTTAAACTCTTTTTAATGCATTTTGCTCACATTTTAGTGTATTTTAAACTCTTTTCCGTGCATTTTAACTCTTTTTAGTGCATTTTCAACTATCTTTAGTGTGTTTTAAGCTCTTTATAGTAGATCCTGTGCTCGTTTTAGTGTTTTTACTCATTTCTGTGTTTTTTCATTTCAGTGTTTTTATTCATTTCTGTGTTTTTATTCATTTCAGTGCATTTTAGTGCATTTATACCACTTTTGGATCCCTTTATTCACATTTTAGTGCATTTTGAACTCGTTTTAGTAATTTTGAACTCATTTTAGTACAGTTTGTACCTATTGTAGTTCATTTTCCTGCAATTTTTGACTGCTAAAGTCACGGTTTAAAATTTCAAAAAACAATAATTTTCCAACTAAATAAATTCACAACCCCCCAAAAGATTAAAAAGATTATAAAAAAAAAAAAAAAAAAAAAAAAAAAAAACACTTTATTTATCCCTGTAAAACATAACCTTTTTAAAATCTCTCCAAACAACTTAATTACAAAAGAAAAGAAAAAAAGAAAAAGTTAAAAAAGAATGAGCATAATAAAGTGTGAATGAAATGTTCCAAGGCCGCTCAACATTAACTCACGTGGCATGGCGAAGGAGGCGAGCCTCATAATTTGCCAGCAGCCCAAAAAAGCCAAAAGGCTTGTTAGTCAAGTTCACACAACTGCCAACAAACAGAAACGAAAATAAAAGATTCCGGCGCAACGAAAAGATTACAACCTGTCAATCACCGTGTAATTACTCAACAAAAACTCCAATTAGACAGCGCGATTCAAATGAACCGCTTTCTTTCCCGCTCCGTCTCATGATTGCATCTGCCCTATGGATTTGTAATAATCACACGTACTTGCACAGCAGACGCGAGAGTTCACTGTACAGCGTGTGCAAAACATAATTTCAATGCCATTTCTAAGTGACTATTAAGGAAAGTGAGCGGATACGAGGTGTCATCACTGCAGGTGGAGCAAACAAAGACAACTAAGTTAAGGCGCTTTTTTTTCTTCTTTCCTTTTCTTCTTCTTCCTTTTTGTCATTCAATTTTTCTTTTTTTGCTTCTGGAATAATGCGATTTTCCTCGTTCCATGACTCGAATAAAATTTCCGACTCAAATTATCACAGGTAGTGTGTCTTGATGAGGATAATTTAATCAAGCGAATTAATTTAATAACACGGCTGTGATATAGATGGGAGTGCACGCGGAAAGGGGATTATTATTGACCAATTGAGTGGGGGTCACTACAAAGACATTAAATTTATGTATTTTAAATAGTTTTACCGCACAAATTATAGATATTTGTACGTAAAAACTCGATTACTACGCCGAACTCTACGTAGAATTCGACGTCGATTTGACGTAGCATCGATCTACAGCTCTATGTCGATGCTATGTCAAAATCGTGACCAAAATGCGCTAATTCCATGTCAATGCTAAATTGTTTCGGCATAGTTTCATCCTTATTCTATGTTAAATCTATGTACCAAGATAGACAGTTTGTATAGATTTAACCTAGATTTAACATAGTTTTGTTACTTGGGCTATATTGTACAAAAAGTATTTATCACTTGCAAACCAATGGCCCGCAAAAATGTATTTTGGGCCCCAAATAACACTATTAGGTACTGATTTTGGGTTTAAAAAAAATATTTTCTTCCCCAAAAATATCTCGAGCTGAAATCTCGTTGCCAAACCCACTCACAAACACCCTAAAAATAATAAATAAAAAGAAAACAATAAAAAAGCGTTCCTTTCGCCACTTTAAATTCCTCACAGCCTTCTTTAATTACATACGCCTTCTTCAATAACTCACCAACATGAGAAATTATTGCAAACTGAAGAGTGCCAAGTGCCAACCACTTGTGGTCTTGACTTGGCAATCTTACAAACACATTTCTATCTTCAATCATTAAACTCATCTCTCTCTGTGATGTGAGCATCAAAACGCAGCAATTTCTTGCCGGACGAATAAGGAAAAGGGGAGGAATCGAGCTGTCACTTTGTATTATTTAGCTGCATGTTTGAACACAAGTATTAAATAGGAGGGGTCTATATGAGTGGGATATAGGCGTGGTCAACAATCAATCAAACAATGACCATTTCCGTCTCAACCATTTCAAATTATACGCATTTCAATCTCCACTGATCCTAATCAACATTCTGATGTAATACTTACACTTACAATACACTCGTACTCGACGAGAAGAAGAAAAACAATCAATTTTCTTACCTGCAAATAAAAAAAAGAAAAGTATTAACTCGAGAGTCCAAAACTTGTTCGCAATAATTTGAAATTTGGAAAATACACCCATAAAAGAGAGCATTAAATTATATAGCAAACGCCATAAAAAGCATTTTTATGTTTTATTTAATTCCGCCTTGCTTTTTACACCCAACTACCAAGCTCTTAGCACTTTGGTGAGTGCAAACACTATCAGCAGTCAACTTGTTGGCGCTACAATGACGAAAACTCGCCGCCCAAGTTGCCATACAACAATAGAAAAACTACACCTTTGTTTGAAATTCTATTTCAGTTTTTTCAATCCCAAAATTGTTGAATTTTCGTCGAAAGCAACACTATGTACATAACATCGCTGAAATGACGTCATTTAGTATCATTGCTTCAGCATGGTTCTGAGATGTAATGACGTCGTAATTTTAAAAATGGCGTATTGATTTTATTGGATTGATTTTTATTAATTTTATTCCCTCTTCATTCCGTTGCCGGAGCCGATGTTATAAGGCCAACTCAAATTCACACCGTCACTCGTTTAATTAAAATAATAATAGTTTGGGATTTTTAAAATTAGCCTCGTGTTCGTGTATATTTCTTGTTTGCAAAGAACGATGCGGGACAAGCTGATGATGTGTGTCAAGACGTTGATTTACACTCAGATTCACACCCATGATAACTCGCACCTTTTTGAACCTGTCACGAATTATCCGAGCCCAACTACCAAAAAAAGGAGACCGCAGAACTTGTTTATGCAAACTCCACACGGCCTTCAACATTTTCCAACGCGTTATCTGATCAAAACACAACAACAAAACCCCACCAACCCCGAAAACCAAAGAGAGAAGAAAAAAAAACCAACACGCACAACATCCATGTTAAACCAATGGAGATAAAACACTTTATTTTTAGACAAAAAATGGGGCTGCGGAAGAATCGGGGGTAGTGGGGGGTCAGGAGGGGTCTCCGACTTGTAATGGCATTCCATTTCGCATGAATTATTGTTGTGGAGGTGAAGCAAAGCCGAAAGATCGTAAATCACGAGCAGAACACTGATTCGTTGACGGCGAGCATGGCCCCAAGATTGAGGCGCTCGTTTAATTATAATAAACCTCAAGAATGTTGCCTTCCTGGCTACATATCGGCGCAACACACATTGGAATACACACACAATGCGCGCCAACATTGTTTTTGCAAACATGTAGCACGAATCCATCACTGTGCCATCCAAAACAACGTTGGCAAAAAATGGGATAAGCGATGAAAAATTAGTCCATTCTTTGCTGGAGAAATTCACTTGTTTTGCTCGTGATGAATGTTTGAGGGGAAAGTAAACAAAAATGGCTGCTCATTTATTTGCTGTCTGTAGACTGCAAACGACTGTGATGGATTGTGCTGCTAATGAATGGGAAATTGTATTTGTAATTGGAGCCACATGATGACTATTAAGCATTCCCCTCAACTACGAGACTAGGGGTCGTTGAGTGAACCAGATTGAACAAAACAGACATCCAATGAAGCCCAAGCGTTTCGCTAAGAACCCAACAGCCAATTACCCAAAGTAATGGTCTCGGACCCCAAGAATTACCGTATATATACACAGTTTGCGGCAGCGACTTTTCCTTTATAGTTATGTTTAATTTTATGTTATAAATTGCAAATGGCGGCAAGCACAAGTACCGTAGTCGCCATTTGCAACCCCGTAGTGGCCACTTCCGGTCGGTTGTAAAACCCGAATAAAGAATCATTCGTCTGAAAATCGTTAAACCTAACGTATCGCTCATTTCATTCGTCTCACATCACATTAACAAATCATATCAGAATATAGAAAAAAATGAGGAAAGACTGGATTTGCGCAGTATAATAAAGCCTTTTAGGTTGTTTCAAATATATGGCAGGTGGTTGTGGGTCTTTCTGGGTGACCATATTGATTATTTGGGCATTTGGGGCAGAAAAGGCGGAGGAAAGTGCAACTTGAATCTGTCCATCTCCACACGGCCCACTAAACCCACTAATCTAAGTGGGATGGAAACACTTTCTCCAGCAAATCCTTCCATTACAAGGCGAGAAAATGATTAATCACCCAAGCCAACTCCTGGATTTATTTTTTCTTCACCCATCTCTGATAAACACAAAAAATATTCTCTTTTTCTTTTAAAAAAAAAATTGGTGCAATTCAATGAGTCGAATGTGCCGAGTCACGCTGGACATGCGTTAAATTTCAAAATCAAAACAAATTAAACGCGGCCGTCTGTCGGCGAGCTGTTAGTTTATACAGTCCACGACAAAATGATAAGTGCGCTATAATCAAACTTCGACGATAAGCAAAATAGTTAAGACATGAACTTGCGTGATATAGAATTAAAATTGGCAAAGAAAATTTTGAAATTGTTCATTTTTAAAGCCCACACATCACTCTGAACTCGCAGACCCTTAAATTCAGGAAATATGGAATTTTATTGTAACAATGCATTTCAGAAAACAATTTCATAATATTTTTTAGCTTGGGACTCAATTTCTATACTAAAACACAACTTGAATGGAAAAGTTGCAGATAAAAAAACAGCTTTCGCTTCATTTTGTGATTTTGCGTTTTTCCTCTTTTGTGTTTCTGCAATTATGCACATGATTGATGGCAGCGAAAAGTGCAGAATTGCTAAAATTGCAAGATTACAAAAGGCGCCTCTATTATAACGTTAATATCCACCTGCATCGTCTCGAGCCATCTCATCAATCCATCGCGCAAAACAAATGACTTATCACTTTTCTCTGGAGCAAGAAAACTTTTGTCGGAAAGCTCATTTCTCTGCCGGGATTTGCACGCTAATCCCGGCTGAGTCACTAATCACAATTTGATGATTGCTGCACTAAATCGAATCAGGCCTGAATCCGCAATGAGAAAAGGGATTATTTCTGCCTTATGGATTAGACTGGCATTTATGTATGATTAAAAGTTTGTTCATCAAATTTACATTTTTTCCTCAACTTTATTTCTGGTCAGAATTTGTTGAAACTGGTGTTTAAATTGGAGGCGACGCCATGTTGAGTCTATTGTTAAATATAGGTGGACGAAAGTGTATTTACATATCCTGTTTGAATAAAATAATCACTGTTCTCATGTAAACCAACGTGTGTGCGCACTTCTCTTCAACATCTGTTTCAATCAGTAGGTGCATTCGAATTAATTCGTGTAAATGTCGTGTAAACTGATTAAACGGAAACGACCTGCACGCCACGTTTAAATCTCCGTTCAACGAGTTTTCTCGTTCAAATCGGATCTTGCTAGCAGCCATCTTGGATTTTCGTTAGATCGGTCGCAACGATCTCGATCGCAAGAACAATTTTGTAGCAGTTAATAACAGTAATGATCATTAATTTGGGCTAATTTATTTACACTTGAATTAACACTGAAATATACACAGAAATTTATTTTTAAACTCAAAAATTGGTTTGTTTAACTTGACATTTACAGTACCAGTTGCACTGGTTTACCACTGGTAACCTAGTTTAAATCCTGTACCATCGATTATCCAAAGTAACTTTAACTGTTTCCAAATACAAAATTAAGAGTTGCATCCGCACTCACTTTTGCTAATAAGCTGTTGTTTTTTCTTTCTTTCTTATTGTTTCGCGTGGGTGGGGAAAAAAAAGGTAAACATTTTTGTATTCGATTAAACTGGAAGGATCACGTAACAAATTCCATTTTAATTACTTTGCGTCTCTTTCTCTCCGGTGCTGCAAGTCTTCTCATTTGCAAATAGCAATTTGGTCACTAAGCCAAGCGCTCTAATGAATTGGATTAGAAATAAAATTACATCTTGTTTACCGCAATTTCCCAAACTTCAGATCCACACACAAAAATGATTTATTCTCACAACTTCGTCTACTTGCCACCAGACGTCGCTTTCAAAACAAAATGGCCACTTTGGATGCATCCGTGACGTCGCTTCCTTCCAACAATGCCTCCTCCTCACACAAGCAGTCCAGTAGTACTTGTACAACTCAAAGACATGAAATTAGAATACACACCTCTGTCAAACCAAAAGTTGTGTTTGAAATTACATCACACAAAAAATAAGCAACATATAACCAAATGTTTATTTTTCCCAATATAATGAGCAAGAAATGAATTAAATAAACAAAATTTGATGGAAATTGATCAATTTTTTCAGAAATTATCGCGAAAAATGATTGGGCCCTGCAAGACACTAAATTAAAATCCTCAAGATTTAGAGATTTAGAGATTTAGAGTTGTATTTAGGTCTGTGGTTGCACAAACCAACTCTTCGAGACATAACATCCGTACTGCGATGTCGCTGTTATTCCATCAAAATCTTCTCGGCTTCATTTTATATTTATCGGAACACTATTTTAACCAGAAAACGCACTAAAAAACTGAATTCTGCATCACTCTCGAGAGCCACAGACCGACAATCAATCATCTTTTGAGTTCTATACGTCTTAGCGATTGTGGCCGCCATCATCACCACTTTTATTTTATCGATTGTGAATTCTTCGCTCAACATCTATTATCTCAATTAAGAATATAGTTTATTCTTAAGTTTATCACCCTCTTTGTATCTTTTATTGCACAATACCTTCCTCCAGAATCGCATTTTCCATCCGCTTTAACCACTCTCTTAATGACTATCACCTTCTTAATAAACATCCACGATAATCAAACTCATAAACACATCCTGTAATTGCACTCCTAATGATAATTAAAACCAGCAGAAACACTCTCAACTTTTGTTTCAATTCCATTTTTATTTTCCACTTTTTCTGCATATACACCTGGGCTTTTCGTGCTCGCACCTGTCCTTCAGCAAATGATCTAAAGCTGTATAAATTCAAACCCCCCGTGCCCCCCCCCCTCACCGCCCCCTGTTGCAGCTCTAATTGTTCGCCAAGTAACAAACTCATTTCCTCTTCTTTTTTTTTAACTGTGTGGAAAGCCGTTGGCTGCTGCATACTCAGCCAATGAAAAACATCAGGTGGCCGTAACGTGCCGGCTCTTCCAATTTCTAATTGGCCACAAATTAACAAATGAATTTTTTCACCGCCTAACTCGATTAACTGCCCACTCTAATGGAATTTGCATATTTGTGGCCCTGAAAAGCCATTAGAAAATTATTTTTCACAATATTTCATTACAAAAAAATTTTTTTTCTCTTAAGTTGTCAGTTTTTAGTGCCCCGTGGGGCCTGGGGGACCCCACGATCAGGTCCAATGTTCAAACTTGCGTCAAAAAATGGGCCCAGGTCCAAAATATTTTATATTAATTTTGTATAAATTTTATACATTAATTTTATACATTTTTTAGACATTTTTCTGCAATTTTTCCAATTTTTCATCGAAAACTCCGTGTCCCTTACCAAATTATTTAATTTTTCTCACTCAATTCGCGTCTATTAAATTTTCAATGTTACAAATTTCAATATTTAATCACCCAACTCCCACAAATCCATAATTTAATCCTCGTATCAGTTCATAAACATTTTTATTCCATTTTTCCAAACCACATGACAACCTTTCACATCCATTTCATTTTTTCTCCACAATTTATTTATTCATAAAATAAAAATATAAAAAAAAAAAATCGACATTTTTATTTAAACTTTGTAAAAAAATCCTCAGCAAACAAACGCCCCCACACCCATAAAAAAAAAACCCAATTCAACATTTCAAACCATTCAAATTGAATACAAATATTTGATGAATGAATTATGAAAATGACATTATTATTATCTTACATTTTTTTAAAATTTTTTTTTCATTTGCCATTAAAACTTAAAAGGTGGCGTGACTGGTGCCCTCAATCAATACCCCGAGTTTAATTTCACGAGAGATTAATTTTGGAATGCGTTTTGTATTTTTATTTCATATCCAATAAGGTAAACACAAATTGTAATAATAAATGCTAAGAGTCGAGTCGAAACAAAACATGGCAGTTAAAAATAACAATCGCTCACGTTTTTTGTTTTTCTTATTGATTTTCTTCACTTTAGTTGATACGAAACCACTTAAACCTGGGTGTTACTACATGTCTTTTATTTTCGCTGCCTTTTTATTTCGAAAACACGCAAACATTTAAAGGGAAACATCAAATTGCAACATTAAACCTTTCGACAGTTTGCAACACTTGCGCTATGGGAGCCCGCGCAGTTTGTGATAACAACTGGATGGCGCGAAATAAATTATTTAAATTTTTTGCATTTTTTTTTCTTGGTTTGTTGAGGTTTTATTTATTTAAAATGGTGAACGTATTGACATAAAGCCACATGGAATGACCTAGTTAGCGTTAATGGATAAGAAAATTAATTTGTGTTGAATTTAATCAGATTAATTTGAAATTTTGTGATTAAAAAAAATATATTCATTGAAAATGTGTTAAAATTCCATAAAAATTTACTCAAAAAACAAGGAAATTTCAAAAAGTTCTCTAAGTTTTATTGAAAAATTGAAAAATCAATTTTTATAAAAAAAAAATAACAATTTCTCTAAATTTAGAATTTCATTAAATTTCTATTAAAAATTTCTGAAAAATCCTACTGAATAAAAAAAAATTCCATTAAAATCCCATTAAATATAAAAATGGCCTGAAATTCAATGCAAATTTTTTTCTTCACAATAAAAACAGAAAATCTATTAAATCTACATAATATTACTACGAACAAACAAATATTTCTAGCAAACATCAAAAACACACCAAACACCAACTTTTCATGATCACATGCAGTTTTCCAAAATAAAAACCAAAAATCCGTATTTTTCTTTTCTGGAAAATCGATCATATAAACATGCTCATTTTGCACAAAAGACATGCTAATTCGAAAAGCAAAACTCCATTTCCCACCGCAGATTTTTGGTGTTTTGCGACCTACTAGTTTCATCTTAAAACCACTGGACCAGCCTTAAATTAACCGTCCCCACCCCATAAGGTCAATTTTGACCTCCTAAAGCAGGGGTCGGCAAATAATTTTAAGTGGGGTCCGGATACTATTGAAAATTTTTATCGACGTCCAGAAAAAAAACATTTTACGAAAAACCGAGTCCTAATAAGTTTTTATTTTTTTTCTCAAAAACTATCAGGATTTTCATTCTAAAATTTCATATATTTTTATTTATGTGGAAGTAGATGAGACCAATTTGATAAAAGATAACAGAAATATGTTTATAGATGATGAATAGCGGTCTTTCAACACACATTGCCTAGCAACTACATATTTTTAATGTCGAAATACAATTCACAATTTATTATTGCCAAGAAGCCACATAATTAAATTATGCTCAAAACTCTGAAATTTCAATATTTTTATCTATCTAGCCAAAACACATGCCAAGATACGGCAATCCAGGAATAACCCCACAAACATTTTACCCACACACATTAAACCCCTTCCTAAATATTTTCCTACAAAATCCCTTTTCCACCATCCTTCTTTCACATAACAATCTAATTACAATTTTTCCCCTCCCTCATCACCATAATTAAACATAAAAACATTAATTAACTTGCACACTCCTTCAAATCCCATTTTATCCAACTTAGAATTTTTTTTAATATAATAAAAAAATAAAGACTAATAAATATTTGATTCTTTCAATAAACCAAAACTTCCAACATTAAAAAATCCACAGCTGCAAACATTAAGATTTGAATAAAAAAAACGAGAAAAAAATCGACATAAAAAAAAAATCTGCCAAATTAAAAATAAAATAAAAGTATAGATTTATGATTTTAATTTTCTTTTTCATTTTTCAGGTTTCCAAATTTCCATAGTGGGAAGAAAAGCCTTTTGATAATGTTTGATAATAATCACACTTGAGCAGTGATAAGTGGATGGAAATTTATAGGTGCAAAATACAGTGTGTGGAATGCTGAAAATCAAAGCAGAGAGGAAAAAGATGATGGAAGAGATCAGGGGTCACCTAAGCTGCAAAACTAACTCCTTTTGCAACCCCAACTTGATTTAACATCATTCTTTAAAGTCAATGAACTTAATAATTTTTTTCAAAAAAATTTAAATTATTTTTCTATTATTTTTTCTTTTTGATTTTTTAATATACATTTTTTTTACCTTCTCCTTTCTCAACAAATCATCATTTGGAGAAATAAAATTCATTTCTACTCATTAAGCAAGTGCAGTAATTTGATCCTGCCCCCACCCCCACCCCAGTGCTAGAGTTAATAATGGAGAAGATGAAGTCACGTGCCCTTTCACCTGGTTCTGCTCCGATGCAGCCATAATTGACGTCAAGTTTGATTAGTAGATCAAAGACAAGAAATGTACAAAAGAAACATTAGTTTCCCTTCATTACCATTTCATTCGACGAGTAAAAATGCAAAATTCAAAGATTGGAACTCGATTTGTCGATACGGAACAAAAACAGGAAGGAAGAAATTTAAACTCTGGCAAAAAATGACCACAGGCAATTCCCTTGTTCCCCGGGGGACAAAGGGGGCGGTTTTTTCCCTGTTATGCCACAACATCAATTCCCCGAGGGCTTACAGGAAAATGGCAGAGTTGACTAAAATTCCTCAAGCAAAAAGCTTCTCCCTCCCTTTCGTCGCGCTATTCCCTCGAGGCATCTACAACACAACAAATATCTCCCGGCCAATCCCAACAATCAACTCAACAGAAACACCTCGGGGTTATTCCCAACAATCAACTCAACAGAAACACCTCGGGGTTAATCCCAACAATCAACTCAACAGAAACACCTCAGGGTTTTCTTAACAATCAACTCAACAGAAACACCTCGGGGTTATTCCCAACAATCGACTCAACAGAAACACCTCGGGGTTATTCCCAACAATCAACTCAACACAACATTCACCTCAGGACTATTCCCGACAATCTAATCGATGCACCGAAAAACACAAGCTAAGATCATGTTAATGGATGGCATTTGGTAGACATCTGAAGTCGATGCAAAGTCAATAGGCGTCATCTTTTTTCGATTAAATCACCGGTGGGTTCGCACTTTTCAGCCCAGCCAGGTTTCAATAATACAGCTCCTAGGTCGTGTAGAACGTTGCCTTTGCCGAGCTGACCGTCCGGTCTTTGCATTTAAAAGCTATAGTGCATCACCAGTTGGAATTCAATGTTCCGATGTTCAAATGGCAAACCATCCTTCAATTTTTAATTGTGATTTGTCGAGATTTAAACACGACCCCAAACACACAGTATAAAGAGATACATGGCATATAATTTAGTTTCAATTTTAAAGATCGGAATAGTCGTAGGCGAGATTCAACACGGATGCCGGACCCATCGACAAAACCCCGCTTTATTAACAACATGCAATAATTTCCGAGTGGAACAACAACAACAGGATGTCAACCTACACGGCTTTGGTTGCGAAAAAACTACAAACTCAACTGTTGGTTATTCAAAACGCCCCACTCCAAAAGCCTTCTGCTGGGTGCTTGTGTGGCGACCCCTCCCGCTCCCTCCCACCTACAACTGCACGCATCGCCGGGCGTGAGAAAATCTTGGCTCAAGAAGCCGCTTTCGAATGAGCGAACTCCGACTCTCCGCGGTAACTGGTAACCCATGACACGTGGTGGTTTACCTTGATCATTTCTCGGATGTTGCGTGGGTGGTTGAAGGTGTAGACGGGGCTCGACAAACCCGGTGGCGAGAAAGGGAACTCCCACTGGATGATGGGAGACACACAGACGCTACAGAGACGTGAAGCCAATGTTCCCTCAGGCACAATGCCAATAGAATGGAGCAGGCCAAGTTCAATAGGGGAGAAAGAGAGAGCGAGAGAGTGTGTGAGTGAATGTCAGCTGTTGTGTCATTGGAGGATACAAGTGGCTAGAGGAAATGTGAGATTGGACCTTTTAAATATATTTTTTTTTTCCTTTATGATTTATTTGCGTTGAATAAAGTGGTCATTTTAGTGAAAAATAAACAAGTCAATAGAATAATGTCAGCAGTTAATTTCTCGAAAATGAACCGCAAATTTATTTCCTAGTTAAACACAAAACCCAACATTAAGTCGTTATAAACAGATTCACTGGGTGTAACGACGTGTAAATTATATAAGCGATATGTAGAACTTAACTAATTGTAATAAACGACATAACCATACAACAGCACAAAATCGATATAAAACAGCTGTGAATCGATATAAAACCATACAAAATCGATTAGATCTTATAAAATCTGTATTTAAACCGTATAAAATCGATAAAACAACATAAAACCTCGTAAAACTAGGTAAAAAACGTTATAAAACAGATAAAACTACGTAAAAGCCGGTAAAACAACGTAAAAACGTTATAAAACCAAGCAAAATCCGATAATATTTCCCACTTTCA
Source organism: Strigamia acuminata (assembly GCA_949358305.1). Lineage (NCBI taxonomy): Eukaryota > Metazoa > Arthropoda > Chilopoda > Geophilomorpha > Linotaeniidae > Strigamia > Strigamia acuminata. The sequence goes on from OX442320.1 coordinate 11,421,274, forward strand.
CACCTTTCTTTGTGGATACGTTCAAAGCTATTCCCCAGCACTGCAGCAATAGCCACAATTGATTTGCTATTCCATCAGAACGCTTAATCAATAAAAAACAAATACAAGATTTACCCCTATATATTCCCACATGATCCCCCACATTAACCCACCTCCCACCACCCTTACACCCTACAATCAATCCCCCCTCAGCCACATTTAAAAAGAAATCCCCAATTACACAGAACATAAAAAAAGCGCACAAAACAAAAAATCATTACTCACCGTTTTTCGTCGTTTTTATTCCCCACAAACTCGTCAGCCGCAGCAAACCAACCCCACGACTCGATGTACGCATCCACTGCCACTGCCCCCACACAGCTGCCAGTAGCGTACAATGTCGACACGCAATACAGCCATTGAACCTTTATTACAACGAATATCAATTACCTTCATCTGCGACCTGGCTACAGCGAAAGCGAATTAACAAAACGAGCTTTTAGCGCGCAGCCTCGCGCTCGTGCGGGCGCTTCGCTCTAGCGGGGTTATTGGTATTTGGCATCGTCGAACCCACCCACTAACACGGAAGGTGCGTATTACAGCTCGCGGTGCAGCCCCCTTTTTGTGCAACTACATGAAAAAGGTGCAAAATGTCTAATGTACCAGTCAATCCGTGAAGTCGTCAAACATTGTCCGAATCTCTAATCTCTACTTGTCAAAACATTCGATTCAAATTTACACTCACGTAAACCAACAATCAAGCAGAAAGGAAACAAAAAAAAATATTTTTTTTGTTTGAATAAAATAATCAATTGTGACGACCACGTTTGATTGGGCGGTAAATCACGGCTTGGTGGTTCCATTCCTCCACTACTCCGAGATGGCATTGCACAATCATACGTTCGCACCTCTAACTCTTGTGGAGATGTGAGATGTCTGGCTCTGGTTGTGTCAGCAGTGTGTCAATGTCTGTTTTTGCTGCGTGGCTTGTTTCTTTGTTCTTTGTGGTTATTGTTTCCTATATTTTTTGCTCTTTTTGTTCCAAAGTTTTTGTATTGTTGTAAAGTATCTTTCCTCATTTGGAAAATATTGATTTGCAATGTCTTTTTCGTGCAGCGGTCTTTACGGAGTGTTCATGTACATAAGGCAGATTTCTAGCTCGTTTATGACAAACTATACGACTATAACCCTAGGTGATACGGAATTTACAGTCCAGAAATTGTCGCCTGTAAATAAACACTCCAACACCGTTTTCCCTTGGCCTGTCCGCAATATCCGCAAATTGGATAGTATCACGTATCAACATGTGCAGAGCATTTTGCCACCGATGGCGCTACATAATATATAGCTACACTGTATTCTGGGATGACAACAAGTAACAAACATGCTTAGTCGTCCATCTTGCACACTGGCGAACAATCAGGCTGCGTAATTCGGCATATTCACGGACTTCGTCATCGGTAGTTGTGTCGACAAGGTTATGCTGGGCGCAGACATACTGCGATTTCGCAAGCGAAATCGCCATGTGAATCGCGCGCAATGCTACACACATGTAGCTATTCCAGCTTTGCGATTTCAAGGTTATGACGTCATTCCTTCATTTCACACAGGTCACAGATTGGCTGCGACATGAATCGCGGGCGAAATAGTACTTGCCCCAAGTACTATTTTCAAAAGTACATTTACAACCGACACGAAGGAAATGACATCATCTGCGCATGCGCAATGGCAACGTGATTGTGCCGCGATTTCGCATCGCGGTATGTGTGCGCCCAGCATTACAGAGTGTTATTCTCGTGGTCTGACGGTCATCAAGAGTGACGGCACCACGGTCTCTAACCGGCAATATGGCCAACTGTTTATTTTCTGTTAACACACCTGGCCTACCATTCCCAGAGAAAACTTGAAGCTGGCTTTACTTTAAGATATCACCGTTAAACCACCAATAAGTGAATAATGAATCTACTTCAAAGAAAAACAGAGTGCATGCATTTAGACTAGAGGAAAATACATTGCACCTAATCCCCTTTTAAAGCCATTGCAGCATGTCTTTAAAGCCTAGAGGAAAGTGGCAGAACGCAGAGCAAAGGTCGGCTCGTGATGCTCACACACACAAGGTGCGGTCCTCAAATAAATTTTCTTTTAATTAAACCCATTTTGAGTTATTTCAAGTTTTGCTGGATCTCTAAAGCGAAGCGTTTCATCACCAAGTATCCACTTCAAACTGTTGCAGACTAACAGTCATCATCTAGCATAATCTAACTTTATTTCATCACACCATTAAATTTATAAGTGCTTGTTTAATTAAAAATCCCACATGTCCTCTCCTAATACGCCAGGTGCTTGTTTCACCTTTCACCCTTAATCCACTAAACAGTTGAAACAATCTCTGCACTGCATCCTTCAGTGCATTACACAAAGACTTAATTTAACCTGAAAGCAGCAGAAGACATGGAAAGGAGAAAAAAATATATATATAATCCTAATTCCACCTTGGGTCAACATGGGCATCATTTTATCTTCTTTTTTTTGTGCCTCCATTACTTTTCTTTCATTCTCCCATCATTTGTTTGTTTGTTAGACAAGGCCACCCATTTTATTACCAGTTCATATCCTCGTTTCAACCTCGAGTGCTTAAAGGATAAGTTTCAATAATGGTCGAGTCAAATGAAGCATTCTTTTTAAAAGCCGGATTAATCTTTCAGAAAGGAACGAAAAAAATTCAATCATCTGTTTTGTTTCGGGATTTCTTCTTTCATTTCTGCTAGTAATAGACCCGGCTGCAATTAGAGTCATAAGGTGAAAACTGCCTGTTACAAAGCTTTAAAATTAATTTTTTAAACCGTTTGATTTTTAAGCAAAAAAGTTGATTTTTAGACCACAAAATTGATTTCTAGACCACAAAATTGATTTTTAGGCCAAAAATTGATTTTTAGACCAAAAATTGATTTTTAAACAACAAAATTGATTTTTAGACCACAAAATTGATTTTTAGACCACAAAATCGATTTTTAGACCACAAAATCAATTATGAGACCATAAAATCGATTTTTAGACCACAAAATCGATTTTTAGATCCAAAAAACAGAAAAACTGAAAAACGACCACCAAAGAGCAAAAAATTCCCTCTCTAGACCCCAGCCTAAAATCTATAATTATTATCATTTCATTTTAACTGTTTTCTCATTTTTAAATGAAATAACCCTAATTTTCCATCCCCAACCGCTGAAAACTCCCATTTTCTTATCACCCATTTGTTGCGCTAAGCATAAATAAATAAATAAATAAATAAAAACTAATAAAAAAAAATAAAACCATTGATCAAGTTGATGGTAGTTGGTAGATGACCGTTTCACTGCACCCTCAAAGAGAATTAAAGCTCTGATAAAATCTCCCTACATAATGCAAGTGCGCAGACCATTATCCACCATTCAAAACGCGATAAGCAATTGATAATGTATCGATTGACTACAACAATTCTCCGCAAATTTCCATAACCCGACTCAATTCTCCACTTCAAACTAACTAATTTCTATAAAATTCTCTTTCATACCTCATCTAATCCCGCATTGCAACCATCAAACACCATTAATTGCAAACATTTGCCCCATTAACATAGAAATTCACACTTTATCCCCTAAATTAAATTCCATCAATAATAATCAGCATATGAATATCAACTTACCTAAATTTCATCACATAAAAACCCCAAACAGGCAATAACATACAACTTCACCCTTTGACCTTGCCAGGAGCAATATTTTTTTTTTAGGCCTAGCCAAGACGAGATTAATTTGACCCCCAAGTGTGTTATTGACCAACTTTCACTGATACAGCAAAAATTGACCGTATTTCTACTAATCGAAAAGTCACGGACAAGTTTACCGGACTCTCGTCGATTCACGTTTGCTCGGCGAGAGGAATTATTTTAATATTAATGCAATTAATCCGAAAAGTAGCCAGCCCTGAACTCGGCATCAAGATCTATCAAATATATTTTACAGATTTGAAATCCGTCCGTCGGTTTCGGAGGAGATAGAGTTTATAGACGGATCAACGTGATTTTATTAGCAAGGAATTATGGGTAATATACAGAGAATGTGGGTTACACTAAAAGGTAAGGTTAATACGAAAAGGAGATACATTAATAGGCTAACAAACGGACTACGCACAATTAATATAATCCCTGATTTTGCTTTTTATTTAGTTAACGACAAACACTCACACGTGATATTAATTTAGGGTTCTGTCGCGCAGTTCGCAACAGTATTGTATTACGCTATAAAAAAATCCTCCCTCGATCTACCAGCAACAAACATGGCCGCCAAATGACATTAAAAATTGCAGTGTGCATGCGCACAACACTTATTCCATCTGGTGTTGAAAAAATGCATTTAGGTCGATTTAAAGGAGATAAACAAGTCAAAATGTATAATAAAAAAAACACATTTCGACCTCAAATTATCCACAATTTTATAATTTAGAATAATTTTTCCTCCATGAGGGGCCCACCTTTTCACGCCCTTTCAACGCAATTATCATGACACGAAGGAATAAAAAAAAGAATTTCTCCCAGACCAAGTTTGTAATTTTTAATTCACTTTTGATCAGAAAACGCATCAAACATTCCTGGAGCGAAAACAAGGCCCGAGGTTGCAAATACCTTTCTACGTGGCTGCAAAACAGATTCCCCTCATCACACCTGTTCCTGAAAAGAGGCGGATGTTCAGCCATCAAACTGTTGCCTGTTTCAAAGAGGTGATGAGTACTGGGGGCCCACCAACCACCTGTCACACCTTGTTAGCCTCTTGCCAGACATGTTGAGCTCTGCACTGCACATAATCATAATCATTTGAGTAATAATTGCTCGCAGCCATTTCATTGCTGCGCCAGACTCCAATTAAAAAAAAAATAAATAAATATATATATAAAATTGAAGAAAGCCAAGGCTGGGGTCCGTGAAAACTTCAAAGGGAGGAGGAGATTAAAAAGTTGCGGCGGACAAATTACTGCTTGCGCGGCCTCGAGGTGTTTTTCGCGTGGAAAAAGAAAAAGAAATGAAAAATTCCGGCGCAAAATTGTCAAAATAATAGTTTTAAATGCTCATTTGCAGCTTCAATGTGAAAATAATACACGCTCTTGTCAAGGTGTTGATTAGTGTGAAAATGATAAATAACTGCGGTACTTGCACTTTTATTTATTTATTTATTTCTAATTAAATGCCCGTTTGAAATAGGTGCTGCCATCTGTTGAGCAATTTTTGTACAAACTTCCACCTACACGACTGCACCTTCAAATTAATTAAATAAATAAATAAATAAATAAATAAATAAATAAATAAATAATGTGTCGAAAACATTCGGAGAACGTCGGAGAATTAGACTTTTACTGCATTCGTCGAACGTTGTTGTTTTTATTACGTATTATTTTTATTTCGGTTCATAAATAAATGATTTGGATGGAAGATCCCTTAAGCAGCTTATATTTTCCCCCTACGAAAAAAAAAATGAAAGAAATAAAAAAAAAAAAATCTTTTTTCAAATAAATTAAGAGCGCCCACGATATCAGATTTCACACATGGTCATTTAATTTCTTGCAAATGTTGATCAAAGCAAGTGATCTTAAATGGGGCTCTTATCGCCATGACGAATGGAACTGCGAATGAGATAAAAGGAATGCAACGCAATCATAATTTAATGCACAATTCTCTTCTTTTGTGGTCTAATCAAGCACCGGGTGTGGCAATCTATCAACCAACACCCACAATTGTTCCACACTTGCATCCGCAATCCGATTTCGCTGAATTACCAATGTAATAAGAACTAAAAATTCTATTCTACACTTTTGCAACTTTGTTTATTTCCAATTTCTTGGTAAAGTTTGGCCATTCGTCCGTCGCACAATTAATCTTGGCAGTCGATCGCACGTACGCGGTACGCAAGTGATGTTTGCAAGTGTACACACTTAATCAAGTTGATTCATGCCGCGCAATTACATTTACATTTGAATGAACCAACTCATCAATTGTGGCGCAACCTCTTCACAACAACAACAACCGGCTGCCACGTGCCACCGCTGACCACAAGCCAACTAAGCAGCGCAACATGGCATAAATTACTAACAACTACAAGCGTTTGCAGCCTCAACACAGATTTGCAATAAATTAAACGGCAAAATGAGCACATTTTAAAAAGTCAAAAAATGCGCGAATTTAAAGGGGAAAAGCCAAGAAAATTAAGTTGTAAAACTAATGTTATCACGTCGAGAGTGTGAAAAAGGGAGAGAAAAAAAGTGTCCTTATGAAGGTGGAGTTAGAATGGGTCTAACAAATGCACACCCTGCAATTCCCAGCATCGATTTTGCCTGCATGGCAGGCGAGCGCGACAGTGCAGCCGCTCATTTATCAACAGGGGGAGGTCGCGAGTATAATGCAGCAATCCTTTGAACCCGTAATGACGACGCACCTTTTGCACTTAATAATACGGACATGCGGGTAATATATCAAGTCGGGTGCGTGAATAAATTCGCCCATACAACTCGCCAGAACCGATGCAACAAAAAATACATTTCTTGACATTTGCATTTTTTTTCTTCTTCTTCTTCATTTTTCCTCTTCTCTTTTCTCTATCTCTTGATTGTTCCATCACTTAAAGTTGCCATTCGAAAAGAACAGAGGCCACCAAAGTGTAAAAAATACACTAAAATTGCTTCGTTTTTGGGGGCCCCATCATTTATTTATTTTGGAGTTTAAATTTTTTGAGTTCCAATCTACTTTTGGGGCCCCATAATTTTTTTCAAGAATCTCATAAATATTTTAGGGGCCCCATGATTATTTTAGGGATCCCATCATGAATACTATTTTGGGGGCCCCATGAATATTTTTTTGAGTCCCATGAATATTTTTTGGGGCCCCATGAATATTTTTTGGGGCCCCATAGTTTTTATGGGGGTTCCATGAATATTTTTAGGGTCCCATAAATATTTTTTGGGGCCCCATAGTTTTTATGGGGGTCCCATAAATATTTTTGGGGTCCCATTATTTTTGTCCCATGATTTCTTTTGGGGCCCCATAATTTTTTTTTTTGGGTTCTACTATTGTTTGAAGGGTTCTGTATTTTTTGGGGGGGCCCATTGCTCACCCATGTTGTTTAAGGAACCCCTGGCGGTTTTTCTATTGAAATTCTATTTATAAAAACAAAAATAAAATGTTTTAAAAAAAAATCTCATCAGGGTGAAAGTGGCGCTTGGTTCCAGCAAGATAATTAATAGAAAAGCAATAGTAAATTTTTAATGCTGATGTTCGTCAACACAACTTCATTGCCCACAATGGAGGGTGTGAAATGTCAGTTGGAATGAGATGGGTGGACATCCACACAAGATTTCATGCCCATGACTCATACAACTTAACTTTCAGCACCAGCAACAACCCAATCAATTTTTATTCGCTGCCATAAAAATAGACCAATTTAGCCCATAAACACCTTTATGTTCCAACTCACAATCTTTATTAAATTCTGATTAGACGTAATGAAAGGAAATAAAATTATTTCAAGTTTAAGCATTGTTTTATGGGAATTAAAGGGAAAGTGCGTCATCAGAGCAGAAAAAATTCTGTTGTGACGAATTTTATTGTAGTCCATTTCATTTAGTCTTATCGGTGACGCAAAGGGCTGAGGTTAGAAAGAGTTGAAAATTGATATTTTTAATAAAAATTTGTCACATTTTGTTCAATTTTTTAAAAAAATTCTTAAATTTTAGCCAAATTTACTCAAAATTTGTCGCAAATTACTCCAATTTTGTCGCAATTTACTCAAATTTTGTCGCAATTTATTTAAATTATGTCGCAATTTATTCAAATTTGTCGCAATTTACTCAAATTTTGTCGCAATTTACTCAAATTTTGTCGCAATTTACTCAAATTTCGTCATGATTTTTTCAAATTTCGTCAAGAAATTCCAAAAATTTATCAAGAAATTCCCAAAATTTATCAAGAAATTCCCAAAATTTATCAAGAAATTCCCAAAATTTATCAAAAAATTCCCAAAATTTATCAAGAAATTCCAAAAATTTATCAAGAAATTCCAAAAATTTATCAAGAAATTCCCAAAATTTGTCAAAACCCATCAAGCACTTCCCTCACCCGCCAAAAATCCATCAAAAACACTACAAATCCTCTTTAAACCAATCAAAAAAACCAACCCCCACTCCCCAAACCCTAAACCCACTCGTCACCACCCACCACCTCAAACTCCCGAAAACTAAAACTAAAAAATTAATATAACTCCACTCGATATATTCCCCTATCCCAACCCATCCATCTCCTTTGCCTATCCCACCCAACCCAACCCAACCCTGCCTCCCCCTCCTAAACACGGACTTCTAATAACGCCAAGCCTAAACCCATTACGACGTCATTAGGGGGCGCACGAGATTTGCACAAGAGCGCCGCTTCCTCACGTTTACTCTAAAGTCTCGAGTCCAATATAATTTATGGCAGTAATCAACCCGTCTAGATCCAAAATGGAAATTTTTTAGGAATCGCGCCAAAGAACAAGCGCACGAATACTTAAAAACAAAAAACACACACAATTGACTTCATTCAATTCAATTCAATTCAATCGCGATAAATCCGCGCACAAAGCGAATAAAAAGCGCTTTCGATGGAATTTATTCGCCGTAAAAGTGGCGGGGTCAGTGGCCAGAGTGGGCAAAAATGTAAATAAAAAATAAGAATAAAAAATAATGTTTATTATTTCGTTTTTATTTTCCAAAAACAAACATAAAGAGTGCAAATTTGAGTGCGAGTCGAGTAGGTCGTTCGCAATAGCACTCGGCAATAAAGTTGAAACATGTAAACATTTATCGTTCCACCATCGACCACAAGGGGCCGCTTTTTGATAGCGTCTTATTACGACGACTGGCCACATATAAACCGGTATTCAACCACCGCGAGCAAGGGTAGTCCATAAACCAAATTATAGTGCTCGCAAAAATGTCCCGCAACTAACAAAAACAGGAAAATAAAATTCAATCAAAACGGATTTTTATTTTAATGCGCTGCTTGCTTTTTTTTTGCTTTTTGTGCATTATTTAGGGGGCTTGGCTGCGTTGCGTGATTAATTTTGCTTTTTTTGACGGTGGAGGGCGCTCGGTGGCAGGAGTTTCGATATAAAATGGAATTTGATAAAATGTCACACGCCGTGATTGTGATTGTGATGCGTCATGTCGAAAATAGATAGCTCAGTGCTGGTGTTGCGCAAAGGCTGTTGTTGGCTTTTTTGCGTGTTGTTATGTAGGCGCCTTGTCATCTTGTTGTTGTGCGAGTGTTTTTTGCTTGTTGTCGTGTGTTAAAAAGTGGGAAAATTGGCCAAAAAGTGCAACAATTCGCCCAAAAGTGCAACAATTCGCCCAAAAAGTGCAACAATTTGTTCAAAAAGTGCAATAATTCGTTCAAAAGTGCAACAAATCGCCCAAAAAGTGCAACAATTCGTTCAAAAAGTGTAACAATTCGCCCAAAAAGTGCAACATTTCGTTCAAAAGTGCAACAATTCACCCAAAAAGTGCAACAATTCGTTCAAAAGTGTAACAATTCGCCCAAAAAGTGCAACAATTCGCCCAAAAAGTGCAACAATTAGCTAAAAATTTCAAAAATTAGCTTCGAAAGTGCAACGATTATCTAATATTTCAGCATTGTGTAAAATTAAGTAACAATAACTTGAAGAAACAAACCAAACCAGACTTCCAAATTGTTTCCAATCCTCGTCCCGGCCGGTTTTCGCCACTTTTTAATCCAAATTCAACCCAACCACAATCCGCTTGCCATCACTAATGTCAACCTCGGTAAGAATAAAAAAAGAAGAAGGGGAAGGAAAAAATCCTTTAATAGCAAAGTCGATTTGATTTAAACGGCAAATATAATTCTCCAATTTCCATTCAGCGACGAAAACAATTTAAAATTGCCTCGCTCGCATCGCGCGTCGCGACTACGGACGCTGTAGTTTGAAAAAGAAAGAATGTGAAGCAGTGCCGCGAAGCAAAAGAGAATCGTAAGGGGGTAATCAATGTTTTCGTGGAAAAGGCGCAGTGTTTTATCTGCTCGTTATTATTTGATTAATATAAATGGAGTGCTGTCACTCGCCATTGTCCTCTGGCTTGATAAACGTCTGAGGCACTAAATATTTGCTATTAATAACTGTCCCTTGTAATCTCAAGATGCATAACGTGCATTATGTAGGCAGCAAAACGCAGCCACCCAGGGCACCCCCACACACTAAACATTAACATACTAAGTACACGGACATAAATCGTGCTTGACTACTATCTCTGCATCGCTGTCAACGTATTCAGCATTTATCTCGTTTAAAACCGCCAGATAAGTGCACAATTAACTGTCGGGAACAAACTAAAGTTTCGAATAAGAATTTCGAGCGCCAAGTTATTCATGTGCCGCTTTTCCTGTTGCAGTATAGGGCCGTTGTTTGGGGCCCGCTTTGATAACGGATAAACTTCAACTCTATGAAAAGCAGAATTTTCTTAAACAATTTTTTGTTATAATTTTCTTGCTTTTTACGTTGAAAAATTAACTTTTAAGACAAAAAAAAATAAACTTTTAGGCCAAAAAATAAATTTTAGGCTTGAAAAATAAATTTTTAGGCTAAAAAATAAATTTTTAGGCTAAAAAATAAATTTTTAGGCTAAAAAATAAATTTTTAGGCTAAAAAATAAATTTTTAGGTTGAAAAATGAATTTTTAGGCTGAAAAATGAATTTTTAGGCTTGAAAAATAAATTTTTCACCCCAAAAATAAATTTTTAACCCCAAAAATAAATTTTTAATCCCAAAAATAAAACTTTAAACACAAAACCACATCCCCCAACTCCTTACACATAAATAACGCATCAAACACATCAAAAACTAAAACAACCAAACAAAACTCAAACCCTTCCTAAAAAAAAAATCTAACACTAAACTATTTACCCATCCATAAAGAAATATGCTGCACTTCCCTGCAGTGCAACGCAGCAGTTGTAAATTCGTCCCCTTCATCCCTCGCAACCCTTTTCTGACATGTTTCATCTCCAACGCGCAAACCCTCGAGGAGACACCGAGTTTAATTTCATGCCAAGTATGTGTCCGATCAGACGAGCAAGCCCCTCGCCTCTCTTTCACTCTCTCGCTCTTCCTTCCTCCATCCTTCCCTCGAGAGTCCTCTTCCTCAAAAGGATGGACCGACTGATGGATGACGCAGCCAATACTCGTCCCCATGCATAATTCATGGCTCGCGCCGCTCACTCTCGACCGAGTGGCCTAAACTAGTGGTGGGGCCGATGGGGCTGGTGGAGGGGCAAAAAAAGACTTGTCCGACACTCAGGTGGACTCGAATCGCTCGTGTCTGTCACAGGTGGACAATTGATTGACGTCTGACCAAGCGAGATAACCGCGAGTGTTTGATGTCTCCAGAGGAAATGAAACTTGCAAGGTATTCAAATCGCTGTGGAAATTGATTCGTGCCAAAATATCCACATTTCACTCAAAAGTGAGTTTAAGAGAAGAAGTTATTGGATTAATTCACTTGTTAAAGCGACGGTGCGACGCGAGTTGCGCGTGGGATGGATGAGTGCGTCAAGTGTGTTTTTAATCAATAAGAAATGGGGAGATAAATAAGGATGGTGAGTCGGGTGTTGAGAAGAGGGAAATATTGGATAAATGGTAGTTGGGTGGAAAAATTGTAAACATTTGGCATTTTCTGCATTTGTTTGTGTGAGTTTTAATTTTTTTTTTGCATTTTCTGCATTTGTTTTTGCGAGTATTAATTTTTATTTGCATTTTCTGCATTTGGTTTTGTAAGTTTTAATTTTTTTTTCATTTTCTGCATTTGTTTGTGTGAGTTTTAATTTTTTTTTTGCATTTTTTGCATTTGTTTTTGTGAGTTTTAATTTTTTTTTGCATTTTCTGCATTTGTTTTTGTGAGTTTTAATTTTTTTTGCATTTTCTGCATTTGTTTTCGTGAGTTTGAATAAATTTAGCATTTTCTGTATTTATTTTCGGAAATTTTGAAATATTTTTTTTAATTTTCTGATTTTATTTTCGTGAATATTTTTATTTTTTCTGCATTATCTGCATTTCTTTTCTTTTTCTGCAATTACATTGATAGATTTTTAATTTTTTTTTGCATTTTCTGCATTTCTTTTCATAATTTTTTTTAAAAAAAATATTCCCACATTTCCTACGCATTTTACTTAATTTCTAAACATGCAAAATTTAAAATTAAAATGAAATAACAATCGCCTTTATCTCCTCAAGCCAACCAAGGAAAAGAAAAAAAAACTTTATGTAGCTGTTGTTCAGAATAAAACAATACACAACAACAAAAGCATACCCTAGAGAAGTGCGCCTAATTACCGACCACCAAACTCAATGCTAATGACTTACCAAACAAAACCCAGATAAAATCCAAAAAAAAAAAAAAAAAAAAAAATTAATTCCACATTATTTCACCGATCAAATCCCCCACCCCCGAAAACAGAAGAAAAAAAATAAGAAAAAAGAAAAAAACCTCGCAGTGCCAAATTCAGCAAAATATGAGGCTTTAAAACCCCCATCAGAAGATCTTCCCCATCTCTTAAAATCCTTTCCCCATTTAATATCATTTTTTCCTCCTCCCACTTCCTTCTTCCTCACCACACAACTTTCCAAATTTATAAATTCCATCCTTCAACCAACGTGAGTAAAAGTGGACAAAAAATGCAAGTTGGTTAACTTTCATTAGGTTGAAAGCAAAATTCTTATGAAAAATTGATAGCTTTCAACAAAAACACCTTTTTTTTCTCTCTGCCTTTTATAAAAACGCGCATAACAATTTTTGAAATGTATGCCATCACCCAAAGTGCTTTGCGATGTATGTTTATGAAAAAGCCAGAAAAAGGGAGAAATGTGCGGGTCCTGATTTTTTATTTTCCCCCCCCCCCACCGCTGTTAAATTAATTTTTTATGTCAAAAAACATTCCAAAATGTCCTGAATATTTAATGAGCAAGAAATCTCACGCTTCCTGCCACCTCTCATCACCATAAATGAATTTTTAATAGTTCTATAAACCCGTCACGTCTAAACAGGACATTTTCTACCGCAGAAAAAATACGATCCGTCAGACCGGCAAATTTTTTCCACGTCAATTGATTGATTGATTGAACGAGTGCGACTTGTACCGCAGTAGTGACCTCGCAAGCGAAATCCCTGACCAGGGAATCTTCCCAAACATCCAGTGGGACGACTTTTTGACGGACTTTTTGGCGGGAAAACCACCAAAAATCCAAAATGCGGCTTAACTGCTGTGTTTGAATGAGAATAGCCAATCGGAGTTGTTGTAACATATAACCATTGTTGTAGCGTAACCATTGTTGTAACCTAGACCATTGTTGAAGCCTAGACCATTATTGGAGCCTAGGGCATTGTTGTAGCCTAGGTCATTGTTGGAACCTAGGGCATTGTGGAAGCCTAGACCATTATTGGAGCCAAAGGCATTGTTGTAACCTAGGCCATTGTTGGAGCCTAAGGCATTGTTGGAGCCTAAGGCATTGTTGGAGCCTAGGCCATTATTGGAGCCTAGGTCATTGTTGTAGCCTAACCTATTGTTGTAACATTGTTGTAGCATACCTAACTATCGTTATCGATTATGGCTGCTCCGATAATCGAGTTGTTCGTTTAAACGACATTGTCTACCCTCTACCTAACTATTGTTGTAGCATACCTAACTTGTAAGCATTGTTTAGTGAATCTTGTCCCTGAAACTTTAAATTTACTCTATTCTTGGCTGAAAACGAGTTGAAGCAACATTACAATTTGTGTACAATGCTATACAAATTGACTTATAGGAAGAATAGAAAATTCCAGTAAAGAGTCTTGGAAACTTTATTTTTGGCATGTTTGCTCAGTGTAATGTGTTCTCTACTGTACATACCATAAAAAAAAAAAAAAATCAGAATCTTACCTTATTTTTCGGTGCTGCAAATATTTTCCCAGACAAAACTTGACCTGAAACAAGAAAGTCCATTAAAAACTTGCAAGATATATAATTATCATTACTTTTTTTTATTTCTTGTAATAAATTAAAAGAAAAATAAAAATAAAAAACCCACATTCACATTCTTTCCTAAAATTTTAATTACAATAAATTTATTACTTCACACTTGAATCAACAACTTATTCTAAATTTATGTCCCACCAGCACTAAACTGGCAACTCCAATTATTCAGCACTTTTTACTTCTTTTTCCGCCATTAAAAACCCCCAAAAAAATATAATTTATTTCACACCACCCCTAACAATATGAACATTCCTTCACCTCCCTGCAAACTTTATTAATTTACCTTATTTATTAACAATAACAACAATTTATTCCCAACTCTGAATACACAAAGAAAAACAAACAAAAACAAACAAAAACCCAAGTTTGAAAGAATAAAAAAAGAAATAATATAAATTTCAATATTTAATGGGAGCGAATGAATAATCCCGCATAACGTTTGTTTCCATAATCTAATAGACAGGGAGATTAAAGATGCGTGTAAATCAGAACAGAGAGAGAGGAGAAAATTGTGAGCTCTAAAACTAATTTACATTAATTATTCCAACACTTTCCAATGTCAAGACCCGAGTTTTAAATTGTGTAACTAATGGTGTAATGCTAGAAATGAAATGTCATTTACAATGAATTTAACTCGCCAGCAAAATGAAACTTGCAATTATTATTTATTATTATTAATTATCTACCATACATTACTACGGTTTTGGGTCTCAAGGTCTCAATGCGTGACAGAAAGCGTTAAAAATTCTCCCAAATCCAAATCTCGCACCGTATTTCATAATTAATGCTCAATTCACATAAACCTCACCCTGTGTCGTCACCCATGTACAAAACAACAATAGGAAATCACTCCGCCATTTTGATTCATCCGGCCACCAGGTTTATTCCTCATTATTGATCAAAAACAATAAGTTTTTCAACTTAATTGTTGGATTTTGTTCTCTGAAGAAACAATCATAATTCCAATTGTTATTTAATCATTAGCTGGCTAACTGCTTGCCTGCATATGAAAAACATGCTCAAGCTAGTTGATATGCAAGCCTTCGGCAAGCGATGAAACCTAACTAAAAATGTTTAATCTAACTTGATCCATTTTCAAGATGTTGATACAGTATTTGGAGTGTACTTCTGCTATCCAAGATCAAAGCAACCAGATCTGGCATGCGAAATAGCTTATCAGATTCCAACTTCATATTCCAATTATGCTGCACAGGCTTTATCAAACATTAAAGTCACTTGTTCCTTAGTCCTTTTCACCTTCTTCAATACTCCAACAACCTAACTATTTAATAATAACACTTGACAACTAAGACATTTATCCACATGCTTCTTAAATAATCAAAATCTGTGCTTCAAAAATCGATTACTTCTGTCTTTCTATATCTTCCAAGAGTATAAGTACTGTATAAGTATAGTGTGACACTGAGCTCGGTCATAGCTCAGTAAGTAGTACACGCTGAACAAAAAAAAATAAAAACTCAACGACTTCTTTCGAATCTTGTGGGGATTTAGACCATGCAAGCCGTGATCTGCGGGACGACTTTCTTAGGAACCAAGCTTGCATTTGCACCGAGAGCTGAGAAAACCACAGAAAACCCAATAGGAGGCGGATGACGGATGTTCTTGCCAAACAAACAGTATCTTAGTCAGACAAGGATGAGAATCAACTGAGATTCCCGGCCGGTCACCCAAGTATTGACCATCCCCAATACTGCTTAACTTCTGTGCTCTCGTGGAAACAGGTGACCAACACGATGAACCATTCGTTTGTAATGTGACAAACTGGTTTATATCAAATATATATACATTATTTATTTTAAATGAGTATAAGCAAAACAAGTAAATTAAAATCCCATTAAATTATATGGAAACAAAACTTACATATTCATTCGATACACATTCAGCGACCAACTGACACACTAAGGAACTGACACATGAATGTTCCAAACATGATCAAGTCTCTTTTTTTTGTAAATTAAAACTCTTCGTGATGCGTCAGATCACTCGTCACACGATGTTGCGACTGCTCGACACCATCACACCTAGCCTTTATTTAATTACCGTATTTTACCGATTAAGAGTCGCCCTCGAATAGTAGCCGCGGCTAAGACACCAAGAATACCGTATTTTAGCAAAAGGACGGTATTGTTTCCGTATTTAACCTCACGAACGATGAACGTACGCTTATTTCGTGACGTTAAACAAATGTAACAAACGAAAAACCGAAATTGTAATTGCTGACAAAAATGGCAGTTTTAAATAAAAGCCGCGGCTCTTAAACGATAAAATACGATATCTTACATTTTTCAATTGAATAAAACAGTTAAGTTAAATCCTACAACTCAAAAAGACCTAACAAAGTCTACTCTCTTTTTTTTAATACTATTCTTTTTTCCCCGACCACTTTTTTCACCCTCAGCAGCACAACACAATTACAATTCCAATTTTTCACTCTTGACCTCGACACATGCTATTTTTTCCCCAACTTCTTCATCAGTTTGCTTCACTGGACATCCGTACAAAGGAGGACACAATTCGGAGCGCCACTATATTGCATTTGCCCCAGTCATTTATGACCCTGCAATATATACAGCTAAAGAATCCTCCTCCTCTTTTTGCAGCGCAGCAGTTATAAATTAACATGCAATAAATCACAACACATTGGTTAAGATTCTTTACCAATTTCTCTCCCAAACTGTGGTTAAGAACAATGTTAAATGTGTACCATCAACTCTTGTTGCAACCACCTCACAGTGTTCATAAAGTGCTGCCTAACTGCTTTCCACCCTGCTTCACACTCTAACCAACGCAGACACCTAAAATTTTATTTCCTCCATTCGCCCTTATTTGCTACAATAACCCACCTTTTATTTCCTTTACAAGCTCGAAAAATTCATTAAATACAATAATATCACCAATTTACTGATCTACAAACCTCTCCTGCAGACATGTCAAGCTCCTTATGGCTCCAATTTACTCAACTCCAATCATTTTTAATTCTTAATAATCTTTCCCCCACAGAGCAAACATGCTCCAACTTGCAACCAACAAATTCAATAAATTTCCACAACCTAGCCAATTACAACCCTTCATTAAATATCCATAACACGTAATAACATTTCAAATATTAAACACCAAACACTGCATTTCCAATCGAGTGAGTGTTCAGCTGCAGTTCATCACTCTCTTCGCTGCATTATTAAACAACTCAACACCGGGCCTTTCAGATCTGAGATGGGCCCCTTGTCAGTCACAAATGCACAAAGCTCAGTCTTAACTCACCAGGCCTAAATTCTTAATTACACTAATTAAGCCAGAATCTCCAAATCCATCGTTCGCAATTCTCTCAACCTTGGTCAGGGTTTCGACATCCCGGTTACCTATTGTGAGTCTATTACGATGCGACTAGGGTTAAAGTTTGCGTAAGACTGGTTTATTTAACAAAATACAAAATGGCGTACAGTGGGGATTAGCGGGAGCCAATCCGTTAACCCCTTACAAGATGGGATGCCCCCTTACGGTAGGGAGGCTGACTAGGGACAGGGGACGGAGTCCGGTGTCCGGGAGTCACACCTATCGCAGTGCAAAAACACTGACGCTGTAACGTGACTGAATTGTATTGGTCTTTACTTTACCGTGTGACTGGTATGGTCTTCGCCAAGGCAGCCTGGGGACTGGTTACCATGGTGTGGGACGCATACTCACGTAATAATTAGACAGGGACTCCAGATTGTTGGTTGTTGGCCTCAAACACCGCTCTAAGGTAGGACCCTCCTTTGGTAAAATGCTGAACAGCTGTAAATTAAATCGTCGTTGAGATGCCGGAACGGACTTAGTCTCTGATGGCGAATTGTTGCCTAGAAGATGGAGTACAACGACAACTTTTTCTCAAAGTTTTTTGCATTGTTTTGTTTCCCATTCATCCAAGAGCAAATTAAAGCATTGATGGGTTTGTAGGAGGGTTTTGGGGCTGCCAAAGCAACTTCATTCACATTCTGAATTCTCAGTCGCTGCCCAATCAATCATCTCGGCGAGATCATATGAATGGCGCATAAAAAAATTTACATAGGCGCGCACACACAATTTTAAATTGATTTCATTCAAGGCCGACAACAAAATTGGAAATGCGGATCGAAATTTTAATGGCGGGGAAAAAAGCCTCGACAACGTCCATTATTCACCGGCGCTATCCAAATGAGAATTAAAGCGAAAACACTTTCTCCAACTTCCTAATCCTCGAAAATGCCAACGAGTCAAAGTTGGCACAGTTCATCTAATAAAACCAAATGACTTACAACTTACTCCGCCAAATGAACATGAGAAACATTAATGACCAACAGGTGGCGCACGGAGCAGAGGTGAGAGCGATAAATTGCAATAATCATCAAAACTTATCACAATAACACTATAGCAGTCATCCGGGACATTTGACTATAAATTCCCAAACTTTTTTCCTACACCGCACGGAACAATAATCCAATAGTCCTTTTTATTACCAGGCAGTTAACCGGTGCAAGAAACTCGCTTCACTCGATCCACTTGCACATATTAAGTAAGATTTATGATTTTCCACATTAACGTTGTGTGATACGTTTTCATAGGCCAAAACCGTAACACTTTAAGACGTTTGCGGCCATCAAAACACTTCGCGGACACAGCCCTTGTCTGCTATATAAGTATTGTACAACTCAAAGACATGAAATTAGAATACACACCTCTGTCAAAACAAAAGTTGTGTTTGAAATTACATCACACAAAAAATAATCAACGTATAACCAAATGTTTATTTTTCCCAATACAATAAACAAAAAATGAATTAAATAAACAAAATTTTATGGAAATTGATCAATTTTTTCCAAAGTTATCACGAAAAATAATTGGACCCTGCAAGACACTAAATTAGAATTCTCCGGCCAATGGTAATGCAACCGGCATCTCAAAAACTCACATTGTTCCATTCATTTTCTTAGAATGTCATCTTGAATGGGATAAAAAATGACCCAGGTTGGGGAAAAAGTTAATGACTGTATTATTTTAAAGAGAGGTGAATACAGAATAAAGAACTCCCATAATGAGGCAAAAACTGTGTTGTCTTTTATGCATAAAACATTTAACTTTTTTTTTCTTTCTCTTTGCAAACTTGCACTTGCTTTTCGGGATAAGTAAGTTTTTTGCCTCAACACATTATGAAACTAAAAAATAAGAATATTTATTGGAAATATCTATTTTATTCTGTTTATTATTTTTTATTTTGTCTAGAAAAGTTGGTTCTCATGAACAATTAGGTCGTTGCCAGGGCAACAGGCCTATAAGCCCCTAGGTCTCAACAGGATGCATATCCTGCCTGAGATTGAGTAAACAGTCTAAAACCAAATCATTGCCATGAACAGTCACAAAAGTTATCTCCTGATCGATTATAGTCACAAAAAGCCACCGCGACACGCGCCGACGTGACAAGCCATCGCCGTCGTCATTTTATATATCATTTTCCATTCATTAACGCAGTTCATTTTATTAATACTAGTTAATTTAAATAGTCAATGTATAATTTCAGTATCAAAGAATGTATCTAAATATTTCATGTAAAGCGTGTTAAAATTATATAAATAATTTAAGTGTTTGTTTTGAGAAAAAATTAGTCTCATTTTAATATTTTCTACACATTTTTGATAAGACCCGGTGTGGCAACCGCTTGTAGCTTAGTTTAATTAGTTAGGTATAATTAAATTAAAACAGGTTACAACAACACGATATTAAAAGCCTTTGCCTTCAACCCCACAACATCAAGTGTTTTTTACTAAACTTTAACATTTATAAGTGATTGTATTAGTTGGAGTGAAGCAAAGCAGCAAAAAAATGGCTACCAAAGTCAGTGCACTTGAGTTTGCAATGTCCAAATTAAAATAAAATGTTAATCAAGCAATAACAAAGTGCATATTAATAATTAAAAGTGAACACTTGTCCAGCAATGTGTTCAATTCCCTTTATGCTTGTCGAAGCAGTCAAACCCAATCTCCCACATGGAAGTTGCACTCAAATCAACTACAACTTTTCCATCTCCCACTGCAAACTTGTCTCCATCACCACCAGGCGGCACTTGGTGTTATTCCAGCCCGAGAATAAATTAGACTGTCACCAAACTGCAGTAAACCACTTTACTCACAAGATGGATGAAGTCACAATATGTCACAAATTTCCTCTTTTCCCCCCTAAATCTCTTCAAAAACCATTTTTTCCTTCCCCAGAGTCACGATCCCGAAGCGTTTGATCACCTATGCACCTCCATTGAGCAAACCGGTTTCCAGCATCGAACACATGAGGGCGCCAGCCAGCCAGCACTCATCCAACTGATAAGATACTCGAGTTCATTCATCATTTATGCTAAGTGGGCTGCACTGTGCAACACACTTTTCAACAAACTCCCGAAAAGAAATTGTTCTTCCTTCCCCCCTTCTTTTACACCTTCTTTTGACAGCTGGTTGGTAAACGCAGCCATCACGAATGGCATTGAGAAATGGATTCCCCGTAACCCCAAATGTTTTTTCCCTTTCTTTACTGTTTGTTTCTCCTGACACGTGCAGTTTGCACCGATGCTTGTGAGGGGAATCTCTTGCACCAATTCTTTGCTTACTGATTACATTTGTCATTTTTCTCTGTCACTATGTGCGGCCGAACAATATGCTTACAACAAAAACTTTCCCCCTTGTAAGTTTCTTACAACCGCTCGCTTCTTTGAGGGTAACGCTTGAAGCCGACAGCGGATTATCGATAATTACCACAAAGATAATATCACTCGTTCATTGTCGACCAATGGGAAGCGCCAAATGAAAAATTATCCTGATAATATCACTTTAAATTATCAGGATAATTTGTCCTTCAGCGCTTCCCACTGGTTAAGAACCGGCCAACTGTCACTAGGGGAAAAAGATGGAAGCTGCATGATGTTTTGTACATTGTATTGTTGCCCATACAATGTACTTTTTAAATGCATTTAAACCTGCATGATTCCTTGTGGTGTCAATAGACCACACAAGGATAACTTGGACACGCATCCGTGTGTTATTTCCTATTGATTCATTGTTCTGTGCGCTGATTGGATGACGGCTATCACATGTCACCACACTACAAGAATAATTAAACATTAACCCAACATCTCCGACAAAGGCCAAACTGGGGTGCAAGCTGCAATCTGCCAGACGACTTTCTCAAAGACCCGACCTTGCATTCAGACCGAGAACTGGCAAAGCCGCAGAAAATCTCTTCGGAGACGACCGAAGATGTTCTTGCCATAGAAACAGTATCTCAATCAGACAAGCGAGATTCACAGTAGGTCATTCACCCATGTAGTGCCCAAGACCCAACCAAGAGGTCGCACATTGCGTCTGCTTCCCATCCTCTGCTCAGACTGTTAATCCCAGCTTAGGTGAAACTTTTTGCTGCATAATAGAAATATAGAAAAGTTTGTATATTCTCTCGCATGTAGCAGGAGGAGCCGAGCTGAACTTTCTTTGTCTGATTTATCAATTCACGGAGTTCTTCTCACGAGTTATGATCAGTGCTCAGTTGCGCGCACTAGACAGATGAATAAGTGTGCGGATTCTTCGGCATCTGTTGCCATAACGACGTCTCTTCATCTTTGCCGTGCAGCTCGAGCACGCGAGAGCGGTTCGGGGATCTCGAGATGTTCATTTATTACCTTCACTTGCAAACAGACGCATTTTCCCAGTACTACAATAAAATTCGACTTGTCTGGATATAAATGCTTCACCAAAACAAAAAAGGGCAATAAAACAGAAAGAAAAGAAACTGAGCTCTGTTTTACACCACGCCGAATAAATCCTTAATTGCCCCTCCCAATCTCAGCAGTGTAATTTTCTTAAACAATCACCAGTTCAACGACCCCGGTGCGCTTGCCGGTGATTCACAAATGGAAAAATAATCAAACAAGAGTAGCCGAAATCCACACATTTTATTCATCCACATTCTTGTCATTTTCCATCGGACTTCGTGGATTTTATTTTGCCCCGAGTAACCAAAACTAATAATAACTTCGTGAGAATGATTATACATGGGAATGACGTCACATGTACAGACACGAAACGAGTTTTATGCTGGGCGCACACATACCGCGATTTCGCGTCGCGTCGCGATTTCGCAAGCAAAATCGCCCTGTGAATCGCGCGCAATGCTACACACATGTTGCTATTTCAGCTTTGCAAATTCAAACTTATGACGTCATTCCACAGCATTCACACAGCAACCAAAAATGTTGATGAAATGACGTCATTTTACACAGCTCACAAGATTGGCTGCGACACGAATCGCGGACGAAATAGTACTTGGGACAAGTACTATTTCGCAAAGTAGATTTTGAACCGGCGCGAAGGAAATGACGTCACCTGCGCATGCGCAATGGTAACGCGATCGCGACGCGACGCGAAATCGCGGTATGTGTGCGCCCAGCATAAAGCTAAGTTCACATGTGCGCGTCTAGACGCGCGCGTCAAGGCCGACGCGTATAGCTGTAGACGCGCCTAGGAATCGCGAAGCTTTGCAGCGCGTGTCAACCACGCGCGTCAACCAATTTTTTGATTCCCATGCAGCACAAAAACGAAAATTGTTAAGTTGCTTAAAAAGTGATTTTTTTTTGGATTTTTTTGTTGATTATTAATTTTAAGAATATTTAATTGTTTTTTAAAGTGGGAAAAGTTAAAAATTTGGTGGGTTTTTGTGTTTTGCTTGCTCGACGGGAAATTGCAATCTCCCGGGCCGCAGCAGGCGAGCATTGAGCGGCATGTAATTTCCGCGCGCACCGTCGAAACGATTGTATTTGTTTATGAACTCTTTTTTTCTTGTATTGTTTTTCGTGTATTGTTTTGTATTGTTTTGTATTGTTTTGTATTGTTTTGTATTGTTTTCAATGTAAAAATCAGTGATTTCACTGGAAAACGAAGGTGGCAACGCGTGGTCGCGCGCGTCAAAGTTGAATATTTTCAACTTTTGGCGTTCGCGCGATTTCGGGGAATTTGTCCACTTGCGGCGCGGCGACGTATGGTCAACGTTTTGCATTCACATGTGACGCGCGCGCCACTCGCGTCGAACGCGCGAAACGCGCGCGTCAACGCGCACATGTGAACTTAGCTTTAGAGGCGTTTTAGAGTTTTTGAATGCAGCTATTGAAATTCATTGAAAATAAACAGAACTACTTTTCCTCGTAGTAGAGCACAGTCTACAGTTAGGCGTAATCCGGCTTAATCAATTGGGAAATAGGACAACGTTGTATCGGGACAGAGTGTAGACTTCTTTATTCATCAAAAGGAACATTTATATACAGAACAGATCCCTGAATGCTAAGACTGACCCCCAAAGGGAGCTATCGCTCGCAAACTCTTCAAAATCCTGACGTGTATTTTATTTTCTATTTTTCATCCTTTAGTTAATAAAATGATTTTTTCCCCCCTCAACTTTATTTTTATTTTTTAAATTAAATCCCTCCCCAACATTTCCTTGAGCATCAATCATTTTCCCATCATTTCTTGCTGACAATTCTGAATAAAATGTAGCAGCTTCAGTAATCCTTTCCCCTCGCATTTTTTCCCATACATTTGCACCATTAGAGTCGGTGGCGGCGCAGAATCTGCTGCTCATCTGGTTAGAAAGTTTGACAGATTTCAATTAGGCGAGTAGAAAAAGGAAGAACAAGGCTGAAGCTGAGCCCTTCTTCTTAAGCTGTCGAAGGGTGATTGATTTCATTTCCTTCACAAACAAGACCCGTGGGAATTGTAGCGAATAAATCATCCCCTTTTTTCCAAACATGTTTCACCATTTTTTTCTTCGGTTAACGTTCACGTTTACGCAATGGATGAGCTTAGACACCTCTGTCTGTCTGTCTGGAGACTTAAAAAATGTTTATTGGCTTTTAAACCGGCGAATTTCTATTTATTAGGGGACTAAGCTTTTCGCGGAGGGACATTAGGCTGCTAGCAGTGGCAATTATCAGTTGGTTATGGGCTAAAAATGGGTGTTTGGTCGTTAGGTAGTCGTTTTCCTCTTGTTATGCGCGTGTTGCGTGCGATGTGGCGTCTCTGCTTGTCGTTTACTTTCCATTTTCCTAATGTACTTGCGTCGGCTCAACCGATTCTGTCTGCAGCCGTGCTGCGTTGAGCGCGGAATTGAGTCGGGTTTGGTTTGGGATGTGAACAACTGAATCGGATTGATTTAAAGTTTGATTTTTGTCGGAAATTGGAGGTTTTACTCGACTGATCTGAACGCACACAGACTGATTAGAAATTGATTAGCTTTCAGATTGGAGTTGTTTGAACTGATTCAAACGAGGATTTAAAACTAATTACAGCTGATTCGTAGCAAATTCAAAACTGATTTAAACTTGATTCAGCTGATTAAAAACTGATTTAAACTTGATTCAGCTGATTTAAACTTGATTCAGCTGATTTAAACTTGATTCAGCTGATTTAAACTTGATTCAGCTGATTAAAACTTGATTCAACTGATTAAAAACTGATTTAAACTTGATTCAGCTGATTAAAAACTGATTTAAACTTGATTCAGCTGATTAAAAACTGATTTAAACTTGATTCAGCTGATTAAAAACTGATTTAAACTTGATTCAGCTGATTAAAAACTGATTTAAACTGCCGAATCATTTAAGACTGATTAAACCTTGACTAAATCCTGATTAAAACTGACTAAATTCTGATTGAAAACTAATAAAATGAAATAAATTAAAAACAGACTTAAAAACAGATTAAAATCAAACTAAAACAAACTAAAAACGGACTAAAAACTAATTGAAAAACGATTAAAAACTCACTTAAAAAAACTGATCAAAAACGCTCTTAAAAAACTTCAAAAAAACGAATTTTTAAATGATTAAAAAGCGATTAAAAATTGCCATGCCCAACGACATCCTCAATCGTCAACAAACCATCCCAAACTCGCACATCCACGACTAAACTTTAAACAACTTAATTCCCCTCCCAGCCAAACATCTTCACCGCAAACTCGCTATTTAATTAAACCCGTCAAAAAATCTCTTCCCCTCAAAATTAAAACATTCTTCATTCAATTCATTCATTCATTCACTCAAAAAAAAAAGAACAAAAAAATAAAAAAGAAAAAATTTATTTCCACCACAATTTGACCGGATTTCATCACGAGAATCAAATTTCATCTCAAATTCGCGACAGATAAACTCGCCCTGTCGTCTCATTCATCCAAATTCGCCAACAAACTTCAAACTTCTCCAACATCACATGTTTTTTTCCTTCTCCCCTAAGCTCAACCTCCATCTCCATCCTTGGGGATTTGAACATCATGAGCCTTTGCAGTGAAGCCGTTGGCAAAGAAAGAGATGGGGAGGAATCCTATTTCTCGGATGAAAGATGGAGACGAGGCCAACATGACAGATATCCAGCCACTCGCATTGTTCCTACACTGTCAGGTGATAAATGACATCCACCGCCAAACCGCTGATGAGAAATGATTGGGACATTTTCCATCAAAATATACACGTGCCACTGCCCTGCCCCCCCCCATCGCCCCCCCTACTCATCAGCACCCCACAAATGCACAAATTCCATCATCCACTTTCTTTAATGGCATCAGACCGGTGGAATTAGCATTTTTCATCCGATGGCTTTTTTCGGGTTCTGGTCGAGTTAAGCTGCACTGCATGTCAGCTAAAGCGCTTGGGCTTTGAGCCTTTGACTGTGTATTGACTGGGCATGCTCCTGCGTAGTTGTGTTATCGTCAGCGGCATCTGGCGAGGATTACAGGAAAAATTGTAACGGCGCTTTTGCTAATAGATTTAGGTGGGGGATGAAATTGCATTGATTTTAGGGTCAGAGACAGCGCTTCAACAAGCTACTTGGAGACTGCGCAATTTGCCCGAGCAGAACCGGAGTTATGGTTTGCTTTTTTTCATGCGTTCTCGATCGGACGGAGGCTCGGGAAGAAAGAAGAGACGGAGCACCAAGTGGTCTCGAGTTGACAACTGACTTTATTATATGTCAGATTGTTACAAAACCTAGCGTCTGCCTTCCTCTAACGCCGTGTTCACGCAGCGGCGTAGCCAGGTTCTAAAGTTAGGGAGAGCAAGCACATAAAAAGGTGCCATAAGCACACACTTAAATACTACTGGGCTGCTGTTAAGCTTCGCCCCACCAGGTGCCGCACCCATGCGTTTTCTTACATTTGGATTGCCCAAGTCTCATGTTTTACTCTTGCGTCAACGCATAGATCTTGCTTTCATCAAATAACTATTGTTTATTGTGTTATCCAATTTTGAAATCTATATTTATACTTTTAACCCAATTCTGTTTTAAATCTTATTTTCTTTGTCAAACCTCACAGCGTCTTGCTCCACCAATTTCAATCCTATTTTACATTTTTCTCTCGTTTATTGCATTTTTTTTCGTAGTTATATTAAATACATCCGGATTGTGACGTCTCACAATTCAAAACCACGCAGTATTTGCAAACCATCGTTCGGAAATTTTGTGGGTATGCGGATTTCATGCAACCATAACATTGACAAGAAGTGAAAAAGAATTTAGTGTTACCACTACCTGTAATCATACGCTTCTTACCCACAATCCCTCAGTTCGCAGTTAGCGTATGGAGTGTTCCGACTCCATCTTTTGTTATCAAAAGTAATCAACTAATCGCTCATTTAATGAAACCCCTTACTGTATTAATAGTTTTAATAACATTTACAATATGCGATGTTAGTATGATTGTCTGAGGGCACCATCGTCAACAATTTCACAAAACTGCCACAAGAGCCCACCTCAAGTGCTAAAACTTTGTACAACGGCACGGCTAGTCCTAAGACTTCACTCTATGTTGTTAACGTTCAAACAAGAATGTTCTTTATTCATTTCAATCCATTACATTCTTTGCCCTCTAGTGGGCAATATCCAAAAACCCTCCGACCGGTCCAGACCTTGCTGGTTTTCTTGGACTTCCCCTAGAGGCTCGCTGCATTTCGGCTGCCAATCAAATGAGAAACCTTTATCCCAAGAGACAGCACCTGGTAAAACTAATCTGCAACAAATTTGCATCTATCAATGCCAATTGTGGGAGCCTTCAAGGTTTCCAATCAATACAATTCTCATTTTTGAATGAATCAAATTTTAATTGCAAACTCTACCTTAGTGGAATCATCTTCAATCATTTATTAATGAAGCTTTAAAAAAAGGTCAGCAGATATAAATCATAATCTTTTGTTCATTAATAGATGCAAAATAATTCCCACCTCGTCCAGATCAAGGCATGAATGTAACAGCATATCCAATGATTTATACTAATGCTTAACAGAGCCATAAATAAATCAATAGCAACATATATCACTTGTCAAAAGTTTCCAAAGTCTAATTTGATAAGGTCAGTTACACTCCATAAAATTTGGTGCCAAATTAACACACTGCAGCACAATGGGTGCAAGTATGCATTACAATGATAACTAAAAAAATAATATTCAAACTTTGGCTTGAAATTTTTAAATTTTTAGAAAAATAAAAAATTCTAAATTTTATTTTTTAATTTGAATATTTATTAAATTCAAATCATTTTATCATTTTGCCAATATGTTTCACATATAGCCTGCAATCTTCATGCATTTTTCAAATTTTATTCAAATAAAACTAATCAATATCTGTGCAATAAAATACCAAACTAGCCATTATTGCATTTTTCACCCCTCAGTTATTTTTTTTTTAAATGAACCAACAATGTATAATAGAAAAGAAAAAGTTTCTTGAATGTTTTGATAAAAATAAGACCCAACTACAAACTTAATGGTCACTTAAATTAATGACATTTTATGTCCAAAAGACACCACATCCCCCCTAGGACATATATTATGCATTCTCAACATGCTGTGTAGTTTCAAGTGGCTTTTATAAAAGACCAATAAACCACAAATCATGGGCACAGGTCTTCCCACACTTTAAAATCTCCAAATGTTTAACACAAAACTGAGCATTCTTATAAGAACCGATAAACCAAACGACTTAATAACGAAATAAGAAAACCATTTTATTATTCGCTATTCCATCGTTTCCAATATTATCCGTGTGTTATTTCCTATTGATTCACGTTTGTTACTTGTTGTCATCCCAGAATACAGTGTGGCTATATATTATGTGGTGCCATCAGTGGCAAAACGCTCTAAACATGTAGATACGTGTCCATGTTATCCTCGGTTCATGATACAGGCACCATCTGTTGTTGCAATATTATAACTTTCTGCGGACAAATGGCGGCTAAGCAAGAGGCAAGTATTGAAAATAACATATAGTAATAATGAACGGGATAAATAGTGATGTCATAAACCATGACACAATGCACTTTAGCTCCAATCACAATCACCAGACTTCAATTTTCCAAAAATCTAAAATAATGACGCCATTTGTGTTGCATTTTGGCGGCATCTGGCGCCACAATGACTTGACTTTTAACCCACAAGACCCTTCCGCCATTTTTACTGTTATAAATATAATTTGAATTTAGGTTTTGGATAGAAAAGTCACGTGTTTAAATATTCGGTAATTTGGTTTTTCAAATTTTTTTTTTTTCGCTGCGGAAAAAAAATAAATGCAATAAAAAAAATGAAAGTAGTAAAATGAGAGTAAAAATAACGTGAAATCAGGTTTTCTCATCACCCAGCAATTTTTTGCCACTCCAAACCCTGGATCTGTAATTCAGATTAGTTGAGCTAAACAAACTGTTAAACTCCACGTGTTTGGGAAACTTGTCCCAAGAGAGGAACAAAAATACAACAAAACCAGGCAAAGAAATCAGTTTATCACCCAAGTGTTATCAGGGGAGCAAAGTTCAGCCATTTTTTCTGCTCATTTCTTTACTTCTTTCTCGCAGACACACATTGCATCTGTTAAGAGCTTTCCCAGTCATCAGTGACAAAGAAACCCCAAAGATAAAAATAAAACCTAAAAAAAAAATATTTTTTTTTTCATCTATTTATATAAAAATGCAAAAAAACAATATTTTTATGATGTGAGGTGATTTTTCCAACAAAAAAATGTCTTTCAATTTGTCATCAAAAAAAAAGAAAAAAAAGAAAAATGACAAATAGAAGAAAAAATGATCAAAATGAAGGGAAATCAATTAAAAAAGTGTCTCGTGCCCATAACTGCACCTTATGCAATTAAATCACTTGAGCAAAGCTCCAACAACACAAGCTTAGAGTAACATAAGCTCCAAAAAGCTGATTAAAGCCTTTTAGGAATAGACGAATGTTAGCCTCAGTTCCCACACGCGGCAAAAGCGATATTGCTCAAATTTGCTAATTCTGTTTCCACCAAAATGGTGGAAATTTTGACGTAAAACCCCTAGACAATCCGAATAAAGACTTCATAGCTGCATTCAAAAATTAAAATATTTTGTGTTTTACTTCAATTTTTAAACAAACTACGTCGTTCTCCGCAATCGACCGAGAGAACGTAAATTTGTCGTAAAAGCCGCGATTTCCTTAAAACACTGCGTCTCTGAGTCCAGCAACTCGTGCTTATCCCCTGACCACGTGGTGTCCATCCGAACACATTGTTCCAACAAAAACGTCCTTGTGAAATCTTTTTCGCTTATTTCTATCGATCACTTTTGACTTTGCTTAATTGTCCATAAAAAAGGCGCATTAAATTTGCCCTTTTTTCCCTTTGTTATTTTATTTTTATTCCGTTACAATCGCATCGGCAAACGTCGGCCATAAGTCAGAAAAAGCCATTGGAATTGGCATGTTCTCAACGAAAAAGATCTTTTGCTCGCAACTATCAAAAGAAAGACGTCTGGTAATCATTGTGTGAGGATGGGTTGGTGTCTTTCTTTTGGCAGACGTTCGGTGGCTTTGGCAAATCTGTTATGACCCCGCGCGTTCAGCCATGTGGAAGATGGGGCCCCGGATCAAGTGTTGCTTGAGGCAGAGGCCTTTGACGAAGCTCTTAGTGCAACACCGAGCACAAAGTAAGCGCAACCAATGCTTGGATTACTGCCGCTTTGGGATCATGTTGTCCCGCGCATGCGTCCTAATCTATAAATGAAATATCGTCTCTCGGGCCAATTCCAGATGCCATGAAATGATAAAATAAAAATACAAATAAAAATACAAACAAAATAGATTTTTTTTTTCCTTTTAAATTTCTTTTAAAATATAAAATGGCGATTTTTTTTTAAAAACTTCAAAAGACGCCGCTGATAAATCGATAGTCGATGGTTGCGACAAAATATAATCAGTGATGTTTGGAGTGCGAAAAATTAAGCTCCAATTACCAAACTTAATTAAGCTCGGTGCGCTTTTCGACACCCGTCCCAATATCAACACGATGATTAAAGATCCGCACAATGTTTGTGACAAAAGAAGAGAAAAAATTATAATAATTGCGAGGCTTTTACAGTAATTAATTAATTGATTTAAATTAAACAACTCCCAAATTTAAGGCAAAAAAAAAAAAATTAGACAAATAAATGCACAAATGCATATTATTGAAGGAAAAAATGCATTTTTATGTGCAAAAATGCATTTTCGTGTGCAAAAAAAGCATTTTTATGTGCAAAAATGCATTTTCGTGTGCAAAAAAAGCATTTTTATGTGCAAAAAAAGCATATTTATGAGGAAAAACGCATTTTTATGTGCAAAAATGCATTTTTTTTACTTAAATGCACAAAATTGCTACAATGAATGCTAAAATCGTACGACAGGCAGCGCTACTGCATCCCTACTGTCCCCAGACAATCAATTAAAACCATCAAATAAAACTAAGTTATTAAGAGGTATTATCAATCTTGATCACCATAAAGGCGTGGCCCATAACAACTTTTTAAAAATAATACTCAACTATAAAAAAAAAAAAAAAAAAAATTCGTATATCTTAATGGAAATCCAATAAAAAAAATCCATTCATTCCCAACGCCAAAACCCAGAGTTAATGTCATGAAACACGCAAAACTACAAAACCACTCCGAAAAAACGCAATAAACTGCACGATGACATCATCCTATCATCACACACAACAAAAAACAACAAAATCAAATTCATTCACAATAAATTTTTAAAAAAAAATTTAAAAAAAAAATTTTTATAATAAAAAATAAAAAATTACGCGACTAGAGAAGCAAAAGCGGAAATTCGCCGTGGCGGAAACGGGAAATGATGAGATTTTTCACTTATTTCCACCAATTGCAGCCGTTATCGTCCAATTGGATACCCCGTCACCCCTAATCCTTTCATTACGACTTATTAACAACCTTTAAATGGTTCCTTCACCTTTTACGACGCCCCCTACTGGTCAAAACAAACCCCCAACCTGCACTCACATCCCACGAACAGACCTGGATATCCGCTCGCCTTCATCTCATCAAAACATCATTCATCGGCAACTTTGCTTTTGCCCCTCGGAGAGCTTTGCTGCGCCGCACGTTGGTGCGTGCCAGTGAAATGCTCTTGTTTCGAAATTAAGGATGTTAGAAATGATGTTATAAAGGAATTCATTGCTCGTTCGTTCGCTACACCGCTCGTGTTTTGCGCCCGTGTGCAGTTTGCATGAGCGCACGAGCGCAGTCGAATGCGACACATGTAAACGTGGCGTAAGTGTAGCGTGCACGGATCAAATTAGGTGGCGAAATCGTTACGGTAAATGGCAATGTCCTTCCTTCCTCTCTCGCAACTTTTAGCTTCGACTTGAATGCTTCTCATTTTTTTATTAGTGCGCCTTTTGTTTATGGGATATCAACAATGTGTTGTGTTGTTGTGGCTGAAATGGCATTATCGGATGTAAAATTCGAGCTTCTTATTCTAAAAGTCTATTTTTAACACTAAATATGGCACGGGTTAGATAAAATAGCACAAAAATGGCATAAATTACATAAAGATAGCACAAAATTGCACTATTTACATGAAAATAGCACAAATACAGCACCCATTAGCTGACAGTAGCACAAATATGGCACTATTTAGCTGAAAATAGCACAAAAATGGCACTATTTACATGAAAATAGCATAAAAATTACACCATTTAAACGAAAACTGTACAAAATGGCACTTTTACTGTAAAAATTGCACACAAATGACATTTTTTTCGGTAAAAATTGCATAAAAATAAAAATGTCACTTTATAGCCAAGTCAATTAAGTTTAACAAAATGATAACCATCTCTAATTAAATGCCCAATACTTCCAAACAAAAGTGAAATAAAATTCCCTAGATTAATTAATCATCCAAAAAAAAAAAAAAATAAAATAAATAAATAAACAAATAGAATAAACAAATAAATAAAGAAAAATAAAAAAAACAACACAAAAAAAACTCTTTTCCTTTTTTTCATTTTTTATCGTAAAAAAGTGGAGCCTATCCATCGCACATCCTGCCCTAACCTCGCCTGGCCCCAGCCCTGCCGCTTCCCTTTAATCTGGCGAATGAAAAACTTTGGCGCACCAGCTCCATTTTCAACTCTATCAAACAAGTCATCTGTGGAATGACCAGCTCTATGACCACCACTAACCAAGCGGATAGTGTAACCAATGTAGTGCTACAAAATGATGGGCCAAAACATCAACAGTCCTAATGCCTCTGTTGCCGTCCCTCCGCCACCACCACCCCACCCAGCACAACCAAATCACCCAAACAGCCGCCAGACTGCGCCACCGACTCCGCAACACCGACTGCAAATCGATGGCGCGTCTATATCGCTCGCTGCCTTCGGGGAAACGAAACGAAACGAAACGAAAGGAAACGAAAGGAAGGAAGGCCTCATGTTATTTTCGCGCCACTGATCTGCAACGGAAGGTCCCCGAAACGATCGTGCGCGGCTCGTGGCGCGAGGGCGGCTTTTGTGTAACTGGATAATGGACCCGAGCTGATTTGCAGCTCCTAAAAGAAGAAAAGCCCAAGAAAAGCCCAAAAAATGTCCAAAAAATCGACAAATATTAAAAAAAAAAAAAAAATTAAAATTAATTTTTTTTGGTCACATGGTGGTCACATGACTGACCAAATCCAATTAGTTGGTGATTATTTTTTTTAAAAGGGAAATAATGAAGTGGTGAGTGTAAGTGGGTCTCGTTTTAATTTAGCTTGTAGTTTTTGTGGGAAATTCATCAGCTGTTATAGGAAATCTGTCAACAGAGCGCGCGCTTGGGGATATGCAATTATGTTTAATTAGTCCTATGTGGCCCAAATAAGGGCCTCATTTTTTTAAAGACTCGTTAGAGCAGTCACGTGTGATTGGGGTTGCATTTTGCGAGGTAATTATTATTCCCGGAGACTGCGTTTTACGAGAAAAAGTTGTGGCAACTTGTTTCGCTGAATTTCAAACTAAAGAATTTGTCCGATAGTTCGCTAACCAATAGTAAGACGCGACAAACTACCGGAAAAAAATTCTTTAGTCTGAACGTCACGAACAAAGCG
Organism: Strigamia acuminata; assembly: GCA_949358305.1. Taxonomy (NCBI): domain Eukaryota; kingdom Metazoa; phylum Arthropoda; class Chilopoda; order Geophilomorpha; family Linotaeniidae; genus Strigamia; species Strigamia acuminata. The sequence goes on from OX442320.1 coordinate 11,454,771, forward strand.
TACGTTCATCGTTCGTGAGGTTAAATACGGAAAAAATACCGTACTTTTGCAAAAATACGCTATTCTTGGTGTCTCAGCCGAGGCTACTATTCGAGGGCGACATCTTAACTCTCGGAGGCGTAAGGGTAAAATGTGCCGTTCTGGTATAAGGCATTACGGATTTATGGACAATTTTCAGGTCAATTAGTTAAAGCGTCGTTTCGATTTTTGAAAGTTTGCAATTAATTTTATAGAGGGCGCTAGTTATGATCAGTAAAAAAATCGAAATCCAAAGAATCTAATAAACAATTAAACCACCCTCTGCTACCAATGTCGACCCTCAACGCAGATTATAAGAATCGGTTTTTCAATAATTCGATTTCCAAAATTATGACTCGTTTTGCGTCATTTCCGTCTGAAAAAATCAAGAGAATCTCGAGAGAATCGGTTTTTCGATTTGAAATTGAACGCACCTTGTGTTTTTGTCGTCATGCTCCCACGAGATCGATGAAGTGAAAAAACTTTTCCGAAGTACAGAATAACTAAGTTGTGTACTCTTAAGCGAAACCAGTCAAAAGAACTTGTTTTTATTTTTTTCCCACTCTTTCCCATCACCCAACCACAAACCCATTAACTTTTTAACTAATTCATTACAAAACTTTCACATTTCAACAAACAAACAAAAAAAAAAAAAAAAAAAAAAAATCATCACCAGATGTCTCCCACCAAATAAATCACAAACAACACTTGAAAAAACCTGGTGGCAAAAACTCCATTCAATTAAAACCATCAAACCCCAAAAATCCCCCCAACCAACCAACCAACACCAACACCATCAACAAAACAGAATTAAAACAAACAAAAAATTAATCAAACCCTTAATCATTCATACACACTTAACAATTATTAACTGCTCCATCCACCTTGCAGCCTAATCCCAACTACACACAACACACCTCGCACTAATTAACTCCCATCAATCACCATGATGCATATTCAATAAATCTATAAATCACAATGACAAACAACCTAAACATTTTTTCCATCAATTCCCAGCCTAAAAATAACACGATCATCATCATTAGCCACCCCGGCCGCCATCTTGAATAATGAAAACCTCCAACTAAACACCACCTTCCTTACTTTTTCCCTCTTTATGCCCCCCAGCCCCCCCCCCCCAACCCCTTCATCAATCAAGTTAAGTGTAAAATCGGCTTTGAAAATTAACTCAAAATCAATCATAGCCGAGGGGGCCTCCCGTGTAATTTGAGCATACGTCCCTCATTATAACAACGAGCTTATTGATTGACACGGTCAAACAACCCACGTAATCAAGGTATTGTTTTGGGCGGCGTGGTCGCTTCTTTTGATGTTGGCCGACGCGAGACCCACCTCGTTACTATCATGTTCAAAGGTCCGCTTGATTCATGATCCAACCTTCATTATCGACTTTCCTCTTCCTTTTGTAATTAGATAGTCAATGATTAGCGGTTTACATGCTCAAAAATGAAGAAGGGATCGAGGAAAGCCATTGTTTGGTCTTGGTGGACTTACCGGGAAAGTGGGCAAGGAAGGAGAGAAAGGGAATTGCATTTCGACCTCGTTGTAGCGAATTTATTTTTAATTGGTGTTTTGGGGGTTGGTTGTAAAGCGGTTGCAGTGAAAAATTAATTTTATTTTTTTTTCAGAAAAATGGAGAAAAAATAAAAATTTTTCATTAAGCGCGTTCAAAGTTTCGGTTTTGACGGTAAACCGAAACTTTGAACGCATCTATTGTTTTGGAAATAATTTTATAGATTTTATTGATTTCATGTAATAAGGTTAGACTTTCAAGCTATAAAAATTGATTTTGTCGCTTTTGGATGTTTTTACTAGTGACAATGCTGAAAAATCGCCAAATCTCTACCCTTTACATCTCTTTGTACACCATTTACACACAAAAATCACCACACAAAAAAGAAGCAAAATCCGACCCTTTTTATCACTTTTCCCCGCACAAACTCATCAAAAACAATTTCCCATCACAACCCAATGAAACACTCATCCCTAACTCTCATTCCCCTTTGACAAAAAACAAAACTGACACTAACACAAAGAAAAATATTGACCCCGCGCAAACTCCATCAAACCCTATACTCAATTCCAGACCCTCCAAGATGACCAACTTCCTGTTACATATTTCACCCCCACACAGCCATAATCAAACCCATCTTCTTTCTATCCCCAACAAATTGTCTTCCTGCCCCCCCTGCCCCCCCACTTGATGGATACTCTCAAATTATGGGTGTTGTAGCTTTCCCCAGTCACAGAAATCCTCCTCCCCCTTCTTTCCTGAACGCAGGCTCCACACACAATTTTATTCCTCCAACACAAAGTGAGGGGACAGTTGATGGCCACCGGAAGCAGTCGAGCCTTCAAGACACGAGTGAAGGCCTCTTCTTATCATCTCGCTCCAGATCCCCCCGCGTCTGCACGAAGGCAAATAACAAGAGCAAGTCTTTCTGCTTGCTTAAATCACTCGAGTTTTCTTGTTGTGTGTTTTAATCAAGTGCTGGAAGGCATAGCAATTGTTGTCTTTTTTCTGTGTGTGTTGGTGATTTGTTGTGATTTTACCCGGGGCTGTGTAGTCATGTCGGTATCCATCAAATGATAAAAAAGGCCCTTGGGGATTCCTAATGCAATCTGTCCCAAGATGGGGTTATGTGAGGTTTAAGTCGGAAAGAAGGGAAATTAGATTACCGATGCCGTCTTACCCATTAGGCACAAAGACCCCGAGTCTGCGTCAATATGTGCCTGGCTCGTGACGGCGCGATTACCCGCATTTCGTTAATTCGTGATGAATATCAACTTTTCATTGGTCAACGGCACCGCCAAAGCACAGGGGCTTCAGTATCCGCATTCGAAAAGCCATTAAATCTGGTTTACCTTGACTAGGTAAGGGTAGATAGGTTAGGATAGATGGCAAAACCTAGAAAGTATTAAACACGCAATAAAGCGTGTTTAGAATTGTTTCGTAATTGAAAACTGCGGAACTGCCACAAAATAAATATTTGTAGTTTGCCTACAGGCAGTGCAGAGGTTTTGTAGTTTGCTTAGGGGCACAGGATTTGTAGTCTGCCTTGGGGTATAGAATTTGTAGTTTGCCTTGGGGCAAGAGGATTTGTAGTTTGCTTAGGGGCAAAGAATTTGTCGTTTGCCTTAAGGCAGAAATTGCAGTTTGCCTACAGGCAGCGCAGGGGATTTGTAGTTTGCCTACAGGCAGTGCAGGGGATTTGTAGTTTGCTTCGGGGCACAGGATTTGTAGTCTGCCTTGGGATATAGAATTTGTAGTTTGCCTAGGGGCAAGAGGATTTGTAGTTTGCTTAGGGGCTAAAGATTTGTAGTCTGCCTAGGGATAAAGAATTTGTAGTTTGCTTAGAGACAAAGAATTTGTACTTGTATTATGCCAGTAGCTGTTTGGTGGCTTGACAAATAAGATGTGAACAGATGAAGTGATTGTATTGAAACATTTGAACCAAAATACAAAAGTATAGGATATTGTGATTGGTTAATACCACGGTTAAGTTACGGCGTTCGCAGCATCTCAAAGCGTCGCAAACTAACAACATCACTGGCATTGTGCCATTTTTTCTCTTAGCACAAAGAAACGTAAATAAAATTGTCTCAGTAAAAAAAAATTTACATCGTTTAAAAATTTATAGTTTGAATGACTTTTCAAAGACGACTATTATACTTTACATTTGTTATTTATCCGTTTGTATACACGAAGAAGGAAAAATTGAGTCGCGGGTATGCGGAAAACAAGATGTAAATTAACTTAAATAATTAAAGAACGCTAAAAAAAGAAGAAAGCAATACGCAGTTGTGTAATTAATAACAGATGGTTCCACGAGCAACCAGAAATTGAACATCCCCAATTTTTCACTTGTCATGTTCAACCTGGGAATTTTGAACCATTTAAGATAATTACTTCCAGGTTCACAGAATCCATACAAGGGGGCATAAAAAACCCAATTAAATACAATGTATGAATGGGATGATAAGTCTAACACATGCAACCATGAGAACAGAGGGAAAGTATAAAAAGATGCATTTCACTTTGCACTTTTCCGCTCCCCTCGACTAAAACTCCACCGACTGCAGTAAATGTAGCATTAAGTCAGCATTAGGTGTCCATTACAAGTTTACATGTGTGTGTAGGCGAGTGATTTAAATCCATCAAGTTGCAAATAACAAAGTTTTTTTCTCTCGCCCTTGTTTTATGTTTTATTTTTACAAGGCTCTGAAGTTAAATGTGTTGCTGTGTGTGTTTTGATGAATGAGTGCAACACATTCTTCTTACAAACACGACGCACCTCGAGTCATGGATCATAACGAGCTGGGAAAGGCACAGGTGAGAGAAACAGAGAGTAAAAGCAACGCAACAGACCCAAAACAGAGGATTAAACCTGCTGCAACTAAACCCAATTCGACTGCCAAGAGGAGCTAGCTAAGACAACTAAAAGACTAACCAGATAATTCCATTTTATAATTCCATTTTAAACTTAAAGCGACAAAATGAGAAAATATCCAACATTTCGCATAGTATTGTCGACCGTAGTGTGTATAAACAGCTCCGAGCAAACATTGGTGCAAACAAATTGTGCACGAAGCAATGCCATTGTCTTGGTTATTTGAAGAGTATGTTTAACACTAGAACGGCCGGAATTTTCCTCTACCTAGAACGGCCAAAACCGGTCATAATGACCCATTGAGAAAATAATAATTTAATTATTTTTAATGACTAAATAATATATTAATGTGCAATAATGTCTATGTTTAAATCCTGTTGAGAATTTAATATGGGTAAAAGGTATTTGAATGACATAATATTTCAAACAAGATTTTCCAAATCCTCCTTCGCAACCAATTCTGTTTGAGATCTCAACTTCAAACTCCCTAGAGTGAGTAACCCATTGGCTCCACTCTCTCTCTCTCTCTCTCTCATTCTCTTCTGTATATTGGACAATATTTTCTCTTGCTGATTGGATCTTGGCTTGTGGCATCTGACAAAGCAGTCAGTACTGCTTGCCTTTATTACCTTGAGTGATATGAGTAACAGGGAAAAAAACATCAGATTCTGGTTGGCCTAGTTCGCCATCTGCACTACTATCTGCACCCGCCTGAACGGTTTAGGTCATAGTCTGAGTTTGATTACACAGGACATCGTTCATTGAAGGTGCGCTCACTCTCCCCGTCCGTCCTCCCCTTTGCCTGCTGCTGCACAGAAAAATGACAAGGACATATGCCCCATTCATCTCTCCTGCTTCAACCCAACTCCACATCATCGCTTTTTGTCCTCCTCCCGTTCCGTTGCCATGGAAACCTGATGATCCGGATCTTAGGTGAGGGTAAGGGAGAACAAGTCATCTAATTTTCCAACGCTCCCAGAGGAAATTTTTCTTCTTCTTCTTCCTCTCTAAAGAAATAGAAAATTTCAGGCAACTATTTAAAGTGATCCTCGAAATGGCGTTTTTAGCTTAATGAATGCGGTTTGGATCGTTGCAGATATATCTATCATCGGAGAATGCTTCCAGAAAGAAATCTTCGACGAAGCATTTTTAAACACTAATAGTAGTACTAATAGTAGAACTAACTCCAGTAATAGTAGTAGAACTAGTATACTACTACTACTACTACTACTACTATCTTGATGCAAAATTGAATATTTTGCTAAGTTATGACGCAGAATATGAAGAGGCAATAAATGTTGTTAACTATAGGGCTAGACCGGGGATAAAGGTCAAGCCCTCCCCCTGGTATTTTTTCTTTAAAGTACTAGTTTTTAATAATTAAATTGGACAAGCCTATAGTTAACAACATTTATTGCCTAGCTGTAATATAATTCAAACTGCGCATTCCATTCTGAATAAGAATAACATTGACCGGTGACCATTACACATCTCTTTACATTAGACTGTTAATCAAGATATTTTTTCACTTAAAAACTACTTGAATATCTTGCATGTGTGCTGGTTCAATTTTCTTCTCCCTTGAACCAAGTTACTGTTTACACACTTGAATATTTCATTAAATTAGAATCTTGTGCCTCGAGGAGAAATTACTATCTCTTCTTCGTCGATCAAATAGCAATGTCTTGCCTGATCAAATTGCTTCTCTCATATCTCCTGGTCAAACGGTTAATGGCATGCTTCTGGTCATACGTCAATTTCCATACAATCCATTGCCCAGGCACTCCTGATTAAATCTTTCACTATACAAATAAATAAAATGAGTTAAGTCAATATTGCCTTTGCTGCACTCTGCACTCCACATTCCCAATCTCGTTGCATCGCATTCACAAAAATGCACAAGCAAATGTATTCACTTTATTTAATTCACTTTTCTTGTGATTGGCTGAGATGTCATTGCACATTAATGGGTACCACTCGGTACCTTACTCGTAGTTGTTGTTCTATGTGCAAGTGGATCTAATGGAATAAGCAGAAACACTTGCAGTGAATATCGTTTGCAATATCTCTCCATTACAAGTGACAGAGGCGAAAAGCAGGGAATTTCTTGCTTGTTGGGTGTCACGTATAAATTACTGGCAATTCCATTAAGAGTGCAATGCATAGTGTAGGTTTGGAAGAATAAATAAGACATCTGGTTTTGGTGGTCTAAGAAGAGCCAGGTGATTCATACTCGGACGTGGAATGGAGGAGAGTCCATTAACTTGCACTTTGCCCCATTTCTTAGCAGAGCCAAACCATGAATCTTAATGACAACCACTTTCCTATACATTTAACTCCTTAAGTACGAGACAAAAATGTGCTCATGTGGGGAATGCAAAGAATTAAAAAGTCCAATTATTCTTTTGCTCTTCTTCTCTTGTGCACACTGCATTTGTTTAATTAGAAATTCGTACTTCCAAAACTACCAGAAAATCTAATGTAACGTTGCATCTCTTGGCGACTCCGATATAAAAACTATCCCAGAATAGCATGTTGAAAGGTAATGAGTGCTCTTGCCATTATGCAAATTAAATTGCTGTTATGCAAATGCGATCAACTTTTGCGTGCACCCAACTTGCCAGCCGATAATGTTTATTAAAAGAGGATCATTTTTTTCCTTCTTCCTCTTCTTTTTCTTCGGCTTCTTCAAAAACCCGTTACAAATGTCGATAAAAATGCACTGCATGTAGTGCAGGGAAATTTATTTCCACAATGAGAAATGACTGTTGGACATGGCACTATTGGAAAACTACTGCAACTTGTGCCATCATGAGATTCACAAACCACACTTGGGCAGATGGCTAAGCATTTCCGGTGCACACCAATAGGAACCTGGCAAACCCACTTAACTCATCCACGGAACAAAGACGGACCAGAAAATTGCTCGACTAATTTCCACATGAGTTTTAGATGTTGCCGGAAACCGCAGCGAAAGCCACACCGTTGCACTCCTTGACACGAAATTAGAATAATCTCTGCGAAAATCTATTCCTCATCGAATCACACAAAGTAAAAACACTTCTTTTCCTCTGAGAAATAAATGCTGAAAGATTCGCACAACCTGCGTCACTTTTTCGTTCAAAAGCAATATACGTGCGTCGTGACCCTCCGAAGAAGATTTTACACGACGTAACACGATCGTGCTAGGTTTTTGGACTACTTTTTTGTGCTACTACACCAGTGATACGGCTCAACCAATTGGAGTTAGGACATCGTTATATCGGTTTGGAGTATTCCATGTGTTGACATCGAACTCACCGAATGAAATTATTCGTCGTTGCTGCTCCCATAAACAGACCATTGAAAAATTATGATGTAATGCAGTTTGGCTCCGCCCACAATAAGAAAAGTACAAATTAATAATAATAATCACCTCATTTTTCCAAAGATCTATTCGGTGGAATAACTCTAACGAGAAATAAAAATGTAGAAATATTAATGAGAAGAATTGCAATCGTTTCTTGGCCGTATCTGTGATTGAGGATGATGTCTCACACGCCAATTAAGCGCAAAATAGATTTGCATCTAAATTGAGGCTAATTAGTTGAAACAATAATTGGTTTCCTTATTAATTTAGTTATTGTGGACGCGCCAGAAAATTGGCGTTTCACGCAAAATGGTCTTTTTATCTCGTTGCACCATCATTCAAGTGCAGAGATGACATCATCACAATCGCAATAATTACATCCAGGTCCAGAGACCACAGTTTGCCATTAAGTGGAAGGGGCAAAAGCTTCCATTATCAGTGAGTGTCAGAGCACTCTAGTGACGAAGCACTGCAATCAACGCCAGTCTTAAGAGCTTCTGACAACCAATGGCCACCAACACAAACTCTTTCTTCTCTTTCTCTCTAACACACTCACATAAAAGAGTCGCTAAGTGTCTTTAAACCAATAACTCACAACAATCCCAAATCCAAGTTTAAACAAAAAAATACAACTCGTACAATTCCAAACTCAATTTCCACTAATGGAATATGAAAAATTTTATATTGAAATTTCATTTTTCAAAGAAAATAAAAAAAAAAAAAAAAAAATAGGCCTAATTTATTCCATCATGTTTTACAATTCAAATCCCATTAGCCATTTTTCTTTTAAACAAAACATGAAACTAAATTACCCTACCCCCTTTGCTTTGAAAAGAGAAAGAAAGAAATCCATTCCTTATTTAATCATTTTCTTAGTTGTATGACAAAGGGTGGAAAGGAAAAGATATATTGTCCCTTCTGCATCAACTGCAAAACACAGCGAAAGAAAGTGCACTTTGAAAAGTTTGACCAAATCAATTTAAAACAGATAAAAATTGTTGAAACATATTGAAGAAGAGAGAGAGAAAGAGGAAGAAAAAAGTTGCTTAAAAAAACCTTAAATAAAAAGCATGTTAGGAATAGATTTTGCAATTCAATTTCCCCTCTTTGCCAAAACATCTGATATCATAAGAGAGACCCAAAGATAAATGTGTTCACATTGGAATTTCTGCTGACTTCTCAAACATAGCCTGTCGTTGACAAGACAAGTTTTATGGATCTATAAATCAAAGTACAAGCCTCTCTTGTCAACAAGCCTCACCTATAAATCACTATAGCAAACTAGATGCAAATTAGCCCTCTGGAGGCAATGTCAATTCATCATTCACTCTCTCACACTCGTGGCTCGAGGATTAAGCGCCAGACAAACCTTTGCCGTGAGCTAAGATGGATGATATCCGTCAACTTTAAAATTCCCTTTACACTTTTAACCACATTTGCTCGCACGCTGGCCCCGACAACAATCTTCTTCGAGAAATTATCAAACATTTAAACGATAAATCCATTAAATCATTCCTCAGTTCTCGACCAACGGAAATGACGACACAACATTCGCAGCCACGCCATCTGTTGACGGCACAAACCAATACTCACAGCAAATACAAACCACAACAAATCCATCTCATCGAAATAAACAAACCAAACATTCCTCCTCCGGTAAGCTAAAGTACTTAGATTCTTTGCAGGGAATGTGACATTGACATGCATCTTTAACATTTGTATCAAGAAAAGTCTTTTTGTAGATGGAATCAGTCATTTTCGCCGATTGAGAAGTGTTGCAATGGGATATTGCAGTTGATCTATGTAGGGTAATCTAAGAAGAGAAAAATTTTCATTCATCTCACTACGGACGTAGTGTCCAAAGTTATTTTTAATAAGACGTTTCTTCGAAGACACTCTTCGCCGACGCCATAAGAAATTCATATTTTGATTCTTAAATAACGCCATCTTCTCGCTTGTAGCCCCAATATAAAATTCCAATTGAAGCCCACGTGCCCTTTTGGGTATCAAACTTGACTCCGGATTAGACGCACAAGTTTCCGGTGTTTCACCTTAAAGCCCGGTCCACATTAATAGGATTATCTTGAAAAATTAAACCGTCAGCCTTGATAATTGAAAACTAAATTGAAATCTCTAGCTTCACAATACAAAACCATCCTTCCCTCGCTGCTTTTCTTCCGTATCGTTCTCGCTAGGCCTAAATTCGCCGTTAAAACCCAAAATCCTTTTCCAGCCCATCAGAAAAGAGGCACTTGTAACGACATCATTTCTTTAACCCAATCACATCGCTTCAAGCCACTAAATTCAAATACAATCAAACAAAACAATACAAGAAACACAAAACGAAATTATTGTTTAATTTGCACACCGCCAGGCGAGAACATCCCGGTTTAAAACCTGGCGAAATCCCAAACTGACAAAAATAATTAAAAATTAAAAAACAAGAATAAATCTCCACATGATAAGCCGTAAACTTTTGCAGCCACCTCTTTGCAACTTCCTCGCACTAAGCTCTTCCAGGCCATGCAAAAGCCGCATGCACCTTTTTTCGAATTCCAACTGACTCCGGCTATAAAAGCACTACTCCTGCCCAACCTCAAGCCCACACCCACCCACACCCACACCCACACACACTGGGCTCACTACAGCAGGTCTCAAAGAAGGTAAAAGGTGTGTGTGTAAGCAGCTACTACTATCTGCCTTATATGAGGAAAGAGTCCTTTGGGAGATTACAGCTTCTTCCCCTGGTGGAGGAAATAGGCAAGTGTAACAGCAGGAGGGATGCACCACATTCCCAAACTCACTTAGGCAAATGCATCGTTGATGTGCCATCCACGGTCCCCTCTGCTTTTTTTCAATCTCAGCCTCCCACCTGCACGTAAAGGTAGTTAGAGAGTTTAAAAATCGAGTTGCACCTCAACACCTCAGCATGCAAATGCATGCCAATGGGCCATGCCACGCATCATCAACTCGCCACCTACAACCTGTTTACTGTTCTTTTACTCGGGGGGACTCCGGTGTTAAAGGCGAACTGCAATATTAACGCTACTGTTTCCACCGCTTCGTCCTCTTTAAACCAGTCTGAACGCATAGTTTTGAACAACAAAACTTGATGTTTGACTGCAATACATTTTTAAAAATGTAGAAAGCCCTTTTTGAATTGTCGTTGTGCGCATGTCCACAATGGCTGAAAGCAGATTTCGTCTGTTTTAAGTTGCAGTGGGCATGCGCACATTTAAACAACAAAACATGTTAAGCTGTACTCTTTCCATATTCAAGAAGAGCCCTGGAATCTTGGCTCCCATTGGCCGAACCATTTCACTTGTGTAGTGATACATAAAAAAAGACCGAAACACCAGAATTGCATTATACAGATTTTCAGATATAAATAGAAGTACAGACATTGCAATAGATTTACTGTCCTGACAAAGCAAGCGATCAACTTAACAGACATGTATTTTAAAATAAAAAGAACGTAAACCTTTATTTTTGAAATGGAAATTACTTTTTATTCTAGAGTAACATTAAATGTACATCATTTCAATCAATATTCTACTGAAAAAGACTAAGAATCATAGGGAACTACTTTTCCTCGTAGCAGAAGTTCAACTACAGTTTTGAGTGTGAAAAGAGTATAGGTTCACACTTGTGTTCACACTAGACGCAACGCAAGAAAACTGACGCAACGAAAGCTGCTTGCGTCCAAAAATTCTTGACGTTGGCGCCAATTCCTGCTTCAACTCCAAGTTGAAGTAAGCGACGCAACGCAAGGAAAAGTCTTGCGGCCAACCAATCACGATCGACTCCAACTCTCGTCGATTCACGTCTGGTTGGCGAGACTTTGCCACATGCAAACAGGCCGCCATTTTCGGATTCTGGAACTAGGTCTAGAACTAGATCCAATTCCAGGTTTCATTGAAGCCATCTGATTGGCCAGACGCAACATCAAATGTTTCAGCTCTGTTCACACATGCCCTACAGTGTGAACAGACTGTGCGTTGCATGACTAATAATGTTTCCTTGCCTTGCATCTAGTGTGCACACAAGTGCAAGTCAAACATGAATATCAAGTCAGTTCACCTCTTCAAGATCTAAAGGTCAAAGAAACCAGCTGATTTTCAAAAATTTCGAAGAAGTGATCGACAAAAATTGAACTTGTTAAATTTTACAGAGACCTGACTATTGAAAATGTAATTATTCCGTAACTAAATAAAATTATACCATTATACAGAGTTTAGAATGCCATTTTTATGTCTGGAAATTTATATCACTCGGATGCCTTCCTTTGCTCCGCAGTCCGCACACACATGCGGTGATGCGCCATCCATTGCTCCATGACGACTAAAATGGTATCGGTTGAGGCATTGCTTCCGCCAACAATCACTGCTCTACCGTGGTCAAAATGGTGGTTAAGAAATAAGCATATAAAAATCTACAGGTCTCTCTGGCCCACATGTTTAAATGACTTTATGAATGCGATTACTGCTTAGAAATTTTGCTTATTCTAAATAGGTTTATTGTTAGTATAACCAATCAGTGTTTAATGTATCAACAACAGGAAATTGCGCGTCATCGCACGTCATATTAGTTTCGTTTTTTTGTTTTGCAACTCATGCTTTGTAGACTCATGTAGTAAACCTGACCGCTCGCGGTCTTGAAGTTCCTAATTGTGTTTTATTGCTTTATTGCCCAAACTCACAAAGGTTATGGGTTCAGCACGAGAGGAGAAGCAGTAAAACTGTCCAGTGAAAACAAACAGTGCGCGTGAGTCAATTTTGAAGAGATTTTGAAAAGGACAAGGTGCCGATCAAAAATCGAGAGTAATCAAAATGGCCGCCGAAAAGACTGTTTATACTCAACTGGAGAAGTTAGACCACAAAAACTACCCAACATGGCGTTTTAGGATGCAGATACATCTCAAATCACGTACACTGTGGACTGTGATCGAAAATGACCCCCCAGCAGCAGGGGCTGCAGCCGCAGTCGTAGACGCTTGGAACGAGAAGGATGGAAAAGCATTGGACGCCATTGCTCAGGCACTTTCCTCCGACCAGTTGGCATTCGTAATGAACAAAGTAACAGCCAAACAAGCATGGGACGAGTTGGAAACCATCCATCGTGGGAATGTGGAAGAAATTTTAGAACGTTTTGGCATGCCTAAATGCAAACCAGCAAAATCCCCGATGGGACCAGAATGGAAGGACGCATTAAACAAAAAGGATGATGCTCTAACCAATCACCCATTCCAAAGCGTCATAGGCTCATTAATGTTCCTGGTGCAAGGCACGAGACCAGATTTGGCATTCAGCGTACATTTCCTGAGTCGTTTTAATTCGTGCGCGACTAAACACCATTGGAAGATGGCAAAGCGAGTGCTAAGATATTTGCAGGGCACGAAGGGTTTGCGTTTGTGTTATGATCGACAGCTTCAAGGACTATTTGGATATTCCGACTCAAACCACAACAATGGGACGGACGACAGGAAGTCGATTAGCGGCCATGTTTTCACCCTAGGAAACGGAGCAGTGTCATGGCGGTCGTTAAAGCAAAATATCGTCGCATTGTCATCGTGTGAAGCGGAATACATCGGCATGTGCGAAGCCGCACGAGAGGGAAAGTGGCTGAAGTCTTTAATCAACGAAATTGGCTTCAACGAATTAAAAGTGAACAGAATCAAAATTTATTGCGACAATCAGGCAGCAGAAGGAATCGCTGACGACGAGCAAATGCATCAGCGCACAAAACACATCGATTTGAGATTCATGTTCTTAAAGAACGAAGTTGCAAATAATCAAATTGAGTTCCAGTACCTGCCCAGTGCGGAGATGGTAGCAGACGGACTTACAAAACCACTGCAAGGGCAGCAGTTGAAGATTTCTAATGAGAGACTCGGACTTTTTTGATTATTGAGTGATTTTATGTGCATTAAACAAGTGGGAGAATGTTAGTATAACCAATCAGTGTTTAATGTATCAACAACAGGAAATTGCGCGTCATCGCACGTCATATTAGTTTCGTTTTTTGTTTTGCAACTCATGCTTTGTAGACTCATGTAGTAAACCTGACCGCTCGCGGTCTTGAAGTTCCTAATTGTGTTTTATTGCTTTATTGCCCAAACTCACATTTATTTCACACACCCGGAGTATAAAAATGACACCAAATTTAAGATTATAAAAGGAGAATTTCTCCAATTGCAAGATATCCTGAAAAGTGTGAAATCCTACACTAGGTTGTTCTTCTATTGTCAAATTGACACAACACACAAGCAAAAGGAAATGCTGAGAAACACAATGGCAACACATTTCTATAGGCCTATCTACTCTTCAAAGCAGCATTTCATCTTAAAATCAAATCAAAAGTGAAATGCCAGAGTTTGTAACTGCACACTTTAACAAAGTGAAATAAATAAATATAAATGTAATAATAATAAAAAATTATATCAAGTTTCTGTTTGTGTGTGAGAAAAAAAAAGTGAAACACAAAGTAAAACAACTTCTCAGTATGGCAGTTGAATACAAAATGAAGCTTTTCTCAAATCCTTCTTGTTTAGCATTCACAAGATTACATTTTTTCCCGCCCTCACTTTAGATAAAAATAAAAAACATTTCTGACAAGACTTTGCATAACATATCTCGCATAAACAAAAAAAAATATATTTATATATATATACATATAAATAAAATAAAAAAACGAAATAAAAAAATAATTTTCATTTTTCTTTATTTTTTCTTTTTCTTTTATCATATCGGAGTTGCAAACATCGTCTAATCCCGGGAATTTAATTAATCATGCCGAGCAAAAGACGAGCGCAATTTCACGTAGATGGCACCGAAAGAATTCCAAACAAACAATGAAATTTATTTTGTTTGTTTAATATTGGAATGGATTAAAATTAAAATGTTGACAATTATTTGACTGGAGCAATTGCTTTGATATTTTAACGATAGGTGGAGTTTGGGCACTGCAGGTTGGTGTTACATGTCTAACCAAGTTGCCAGCAATTTGTGGAAACTGATGGTTTCCAAAGAAATAACTTAGTTTGTGTATTGTTCTTGAACAAATGTTGTTCGGGCACTCAAACAATACAAAAAAATAGTCGATTGGGATTGGGTGAGAGGATGAGCGCGATCTACAGTGAGGGTGTTCACCTGGGTAGACGCATTCAATACTGAATTAACACAACACGAAAATTAGCATTACTTTTGTCAACTTGGATGGCGTTCTTGGATGGAAGTATAGCATCAAAACATATCGGATTTGAAGCTGATTTGAAATCAACTGCAAATCCAACAAATAAGCTAAAAAAAAGCCGCAAATCAGCTGAAAATGCAGCAAATCATCTGAACATGCAGCCAAATCAGCTGAAAATTCAGTAAATCAGCTGAAAATCCAGCAAATCAACTGATAATCCTATAAATTCACTGACAATCCAGTAAATCAGCTGAAAACTAGTCAAAATAATTAAAAATCTAACAAATCAATTAAAAATCTAGTTAATCAACTGAAAATCCTATAAACCAGCTAAAATCATAAAAATCAATTAAAAATCTAGTTAATCAACTGAAAATCCTATAAACCAGCTAAAATCATAAAAATCAATTAAAAATCTTAAAAATCAATTAAAAATCTTAAAAATCAATTAAAAATCTTAAAAATCAATTAAAAATCTTAAAAATCAATTAAAAATCTTAAAAATTAATTAAAAACCTTAAAAATCAATTAAAAATCTTAAAAATCAATTAAAAATCTTAAAAATCAATTAAAAATCTTAAAAATCAATTAAAAATCTTAAAAATTAATTAAAAATCTTAAAAATCAATTAAAACTCTTAAAAATCAATTAAAAACCCTTAAAATCAATTAAAAATCTCACAAATCAGCTGAAAATTTTATAAATCAATTAAAAATCACACAAATCAACTAAAAATCTCACAAATCAACCAAAAATCTTACAAACCACCAAAAAAAGCTATACATTTAAATGCAAATCTCGTTAAAAAAAAACTTCCAAACACACATAAATAAAAAAAATAAAATTGAATCGTTAAACGCCTTTCTTTGCAATGACTGCCAATATAATTAATTACATCTCATCCCCTTAGATACCCAATAAATCAAGCGAAGAAATGAAAAGCGGTGTTGAAAGAATTCCACCAAAACAAAGAGTTAAAACAAAAACAAAAAAATCCCCAAACCCGTGGCAACTGAGTGTTTTGCTACAATGTTAATCGATTCTTGATTGGCTACTCAGGGTGGTCACTTGTATGGACCTGCCAAGCCCAGAGGACACTGGGGATTTATGAGTACAAAATGTTGTCAAGGAAACAGCAGGTGCAGGTATCAGTGGGAATGAATTGGATTAAATGGGAATAAAAAACAAAGCACGAACTGCAAAAACAAATACAACCCAGCATTGTTCCATTAGCTATTTGCCCAAACCATAAAACCGATTCAAATTTCATCTTTTCATCTCCCTCTGGTATCAAATTTCAAATATTTCTTTAAGAAATAAAAAAATAAAAATAAAAAAAAAAATATATTTTTTAGTAAAGCAATCAAAACAACATCAATAATACGCGGGGGGAAAGGCATTATAACTCAAAATGCACTTTGATTCACCTAAACAAACAAAAAATTGAAAAAATAAAAATAAATAACAAAAGAAAAGAAAAAAAGGCAAACAACAGCTGCCATTTTTCTTGATACTTAAACCATTAAATTAAATCATAAAATAGGCGAGGAGAATTTTTCTTTGGTACGGAGCTAAAATAGGGGCAAAATAAATCAGTTTTGTGTTTTTAATGTCTTTGCTTGCCAAGATTGATGACTCACAAACCCATTGCCCATCATCACAACTGCACTTGGAGTTGGCTGCACTGCACTGCACGCTTGTTTGCATCAGATGATGGGAAATTTAATCTCGTATCAACAGATCTTGTTTTTCCTTTTCAAATGAGAAAAGAAATGCAGGAAAAATTATTTTCTCGGAGAAAATAATTCAAAAAAAAAATTAGGACCGAGTTTTGGGGATGATGAGCGAAGATGTTTTTTATTTTTGTTTTTTGTTTTTGTGGAAGAGACAAGTGCTTGAAGATAATAATAAAAGCTGGTTAATTCCTTTAGATGCGGAGTTGAAAATGAGTTAAATAATTTAAGAAATAAGAGCTTGGTTTATTAGTTTTAAAGAGAAGGAAATGTCAGGTTGAGTCTTTTTGGTATTGATAGAGAGAGACGGCGTTTTCAAACAGCATTTAGGTTGAAATGATGAAAAGTTTTGTTTTAATGTTTTAATAAAATCGGTTGGAGTTGAAAATTCAATCCGTTCAATTGTTATTGACCCAGCCACCAAATAAAGCCAGATTTGGGATTGTGTGACAAATTTAGACTGTTTTTTAAAAAAAATTCTAAAATTTGCAAAAATATTTTTTTTTTTAAATTCTAAAATTTACCAAAATATTTTTGAAAAAATTAAAAAATCTCAAAATATTTTCTAAAAATTCTAAAAATTTTCAAAATCTTTCTAAAAAATGTATAGAATTTCTCAAAAATCCAAAATCTTTCTAAAAAATTATAAAAACTCTCAAAATCTTTCTAAAAAATTATAAAAACTCTCAAAATCTTTCTAAAAAATTATAAAAACTCTCAAAATCGTTCTTAAAAATTCGAATTCTCCTTTTTACTTCCTTTCAACACTTAACAAATTCCTATTTCCAACTCTAATAAAATTCCAAACACAAATTACCAAAAACCAAAAACTCCACAAACATATAAACAAACCAAAACAAATTTTAATTTGCCAAACCCCACATACAAAACACACACATACGGGTACCACGAAAACATCCAATTTCAATTAACTCAAATTAAATAATATTTAATATTATTTAATAATTTCTAAAAAGAAGAGAGAAAAATTAAAGAAAAATTAAAAATTGAGCTACCTCGTTAATTCCACGAATTATCTGTCAAACCAGTTTGAAAAAGTGTAAACGCGCCGTACAGCAAACACGCAACGATGCAGTGAATATTAAAACAAAACGACCCGAGGATTATCCGCCATTAAACAAACGGGCAATTAACATTTGCAGCCTAAGGACAGGCAAATAAAGAGCGCCATCGGGCGGAAGAAGCGCCATAATTACCTGAAAATGAAAAGAAATGCGCACGCATGCGCACGCCGCTTTATCGCAATGTGCGCATGCTCGGCTGCATTTAATGTCCAAACAACTAATATGAGAGTACAATTATACACGTTGGCGTGCACATCTCTGCAAACTCGCTTTATATTTTCCTTTCAACGCGTTCCGGGCGACATTTTCTTCCCTCTTCCTTTCTCTGCGCGTTCGCGTTCGCTTTATGGCGCCGCGTCTGCCCGCTGCCGCGGCTTGTAACGCGGGCAATAAAAGAGCGCAGTAAATAAATAGTTGCACTAAATGTCGTTTGGGGAAGTCCTATATTGCTGGCCCTTCTTCTTATCATTGGTGCTGTACTTGTTATGTGGCAACACTAATGCAATAACAAGCATCACCTAATTGAAACATCACTTTGAACCGCAACTCAAACGGTGTTGCTTCGCTGCATATCAACGCATCAACATGAAAAAACAATGGCCCGTGCACGTGGACGGGGAGCAGAGCATCAGAGCAGCATAGCAGAATAGCAGATACTCGTTGAGGGCAATTACAGCCTTTGGATTACGGCTCGTTAATTATGGGGATAATAAACAACCCAATCTGCACTCGTTGGTTGGATCAACGTGGACAAATAATTTTGTGCAACACATGGCTTGTTGTGTTGTGTGAGCTTATCGTAAATGATGCTTTAAGGTGAATTCATTCATCAGCACTGCGTGTTTGTCAAACATTTCGCTTTTTCTCACACTTTTTAAACAAATTTCCCATTTTTCATCTTGTTTTACACATTTTTGTGCTTTTTCCGACTATTTTAAAACAAACTTTGGCTTTTCCGACAACGACAAGTACTTTTCCCTTATACCTAGAAGTGTAGTGGAAAACTTATAACTCTAATGGAGCTTACACTATAACTGAAAATAGCGTAGCCAATCAGGTAGTTTTCCACTACTTACGTCACTGACTAAAAATTTGGATTATCAATGACCTCTTTTGCCGCAGTTTTGAATTTTGAATTCGCGAAACACATGTGACAGTTTATCTAATTGTTTCTGCTTTGAATTCATTTAAATTCAAAATAATAAAGTTGCAGCATTGTATTAAAACATTTAAAAACAAGAATTCTCTCTTTTTACGCTAACGAGACAATACTAGTTTCGGTAATCACATGACATGTATAAGGTTAAGTCTAATTTTGTAACTATAACATGAAACTTTAACCGCAACCCAAACTTTAACACTTTTACCTCACACTAAACATATGTCATTATTAGGAAAAAGTACCTGCCGCAAACTGTGTTTTTTTTTTTATTCTTATGATACTTGTTTCACTCAGTTTTTAGAATTTTTACACTTTTTCCCACAATTTTAGATTTTTATATTTCGTTTTGACAATTTTTTTAGTTTTCAAATTCATTTTCAATTTTTTTTTCTCTTACAAAAATTAAAATATAAACCTATCATATCACAATATAAGCTACTTGCATTAATAGCCAATCCAAACTTTTCTGCATTGCACATTAAAACATGCAAACTAAATAATTAAAAATCCAACTTTGTAATTGTTGCATAACCATCCACTCCAATGCCAAGACAAAATGGCCAAATTCAAATTCCTAAGCCACAAACTACACAACAAAAGAACACTCCTGAGAACCAAGTGCATGTTTCTGCGGTTTTCCACTCGACTACCAATTTAATTGCTCACCTGAATTCTAATCCCTCTTTACAAAAATGATAATCACGCAGACAACGAGAAAAGAAGAAAAAAAAATTCAAACCAAATCCCTTCACCACTCCTCACACTCAAATTAAAACCTCCATCCATCTATACACGAACTCGTAAAATACAAAAAATCGTCTTTTACACTTTAAAAACAAAAACAATTTTTTTTCCAAAAAAAAAAAATTTATAAATTTTTTTTTTTGGAAAATTACTTTCACTTTGAATTTCCTCAGCCTAAAAACCCTTAAAAGCAATAAATTTCTCGCTACATATCTTTTGTTCCATTTTTTTTTTATATATTTAATACAACACATGAAGGAAAAAAAAAGTGCTGAAATTGTCTTAGAGCTTTGTACAGTTCTGTTTTGGATATTGAAAATAATTCATGCATGCAACAAGACTTTCGTTTTCTTGCATGGCTGGCCCATAATAAAAATGCAAAGATTAAAATAGAAAAGAAAAAAAGAAAGAAGAAAAAAAAAAGCCGAAAAAAATTTCTTCATGTCTTATGAGAAAATCAATATCTGTTGATTCCATGCACACTCAATATAAACATTTCTTTATGAATAAACTACAAAAATAATAAAAACCTACCTTGCACTTGATGTTGTCAATTGGCCAAATGGAAACCTGCAACAACAAAGATTAATTAGTCATCAGTGTCAAACATTCTATTGTTTCAAAACAACAATGACGATGTGTCCCCTAGTGACCATTTTCCTTAATTAATAAAAACTTTTTAAAACCTAACATTTGAAAGAATAAAGAGTATTGATCCTTCGGAGAAACGTGCATAAATCGTTTTTAGTGTTTATTTTGCGCACACAATCCGTAGGAACCCAGAAAGCCCGAAAAGTCCATAGAATACGAGCATCTAATCCTAATCCATGAAATACGGTAGTTAAGTTTTGCTGCTTTTAGTGTAAAGTAAGGGACCAAGCAGTCGACTGAGCCATAGGCCCATTGGGGATTGACCTCCTAGAACACGTGGATCACGCAACGGTTGTGTATCATGCTATTCCTTCTGGTGTAGGCCTTCAATGCCGCTATCGCTCTTTCTTTGTCCTTTGAGGTTTTTGTTTTGTTTTGTCCTCGACTTGAGCGATAGCAAAATATATCACTTGTAGATTGCCCTTAATTTTATACCGACTAGAATATATCGGCTAGGAACGACTCACCGTGCCGATACAATGATGTCCTAACTCCAATTGGTTGAGCCGTATCACTGGTGTAGTAGCACAAAAAAAGTAGCCCATAACACCAAATTGTAATCTAACTAGACAAAACAACCAATAAAAAACTAAACCTTTGTTTACCTGCCAAAAGAAACCAACAAACTAAGCTAACATTTTTTGATTGATTAAAAGGGGAAAAAGCAGATTTAGCAAATTAAATAAATATTTCTTGTGGTGACAACATAAGTACAGTAACTTAATTTATTATTTTATTAATTTCTAATAAAAAAAATTTAAACAATAGGCTTAAAAAGATTTTCTCTAATTAGGATCAACAGTTTGTCCACCTTGTAAGTCTTACATATCTCAATCTCAGTCTTTGAATATTTTTGAATATCTTTGGTACAAGTCGAGAAGATGTAGCGCCAAATGCGAAACAGCAATTTCTCCAGCATTTGTGAAATGATCTAAGCAACATTTTAATTAAATTTGAATTAACCAAAAACCAGTAAGAAAAGGCAAATGCCCTTAAAACCTTTTGCAACCACTCTTGTGCACAATAAAAATGGTTGTAAATACAAACCACAAACTTTGCCCATAACCATTGCCATGGCAATTAGAACATGAGGCCAATTCTCCAGAGCAAAGTCCCTGGCTAACTTCCATTTAGCCAAAAAGCAACATTAACTTACTCGAGTGATTAAGCAAACACTTACTCACCCCTACAACCCACCTCACCTCACTCTTCGCTGCTCAACCTCGACACCACAGACTACATCTCTTCTGTCCATTAAATATTCTTATTGACTCCATTCGCTGGCCTATGGAATCTTGGAAAACACGCGCCATTAGTGCACGCAACATCGAATAAGATGAGCCCAAATTGGCCAACATGCCTCGCATTTTATGTCCAACAAGTCAAGGTATAAAAATTACGCCTCTTTTAATTCCATCATGTCCACGCAAATGTCCAACGACCAATGCCCATCTTTTTCAATTACAACATCATCTGCTCTTAACGGTTAACGCCGCTTTTTGAATATCTTTTTTCCTCCACTAAATCTTGAGCGGCTGCTCCTGCTCGAATCAAGCTCTTAGTTTAATAGCTTCTAAGAAGAGCATTAAAATGGTAAAATGCTATTTAAACAAGGAATTAGCCTTCCTAATTAGCTCATTTTGCCCAATTTATGCAGTCAAACTGCAATCGTTGCAATTGCAGTGAGTCAAATGCCAAACTCCATTCTTTAAGTCAATATCTTATTATAGAAGATATATCTAGGAATGTTCCATCGGCTTCAAAGCATCAGAATGTACATTTCATTTCCCTCTTTTCGCTAAGAAATATCCATTAATTGCTTCGCACTGCCCAAGGTCTCATTTCCTTTCCACCTATTTTTCTTCCGGGTTCTCAAGTCAATAAACCACATAAGAATAGAATCCAATCTAAATGCATGTTGCCGGATCAATAATCTTGCAAGAGATGCGCAGATAGGCCAACAACCAACAGCTAAATGCTAGAAAATTAACTTAGCCCACCTGCATAAATATATTGAACTGACACACGAATATATTCAAAACATGATCAAAGTTTTTGTAAATCAAAACTCTTCGTGATGCGTCAGATCACTCGCAACGCCACATGACGTTGCGACAAAGTAGGATGCTTTATTATCTTAAACTCTCATTGGTTGGGCATATCGCAAGCTCAAGAATACTTATAATTCTCAACTAATAAAGAATAACCACTTTTCTATTTGTATTCATAATGCAATGGAAGTTAAATTATTTATGTCTTTAAGATATCTTCAGAGAATGTAAAAATCCAAGCGAGACAAACTGCAGGCGGAGTCCCAGACCGGGATTTACAGTTATGGACATGAATTGCTGTCAAGATCACACTTGCACCTGGGAGCAATAGCAGGCATGAAATCAAGTTGGCAAATGAATTGCCGGTTTAAAGCAAAGGGCAATTAGGACCTAAGCAGGAGGGAATCGTGCGCCCAAATTCACAACATTCCGCACAAATCTCATCAATTGGGCGCACATTCATTCCCCTTCCCTTCCCTTTCCGCCGCATTTCAAGCCCCACAATCACCTGTGACAATCACCTCCAGACCTGAATCCAATACTTTAAAATGGCACCGTTAGACTTTCCCTTTAAGTCACATCACAAGCAGAGATTGGTGCAGTGACCAGCTGTTCAAGAGCAACGCGGCCAAATTACTCTCACTGTCCACATTCCACGAGTGAACGAGCGACTGCCTCGGAGGACACCTGCACAAAAATGTTCAATTTTCGACACAATATGAATCTTCTTCAACTCAATGTCGCCCATCTTCTTTCATCTCGCTCTTGCTATTGTTTACTACAATTGCTACAATAATACGGTCATGCCTTGTGCTTATGGACTTATCCAATGTCCCAGGAGCCACTTCCTCTCCTGCGTCCAACACATTTCACAAGACATGTTGTAGACCATCATTTGTTTAGTACAACGACATTATCATTGTTGTAACGGTCTAATGGCGTAGAATAACATGCGTCAGATCATTCGCAACGCCACATGACGTGTTTGTCTTTGTTCTTCGTTTACTTTAGATTGACTTTATTCATACATCGTTACATCAAGAGCCAATCTGGCCATAATCATAACAAAAAGCCAGTGCTGCTCACTGTAGCATTGTTTTTCAAGTTGTCTTTGGAAATTTACAGCGTTGAAACATCCTACACGTCTTACACATTTCTCTCACGTCCCGTTCTAGTTCTGACCACCACACTCGGCTCTTAAACCGCTGCAAAGTGGCTTTTTGCGCTTCTGGAGTCCTCTGGTCAATCAAAAACAACATTATGATGCTTGAAACTTCTTAGTAGACATTGCTGGACAGAAACCATCATTTGTAAGTGCAATGACATTATATTTAACATTGATTTTTTTCTCTATAATTTGCTCGTAAAAACGTATGAAAATAAATTAAAGAATAAAAAAAGCGAAATAAAAACAAGAGAAATAAAAATAAAATGAAAAATTGAAAATAAAAATTTTTTCATTTTCTACAAAGAAGAAGAAGAAAGTTCAAGTGATGGCATAGCACTTTAGAGACTAAGCAAATTCAGCAAAAATTCTCCGAATTTCGCACATCCGACTACAGAGGATGCATTGGGCGTTAGAGAATTGCATTTTTATGGTTATTTTTACGAGATAGGAAGAGGAGGAAATGGGTGTATGTGTGATAGGTGCAAAGGCAAATAAAAGAGTTGAAAACCATCATCCAGCATTTTGCACAAGGAGAAAAAAAGGGGAAGGAAAGAGGAAGTGCAAAAACAGGAAACAACTTGATGACAATATAAAAGTGTCTGCAAGACGATTCGTCATAAATCTATTACCAGCCGGGATCCGCGAATTCACAGAAATTGCTCATTTTTACGCTTTCTAATAAACAAATCTCTCGGAATCGTGTTGCACTTGAAAACGCCATTAATTCGCATGCAAATGCAAACTTAAAGCGACAATAAAAATGAAATCCTCAACAAAACTCGTTGAATATTTGAGCGAAATAGAAATTCAAACTTCGCAGCTCGCTCGGAGGAGAAGGAAACTTTTCACCTGACACAAAAATCTCCTTCTGTTTGATATTCATAGCCGGCAAGACCTCAGCCATCTTTCCACTCAATATCGATTCAAATTCAATTCAAAATATCACCAAACTTTTACCACAAACTCAACAATGGAATTCAACTTCACCTTGTGCCCGACTAGAAAAACATAGAATAATAATACACACCGTACAGATAGGAAACAATCCTTTCCATTGCTGGAAATGTTAATGGTATTCCCAATGAGCATGGGTTACATACTTCCCTTATGGTATTTGTTCTTATGCAAAGTGCATTATGCAAAACAGTTTGTGAGCACCCCTCCTCATGATTTTGTACTGGCATTATTTTGATCGAAAGAAAAAATCCAAATTAAAAGTTCTTCCGAAGACTTAAGTCTTAGGAAGAACTTTAATTTGCTGCATTAAAATTTCAAAGCCAAATAATACAAATTTAATGAGAATCACAAGTATGTTTTTTTTTATAATTATAGTACAGCCATAAATAAACAATAAAAGTAAAAAAATTTTTAGAAAATAAAAATAAAAAGCTGCAGTTAGGTCTCCTCGTGAAATGGAAGTGGCCACATGAGAATAACTAACAAACTTAATGCATTTTCTAATTTTTTAAAATAATCTTCTGCTTAGAGCCACCATTTTGCATGCAAAACTGTTTCAAACAACTTTAGCCATATTGCAAAGCTTCAACATTTTCTCGCCATAATTTGTCCAATTGCATTGTTTTAATGACACTCATCAAGCACAATGGACGCAGCTGAGTCTAATTCCTTTTTATTGGTCACTAGACCATTCCAACAGTGCTCTTGCCAATGCCACAGCTAAACTTTTGCCCCGACTTAAATTATTTCTAATGAGCAAACTTTGGCTAAATTGCACTTTAACAAATTTCAATTTCTCAACTTATTCTACTCTAATAAACCCTCATTTCCTCCCCCTTATCCATTGCGAGGCATTCCTTTAAGCTCATCTGAATCGATCCCTGCGAATCATACACATTCCTCCCATCAATTAACATCTAATTACTTTACACCCATTTTTACTGAATAAATCAAATTCCACTTAACGAGATTACTACTCGCTTCCCACAATTCTCATCTCTTCTCTCGCTCGGACGTTCCGCCGGTGCCCGATAAATCCTCTTACCATAAATCCTTCATTAAACCGGGTCTCCATTACTGCGCGAGGCGATAACAGCAACTTTGGCGCATCATCAACCGCCAGTATCGTGCCATTCAATTTCCATCATGGCGGAACGACTACGCAATAACCATCGGCACATCACAAGCTCAAGGATACTGTGACTGATATGGTCTTCGCTAGTGCAATCAGGGGACTGAAGACACTAGTTTGGGACGCATACTCACGTAAATAACAAAAACTCCCCTAATATTGGTTGGTTGGCCTTTATTATGTTGTCTCGTTGTATGGGGAATCCCGTTACCCGTTGCGGGGGTGCCACGGTAACCAATGTGTGAGAATGTTAGAACAACCGTTCACGATGATTGTAGTTACAAGACTGTTTATTTCAATTAGATACAGAACAAATCAGGTAAAGGGCCGGAATAGACCCCCCAACCTAACCTAGTTTAGTCATTTCATTTGTTTCTGTAACCACTTACAACCAGGCGTTTAAAAGGTGCGTACCTATACACTTGTTTATTTAGAAGATCAAATGCAATAACTGGGTGCTAAAATGGACACTTAGAATCCATCAGAGTCGCGCATCAAGGTCTAACTAACATCTAAGTCAGTAAACTAATTTGGCCCGCTCGCCTTTAAAAGAGTGATAAAAGCAGCGCATCTGCCACTATTTCTATTTATTTCCCATTGGGCACCTCTATCATTTTTCCACCTGCACCTTATATCCTCTTACATTAGTTTCATACCGGTACTTAACCAGGAAAACTTGTTGCTCGGCTCGGTCGAATCGATTTGTAAGACGTTCCATGAAAAAACGCACGCAACTGATGAGCTGCAAATGAAATGTTTATTTTTCCATTCACATTTATGGGAGATATAGACTCCGCTTAATCACATTTCCATAATTCAAAGAGTTAATCAAATTAAAGTGAACCTATTACCTTTAAATGCAAATATTGCTCAACACACCAATTAAAAATCATCGGCAAATCTCAAATGATGAATTACGGAACTATTCGAACCCATCAAATTAACATACGCGTCATTTAATCAACACAATCAATAAGCAAACTTAAAGGAAAACCAATTCCCAATCAACAGAGTTTTTGTCAAACCAGTCTATTGAGGCTCCCTTAGATCACCTTACTCACTGGATACATCTAGCAACACACTCATGGCTTTATTACGAACATGTGACCAGGTGGACACTGCCATCTGGTGATAAATTTTAGAACTGAATTATACGAAACCATATTTACATTCAACAAATTGTGACTGGTATGGTCTTCGTTAGTGCAAACAGGGGACTGAAGACTAGTTTGGGACGCATACTCACTTAAATAACGAGAACTCCCCTAATATTGGTTGGTTGGCCTTTATTAACGTTGTCTAGGGGTATGGGAAATCCCGCTACCCGTTGCGGGGGTGCCACGAAGGGCTTGGAAGACAATCCAACACCATCCATACGACGGAAGTAATAACTAGAATAAACAATACCACAATAGAAAGCAATTCCCATCAAGAGATGGCACTAAAAACACAGCAAACAATCCCCTCTTCATGTATACTCCAAACCGATTCAACGTTGTCCTAACTCCTATTGGTACTGTGTCCCCTCTAAATGTTTTTTATACTAAGCTTGATGTGTATTTGTCGACATTTCGTTGTAGAAGTGCCAAATGTGGTCATCCTTAGCCTCCAAGTGTATAAATTTGTCGAAATGAATGCGCTTCAATTAGCCTGCATTGTGCGTGATCCCCTGGTGGTGAAAGCGGAGAATTATTTACATCAAATTTCTCTCGACAAAGACGGCCTGATTGGGAACAAAGACTGCTGATTGGACCATTCAAGTCCCCAGGCATTCGTACCGATTCGTGCCGAGAGACCAGATTAATCAATCAGTTGCGGATATCTGGTGGCAATGCACAGACTCCTTGCCTATGTCAACACCGGCATCAAATAACGTCTTGTACATGACAACATAAGACAAATAAAAAGAAATAAGTGAATACACGGTACTGTATTTGACTATTACATTTCAAATGCCGGATCACTTTAACAAATACCCGACAATGTTGAAAATGTAATTACGCCATAATTAATTCAAATTCCTATTTGAAACTAAAACCATAAGACGCGATCTTTGTTTCCAAAGGCTTTTCCATCGTTTCTAGTAATCGTCATCAATGTTAATGTTATTTGAAGGAACTCTTATAATTTGAGTTGAGTGAAGAGTTTCGCATGATACACCCGCATCGCTCGGTCAATATACAATTAAAATCAGTGATTTTGTTACGTGTGAATTGGGGAAAGAAACACATAATAATTATTTGGTTTCAGCGAGGTCTGAGCGCGTAACAATATTTAATTCTTCATAGAACGAACGATGCCTGACATTTTCAACTATTTCGTGTGACTAAATGACCATTCCAAGAACCATTTTTGCTCGATGAGTTGCAAGTCACACCGCAAGGACACCTAAGAGCTTTCGCGCCGTGTTTCTGTCGTAGTCCTGGATGGCTCGGTGGTCTGGTGCATCTGTGGTTCGATTCCCAGTCCTGGTTTTTCCTTCCGTCAATGAGTTATTGATCGTTTTCGTTGAATACGCTGCAATTTACCATCCGAGTGCATTGATTTTCGACAGAATATCATAAAAATAACACAAAAATCTAAATTTACATCTCATTTTTTTTTTAAAAAATTATTATCATTATCTTTTTTTTTTTTTTTAATTAAAGCTAAATCTGAGCTGTTTCTTTCTGAAACTCAGACCCCTCATCTGCCTGCAATCTATCCATCTCTATCTCTCTCTATCTCCACCCTCATCACGCAATTCCGCTCTTCCTCCCTTCTCGGTCGCCCTATTATCGATCAGCGAATTCCCACGTGAGATCCGCACATAATTACATTTCTGTTTGTCAGCAAAACATATTCAACTCCATAACCCGGTGAATTATTCACACGCTTTTATTTTTAACGTTGAAATGCGCCATCTGGCGTCAAATTCCAGCTGTCAGTCAATTCAAAGTCGAAAATACACAATTAGTCGGAATTAACTGAATCAAATTTTTTTTATGTATATATATATTTTTTTTTATATAATAAAAAGAGAATTTTTCGTGCGGAATTGATGGTGGGGTTGCGAACGAAGTTACTTATCGACGCGTTTTGAAGATGCATCAACACTATTCAAGATGGAAGCCAAAAAGTTGCGACTAAATTATTTCCTTCCATTCTTTTCGAAGATGGCGCGGCGCCAACTTAGATAAAGACGCAAAACTGGACTCGTTATTTTATCTCGTGGACCCTCCCATCCGGGTTCCGAGCGCCAAATATTTTTGATTAAATTATATAAAAAAAAATTATATTAAATGTGGGGAAATTGTTTTTGCTCGTTTTCGGTGTGTTTAAATTAGATTTTATCATTTTTATCTAAAAGGTCGTTTTGTGTACAAAACGTCTTAACGTTTTGGAATATAATGCGCTTATGAATGCCGATGAAAGTACCAATTATATTTTTAAGACATGTAAACAAAAAATTTAAAAAATATATACCGGCATGAGTTCTAAATAAATAAGTTTTTTTTTTTTTTTGGTTTTTTCCAATTATCTCAGAAATTTTGAAAAAAAATTCAGAAATTTTTTTTAATTTCGGAATAATTGTGAAAAAATTGTAAAAAAAAAAAAGTGGAAAAAAATGTAGACAAAATGGAAAAAATTGTAGAAAAAATAAAGAAAATTGTGATAAAAAAATCCAGAAAATTGTGCCAAAAAATCCAGAAAACTGAAAAATCCAGAAAATAGTGAAAAAATCCAGAAAATAGTGGAAAAATCCAGAAAATAGTGAAAAAATCCAGAAAATTGTGAAAAAATCCAGAAAATTGTGAAAAAATTCAGAAAATAGTGAAAATATCCAGAAAATAGCAAAAAAATCCAGAAAATAGCGAAAAAATCCAGAAAATAGTGAAAAAATCCAGAAAATAGTGGAAAAATCCAGAAAATAGTGAAAAAAATCCAGAAAATAGTGAAAAAATTTAGAAAATAGTGAAAAAATCCAGAAAATAGTGAGAGAGAAAAAAAACAGAAAATAGTGAAAATATCCCGAAAAATTGAAAAAAAAAATTGAAAAAAAAAATTGAAAATTTGAGTTTCCTAAAAAGTAGCAGCAACTTTTTCGCCTCCATTACTTTCTAAGCAATTGACCAAACCCACTTTCCTGCCACATTTTACAACATCCTCGTGACCCCCGCATCCCATTGCTTAACCCACAATAACAAAAAGATATTTCTTTCTTTTCTTTTCTCCTTTTCCTTTTCTTTTCTCTTCTTTTCTTTTCTTTTCTTTTTAAAGTAAAAGGAATCCATTGCAACGTGACAGAAAAATGGTGTAATTCGGGATAACCGAGTTCAGGTGCGTTTGCCCTCCCGAAGGCAGTGGCCTCTAGTCCCCAGAGTGACTTCCATCTTTTGCCTGGCAAACCACGTGACTCGCGCCCCTGACGCAAATGATATTGCGACCAATATACGACGCTGTTTTCCAATACAATCTCGGGTCGAAAACACCAGTGCCAAAGGTGAATTCGTCCCCTGCATTTCCTTCCCAACAGATTTACGAACACGTAGCAAATTGTTTAATGGCTGAATTATTTATGTCATTTCATTTCGAAATTCGCTCATTTTTCCAAATGATATTTGGTTAGGGAAATCAATTTGCAGGATTCGCTAGAGTTGAAATTTCAAACTTTGCGTAATGCACACAAAACTCACTTATCGGCGAAATAGCTAAGTGCAAATAAGAGAAATTGAATCAATATCAATTCACAAGCAAAGAAATCAGACCTCACCTCACTCTGCATCTAAGCAGATTAACATTCAATTCCATCCCAACTTTTAAATTCAATCCAATAACTTAATGAACAATTTTAACGGATTTAACGGACTAACATATTACCAAGTTTACACGTTCTACAGAAAATTAAAAAACTCAAGTTTACTTATCGGAAAAACTGATCGTGTAAACATGATTCTGTTTTTTGCAATGTGCTACCGGAGTACCGCAAAGCGATAGATACCATAGTGATAATAATAACAGTAATGTTGATTCACCTAGTGGCAAAACACGAAATTACTCACAAGTTCAACTGCCAGCATAGAGGGGGGTCCAGTATGTTTAATCTTGACTTTAAAATAGAACTGAAGTTGTATTCGAAGAATCCAAACATCATCAAAGATTGAAGTGTCCGATTCTTCGATTACAACTTCATTTTGTTCAGTTATGTTTGTAGTCAAAATCAAACATTCTGCTTTCGACCTAAGTCTATATTATGATTATTATTATTTTATTGAGCACTCCAATGGAGTAAATACATAAAAGGAAATTACACTCCGAACGAGTACGATGAGAGGAATACAGTGGGACTAAATAGAAAAAATATATCACTAAATCACAGTAACGTGTATAAACTCTAAGTACAAAAGTACAAAAGTGATCTCCAGTAGCAAAGATATAAAACATACAAAAGATATAGCGCCTATAACCATTCATACATCGTGTTTTCCATTTCATTATGTACGAGACCACGCGCATGAGTTTTCAAAAAGCGCTAAATTTCCAGATGGAATTGGAAATATGCTAGTGTCATAACTTACATATATTGATTTGTCACGCTGTGTTTAAAATGTGATGTCCAAATTTTACTTAACAGTATAAGTAACATACGATGCCATGTTTTCTACACAAACGGTTTCCCAGATAAATAAAAGTGTGCTCTCTCTCTCTACCCTGCAGGAACTATTAAGACGATGTTTAATCCATTTTTATTATTTTAGAAAACTCGGATTCCATAAATAAGTGGACCCCGGAGTTGTGGGAAAATTAAAAGTAGCCGTTGGCATGGACAAGCACAAGTCTCCATTTCCTTAAGTTTCGCCTTCTGGATGCTGGGAATAGCCATTAAGAGCATTAATCTTGGTAAAGCCGGCTTCCACATGTCCAGAATAAATGTAGGACTGCCATAATGAAACGTCTCGGTTAATATAACGGGATATAAACCATCACGTTTTGATTAAAGCTTCAGAAGCCACCAAGTGGTGACATATTCAATTTTATTCACTCCGGAATCAATTTTCGATCCAATTTTGGCTGCAATCAGTCCCAAAATCTAATCACAAGGCTCAATTCACACTCCTTGACCCCATTTCTCCCCATCTAATTCACTAAGAACTGCAATTCTGCAAACAAACTAGCAATTTCCAAACTCGCTTTCCCTTATGTTTCTCCCAAACATCAACATTACCTTTGCCAGAATGAATGAATAAATAAATGAATAAATGAATGAATGAATGAATGAATGAATGAATGAATGCAGTTTGCAAACTGTCTGCGGCAAGCAATGGAATTTCCAATTTCGAACGAAACCAATATTTTCCCGTTCAAACGACTGCTTACAACAGTTCAGTTGTACATCTTCCAAAACTCCCTTCATTCCCTTCAATTTGCACCCATAAGCAAAGTGGTTCAACATTACTACCAATTGAAGAACATCAACAAATAAATGATGTCACTTATGGCGTAAAGGATCCCCACTCTTTCCATCTATTCCATGATTGCTCGTAGGTTTTGTTTGAGGATTGTTTCCTAGGACGATTAATTATTGGACTTCCCATGCATCATTTTTTAAATCGACCAGTTTTGACGCCCTAAGAGTACAATCTTTTGGCAGAAATGTAAACCAGCGCCAGCAACGGAAATAGCGACCAGTGCCAACTCCAATTGTTGGGTATTCACAATGCCACTTTCGGAAACATTTCCCATCAAGAGATGGCGCTGAAACAACATAACGTACGTTCATATACTCTGGCCATGTGTAAGTTTGGCCTAACTCCGAGCCTCATAACTCACTCTGTGCTGCCACCAGGAAAAATAGTTCAGAGTTTATTGCTTGCTTCTTCCAGAAATCTTAGAACGTTCGCTTACTATTTTCAGTAGATCGGTTGCAATCCTGGTGTTTGGATCTATTTTCTTGTATCACTACACCAGAGAAAAGGCTCGGAGTTAGGCCAAACTTACACATGGCCAGAGTATAGGCACATTTCTTACGTCTCTCACCACAAACCAATACTAAAAGCAAACAGCAACAAACGACAACAAAAACAACACATAGTAACTAATGTCCGCAACAAAACATTCTCCGTATTCACGAACCAATAATTCATGAAATTTAAACTTCTATCCGACCAACAGCTCAGAAAATCACTTTTCTTTTCTTTTCAATTCCATCACTTTCGATTTAATAAAAAAAAATATCTCTGAGAAAATATAAATTTCTTTAATCGAACAATGTTCCACGTCGAAATTCCTAAGAAATAAAAAAAGCGTTCAGATTTCACTTACATTCATTGCTACAAAGAAATCATGTTCCGGTAGATCAAATCCCAGCAGTTCCTCGTCTGCCGCCGTCAGTTGACAGAGAATGTCGATTTTTGTGCGTTTTAAGTCAGTATTCTATATTTTTGTTTATTTTTCAGCAATATTTTATTTATCCAACTAGATACGAGTTGAAAAGGATAAAAAAAAAGAAGGTCTGGTGCAATCTACTTTGGTTGTCTAGTGGGACTTGAGGAAATCACGTTACTTCTCCAACACATGTATGGAGCAGGAAACCATGTTTTGACTTATAAGATTATAGCATGAAACGAGATTTTATTACCGCTATTCCCTTAGCTCTTGTCCAATATGGCGGACTGTGGTCAATGTTTGGACGTCACATTAAAAAATGATCGCATTTTCTTCCCGGCTGGGGAAATGGAAGTTGGAAAGAAAAATAAAAAGAAACACCGGTAAACTTCAAGTTGAAACTCCGTGAAACCGACAAACACCAAAAGACGATTAAACGCTTCCCGTTGCAAATTCCAAACGTCCACCGGAATAAATATTCCAACTGCTTCGCATTCCCTCGTAAACTACATAAATATATAATTAATACTAAACCCAAGCAGCGAGTAATATTGGTTTTGTTAAAAAGAATTAAATGAAAATTAAAATACGCTAGTCTTTCCAAGGGCCTTTCGGTTGAAGATGGTTGAAGATGGCTGGGAACAGCCGAAAGGCCTTTGGTATTTTAACTCTCATTTAATTCTTTTTAATAGAACACTCCCATATGATGTCAGATCCTCGGTCCATGACTGTTCTGCGTCTCGTTGCCGTTTCCATTGCAAGCACATGCGTAAACGATTGCACACTCACGTTTTAAAAGTTCAAAACACTGCTTAATTTTTTTCCACACTGTATTTACTCCATTGGAGTGTTTGAAATTAAATAAATAAATAAATAAAGTGATATGCATATGAAATAGAAGTTTGAAATATAGGTTTTGTTGGTTCTGTATTGGCCAACGCCATTGGTGTTGAACCAACGTATATTTATTTATTTATTTATTAATACACACTCCGATGGAGTAAAAATATAGGAAAAGACAAGTGAAAGAGTTAAACACTTTTTGAACACTAATTAGCTGATTATGGTACCGTCGATCAAAGAAAGAAGGAAACAGGCATCAAGGTACATGTATGTATTTATTTGTAACGGCGACCCATCTATGAACGGCATCAAGGTACAGTGGAAAGAGAGTGAAAAAGTCCTTTGGATGAATAGAGATAAGTGTGGGGTTTTTACCTCTATTACGGGTGGATACCAACGTCACGCGGTCACAGATTAAGGGAAAGCAGCGGGGTGATATCATCAGATACAATGCGGAGGAAGAAGGCTTTACTGAGGGTATATTACCAAAATTAATTTTATTATTAAGCCCGTATTGGTAACCATTGTAGATGTTTAATTGGTAAAATATTACATACGTTTGTCCAATACTTTTGACATAGAGCTATGTCTAAAAGACAATCCTCGAAACGGAAATAGAAACCAGCACCAGGGACGGAAATGGTGATGGCAATTCACAATGCCACGATGGAAAACAATTCCCATCAACAATAAAAACACAAGTGCAGTTCTACTTTGCGGCACAGAACTGTGTCCCTTCATAATTTTTTTATATTGTGTTTTTACCCTTCAATGCGTAAGGATAAAATGTATAAGCCATGCACTGATCTTCAGGCCCATTAGTTAAAGTGTCGTTCAGTTTATTTTTAGTTCGCTGCAAATTCTATCTTAAAGCCATATTTGATGCCCTTACAAACAACAAACAATACAACAAATAACCAACAACTCCATTTTATCAGAATGTGCTGCTAGAAATCAATAAATCCATCAAAAACTATCAAAAAAATCCAATAGAAATGTCAGCAAATAACCCAAATCAATCAATTAAAAACAATCAACTTCCACTCACAGCCACTAGATGTCGTCAGAACCGATATGACCACCAAGCAGCAATCAGCATTATTAAATCTTTGCATGCAAATAAACGGAGAGCAAAAAAGAAATGATTTCAATTACCACAAAGTCAAACAAAATCGAGTTAGGAAAACTTTTTCGCCATCTCGAAACACGGAGTCATTTGACCGTGGCAACATTGTTTGCAATGTGTCGCCTCCCGCCTCCCGCCCCCGCCCTCCCTCCATCCCGCATTTCCACAACACTAACTTTGGCTTTAATATGGAACGCTTAGTTTGGTGCAAATCAGGTGGAACGCCAGGGATTCTTACGCCTCGCCTAACCCACTTGTTATTCAGCAAATCAAATTGAAAACCCAACACTCTACTTCACTTAAAAACACAACAACAACGCCCGACGTGCAAAAACCGAAAAAAAAAACACCCAAAAACAGTCCAAAAGCAGCCAATAAAAAGGATTTGTCAATGCCACGTGATAAAAGCCACATCGACACACCCTTTTCTGACCACGCGTCAATAATTCACCAACAAATGACACTTAATTCATTGCCACACGTGACCCAAATTGCCTGCCATCATTCTTGCCATAATGTTGCATAGTCCTGATGGAAACAGTGCAGCTGCCAGTACCATCAACGCAGATCGTTTAAAAAAGGCCGGCGACACGTTCGAACCTAATGATGGAACACTAATGAAAAAAAGTAGCGCACTACGTTAACTGCTTTTGCCTAACGATACCGACAATCAAAGTCGCTACGTTCAAACAGGAAAAGTGAACTGAACTATTGGTTCAAGTTCGTGAACTTTAACTTAGTTCACTTTGAAAAAAATTGTAGTGAACGTGAACGTGAACTAGTTCACACGGTGATGAATGCGAACTTGAACTATACTCCGTTCCGGTACAAGGTGGTCTTAATTCACTGGTGTAGTGGCACAAGAAAGTAGCCCTTAACACATTGTTTAATTGATTAAAACGGAAAAAAGCTTATTTTTAGCAAATAAAATAAATATATTATTACCAATTAAATAAAATCCATACTTCTAATCACTTTTTACACTTAAATTCATTGAAAATAAACAGAACTACTTTTCCGCGTAGACTTAATCCACCAGTGATAAGGCTCGAATTAAAGACCACTTTGTACCGGAACGGAGTATCGTCTGGGATTTTTCCCAAATTTTAGTTATAATCTTCAGAATATCAAGAAAACTCAAATTTCAGGCCCAAATTCCAACATAAACCAGCTTTTTCACTTATACTGGCATGCCGGAAGAAATTGTTTGGCTGTAATTCCAAAACTTGGTAAACCCATGTCCAACGGCATGCCGCTTAAAGCGGGGTAATACATGATTTCCTAATTCCAGTCGTTATTTAGCGGTATTATAATCCGTTACAAATTCATAAGAACGATCAATTTTTTTTCATAATTTAATTTTGACAAGACATAGGACATTTATTTTTTACACACACATAAATAAAGTTAAAACAAAGCTGCACAACAAATTTCACAACAATACAACAATTAGATCTCGAGTTAAGACTTTTTTTGTGAATCATTCCCAGGCATTTAACTGAATAAAAAGTATAATATAATCTAAATAACATTTTGTAGCACAATCTCTCAGAAGGATCGTTTCCACTTATCCCCGTTTTTTTATATTTGTTTAGAATATTTACTTCAATTGAAATATAATTTTTTTTTGTTTCCCAACTAAAGTTGAATAAATTGTTTTATCTTCTTTCGGATGTGAGTGTTCAGTGTTGTCTTAAAGGCAGAAAACGATGTTTCTTGTGGCCGCTTGCTCAGATCGATAGCATCACATAAGCTGAGTCGCAGGAAATAGTGAAGCAAATGGGAAAATCCAATTTCACATGTGTGCTCAAACTAACTTGTAGCTCATGCCATAACAAACACTGACGCCAAGACAATCATGAATAGTCACCCAGAGTCATTGAGGAACAATGGCAAGTGTAGAAAAATGGCCTACGCCTGCATGTTTATTGTGTTTTGGAGAAAATTAATGCGAGATTTATTCAATTGAGTGAGAAAAAGTGGGGGGAGATGATTCAAAACTCATCATTTTAGAGAATAAACTGACAAGTAGGAAAATTGAATCGCTCATGATGACAAGGTTTTCATGTTTCCTTTTTTATTTCTTTATTTCTTTTTTTTTTTGTATTATTATTTCTTTTCAATTCGTAAGCGGCTTAGTGCAGATTGGATTGGATGTTGACATTTTTCGTCCCTTCTTTTTCTATTCAAAAAAGTTTCATCCGGATAAATATCAACTGTCATCTACTTACAACAGCATTTTAAAGAAATATCGCTGTGGAGGAAAGTCGCGATCAATCAAATCATTTACTGGGATCGCTGTGAGGTAAAGGGAGGAGGGTTGGGTTTGGTGATTTGAAAATTTGAGTTTTGAAATGAATTTATTGAAAGTTTGGACATGTTCAACGACGCTTCTCAAATATTTCTCGGATTTTGGCGAATGTTTATCCAATTTTGTCTAATGTTTCTGGAATTTTGTCTAATGTTTCTGGAATTTTGTCGAATTTTCTCAAAAATTTCTCAAATTTCTGAAAAAAATTTCTCAATTTTTTTCTATATTTGAATTTTTTTTTATTTTATTAAATTTGAAATTTTTTTTTTCCTAAATTTGAATATATATGTTTTTTTTATACTAAATTTAATTTTTTTTTATTTTTTACTAAATTTGAAATAATTTGGATCAATTTTTGATTACCTTTATATCAATTGGGATCAATTTAGCAACAGTTTTGATCAATTGTGACAAAATATAAAAATTATTCGAGAAAATTTATCTGAAATTTCTTTAAATTTGTCTAAAATTGTCAAATTTTGGTTACATTTGTCTAAAATTATCCAATTTTGGTTACATCTGTCTAAAATTATCCAATTTTGGTTATATTTGTCTAAAATTATCAAAACATATCAAAATTTGTCTAAAATTATCAAAACATATCAAAATTTGTCTAAAATTATCAAAACATATCAAAATTTGTCTAAAATTATCAAAATTAATCAAACTTTGGTTAATTTATCTGAAATTATCAAAATTTATCTAAAATTATCAAAATTTGTCTAAAATTATCTAAATTTTATCTAAATTCATCAAATTTTATCTAAATTCATCAAATTTTACCTAAATCCATCCAATTACACCTAAATCCATTAAATTTCATCTAAAACCATGAAATTCCATCAAAATTTAGTCAATTTTCAAATCCTCTTTAATCCCTCCAAACGCGCATTAATCCTATTTGTATCTTTCCTACGTACTGTAATTCAAAAAAGCTTTACTCGAAAAACAAATCTAGAAGAAAAACGTAGA
Organism: Strigamia acuminata; assembly: GCA_949358305.1. Lineage (NCBI taxonomy): Eukaryota > Metazoa > Arthropoda > Chilopoda > Geophilomorpha > Linotaeniidae > Strigamia > Strigamia acuminata. The sequence goes on from OX442320.1 coordinate 11,493,041, forward strand.
AAAAAAACTCGTTCAAGTTAGTGCGTTGGTTCCTTCCCTTCCCTCGTCAAAATTTCCCTGTCACACACATGCACACATGGAGAGAATATGAATAAACTTGGGTCTTTCTCTCGGTGATTTCTCTCGGTGCTCGTAGTCTGGTAACGAGGCTATTTCCCTCTAGGCAGATTGAGCCTTCTTTATGCGTTCCCTCGTTTCCCATGGCGACACCATACAATCATGTGACTAGGGCCAACACAGAATTCGGACCTGCAGGCCAAGGCCTGTCACCTCGTGGAATAAATGAAAGCAGCCTGGTCACAAACATCCGAGTCAATATGGCCGACTTAAATGCCTTTTCTCTTACATTATGTCAAGTCCGACTTCCCAAATCGATTTACTTCTTCGAACAACCAAAGTGAAATATCAACTAAATTTCTCCGAATATCGATTGAAGTCGATTATCATTTAGCGTTTGAAAGAAGCAGCCATTGAGTATAACGGAATTAACGTAACTGTTTGTTCAAAAATTAACATAGGGGGTGCTGGACACATGCGTCATACAAATAACAAAGCTCAAGAATTGACCAATGGAGTAGAACACTCCAGGGTTGCTTCAACTAGCGAACGAAATCTACAACAAGAGTTAATTAGTTCTACTAAATTGTTTAATCGTGTTTAATTTATCTGTGACTGCAATTTCAAATATCTTAACTCCTCAATTTCAATAGTGCATGTTGACATGGTAACTCTACAATTTGCATATTATACATCTCAATAATGATCATGTTTCAATTAATTGGTAAAGTGTACAATGGTGTCCAAACACAACAGCCCACCAAACTTTTTTAGTGTTTTAAATTCCTTTGTTTTTACCTAATCGGCGAATAACGGCTCATTATTCTTGGATGCTTCACCTGTTAAGCTAGGTTCACACTTGTGTTCACACTATAGACGCAACGCAAGAAAACTGACAACACAAGTTGCTTGCGTCAAAAAAAATTTTTACGTTGATGCCAATTCCTGCTTCAACTCCAAGTTGAAGTAAGCGGCGCAACGCAAGGAAAAGTCTTGCGGCCAACCCATCACGATCGTCTCCAACTCTCGTCGATTCACGTCTGGTTGGTGAGACTTTGCCACATGCAAACAGGCCACCATTTTCGAGTTCTAGAACTAGATCCAATTCCAGGTTTCATTGAAACCATCTGATTGACCAGACTCAACATCAATTGTTTCAGCTCTGTTCACATGTGCCCTACGGTGTGAACAGACTCTGCATTGCGTTCGACTAATTTTTCCTTCCGTTGCGTTGCATCGCCCCTAGTGTGAACACAAGTGTGAACCTAGCTTAAGCATACGTTAATTCTCCGATGAAGAGTCGCCCTCGATCCATAAGGCCAACTAGGCACAGTGCTCCTAACAAACCTTTTAGAGCCTACGAACCAGAGCCGGACTCAGGATTTTACGTTAGCAGGGATTCGGGAGCATTCATTAAAAATAATTGTTTTCTGTGCGTTTAAATTATAAAATTAGCATAAATTCAATAAAAATTTCAGACAAATGCCTCTAGATATCAAAGTGTCTAGGCCTAAAAAGGTCTTAAAATGACGCCACTGTCCCACAGCCGAGTGAAAATTTTAAATAATAACTTCGGCTATTATTCAAAGAAATACAATACGTGTTCAAAACACATCTCTAGGGGCCTCCGATTTTTAGGAACCTCAAAATGTAATTTCTAAAAAATGATTACAAACTCTAAAACTACAAAATTGTAGAATTAGGGCCCCAGAGGAGCAGATTTATAGGTTTCGCAGGAAAAAGGCCCCTCTAAAGGCTGGGAGAAGAGCCCCCAGACGTAAATCCGTCTCTGGGGCCCTTACGTCAACAACATTTTTGAATTTGACTGACTTAGACCACTAAAAACAGCAAAATCAGAAACTTTGAATACACCTACAAGTATCTATTAGTGTTGCTGCCCCTTGGCTTGTCTGCATAGCACAAGTGAAAAAATGCGACTGTTGACCCAACATAAAAATAAAAAAGAAATTAATTGTGTGATTTGATGGCGTTCTGCATTATTAAACTTGGAAATTGATATTTTGGGGCTGTTATTTGTTTGTTTGTTTGTTGAAATGATAAATAAGTTAAATTCTATAGAAGAGAAGAGAATAAAATGCGACTGAAATCGGACGTTAAAGTTGGTCGAAAAGGAAATAAAAATAATTTTACAACAAATCTCAACTCCGGCTTACATTGCGCCCCATAAAAATCTGCATTGCGTCCTCTCGTGTCATGCGCATGCGTCGTCCATCATCCCTTTTCTCTCATTGGGATTTGCGAGGAAGCAAGAGTAATTGGAGCGAGGAGTAGCAAATTCCCCGACGAGCGAGAGAAGGACACGATCGAGTCGTGACTGATGCGCCCCGGAATAAATCAAAAAGAGACTAAAATGTAAACAAAATCACTTTTTTTCAATCATTTTCAACAAATAGTCACATTTGTCGCATCTCTTCAATGAATTTGACTAAAATTTGCCAATTTTTCAATGATTTTGATTACCATTTCCAATTTTTCAATGATTTTGATTACCATTTCCAATTTTTCAATGAATTTGACTAAAATTTGCCATTAATTCAATGAATTTGACTAAAATTTGCCATTAATTCAATGAATTTGACTAAAATTCCCCATTAATTCAATGAATTTGACTAAAATTCGCCATTAATTCAATGAATTTGACTAAAATTTGCGATTAATTCAAATGAATTTGACTAAAATTTGCCATTAATTCAATGAATTTGACCAAATTGTGAATTTTTTTATATTTTTTGAATAAACCAGTTCAAATTTGAATTTTTTGTGCACAATTTTGATCAAATTTTGAAGTAATTTGCATTTTTAGACCAAATTGTGATCTTATTTGCATTTTTAGACCAAACTTTGAACTTATTTGCATTTTTAGACCAAACTTTGAACTTATTTGCATTTTTAGACAAAATTAAGAACATATCTCCATTTTTTTAAACCAAATTTTGCATTTTTTCAAATTTTCCCAAGAAATTCGACAAAACTTTGTCCTCTTTTACACATTTTCCCCTCCAAAGTTCCCTGACCACTTTATGACGTCACCGGAAATAGGTGTGCCCAATCTGTCACAGGTGACGACCAATTATACCTTCCTTCTACCTGCACCGCCCCGTCACGGACTCCCCAAACCCGCCCGAACCAATAAAAAAAAAGAAGGAGTAAACATTCCAAAACCGAACACTAATTAGAATCGCAGCCGCCATCTTTGTAGGCACAACAAACCCAAATAATCTCTCCACCACCCGCCAATCAAAAAAGAAACTCAGAAAAAAAAAAACAATCAATCGCATCGATCGCCACCACATCACATCCGCCATTTTTTATTCAATTTTAAATTATTCACGCCTCAATGGGCCCTTGTGACGAAATATTTGACTAAACTTTTTATCGCGGCGCCGTTTACGAGCGCGGTAGACGGCGAGTGACTCAGCGTACGATTCCCCTTATCTTAATATTTCGGCATTGAATACAAGCAGCCATTAAGATAGGCCGAGGCAAAATCCCTGGTGGCGTTAAACACAATCATCAAAATGAAAAAGGAACCGACCACACCCTAGTAGCGACGTAATTGCAACGTCCCACAGGTAGTTTTCGCACTAGATACAACGAAATTATACAATTGTCACACAAATTCCTCATTTAGAAACGCCAAACGACACGACTCGACTTTTCCAACGCAAAAATAAAAAAATCAAAGATATTTTTTCAATTTTTGCATCTGCGGGAACAAGTTTAGTCGAATTTCCGCAATTAAAAGTCACCCTCGAATAAGAGCCGCGGAGACGACTCGTGTGACAATAACTCAAATCAAATTTAAGAAATAAAATAAATTGTTAAAAAAATGTCATTTACGCTGAAAAAAACTCTAAATCATCAAAAATGTAACAAATATTTATTTCTAACGTTGGGTTTGCTTCCTATTTGTTCTAATAACTATAATGAACTTATTTGTCATTGAATTAATTAAATAATGTGGATTATTTCTATTTTATTTTTCTAAATTTTAATTCTTTATTGTTTTTTGAAGTTCTGTGACAGAAGTTGTCAATCAACAGACAAAATTTTTCGTTGAAAATTTGGAGTTTAAACAAGCGTTTTCAACTGCATGTTTAAAAATGTTGTTTAGTTGAAATGACTTTTCGAATGGCAGCCAGTGTTGATCTTGCGGCTTAGACGAGTCACGGGCCATGTGTTCCTTGCTTGATCCCAGTTCGCGGCCCTTAGCGGGGGCGGTAGACGTGCTCAGTGGTCCAGGAGGGCAGTTAAAGAAGAGACTCATTGCTTCCATCATCACATATTGCCTTTCCTTCACACTCAACTAAAATGCACCCGAAAAAAACTACAACATTTTTCATTTCCACACAATTCTTACAATTTCAAACAAAAAAATCAATCCCGAGCAAATTTACCTTGGTCCCCCCTTGGTGATTTTCCAGCATTATGTAAATATTTAGCTGGAAAATAAAAACTAAATAAAATTTACCAATTCTTGGCCATTTTATATTTATCTTAAGAATTTGCTCTTGCCTTTTTCAATTGCATTTGACCAGATGCTTTACCATCTGTCCTGTTGTTCTTGCTGGCAAACAGAGACGGAAACTCATGACAATTGCATTAGAAGCGCAACAATCAAGATTATGAAAAAGTCGCAAACAAATATACACAACGTCGAGTCAAGGACAAGCCCCCCCCCCCCCCATAATTGGATTAGGAATCGCAGCCATTGGCTCAACTTCAATGTTTTCATTTACTGCGCTGTGTAATCACTTTAGATGGACTACAGCGCTCGAGATGTACGATTGTTATGGCGATTCCATTTTAATATTGAATTGGAGGAATCAAACATGACATGTGTTTGCATTGCCGAGACGAAGCCACCGAATCAAAAGCATTTGGAGCATTTTTAGATGAGGGAAATCTCATCCGATCTTGCATCAAATCTCGGGCTAAGTCTCGCCAAATGTTTTGGGAAATCTTACAATGTCGTAAGATCTCGCGACGAATCTCGTGGAATCTTGCAGAAATCTAAGCAAAAATCTTGTGTCATTTTTCAGCAATTATCAAGAAATCTCGTTCTAAGTCTCACCAAATTCCATCCAATCTCGCAGTGAGTCTCACCAAATCTTGAGAAATCTCTTAGAATCTTGGCAAAAATCTTGTGAAATCTCGTTTTAACTCTCACCAAATCCCATCCAACCTATCAACAAGTCTCATTACATCACAAATTTTCAAAATGGCTGCCAATCACAATGCTGAAATGACGTCAGGTCTGACAATTTGTGATGCATTATGCAAAAGTAGAATTTTTATCGAAATAAATGTTTAAAATTTAATCCGTTTACACGTTACAAATCAGCACCAAGCCGCAGGTGACTGCTGTACTCCAAACCGATACAACGTTGATCTATTTCCCTATTGGTCGAGCCGTATCACTGGTGTAGTGGCACAAAAAAGTAGCCCATAACACCAGAATTGTAGTGCAACTAGGCAAATCTACCAATAAAAAACTAAACCTTTTTTTACCAGCCAAAAGAAACCAGGAAACTGTGCTAACATTGTTTGATTGATTAAAAGGGAGAAAAGCTTATTTTAGCAAATGAAATAAATATTTTATTACCAAATAAATAAAATCAATCATTCTAATCACTTTTTACACTGAAATTCATTGAAAATAAACTGAACGACTTTCCGCATAGTCCACAGTTAAGCGTTATCCGGCTCAACCAATTGAAGTTAGGACATCGTTGTATCGGTTTGGAGTATAGTAAATACTTCTTCATAAGTTGCTACAAACTTCCTACAGTGGCTTAAAAAATGAAATGCTTTGGCCACTAGTGACAGAAATATGAAACTTCCCATTCAGTGTACACAATTTTCAAATCCTCTCTAATTCCAACCAAATTAACTTTTTTCCCTACTTGTGCGTAATGAATTGCTAATAAATTCCCATTCCTCCATTATTACTGTTATTATTTCTAGTGATAACAATCAAAACAACTTAATTGCACACTCAGCCAAATGGACTTTCCACAAACTATTCCAACATTTACTCATGCAACACTAAATCGAGTTGACAATCTCGATTTCCTGCTAATCACGTGACAATTAAAAAAAAATATTGTTTTTTATTAAAAAAAATAATAAAAAAAAAAAAAAAAAAAAATTGCGGCGATTGGAATTTGCGAGAAATTTGGTGTATGGTGGAAAAATGTGGGGAAAGCAACCTCTTTGAACGTGTCGAATTGAAGGAACCTTTTCCCGCCTTGCACTTTACAAATTAACCTGTGCCAAGCCCCGAGCCCTATTGATTGGAGATTCCTTTCCTTCCATAGCAAAAGCTTGATTGCTTGGCTCGTCTCCATCATACGTTTCAACGCGTTTTCTCGCCTTCCCTGCTCCCCACACATCCCGGATTCTGTGTTCAACGGCCAGGCGAGCGAAAAACACAGGCAATAAATTATGCTTTTATTGTGTTCACCACCCAAAGCGTTATAGTCCCAAAAACATTATCTGCTAACACGAGAACACCAAATGCCAGTTTACGTTAAACACACCAAGTATTCCATTAGCAACCATCAACCTTTCTTTTTAGACGCCTTTTCGTGTTTCTGTAAACACCAATTAAAATTCCTTCGTTATTCCAGGCCCGGGTTAAGGTCTTTGGGTACATCCTACATTTCTACATAGGATTTAGCAGGTTTTTGGAATTTCAGTCAAACAGTTTATACCGGCATGCCAGTACGAAGTGAAACATGCTAGTTTTAGTAAAAACAAAAGCTGGTTTTTTTGTTTTTTTTTACTTAAAATGAGCCCGGATGAATAATTATGTTGGAATTTGGGCCTGAAATTTGAGTTTTCTTAGTTTTCTGAAGATTACTACTAAAATCTAGGTAAATTTATAGAAATTTAGGCCAATTACCTACATTTTAGACATCTAAAAATGCTTTTCTTGCTTGTTTAGACTCAATTCTTATTGGAAAAAAATTGCACTCACTTACTGTGCCCTGGCACGAGTCTCCGTCCATGTTTATTTCTCTCTCATCAGCTCGGACATCTCCGACGCCGACCACCCATTGACAATTATTGAAGAAAACAAGACAAATGATTCGCAGAACCACACATAATTGCTTAATAAAAATCAATAGCACAAACGTGCAATTCCTATACAAAGTCCCATCGCCTGCTGTTCAATCGACGACTGATAACAGATCTACACGGCCCAGTTAAACCAGCACACACACACATACATACACACACACATACACTTGTGACAACTTGTTATTAGTAATGAAAGCTTCACACGCAACTTGCTTGCTAAGGACAAGCTGACCTGTCGCTTTTGCACGCCCCTTTCAACCGTTCTGCGTCTCGTGTTACCGCAACACGCTTTAATAATGCACACTAAATTGCAACACGTTTGGAAACGGCTGAATTTATCAAAAATTCAAGCAAAACGTCACAATTTCCATCTATTTAACCAATCTGCCATAAAATTTACATTAATATATTATTTCATAGATTCCAGCTTCCATTGCGGGCTAATACAAAAGGAAAGACATAGAATTTTAAATGCGGGCCAAAGAGGGGAGAAGAACGCAATTTCCTAGCGCGCTTCTCTGCTTTTCCCAACATCTCCTGAATGTTAAAACCGCGACGACCGGTTCCCACCGATTCCCATACATCACCAAATCCAAGATGGCCAAATAATAACGTCGACTGCTGTGCCCACAGTTTAAAACCAAAAGCAAAACGTCATCTGGAATGGAATGCATCTGAATGTGAAGAGAATTGATGCTTGTTTTGCTTCTTTCTACTCTCAATCACAAACTAAAAAGCGGGTCATAAATCTTGCTACTGGACGGGCAATCACTCATCTTCGATTCCAAGAATAAAAATTTCATGGCTATTTGGAGGCAGAAAAAAGGTCTAAAGGTCTAGAAAATAAGCCTTATTGTTTGCCCCTGGCAGCCAGTGGTTGCAACTTGTCCATTAAATTGCAAAGTGTTGGCGGCCTTTTTAACGCACTCCGTTCATTCACCGCCCCATCTTTGACTCAAAGTCCCCCAACTCAAAATTACGCAGAAATTATTCTTTCGACAGAAGGAAAAGGAAGTTAAGAAAAACTCACTGTAACTGCCACTATACTCGAGTTGCACTCAAAAAGGCACCTCACAATGTGTACTCCCATTGGTCGAGCCAGTTTACTGATGTAGTGATCCACAAAAGTAGACCCAAACACCAGAATTGCATTACAATGTACAGACATTGCAATCGATTGCCTAGGTAACGGCCTAAAATTCAAACTTCCAGACGATGTAAGCAATAAACACAACAAACATGAGTTTGACATTTTTTAATGTGTGAAACTTCATTTTAATGATGGAAATAACATTTTTTATTAAATAAAATCAAAATAACATAAACTAAATTAGTCATAACAATCACAACAATAAATAAAAATCAAAACTACTTCTCCTAGTAGTAGTATACAGTCTGGAGTTAGTAGTAAACTGGCTCGACGAATGGAACTGAGGTGCCTTTTTGAGTGCAACTCGAGTATAGATAAAGAGCTTGTTGTACAATAGTGACATCAAGTTTAAGAAATTACTACAATTTGTAGAAAAGGCGCCATTTTGTTTTCAGTTGTAGAAATTTTTATCAGTTAAATATTTCTTTTTTCCCATTCCCTGTCCACATCCCCAACATGTGCAGAGCAGCGTTATCTCCGACAAGATCCGAAACTCGAAGAAAAGAACATGTCACCGCAGCTACAGTTTCCTTACATCTGACAGCCGTTGAAAAGCAACACGCAACAATGCCATTGCAAATTCACATCACATTATCCATCCTCCCTTTGTTCAATCACCAATTGTTCTCCAACAATGTCAGTCTCCACTACAATCCAGGCGTGCAAACAAAAAGTGAGACAACAATTTAATCAAGCATCTCGTGTGTCTAATATTAACTAATTCATACAGTCTGACCCGCTCCGGCTTAACCTTCTAATTGCAACAACACACAAAGATTATTGAAGAGAGCTACAAGCGGGTCGAGACCTTTAGGGTCAAGAGAAATGGATTGTGCATACAGCTCCTCTTCACTCACAACTTGTGGTGCTGCTAATGAGGATAACCCACCCAGGCACACGTGCTGTAACGAGCGAGCTTTTCAAGACAAAGGAGCAAGAATAAATCAGGTTGAAACTAACAGCTTGAAATTTGTTCTTGGGTTAATGGAGCTCTGACCCGACTCGCATGTATCAGCATGAAATCCCGTGCCATATGCTTCCGAGCCAATTAAGGTGCATTCTTGTCTCGCGTTTGATTCGGATAAAACCTCGCTAACCTCTACTTGCTGGGAGCACCTATGAACCATGTACAATGGCTAGCAGCTGCCTCTGCTTTCGGAGTCGGGACACAACCCAATTTTAAACATTGGGCATTGCCACGGCTTCGGTAATTACCGCATTGCAAGGAGTCGGTTTAACCGGCTAATTGCAAAAAAATGGCGGCGTCAAAGGCTTTTTTTCTTGAAAATGACTATACTCAAAACCACTCCAACGTTGATCTATTTCAGCCGGTTTACGCCTAACTGTGTACTGTGTTCTACTACACGAAAAAGTAGTTCTGTGTCAAAGCATCACCTTTGACAATGTTGGTAATTGAGCAGAATGTCTGGAGTTCGATTACAATTCTGGTGTTTTGGACTACTTTTTTGTGCCACTACACCAGTGAAATACGTAGATCAACGTTGGGGTAGTTTTGAGTATAAAGGTATATCAATTCTAATAATGCGGTCGAATAGGAATTCGATGGCGGGCTATCCAGTTGAGACCTTAAATTTGAGACGGAAGAGCGTCTTAAAAATAGAGCAAAATTTCCAATTACAAAGTTGTAAAGAACCATCGAATTAGGCGTATCCAGACTTTTGACTCACCCCGTAGAATTTTCTGTTTTAAATTTAAATGCTAGCAGAAACAATTAATTTATTTGTGTGTGTTGCTTTAAACATTAACAACAATCCACATCTGCAATTGTTATCACTAAAAATGACTTATTGAGTTTGAATTATGGAATTATGATGAGTCAAATATTCCTTATAATTTCATCTTTAAAGATTTCCTAAGGTTGCGTTCGACTTGGACACCTCATCTTGAATTCCTCCTGGCTTGCAAATCCCAGTAGTAACTAAAAAGTATTAGCTCGTGATACTCTAATATAGTGTTGTTGATTCTTTTAATGTTGCCATATTTCAGCCAACATAAGCTTTAATAAATACACAGTAAATTAAATGCTCAATCCACCACATTTGCCTCCCCATCCTAAGAGAGTTGTCTAACTAATCAAACCCACAATGCACAGCCAGCAGCCGCCTAGGGACCAGACCTTGCAAACCCCCATTGCTCAGTGCAACCATTTTGCTATGTCACTATGTGCTTGCCAGTGCAGTATGTGCTCAAAGTGGATTCCAATATTGATTTCACATTTAAATAAGAATGCCATCAACTTATGCCTGGAAACATAATAATTCCTCGAGGAATAATTCACTTTCTTCCCCCGAGAAATGCACGCCCACCACACACATCAAATGCATTGCCATGGCTTTATCTTATTACCAGCTTACATTCTGCACAAACATTTTTTAAAAAAATGCCAAATTTAAACCCATTTCTTTTAAATGCACATTTCAATATTGAGCTTTTAAACATTAATGTAAGCGGCTGCAATTCTCTTCTTCTTTTTTATATCTAGTCAGATAATTTTTGCAAAATGTTCGAAAAAAATCAATGCACTGCTGATAGAATGTTTGGCAAATTGCATCAATCTCTTTTCAAACATTCGCAATTGGTTTCACCTTTCAGCAGCCATATTGAATACATTGCAATATTAATATCATCGAGTAGAATTTGCACACCGCCGAACGTTAATCAAAACGTCGCATTTTGTTAACGTTTCAATAGCGTAAACATTTCTGATATAATAATAAATTATAAAATAAATTAATCAAACATTTTTAGTATTATCTGTCTTTGTATTCAGTATCCACCTCTGTCTTGTGTACGACCGGTCACGATCGATCGCATTACCACAATGCATTCTGGGTACTCAGAATTTGTTCGTGCACGGAAACACTGCCGGAAAGTTTCCGTGTGTGGTAAGCGGAACTATGTGAACCACGTCGACCAAAACTAGAAAGTGACCATTCCGTGCACAGAATCAGGTCATGTGTACTTAGCTTTAACTCTGATTTCAATATGCCACCTAGTGCCAAAAGGTGGCACACCAGAGGTCGGTTTAATTCGTCACCGATCATTTCGTCGCCCTGAGCTTCTAACAGAATCCTTAATGTAGGTGGGCAAGTCCCCTGCTCAGTTTGTGCTCACCGCACCTTAACTGGGACACATAAAGCGAAACAGATTGAAAGAAATCAGACAAACGGGCATTTCGTCGCGACAAAATGGCGACAAAATGACCAGCAATCAAACGATCAAACCCCGCTCTCATTAATGCTGTTTTATGTTATAAATATTAAATTATCTTACTAATAATTGAAAAAAAAATTTAAAGACAATAATTAATTAATTTACACTTATTTCACTATTTCTGTAATTTTTTCCACCCATGGCTGCGTGAAAGTTAATCATTGTACCTCAAGAACCAATAATTTTTTTTGTCCGTATAGATTTCCAATAGACAACCAAAAATCCCCATCCTATCAAGTTACTAATCAGCATTCCAAACCCAAACCCAGCAGTTGAAGCATAGAACACAGACGAAACCAGCACACTGAAATTTGTATTAAACCCAGTGTAACTCGAATAACTATCATCAAATTACACGATAATACAAAACAAAGAGAAAAAAAAATCCTAAAAAAAATAAATAAATAAAACATCAAGTACCATTAAAAACAAACACCATTATCCACATCCACCTGCACGCCTGGATGATATTTAAGGATTAAATAAGTTGTTATCTATCTACGCACCAAATGCTCAGATCACATTTGATCTTATCTCAAATTAGATGTTAAATCGAATCCAATACACGGACCTAGATGGGAGGTCTTAAATTTCATTTTCCACCTGATCTTGTGATAGTTTCCTCCATTTTTTTTTCCTATTTTTTTTTCTTTTCCTCTTTGGGAAATGGTGTTTTAGATGAGGGAGAAATCTACCTCATCTTTTCCTTTGCTCCACGCAAACTCATTATCGTTTCCTCTGTATGTGCTGTTCCTTAATAGCCATAATCAATAAAGCATTGTAAGAAAAGCATTAGTTTGGAGCTTTGAGCAATCTTCAAATCTGCCACGATTCATTATATTTCGCAGTCAAAAGCTTAACGTTGCTTTTCACGCTAAGGTTCTTATCAACAAATATGTTGTCAAAACTAGTGCACTTTATTTTCTTTCTTGTACGCCTCTGTCAACTCCTTTGCTGCGCTGATAAAAAGCAACAAACCTTAATCGTTTTCAAAGGGAATATTTCCATTAAGTTGGAAATTCCCACTAGAAAAGACAATTCAATTTTCTAATTTTTGCATTATTTTTTTTTTTTTTTTTTTTTTTTGTGAGGGGGGAATTTTTTTTGTTATACAATTTTTCTTTTTCTTCAATTTTGGGACCTTTAATGTCAACAGAATTTCCATTTTTGCTGCATTTCATTTGTTTTCGTTTTTATAAACAGCTGAATTTATTTTTGAATGTACAAAACAATTTTTTTCATTGTTTCTATTTTTTCTGTAAAATTGCACAAACAAAAATCTTCTAATTAAAGAAAACATTTCTTTAATTTTTGTAATTATAAATTAATAAATATTCATAATAGTGAGTTTGCGGTTGCCAATTGTTCCTTATAATTATGAGTTACAAGCTCATAATTATAATTATAATTCCTTCTTGAAATAGGCATTTGCGGTACAATAAATATTTTATAAATTTTACTTATAAATACCATGTGAACAGTACAAATCCCTTGCATGTAATGGTAGAACAAATCCATATGCAAAAGAAAATGAAAATCTGTGTTTTACTAATTTGACAGTTTTCAGACATGAAATTGTATTCCAGTTCATTTATTTGCTTACTTGGAATGATTTTAGTTGTTTCTATCCTTCGATGGCAGAAAGAAATTGTGATTGAGGCTGATTGTTGAAACAGGTCAGGCAGCCATTTTGAATTTCCATTAGCACCATCAGCGCCATTTGCAATAGTGGGAGGAGCTTAAAATAGTGTTAAGCGATCTGATTGGCTCCCTTATTTTACAAAATAGTGTAAAAATTGAGGAGTTACGTTATGTTATAAGTCCATTTTTATAATTATGAGCTTGTAACTCATAATTATAAGGAACAATTGGCAACCGCAAACTCACTATTAACTAACATTTAAAACGATAAAGCGAGGAATTTGCGCTGAGCCTAGTGCCAAATACGTAAACTAATTTACGCATCGCCAGTTGCCACAAATTTGAAGTTCGTATCTCCGAAAGTTGAAGAGTTATTGTGTCTACAAAATTCATGGTTTTTCCTTCCCGTCTCCCAAATCGATCACGTTTGCGGAACATTTAGTAACAACAAGCTTTATATAAAATAATTATTTGAAAAATATAAATAAATAATACAATTTGAGTGTAGAAACTCTTAATTAAGCGATGCTAAGGATGTTCAAGTCGTCCTCGTTGCTTAAACCAATCAAAGCCCCGACTAAATGCATCCATAATGCATTGAAAACTGAGATTCGCAGCTACGACAAAAGTCAACAAATTGCCACAAACTAAGCATGCATTGCAAACAGCAATTTATAAATGAATAAAGCAATAGAAATTCAATTTGTGCTTCATGCCTTATTTATTAAATATCGCCTTCTTGCTTCTTAACTCAAATGTGAATCCATTTGCAAGGGAAAATGCTTATTTTCCACTGAAATTGACACTAAATGAAATCATTTCCTGGCTCCGACCAGATGCAGGCAGAGGCAGGCAGGAGCGCCATCTTCTTCTTAACTTGGCCAATCTTCTTGCAAAGTGAGCCAAATTTCCCTCCAAATGAAAAATGACGGCCCAGGAAATTCTGTGTTGCAATTTAGATTGGCCCCTTATCACCACCTAGAACGGATTATCGAACCATTTGCATTCTCTTCCCACCATGCACCTGCACAGATTGCACCGAGAAGTCGAATTTTTAAAAGGGAAAAAAAAGAAAAAAATATATTAAAAGAAAATATGGAAAAAGTGCATTTGCCTATCTGTCTTTTCAATTCGCTGCAACTGAATTCAAACCGGCTCTTTTTGTTTATCGAGATCTTTTCGCTTTACAAAACCCCGATCTAATTTGCACAAATTCAATTTCACATTCAAACTATTGTTATTGCATTTGCCCAACTTATTAAAATGGCTAGTAGCTTGCCAGTGCAGCAAAACAAGTTAGTTATTTGCATTCAAAGAGTAATGTTTTAAGTGTTGTAGGGTTTTTTTTTTGTTTTTGTTTTCAACCACTCTGAAGGCAGCCATTTTGTTGCCGCTGCAACTATACTGGTTGTGAAATCAAGCTAAGTGTGCTGCTCACTTAATGCAATAGGCGTTGACGAGACATTAAGGGGTTTCATAAATGAAACGCTGAAGGTGCTGAAGTGATTGTTCCAATAATCACAATCACTGCATTATTGAGAATCCACACCATGTCACATGACTTTAATTTATACTTTTTTAATTTAATTAAATTTATTTTATTTTTGTTATTTATTTATTTGTTTTCGTTAAACCAAATTAATTATTTATTTTTATTTGTTCAAAAATTTACAACCGACACTCTTTATACCTTATTGAAGTATTCTTCAGCACTAAAAACTCCTTTTCAGATAATTATAAATAAGCGCTAAAGTGATTATTTATGCGCAATAATCGTCACAATCGTAATAATCACTTCAGCATGTCATTTGTGAAACCCCTTATTGCATCTGTATGCATCCAGCATCCAGCTTCCAATCAAAACAATGGATCGTATACTTACGCATGTAAGTTAAATCTTGTGTTTGTAATCCTTTGAGACTTTCTCTGCCATTACTTCGCAATAAACCAATAAACAATTCAATCGTTAGCAACCTTGATCAAATATTCTGCCTGTTTTCATGTTGAACCAAATCTCGTGAAATCTCGCACCAAATCTCGTGGAATCCCATTTGAGCATACTATTTCGTATTTCATTTGTAGCGATAAAAACAAACCATGCAACAAAATCAATTTCAACAAAAATTGCAAACATCTCGAAATGTGCACGTTTCCTGTTCAAATTTGCCACTTGAAGCCGAATATGAAAGAGCTTCAAACCGGATAAACATATCATAACTCCTTGTGTCCTCGCGTCCTTGCGTCCTCGCTTGCGCAGCCCCTTTTGTGATACATCTTAAACAACAGCTGTGCTTCACCACCTAGCATACATGTATACATGCATGTCAAACTGCTGTTTAGCCCATCTCCCATCTGCTAGAAATAGGAATCCAAATTTTATGCCATTTTCTCCGCGATCAGTCTCGAAAACATAAAAAGAAGAAATAATCGACTTAAACGATAATGGTTCATAGCCGTCCTCCTTTCCTTCGATTTTCTAATCACATCGTTTTCTTGGCGCTCTTCTGCTGACAGTGGCTTAAGAGCCTTCACCTGCCCCCGCAACATGTCGCCGGAAGGTGGCGCAGGTGACACAAACGAGATCTGATGATTCCTCCGTCCAATTACGCAGGAAGTCAACTCAAAATTTGATCGATTTTATCCATCACACTCAACGGCGACAGCAAAAGCCTGTTATTCCTTGCTTTGCCGCTTTACAAAGCAAACAATGACGTCATTTCACGCAACAAAATGACGTCAGCTTTAGCCGTAGTTTTCGCAATTATATTACGATGTATTTTGAATTGCGTTTCGTTTGTGAATGCATTTTACAATACATTTTGCATGCTGTTAGTCCGCAAGTGATAATACCTTTTGTAAAATGTATTACGTAATGTATTCAACAACGCAGTTGGGCCTGTTGATCATTGTTTGCTAGTAACTGTTTAGATAATATATCACTAAATTGCATTGTAAGTGTGGTTGTCAAGGAGAAATAAACACAGAATGAATATGAAGCTTTAAGGCAAACTTAAATAATGCATCAACAGAGCCTTGTTACAACGAATCGCAGGGAACCCGAAAAATCGGTTCGTTATATCAAAAATTTTTAACATGGTGTTCTAGGGCCAATCAATCAACCGAGCCATTTACCATGTTTACATGGTCACAGTTTTCCAGATAAGTGAATATTCGGATTTTATTTATCTGGATAACCGTTTGCGTTTACATGACATTAGTTTTCTGGTAAACGTGACGTCATACGAGAATTACCCATACTGCCCTTTGATTACCTGGAACAACAAAATGGCTGTTGATCCATTTCAGCCAAACAAATGAAATGGTGGTTAGGAAAGAGGTTTTTGCTCGAATCTTTGCAATGGTCCCTAATATGCAAATTCTGATCCCAAAAATGGTGGTTTTAGCTGATTTCACATTGATTTCGGTACCAAATGTCGTTGGTACTTAAGCCTAACGTATTTTTACTACAACGATCCGACGATATCTCGATCCAAGTTTTTGAATTTTCGCATGCACAGGTGTTTACATGCAGTTTTCAATGCGCAAAACGCCCAAAATCTAGCTCGAACAACTGGAATTTAGTTTTCCAGATAAGTCTGTCTTTTCTAGAAAACTGATTTGTTTACATGATCAGTTTTCCAGAAAAGTAAAATTCGCATTTTCACTTATCCAGATAACTGGGTACATGTAAACATGGTAATTTTTAGTATTCGTTATATCGCAGTTCAACTGTATTATTATTTGTTAAAATACATTTTACAGAATATATTCTAAAATATTGCGAAAATATTTGCGAACCATATGGGTATATTGATACAATATGAGCAGAAAATGTAACTTGCGTATACAATAGATGCGATGTGATAAGCCACATTGGTTCTGCTTTTTATTATCCATGAATACAAAAATGTAGTTTAATCAAGAATGTTTAAGCTGCAATTAAGATGCTCGAACTTTTTTCACTCGCGGTTGTCAAGGAAGAAGGAAACGGTTGCAAGAACCCAGGAGGAGGAAGCTGTGCAAGATGAAGGTCCTTGCTAATTAGTCTACTGGTAGTTGCAGCTATAAAAACGTTTCAATTAACAGACGGAGCGCTTTCCATTAAAGCCATGTGTTGACTGAATTGGAGGAGCAATGTTATTCCCATGAGAGAGTTGCATGAGGTTTCACAGAAAAGACCAACACAAACAGCTGCACAAACACAGCACGCCATTTCACCTTTGTCTTGTTGCACAGTAATTGGCCGATACATCGCACAAATTGTTTCCAACAGTCTCCTTAATGTCGTTCTCTTTATAGAAAAAGTTTCAACGAACGTCTTGAAAAATCGTTCCGAGAATCGAAAACTCCTTCCGCACCCTATTTTCTCCAATTATAAACGCCGCTTCACACCTGCGTGACGCGTCAAAATTGCAAAATCATGATGTAATGCCATTTGGCTCCGCCCACAATAAAAAATATGACAATCTTATAACGTTATTTGGTGCGAACTTTGAATTTTGGAGTTTGGCATCAAGATACAGGGCGAAAACTAGTTATCGACGTCGTTTGTCACCGATTTCCCCCAACACCACTAAAACCAAATCGGCTTATGCAAAACCTGCATTTTGCATTGATACCAATAGAATATCCAGAGGTAGCGCGGAGTTATTCAATCTTATTAAAATTCATGACTAAAACTTGTTATCTTAAAGTAATGTCGCTTTACCCAGTCCATCGAAGCATATGGTTAAAGAGGAGGTTAACTCGTCTGTGGTCTGAATCAAGAGTCCTTGTGTGCTCTGCGGTATAGTGCACTTGCACTGCAAACACAGACCTGTGGCCTGTTCCCAAATGAAACACAAGTTAAGCAGCATTGGGTCTAGTCAGCACTTGGATGGCCGATCTCTTCTTATCCCACGGCAAGTGCATCTTTAACAGGCTTTTGCGCAATTTTCCCACTTCTCATTGCAAATGCAAGATGTCCCACAGGATGCTCCTAAGACCCCGAGCAGGCGTCTTTCGGGTCGTGAATTTGGCAAGTCAAACTCAATCAACATAGTGAATATGGTGACAATGTCTTTCAGACACATCTCATTTCTTAATCCTGCAAACAAAAAAACATCAAGAATAATAAGCTTATTTTATTGTCAACCATTGGCAACTCAGCAAGCAGCAAACTGCCACACGGTGCCTTCAATTGGCTACATGGGCCACATAACTCAAGAGTTGTGCAAAAAAGGCCTCTGGGCCTCTTGTCTTGATCCGAGATTTGCACTACCAACTTCATACACCAAAGTGTCTTGTAGGGCACAGATGACACATTAAATACACACTATTGCAATAAACATAGATCTATACTCTGTCTCACTGTAAGGTAGTAGGGAGTTCCGAGCCATTTCACTGGTGTATGTATACATAAAAGTAGTCCGAAATACCCAAGGTCTGTGCATTTTGGGTATTTCGGACTACTTTTATGTACACATACACCAGTGAAATGGCTCGGAACTCCCTACTACCTTACAGTGAGACAGAGTATAGTCGATTTATGTAAGACTTTGCCGAAGAAAACCGACATCGCTTTGAAGTTCGACGATAACAAAATCCAAAAACTGTTTCGTATATTTGTACATTTAGATTTTAGAATTAGTATATTTAAAATAAATTTAAAAAATAAATTAATAACAATAAAATGAATAAATTCGAATTATGTTGGCAGCTGTTGTAGCGAGGTGTTCCTAAAACCTGTTGCTACTAAAACCCGGTTTTGTTTGATTGAATCAACTTTTCGGTGTAAGCACAACATAATCTGGGTGAATATTGGAACTCGGTTCAGTTGGATCTGATCGGGTGGATAAAATCCAGCCAAACTACATCTGTTGGTGTAAACACAAGTCAAAAGCATCCTTTAGACCAAATAGACATTTCCTTTGAAAAATAGCAGCAACAAAAATAACATTGTTTTAACGTGTTGTAAATTCAGTAGTTGGCGAGTAGACTCATTGTTCACTTTGTTTGCGATTGTTGGTTTGGAAATTGTAATTCATCCGCTATTGAATCAAAATTCTAAACAGGAAATTGCAGCTTGGAAACAGCTTGAGCAACTGCAACATGATTCCATCTTAAAAAGCAGCCTAATTAATTGAATATGGAAATTTTGGAGATGCTACTAAATCCTACACAGGAAGCCCGTTTCAAAACCACAGCTTTTCAAATCATTTTTCTTCTCATTTCATTTCATGGAAATTTCAGACCACGCACTGTGAGCTCAAGGATTTTAAGCAGAAAGAAAAGAAGCCGAAGCTACGAGAGAGAAAAAAATCTAATTTTAAACTAGTGTATTGATCCTCCATCAGCAAAATATAGATGGGCTTATTTGAAATTCGCTCGCACAGAAAAGAAAAAAAGAAAAAAAAAAAAAAAAAAACCTTCATCAAAATTCGTAGCGAGTCCACGAATTACAAAGTCAAACAAGTGCGTTTTTAACGCAATGTTTCAAACAGGATTTAGCTTTAAACGGATTCCTTAAAACCCACTAAGTACAGTTAGATCGACTGGCTGCGGCCATTTTTCCGGAAGCAATCTCCCGTTTGTAAACCAAAGAGCCATCTAGTGGCTCTTTTTATAACAATAAACAAACACTTACCTCGCAAAGAGTGCAAATAATCAAAATAGTTTTCTTACCTAAACAAAACAAAAAGAAATGAATTAATGAATTATTAAATTAATTTTTGAACAACAAAATAAAATAAAACAAATAAAAAAAACTAAAATGCTGCTAAAACACTCAATTCAGTTCCCACAGCAAAGTAGGTTAAGCCCAAATCAATTTGTGCAAATTGATGAAAATTACTTCGCTTAACGGCTGCAAAAACAACATGGCATCAAAAATCCCAAACAAACAAACAAGGCTTCAACTCTCCAAATGTAATTTAAAAGTTAGTGGCAACTTGAACAGCTAGCTGATAATGCAGTTCACATTTTATCAAACCAAGTTGGAAAACAAAGACACACTTAAGTTAGGAGGAACCAGTTAAGTGTGTTGGCTGTCCTGACCTTTTCCCACACAGTATTTAGTTAGAGACACACTCTCCTTTTGTGTTGGAAAGAGAGAGTTGGAAGAAAGCTAATGCTTATCTACTATCGAAGATCCATTGGGAAAGCGAGAGAGAGAGAGAAAGGAGCCGGTCCCAATATTCCACCGAGATCTTCATCCAGTTGGAGGATCGCTTCTCTTACTATTGATTAAGCATTACTTCTTTGTCTCAACAACTTCTCCTTCCAAATGCACTAGTTTTTCTCGCGCTTCCTTCAACGAGAACAAATTTAGTTACTTCAGGATTCTACCCGTAGTTTTTGTCCTTGTCTCGAAGACGACCCTTGGACAAGACTAACAGTAGATTGACCATACGGACAATCGGGCATCCCCAAAGAATATATACCTTATTTTACCGATTAAGAGTCGCCCTTGAATTGTAGCCGCCCTCGAATAGTATCCACCAAGACACCAAGAATACCGTATTTTTGCAAAAGTACGGTATATTGTTTCCGTATTTAACCTCACGAACGATGAACGTACGCTTCATACTAGACTTTGACCAATATCGATATTTTGCAGTATCGCCGATACCGATAATCGGCAACCGAATATCTCAATCTTTTTGATAATTACTAAAGTGGTCCACTGATGATGATTGTTGGATCAAAAGGCCTATGGTTGTTTGTAAGTTTAAAAGCGCCATTAATGTCATTGTTAAAGTGGCCCTATCGATATTATTCCTGGTCTAGGCTCTAGGCTGTACACTTTGCGCGGATACTTTCTTCTCGCGTGCATGTGCAGACGTTGACCGGTAGTTGGTAGGAGGCTACGGTTGTTTAATTTTAAGTTGTTTGTAAAACATGGGAAGGGTGACAACTATTCCACGAATAATCTCGATAGAAACACCAATCGTCTGCAATAGCGAAGAACCCGTGAGTTGTCTCAACCTTTTATCACGCCAACCGATCACGTCGAATCTCGGGGAACAACTGCACTTTCGAAGTGACACCGATGAATTCTCTATTGGAACCTGTCTCCAATAGACATCCTGTCGAGTATGTGACCTCGGTGATTAACAGCATCTTTTAAGGACCTCATACCCTCCTAGGGCCGCTCATCCATCACATCTACTTTTCCATACTGCAAAGCCATGGGGGTGGGGTGCAAGGGTGCACCAGCATCCACCTTGAAGGGTGACATAAAATTTTTTTATTGAAAAAAAAAACAGACTAAAAAAGACGATTTTATGTTCTAAATTTGCAAAATTTTCTAAGCCACTGCAGCGCAGATTCCTCGTGTTATGACGTCATTTATTCGAGCCAATCGCTTGCAGATTAGAAAAACACAGGTCAGTGATCGTCGATCAAACGTGCTAGCAAAGAGGTAAAAAAAAATGAAACAAACATTCCTGTTTCAATTTCCACATGAATAAAATTCTCATCACGAAGAGAAAAATGATGGCAGCACCTCCAACTCAATCCGAACGCAATTTCATTTCGAAGGCGAGCAAAAAAAAACAAAAATAAAAATTATATTAAACCCTTTTACAACAAGTATAACAATTTAGATAAGAGAGCGAGGAAGAGGCTAGGCAAAGCATCCAAGTAGAAGTGCAATTGGCAACTGGTCTTTTTATTCTCTAATTCCTATCTCTCTCACCAGGAGGTGATTGTGCAGCGAGTTGAATGAGGGCCAACTAGCACATAGTATTATTACACACATTTACTTCCAATCTGGAGCCTGTGGTTTGAGGGAAAAAGGCGAGCTAAGGATTTACGGCAATCAATGAGGCTCCGTGCAAAAGAAACTCACTTGTCAAGGACGGCCATTGCATTTCAATGGCGCTCTAACTTTTCGGATTTAGTGCAAGAAAAAATTACTAGCCCCCAGCTTTGAGACAAGAGTATAGCTTCCTTCTATGTTTTTTTATATCTATTACGCTTAGAATGATTCGTGATGTGTTTTTTGAGCCATTGATTTAGACCTTCTTTATTGCACTTTTTTTCTAAGACTTTCTCTTTTTTCGACTCTACTAACTCATTTTCTTTTTACCTCCTTCTTCCATTGTTTGGAAAGACCGCTTTTTGTTACCGTATGAAAGTATAAGTTTGCGGTTCGCCGCCAGTCATTTGTCGCCGTACAAAATTCGGAAAATCCAAGATGGCGACACCCTTAGACGACCATTGGAAAATTATGATGTAATGCACTTTGACTCTGCCCACAATAAAGTCTTCTCTTTCTTCATATCACCTTTAAAATACCAACCACGTAAATCACTTAGGGGCCCTGTATATTTGTTGAGGTTTTGGGTTCTGCAGTACCTAAATCCAGCATTGGCTTTGTTTTGTCTAAATGAGTTTTCGAATGTAGTCGTGAATAAGAGATTAAGCTCGACAATAATATATTCTACCAATTCCAAGCCGCAACACAAATGTAGTTTCCACCAAGACCAGCACTGGAATAGTAACAAACCAACTGAAGTTCCCATGGGTCCTATAATAAGTCCAAACCCAAACTGACTATCACATAAAAGCCCCTCCACTTCTAAGCACTCATAAAAACAAGTCAATTTATTGACTCGGATGTGAAATCCGACTACTGCGCGGATAATTCAAGAGTTCTCATTCTTCCCAGTCTTATTGGCTGATAAGGATCACATGACAAAATAATCCAATCGTTATAATCATGGAGAATAGAATAGCTGCAAGCAGTGTCATCAAGAGGGGTAATCAACCAATAAGACAGTTTTATCGCCGTCATTATAATTCTTCATTACAATATAAAAGTTGAGTAATGTTATAATGCACGGCGTCCGTCGCAACTGAATAGGTATGAGAAATGCTACGTTAATGGCTTTTGCTATTCAAGCTCAAAGTGAAATGAGACTATTTTCTCTCTCTCGTTTTAATATAAGCCAACAAAATTTAAGTAATTAATTCTCATTTGGTCAGAATAAACCGCCGCTATAAATCTAGCGGAGACATTTAATACCTGACATTTCTTTAAGCGTTGTAATGCACGTTTCAAATTGGATTTAACAAAGCACGATATAAATTACCGATAAATTACCCGGTCTACCAACATAACTAATATATTTATTTAACCCTGTGACACCAAATCAAAACCACAAAATGAAAAGTGCTGCAACAAATCTCAAACACCAAATGCTTGCCAGGTGCGCCGTGCATTATTCATTACATTGCATACCGTATAATACACAATTCTAGAAATCCTCGATAGTATAGCGGCTAATATCCCCTTCCAGCAATTAAGAGACCTCCTGGACCCAACAAACGACCTGTTGAAAACAGCTCGATATTTTTTTCATGTTGACAGATTTTCTCACGAGGTGGTATTAGAAACGAGAAATCTTCGTGATCCAAAATGGCTGCATAAATTCAATAGACGGAAGAAGAGAGATGGGAGTAAGTACATTCATTATAAATGCTAAATTGGAAATTTGCCCGGGCTAAACCCAATTAAACCACCCCCATTTTTGATTCCCAACTCGCCCCATGACCGATCCCTCCCACAACACCTGTTTATACCCAAACTCATCCGCGATACTTTTTCAACGCCAACAGCCGCATTTTAATTAATAATTAACTCAGCTACCTTATTGCCCTCTTCTAGTTCGAACGGATTTACAAGCCATACAAACTAGTCTCGAGCTAATTACGACCTGCAGAGAAAATACACCGAGGTTAATTAATGCTACCCTTCCCACTTTTAATTTCCTTAGCTCCGGTGTGGCCTCTTTCTCTTCATATGCGCTTTCCCTGCCGAGGCTGAGCGAAGGTCTGCAGCCATGCAGTCGCGGACTGAGAGGAAATTGCTCCCAACTTTTTTCAACCGATCCAACACAGAAATTCAATTCAATTTCTCCACCTTGTTTCTATCCACAAACTGCGTCTTTCTTCAATAGGAAGAAACACAAGTTAATGAAATCACTTTGCGTCGACGATGGCTCCAGCACGAAGGTCGAAACCTCACGCATCCGTGGCGACGAGTCAAAACTTCGACGCCGCGTCGTTCGTCTTTCCGACACTACTTTTGAATTCAATCTCAATTATTTTTGTCATACTCTTGCCGCAAACAACAAATCAGTTAAAATTCAACCTATACTCTGGTTCGACTCAAGAGTATGCCCTTCTAAGAGCCGCATCACTGGTGTAGTGATCCAAAAATGTAGTAATAATCATAATAAAAATAAGAACTACTTCCAGAACTACTTCTCCTAGTGGAGATTCTTTACTCTATGGTAATACAGACTGGAGTTAGGAGTAATGCGGCTCGGCCAATGGGAGAAGGGTATACTCTTGAGTCGAACAAGAGTATAGAAACGAAATAGTCGAAGGATTTTTTTTAACATTTGTTATTCATACAATTAGTATTTTACGTCATATCTTCGTATAATTTGCACTTAGCCCCGAAGACCGAACCACTCGATCGCATTGGGAGGCTCGACCGGGAACTTTTTGCAAAATGAAATTTTATTGGAAACAGCGAGTTGCAGTAAAACGCAGCCTAATCTGAACGAGTGTATCACGTGACTAATTTGGCTCGTGCCTGGCTCAGAGGGGTGGCACGAGCGTTATCACGGTCGTAAAGCCGCATTCACGCCAGGTTCACTCTCCACCGGTGGTACTTAGGAAGTGACCGCAAGCAGACAAACGTTGGTGGTTTAATCAAAGGCGCAGAAATGTGCATCGGACAAAACCGCCGCGCATTTGCTCCGCCATTACTACTTTGCGACTGATATGCCAAGCTCATAAAACCCTCGCGCCATCCCTGCCCACTTCCAAACACCCAATATAAGTGTACTGGTTCAGATAAAAGTTGTTTACGTTTGTTTTCTCCTCATTCAGACCTGCACAAAGCTTCATCTCCTTTTGCTCCTATCCAAACACCGAAACGTGGCCTGAATTTTATTTCGCTACTTCGCTCTTTTGCCTTCCCACAGACATTTAACATGGCATTAAAAACACATTTCCAGATGAAAAAGAAATGTCTTTTTTTCTTTCCTTTTTGCCAACTCTCGTAGTTCGGCGGCCAAAAAGCATTCCGTGTCAGCACAAAATGGCGTTACCCGGTCCGAAATCACCGACGTTTGTAACATCATTTATTTGTTATTCATACAATTAATATTTTGCTTCGTTTCTTCGCAACTTCGGCTTTATTCCGCTTTCGGCCATCATCCGGTCGCAGCAGGTGTATTTTTCATGCTTTTCCCGATGCTTATTGACATTTATATTCCTTGTATTAATACTTGCGCTCGACTTTAAGCATTAAGAAGCAGCATTTGCAGCCAAATGTTTGCAACGTTTATATTTAGTGTATTCAGTCAAGCCGAGAGAGTCGCTACTTCTTCCCGACTGCTGCATAATTTATTCTAGTCGTGGTCTTGTCCAGCGTTTGAGTCTAACATAACTGATCATGAACCTATGCATATTGCAACAGTCTCCTTTCTTCCAATTCTTCTTCCCCATACCAAACTTCTTGCCCAATTTTTATTATTTAACATGTAAATGCAGACTAAAAGCAACGCCACTCCGCATGTCTCTCCCCGCCTGGCTGACAACCAGACATTCCTTGCCCCAAACTAACAGAAACATGACATACACCATTGTAAAATATTTCAACCCAAATGTGTCTATTTTGTGCATAAATAACAATATAAGCGTATAAGCAAACACCTATTAGACCAACAAGCTCTTTCATAATTTCCTGTATCTTACTCCACTGGAGTGTCTCTTAAATAAATAAATAAATAAATAAATAAATAAATATACAGATCAAAACAATTGGTGGATGGGATCGGGGTTCATTTCAATAATTTTGATGAATTCCGTCCGCGGGTTTCCCAGTAATCCGTACAAATGCAATGTTGGGTCCTCAAGAAACCGGTCAAATGCGTCATCCAACATCGTGATGACAAATTGATAATAAAATCCTTATTGAGTGCCCCAACCCCCTAATTTGCCATTTTCCAAAAACCCCACAGTGGACAGTGGTCATCCAATCCCTTTTTACCGCCCTTAAGTGTCTCCTCTGTTCGCTTAACCGTTTAACATCCAAAAAAGAAGAAAAAAACCCAAACCCATCAGTTGAAAACCCAGCAATAAAAAACGTGCATAAAAATTATCAAGTTAAACATTTCTGCACCAACCTCATCATCCTTCATCGCAACTTTACGATATTGACACCAGGCGGTTGGGGCTGAGAACAAGCGAGATGACTATAAAGTTGGCGGCGATAAGCTTTTAAACTTAGCAGTGGGTCGTTGAACCCCCACTCGTGTCAAAGGCCAACTTTAATGCGCAACATCCGGGCACTTTTAAACTTGATCTCCGCCATTTTTGCATAGGTAATCCCGACTAAAAGTGCTCCGCAGTCCCTCGTTGCCATTAAAAGCAAAGTGCGCGCCTTTTTTGCTCCTCTTTCGCTTTTTATCTTCACAATTATCCGGTTTAGCATTACACCCGCCATCACTGTCCGCTTAAACCTAACTAAACTTTATTCAGGTGAGATTCGCCTTTTATCAAACGGCCTCGTCAGACTTCTATTAAAGCGCTCTTAATTGCGCGCACAAAATAATAAGCGATTTTTTTTAACTTTTTATTAGTTTAAGTGCACAATTTGGCCGCTACGGAGCGCTTTAACTCCTCAAATTGCGCTTTTAAACAGACAAATGCGTGCACGAGTTGACATTTTGTTGTCGCCGGCCATTTTGGTAATTCGAGCGCTTTGGGTTTTGTATAGTGTTGCCTCGTTGGCGCGTTTGGAATGAATGTCTAATTGAGCTTTATGATTATCGGACGCGAGGCTCAATTTTCAACATGAAATCATCTTCGGAAATGCAAATTAGCATCATGCGCCCATTATTGAGTCTGCAGGTGATGCAACGCGCAAATGGCGCCGAGATTACGTCCGAAAGGTAAACGAAACGTCGATAAATGACCAACTGCATCACAGTCGGGTTCGACGAACAAATAAATGCATTCTCCGCTCGTCTTCCATTGTCCTCGCAACTAAAAGTCGTGAATGACGTCATAAAAATGTTGTCACAATGTGACTGACACTAGATCTTAAGTTGCACTTCTTATCCAGGATGTCTCGACTTCCGCTTATGTCCTCCTTCCTGTTGTAGTGGGCGATGGACAGGAGGTTCAAGCCCACTCGTTAATCTCTTCCGGGTGTCTGCTGGAATTAAGCGGGGAAGTCGGTACAAATCACCCGGGCCGGGTCCCCGCTTCATCCCCGAGGTGTAAATGAAATATAGGGAAAACAGTCCTCAAACAGATGAGCCGAATGTTTGCTATTTAAAATGAAGCCCTTTTGCTTTTGTTTATTTATAATTTTTAATTGTTTCGATTGTTTTTCTAATTTACTACTTTTACATGGTAACAGTTATCCAAATAAGTGAAAATTCAGATTTTATGTATCCAGTTAACCGTGTGCGTTGACATCACGTTAGTTGTCTGAATTTCTGGTAAACTTATATGTGAATTACCCATAATGCATTTGGACTACCTGGGACAACAACATCCGGTAATCAAATCAAATTTAGCTCATGTAACTTCTCCCAATAACAAGAATCATTAAAATTTGTTACAAAACAAAAAAATAAATCATTTTTGTTTATAAAATTGGTGTCATTTTTAATAAGGGGTACAAAGTATTACAGTCAGAACGGCACTTTTATGCATGCACAGGTGTTTACATGTAGTTTGCAATGCGCAAAACCCCCAAAATCTACCTCGTACAACAGGAATTTAGTTTTCCGAATAAGTCCGTCTTTTCTAGAAAACTGGTTTGTTTACATGATCAGTTTTACAGAAAAGTAATGCCGTATTTTACCAATTAAGAGCCGCGGCTACTATTCGAGGGCGACTCTTAATCGGTAAAATACAGTATTTGGATTTCAGTTTTCAAGATAACTGAGTACATGTAAACATGGTAATTGATTTTTCAAATTTTTTTTTTCTGTTAAAAAATTCCAGTAGTAGACAGAGGGACTATTATTTTACTATTTGACCTCCTGGAGTGTGTTTCGATTATGTTCTAGGCATTGCAAGCGGTGTATTTTTGGATTAAAATGCAAAATTCTTTATGACAACAAAGTCAATTGGAGAAAAGTAGCAATGCTCATTTGCACAGGCCACATCGGTTAGCCCGAGTCATTTGGATTGCAAGTGGTTTTATTGATCGAATGAGGTGGGATTCAGGACCTGCCCACACTTGGATCACTGGGGAAATAACTGGCAGTCATTCGCCAACACTCACTCTTGTTATTCTGTAGCCATAGCAACTGCATTACTATATCATCCATCTAACAAGACATGAGTGCAATGAACACCCAAGAAAAAGTAAAAAAACAGAATAAAAATTGTTACAACAATACACTGTCTCTAATTAAAGCCTGGTCTCCAATAACAACCTTGGCCAATTTTTTGAAAATAATAACTATGCACATGACATCATACGACAAAATTAAATCTCGGGCAAACTGCATATTAATCATCCACAATGAACCGCGTACAAACAACGATATGACGTCAGCGGGATGATTCTGCTGTCTTCCAGAAAAGTAACGAGTGGGTGTTTACATTGCAGTTTGGAAAGCTCAAAATTATCTTTTGCGCAAAACTGGTTTGTTTACATGATCAGTTTTCCAGAAAAGCAAAATTCGAATTTTCACTCTCCGACGAGTTATAATCAACAGACTTTGCAAGTTTTTATCTTAATTCATATTTCAAGGAAAATGATGTCATCATTCAAATTCCACCTCAAGATCCTCACCTGTCACACATTTCTCACCAGGTGGCAGCTAAAACTCAAACATCAATTTCACTTATTGCTATATCTCACATCCTATTTCACTTTGACTGAAATCTAGCTGTTTCAAACAGAAATAATAATAATAAAAAATTCTTGAAGGTTGTTGGAAACCTATCACCTCCCATTTCCTCTTGGAGAGCACAGTCGACTCATATCGAATGAGAAATGCAGGCAATTACATCCAGCAAGTCTATCATCAAGTCAGTTGAAGGATGTCCTCAAAAATTTACCACACCAACAACTCACTGCATAAAAATCTAAAACAAATTACTCAGCTTCAATTACCTTTTGTAATGAGTGGTATTGTGAAGAAACAGGTCCATAAAAACAGCAAATTGTTACTTATGCATGTGACCGTGCTTGTACGGTCACCTTTTAATCCTCCATCGAAACAAAGCGAAGCGACATAAGAGGAAAACTTGATTATTCCACATCCACCAAGAATCCACAACTGGAAAGTCCGACAGTAACCGATGGCCTTCGGCTCGCTAACTTTCCTTCTTGATTAATGAAAACATTCTTAGGACAAATACCTTGTCGCAATTTATCTTGCAACAGTATCCACCTTGTTAATTACGTTTGTCGACCCGGACTTCGCACGTTAAACAAAAACCCTTTGCCAATTGCCAACAATTCCAAAGACTAAGTGACGGGTCTTCCTCGCAAGCCTTTCACACCCCAAAACACAAAGCCCAATTGTGTCGCTTTTCCTAGTGACCACCCGGCATTTAAATAAACCCCGGCGCCAATTTGAAGCTTACCGTAAACACATTTTGTTGTTCAAAATTGCAGTTAAACATGTTTTGTTGTTCAAAATTGCAGTTAAACATGTTTTGTTGTTCAAAATTGCAGTTAAACATGTTTTGTTGTTCAAAATTGCAGTTAAACATGTTTTGTTGTTCAAAATTGCAGTTAAACATGTTTTGTTGTTTAAACGTTTCGCGCATGCCCACAACGACTAAAATCAGCGGTTCAATCCAAATGGCTTTTCGAAGTTTTTTCTCGGTTTAAAGACCCACAGCGTTCTTTTTCGAGCGACGAGGCCTGGAAAATGACAAGAGTAACTAGAAAAGCTCATTTCCAGAAGAGGAAAACATTAAGCGGCAAATGTGCGAGCAAAACAGTGTCGGGACTAATGCTAAGCAGAACCGCGGACCGATTGTCTGCTGCTTATTCCGCAGAAAAAGATATTAACAGCCCTCAGAACGAGAGAAGACCTCTTGAATTATTGCACCCTCTCATCTTTGTTAATGATATTCAGCAGCAGATGTCGCCGGGCAACTTACATAATAAGATGCTTACTTGCCATGCACTTGTATCGCATTAAAGTCCCACTCCTGTCTCTCTCTCCTTCTCTCTCTCTCTCAGGTTTGGCGAGTGTGCAATAAGCATCTGGTCTCTTTCTGCAACTTCCACTTTACCCTCCTCCACTCGGTATTAAAATTCTCAACATGCTTTTGCCAGCAACCCAAGTTTATAGATGACCAGTTTGACCACTAGCATACATTCAGGATGTGCACTCAGTGCACTGCTCTGGCCAAATAAAACAAACTCCTTTTTTAGGACAATTTTTACAAATTCAATTGCTCAAACTACGCTTTTATTTGCATTTCAAGCGCTTACTTCACTTATTTATTTGCTTCATTAATTATTTTCTGCAGTTGGAATTAATTCGCCGGGACTTAAATTAGTCATTCACTTGAATTGCAGTTGTGGTAATATAAATAAATTATGAAATCATTTTTTTTTCTTCGTCGTGCAGAGCTAACCGAGGAATCCCTTAGGACAGGCCTGCTGAAATGAGTCTGGAGTGGACCACTGTAAAAACAATGTCTTACAGCCATTCTGAGCAGTTGCCGTTAACTTTATTATTCTTTTGTGAATAAATAATTACACAGCGCAGTTGTCAGCCGATGAACTACCGTATTTCTTCGATTCTACGATGCACTTTTTTTTAGAAACATCTCTAACTTTTCTATACTTTGCGCTTATAATTTTTTCTTGAATGCAAGCAGAAATATCAGCACAATTTGCAGAAAGGCTAAAAATAGGGTGCGGCATAGAATCGAAGAACTTTCATTTACCAACTAATGATTTTAGACTTCTAAACCTGATGTTTAGAAAGTCTAATAAAACGGTCATGTCCATCTGTCCGTCCGTCCACACACTTCCGGCTTCACTACGCTATGACGTCATTTCCGGACGTGCGTGACATCTATATCGCGAATTTGAGACAACGGCGTCTACTATGCGATGTTAGTTTTATTCCAAAGGATTTTTGACTGTGGTTACTAATCTTTCATTAGTTTCACACATACTTGAATAACCCATCAATGGCTGCATATGTATGCGAGAAGACAGAATCAGCTCGAGGTGTAGAAATGATAATGTAGGAAAATCTGGACAAGTCCTTCTAAGAGAAAATGCTCGGCAGATAAGTTTCTGGACAAACATTATTCAATAACACATTTTCTCGTTTTACACATCAGTTAATGCACTATACAAGGTTTCACCACTCTGCATCCCCATTCTCTCCCGAAGAGTCTACTGCCTCCGAGGGATTAGAGAAGTTGACTCTCACATTATCCAAATGTTCAGAGCGCCTGCTCATGTGAAATGTTATACATAAATAAAAACCAAATATTTGTGTATCGGTAACGCTGTCTTGGAACACCGTCAATAATTTCACAAAACTACCAGAAGAGCGCGTCTGCAAGTGCAAAACTTTGAAAGTGTATACTACCGCAGGGGTTCTCAAACTTTTGAACATTAAGACACATTTTGGCAATCTCTTATAATTTTTAATTTTAAAAACGCACATTCTACATTCAAGTGCGATTATTTCGTCAAACCGCACGTGCGATTTGTAGAATGACGCGACCGGAAGCCCGTAATAGGGGGCCCCCTGGCGGAATTTTCTTTAAAAGTACTGAATTAAGGTACATATATTGGACAAGCTATAAATAACATCATTTATTTGTTATTCATACAAGTAATATTTTGCTTCATATCTTCGCAAAATTTAGACTTTGTGCGCGTCTATCTCTTTTGAAAATTAGTGTAACGTTCCAAGTAACGAGTTCGTTCGACTAAACCCTTGCCACACCGCATATCCCAGCATGCCAGCAACCACGCCATGTGCATTTCCCTCGTGTTTTTGCTTAAAACTGACAGCGGGTCCATTCCACTGTCAGTCTCCCAACTTGTTCCATTGTCTGCCCATTGCGTGGTTTGACTCGCCAAGTTTATCCGCAGACATGAACCTGTCAATCATTTCCGGCTGGCCCGCATCCCCTCTCCGCCTTCCTCAGCCAGGTACGTGAGGAAGGCTTCCTCCACCGGAAGTGTGGCACAAGGTCGCAATCGTGGAGGCCCCGTGGCTTAGTCGGGACATCTCGGGGTCACGTGTCGGCCATGTTTGATCCCGTGCATCGGCTTTAAGCCTAATTCTTCTGGGCGGGTCATTTCAAATATGCTGATCCCACAATTGACTCGATAAAGGCTATTCGTGCGGATTGGATTGTGGGAGAGGGCGGAGCAAAGCGCCATTTTTTTTCCCCCGCTTGACATTAAATCCATCGCAACGTTTGTTGCGTTCGACTGCGACTCGTTTTCCCCGTAGAAATGTGCGCTTCTAATTATCCGGCGACAGGGAAATGCGATCAACATTTTTGCCGATATGCCGATAATTAAAATTAGTTGCTTGGCAAATCTTCGGGAAATTGCTAAATTCGGAGATCGTTAATTTGGAGATAATGCCGGTTTAATCGTAAATCCCGCGCTCGTTTTTGGGGGATTTATCAAATGTGGGTGAATTTCGGTTTCGACAAATTGAAAGACACCAAACAGTCGAGCCTCTGTTATAACAAATCGCGAAGAACGCGAAAAATCGGTTTGTTGTAACGAAAGTTTGTCACAACAAAAATTTTTAACACGGTGTTCTATGGCCAAGCAACCGACCAAGCAACTAAGCCAATTTTAACTATTCGTTATAACAAGAAATATGTTATAACGAGGCTCGACTGTATGTGAAGTGGATGTCTTCACTTTTTTTTATAGTCAAATTATGAAGTCTCTTTTTTAAGAAGAAAAGTCTTAATAATTAAGGAGTGTAAGGGATTGTTGTAATAATATAATGAATGTAAAGTGAAGTTAAAAGTTGAGTTATTAATGCAGAGAAAGAAGGTTTTTGCACTTGATGAATTTTTGATGCATTTTGACAAAATATGAAATTTTTTCTTTTAGAAATTCCGATAAAATTTGAGATTTTTTTTCAAAAATTCTAAGAAAAGTCAAGAAATTTTTAGAAAAATTCGAAGAATAATTAAGAAATTTTTTGAATAATTCTAAAAATTAAGAAATTTTTTGAAAAATCCTAGCAAAATGGAGAAATTTTTGATAAATTTTGACCATATTTTAAATTTTTTGATAAGTTTTAACAAAATTATAAAAATTTTGACCAAACCGTGAAAAATATTTCCTAAATTCTGGTAAAACTTAACAAACTGTAGTCAAAACTTGCAAAAATTTGATAAATTTCTTAAAAACCAAAAAATTTACCAAAACTGCCAAACAAACTTGTTATAAATTCAAACAAAATCCAACAAAACAATGAGAAACCCATAACCACTCGCTGCAATTTCCCCCCACCAAAAGAAAAATTAATTTCAAACCCTAATCACAATAATAAAGCTCATATCCCCTTCCACCCAAAACAGGAACTCCCAGGCAACCCACCATAATCCATTCTCCACACCAACAACCAAAAATCAAAATTAAAAAAAAATAAAAAGCCCCCCCACCCACCAGTCCAGTCGTCTAAAGCATTCCAAACACGATTTTTTCTACTTTTTCATTCTTTTCCTTTCCCTTTTCTTTGTTTGTAGCCAACATTTTTACGTGGTTTCCACGAAAACACCTGACATCAACTTATCGACCCTTAGTTTATAGTTTCCCTGAAAGGCCGTAATGCTGAGTTGATGGTGCCGAGCCGAGTTGGGCTCTCTTTTCATTAAGCTCTCGATGCATACGGGGCCGAATGGGCCGAATGGGCCCATAAACAAAGCACTTCTTTGGTTTGCATCAGTGCGCCTCTCGAAACATTCAATCAAAATTATTTAGATTTGCGGTTTGACATGCGAGGTTCAATTCGGCTGACGCGTGACGCCTGACGGGATTAGTCGAGCTCGGCGCTGCAGAAAGGAGAGGAAAGGTGCATGGGGTTTGGGGGCTTGGACAGGGAAAAGTAATCTCGGGGTCTAATCAGGCGTCGTTGGGGTTAAAGAAACACTTGGTATGTTTGTTTGTTTGTTTGTTGTGTTTGTAGTGTGGCATTCACGTATAAGGTAGATGTCGTGATTCGAGTGCATTTTTCCAAACCATTCAATGTTATTTCACCAAATTTCACCAAAATTCAATGGAGTTTCAACATAAATTGAACATTCTAACATGAATTTAATGGAATTTCAGCATTTGTAAACAAAATTCAGCACAATTTCAGCATTTATAACGAAAATTCAATAGAATTTCATACATTTATAAAGAAATTTCAATGGGAATTCAGCATTAATAAAGAAATTTCAATGGGAATTCAGCATTAATAATCAAAATGCAATGGTATTCCAGCATTTACAACCAAAATTCAATGGAATTTCAGCATTTTCAATGAAAATTCAATGGAATTTCAGTATTTTCAATAAAAATTCAATAGAATTTCAGCATTTATAACGAAACTTCACTGAAATTTCAAACATTTATAATGAACTTTCAATGGAAATTCAGCATATATAAGCAAAATTCAATGGAATTTCAGGATTTTTAATGAAAATTTAATGAAATTTCAGCATTTATAACAAAATTTCAATAAAATTTCAAACATTTATAATGAACTTTCAATGGAAATTCAGCATATATAACCAAAATTCAATAGAATTTCAGGAATTTTAATAAAATTTCAATGAAATTTCAGCATTCACAAACAAATTCAATGGAATTTCAGCATTTATAAACAAAATTCAATGGAATTTCAGGATTTTTAATGAAAATTCAATGGGATTTCGCATTTACAAACAAAATTCAATGGAATTTCAAGATTTTTAATGAAATTTCAAGATTTTTAATGAAATTTCAATGAAATCTCAGCATTCACAAACAAAATTCAATGGAACTTCAGCATTTACAAACAAAATTCAACGCAATTTTAACAATTCGAAGCAAAATTCAAAGAAATTTCAAAAGCCGTGCCCGAAATAAATTTAATTCAATTTGCTTGTAGTATTGAAACCAACTTTAAAGCTCGTTGTATACGTATACCGACTGTATCTATCTATCTTTGCCCCTCCCCTCCCCTCCCTGTCTTGCTTAGCATTCTGCCGTCAATTCCCAATAAGCAGCAGAAGGCAGGCATCCCGGCGGAAAGGCCAAATTCAATTTCATCCGGCTTACACACAGATACACGTCCAGCTTTAATGCCTCGTCAACCGAGGGTCAACACACTGATGAAGCTGATTTAGTCAATTACGTTGTGATTTCCCTCCCGCTAATGAGATACGCATGCGCGCACCACCCACACCAAAAATCTGCACATGTGCCACGCCGAAATGCAAATAATCCGCATTTCTTCACTCCTCCATTCTTGACGAATGCATTATGCCTATTCCTGCGGTCAATTAATGCCCTCATTTACACACGCAACCAATCACTATCAAATTGCCTCAAAATTAGCTTTAATCACCATTTTACAGCCGTTTTAAACGTTCAAACCTGAAATCCCAACACCGACTAATTAGCCTAAATACCTATCCAGACTAAAGTCAATTTTGCTCCACTTTTCGCATCAAGGTGGACTAAAGTGTCAGATATTCTTATCCCCCTCCCCGAGTAAATTCTACCATTTAGTGGCGTGTAACGAGTGTAAATTGCACAATTACATCCCGTAAACTGACACTTTAGGGAAAGTCGTCTTTTCGATGTTTGTGTTTTCGTTTTGTCATGTTCCCTCGAAAGTTTGTGATTACGGAAACACACATTTCAAATGCGTGTTTTTCAAGTATTCTGAAGACAGCCATTTTGTTCGTTCAAGACTAATGATTGGACCAGTAATTTGTTTTGATTCGACCCACTTGATGCTACCGATAATTTCCTACATAACTGAATAAAAGCAGAAATCAAACAAATCATTTAAATCCAAATACAATGATTTTTAAATGCTTCAATTCGTTAATTACCAATGATTTCTAGTAATTGAACATTAACACAAAGAAAGTAACCAGAAAACAAAGCACAATCTAAACACACACAGTTCAAAAATATATTTTACAATATTATACAGCATTTCGCAGAATTATGTATATTATTTGTACATTAAATACTGCACTTCATAATGCAATTGAAAAAAAAATACATGTTGAAAATGCATTCCATATTAGACAATAACATTTGCATCATTTGCAAACCAATAGCATGTAAAAATATATTACAAAATGAATTGCAATATAATTTCAATGTATTTTTGAACCGTATTAGCATGTTTAACTCGCAATTAAATATGTTTTGTTGTTTAAACGTCATACTCATGCCCAATGAGACAGAAAACAGACTAAAACAGCCGCCATTTTTGAAATTAGATCGTAAAAAGTCATTAAAATGTATATAATTGATTAATTATAAACTTAAAAAAACCCCATTTAATCTCTTTCATAAAAATTGCGTTTGTTTTAAATAAATTGAACATAGTCCACCAAAATGTAATACAACACATCGAGACAAATGCACAGTTTGCGATGCATTGGTCGAAATTAATTTAAGAAAGCGTCTTTTCAAATTTTCCTTTCCGAGAAAACTTGCCCATTAATCACCCAAACAAAACCGTCCGTCGATCTATTTCATTTAAACCGACAGAACAAAAAGTATTAAAACCCAAGTTCGATTCCCGCCGCATTTTCCTCATTTACATTGCAAATTACAGCACGCAAAACAGCCGAAATCCCCCCCAATGTTTACAAAATTCACTTTTTCACTTCCACTCGTCGATCTTCCATTTAATAAACAAATAAAAAAAAATGCTCCCGAGTCCCGATAGTTTCTCTTCTCTCTTTCTCTCTATTGTGCGGCTGGAAATAAATTTGAGCGCGCAATAAATGTAACCTCACTCTTTATACACACGAAAGATTTCACCTTCGGCCAGCAGCCAAAACTAAACTGCACTACAGAACGGGGGAAAATTTTCACAATTTTATTCGCTCATATTTCATATTTCGTGACAGTACCTTCATTCCCCAGCCCCTCCTCTCCTTTTTATGCACATTTTTTTCCTCCTTGCCAAGGGAAATTATTGTGAAACATGAAGCTGCCACCTTCAGGCTTCCACATTTTGTATTCACTCTGAATAACCCAGTCAAAACTCGCCTATTTCCTTGAACCTGGGCCAAAAAATCTCTCCACGTGTGACTTATATGCTCCTGTAAAGAAAACACCCTGTCCGACGCATGTTTACACATATATGTCACTAAGAGAGTGCAAATGGTCGACAATTCGTGATCGCCACCGTAGATAAAATGCTTGGAATTCATCTAAGTGGGGTTTTCATTTTTTTGTGGTTTTTTTGGGGGGTTTATCGTGTTTTTTTGGTTGTTTTCTGGGTGAGAATTTAAAATTTTGAGTTTTTTCATGTTTTTTTTAATTTTTTTTGGTGGTTTTCTCATGATTTATTAGATTTTTTGGAGTTTTTCTCATGTTTTTCAATTATTTCAGATGTTTTTTAATTTTTTTTAAATTTCAAATGTTCCTCGTGGTTTTCTAATGTTTTGTTTAATTTTTTGTAGTAATTTGCATTGTTTTAAGATTATTTCTTTTTTTTAGGAGTATATATCACATTTTTCGAGTATTTTTCGTTTTTTTCTCGTTTTTCTCATGTTTTTAAAGAATTTCAGAATTTTTTTTGAAATTTTTAAAAATTATTTTAAGTTTTTCTCGTGTTTTTTAATTTTTTGGAATATATCTCATATTTTTGGAGTAGTTCTCATATTTTTGGTGCATTTCTCGCATTGTTTCTCGTTTTTCCCATTTTTTCCCTTAAATTTTCATTATTTATTTATTGCAAACTTAATTAATTACCTCGCTCCATTCCTGTAATTTTTTTTAATTAGATTAAAAATCTAAATAAATAATAAACCTTAAATCATGGGCTTTAAAACGGATTATTGGCAGCTAGTAATTAAAAATTCTACAGAAATCGATCGAATCGAAAACAAATAAAACTCCAAAAAAAAATAATAAAAGAAAGAAAATAATAATAAAGAGAAATTAAAACCACCAGTTCGGAATGCAATCCAAAAAACAAAAAAAAATTCAATCCAAATAATCCAATATCAAATTTCCCAACAACACAAAAATCCACCAAAAAACCACCAAAATTCGTCCAAAAACCCCCAAAAAATCCTCAAAATCAAATTTCTACTCACAATACACCCTAAAACACACAAAACACCTCAGATTACCTCCAATATCGTGTTCTAGAGCGGAGAATGACACAGAAACAAGTGTAACACAACACACACGAATCGCTCGTTAATAAGCCTAACTCGTATGTGCCGAGTCAACATTATTATTAATGAAATACATGGAAACGTGGTTGCTACTCGATTCATCACTTATTTACACACCACGTTTCCGTGACAATACATTCATTAAAACCCCCCAAAAATCAAACAAAAATTTAAATTAAAAATTCCGTTACTTTTCATATCGCGATCAACACAAAAAATTCCGATGAAACAAAATGTCCAAATTCTAATCAAATTCCAATTCCTCCGCATCCAAACCACCAAAAAGACCAAAACACCTACAAAAACAAAACGAATTAATAAAAAGATTTAATTAAAACGTGAACAAAATTCGAATTTATCGGCCCGATAAAACCGAAAATCAAAAATTCAATTTTTTAGTTAAAAAAATGGCGCCGGTTAAAAAATTGAAAAATTCAACGGAAAAACCAAAACTTTTTTTCTTTTCGGGGAGAACAAGCGGCTTGTTGTGGTTAGGGATCAAAGAGGGCAAAAAAGGAGGGTGAATTTGCCGGTTTCCATCGCTTCTTGGGAGGTCTTGTGCTTACCGTGATTCCTGTCAGCTTTACGAGTATTCCGTGCAGGCGACGGGCGGCTTTTGCGCTCCCCGACTCTGGCGCGCACCGAGCCGGCCGAGAGACCACGAGAGACCGCGAGAGAGCGAAGAGGCGAGCGCGAGGCGCGAGCGAATCCGCGCCGATGGAAATTCAGTTCGTTCAGCCGATCGTCGCGTGGACACTAAATTGGCGGTGCAAATGCTGGATTTGGTCAATTTCGGCGGGGTTTTGGACAGTACGTGGGTTAAAATCCGCTGTTTGGTGCTCCTTCTAAAGGGAACATGATCCCAAGACGGTTGACGGTGCCGAATACTGACGGCGGATGAAGACAGTTTCGCCGCCGCGGCGACAGGGGGCCGTGCTGGATGGGGCGATTCTACAATTGGGGCTGTTTGGCCAGTGAAATTAAAGCATTTTATGTTTGTGATAAATAAAACCACCAAATAATAAAATTTGGGGAAGAAAATTGAATTTTTTCGAGAAAATAAATTTAAAAATTTAAAAATGGACGATTTATGAGCGCCGTTGCTGTAATAATGATTTATTTGTATTTAAATATTTATTTATTACGTTAAATTTTATTTTTTTTATTGATTTATTAATTTATATCGTATTTCTTTTAAATCATTAAAATTAATCGAAGTTAAATTTTACGTGTTTTTCACCTCGCCGTGGCCGAGTAATTAATGCTAATGAATTTTGACACCACGAAATTGTGGCGCTTTTTAAGATGGCGCTCGCCATTTTTCAATAAATTAGACGAAATAATAGCGATTTATTTTTTTATTTGTTTTATTTTTTGTAATATATTTCTTTTTTCTCCCACATCGTTACGAAAATAATAAATGGAACACTTTTATTACGGAAATGACACAGAAACCGCACCGAATGTTACTACAGCGCTTCCTCTATGGGTGAAAGAAAAAAGATAACATTGGGAGACCACCTGGGAGAAGAAGCAGCAAAAAAAAAAAACTCATACCACACGCACAACAGGAAGAACAAACACGTGTCTTGCCACATTCAACGAAATTGTACACAATTATCGCACTGATAACGCGGCCAATTACAAACACCGCCATTTTACTCCCAATCGAAACCGAAACTCAATTCATTACACACAATTATCACCTTTTAACTCTTCCCAAACATCCTCAAACATTAATTCTGGGTGTAAATTGACTTAATTAAACCAAATATTGAAATGAATAAATAAATAAATAAATGTAACGTAATCTCTCAAACCGCCACTAGGGCTGGTCGTAATACAACACCTATGGACAAGTTTTCGACTATAAAAAGAACAATTGGTCGAGTTTATTGACCTTTTGCCCAATAATAAACGGAAGTTGGATCAAATTGGATCTTTATATAGCTGAATTTCGTATTTTTTATTTATTTCTCACTGAAAAAGCGTGAAATTCTATTTATTTGCAGGAAAACCTAAATAAAAAAAAGATGTGTGACAAGTGCTCTTGCGATAATTTCCAAGTCAATCAGTGTAAGCGAGTCTCAAGTGCCATCATCAGCTTCATTTCGGGCACATAAAATGGCGGGCGAGCAAATTCAGTGGAAAACAAGTCGTAAATAGAGTGAAGCCCCTTCTAATCTCGAGTAGTATGGAAGCGTAGAGGCGCCAATGGCCGCGGCATCACAAGATTGCAATATTTTCCTCTCTCTCTCTCTCTTTCGCTCTCTCTTTCTCTCGTAAGCTTAATATCTGAAATTGCAAAGCAAATTAAGCCTAACAACCGAAATCCATTTAAGGCAAAACGTTTTAGCATCTCAATGGTGTTTTTTTATTGCCAATTTTGTTGATAGGTTGCATTGCAAATATTGCCTGGTTAGAGTTAATCACGCCATTTGAAGCGCCGTTGCTCCAATAAAAGCAAAAACGTCGATCTATATAAAGTTTAAATAGCCGAACGCTTCTTAAAACAGATATTTTAATATCCCTGTCACATTTCTCGATCTATTAGACATTAAAACTTAATAAAAACATTAATCATCGTGCGTTAATTTAATTCAAAAGCGAAAATGTCACGTATGCGAGTTTCATCATCACGCTACCAGTGGGCGTTTTTCGCATTATCATTCGTTCAACGGTCAGATAAACTCAAGAATGCTACATTATATTGAATAGAATGATCTTCAGCTTAGAAAAATATATAAATTCGGTTTGGGCCCTTAAAATACGTGTCTGGGGCCCCATAAATCCATCATTCATCTTTGCTTCCTCTTTTTTAGGGTTATTTTAGATTTTTCGCATTTATCCTTCATTCAACAGTCAGATAAACCCTGAAAATGCTAAATTACATAAAATTAAATGATTTTTCGGTTTAAAAATATATAAATAAGGTTTGGGCCCCTAAAATACGTGTCTGGGGCCCCATAAATCCATCATTCATCTTTGC
Organism: Strigamia acuminata; assembly: GCA_949358305.1. Lineage (NCBI taxonomy): Eukaryota > Metazoa > Arthropoda > Chilopoda > Geophilomorpha > Linotaeniidae > Strigamia > Strigamia acuminata. Next base: position 11,534,623 of record OX442320.1, read on the forward strand.
TTCCTCTTTTTTAGGGTTATTTTAGATTTTTCGCATTTATCCTTCATTCAACAGTCAGATAAACCCTGAAAATGCTAAATTACATGAAATTAAATAATTTTTCGGTTTAAAAATATATAAATAAAGTTTGGGCCCCTAAAATACGTGTCTGGGGCCCCATAAATCCATCATTCATCTTTGCTTCGTCTTTTTTAGGGTTATTTTCGATTTTTCGCATTTATCCTTCATTCAACAGTCAGATAAACCCTGAAAATGCTAAATTACATGAAATTAAATAATTTTTCGGTTTAAAAATATATAAATAAAGTTTGGGCCCCTAAAATACGTGTCTGGGGCCCCATAAATCCATCATTCATCTTTGCTTCGTCTTTTTTAGGGTTATTTTCGATTTTTCGCATTTATCCTTCATTCAACAGTCAGATAAACCCTAAAAATGCTAAATTACATGAAATTAAATGATTTTTCGGTTTAAAAATATATAAATAAGGTTCGGGGCCCTAAAAATCCATCATTAGCCCTTGCGTCGTGTTGTTTAACATAAAATGTCGATTTTTCGCTCTAATTTTTAATTTTTTCGAATTCTGTCAATGATTTACAGCTGCTTAAGCATCCGAGATTAAGTTGGCAACCAACAGGGGTGCAGAGCACGTCAAAACAATCGGCGGGCACACGTGTAAACTTCAAGTCCATTACTCGCTCTTGGTTTGACGCGAATACAATAAACTTGTCGACAGAGATGTGCCAGCATTAATTATGCGCACTTCCTATCTCAATTCAGCGTGAACCTAATTGGAATGTCACATTTGATTAAATTTTTCATCCTTGTTGCTTCGTGTGCCAACATTTTCGAGCGCGTTTTACGCTATTTTTGTTTGTTGTTTCCGTCTCGTGTCGTTTGTCGTTGACAAATTCCACAATTTGAGGCCGTGCGCCGTTTGTGGTGGGCAAAATGGCGGCAGATTGAAGGAAATATGGTTAGTTTGATGGAATAGTGAGGGATTTGATTGGGAAAACAAACTTAGAGGCCATTAAGTCGGTGCTTAATTGGTTGCAGTAAGAAGAGCTCGATTCAAATTGGAAACAAAACAAACACGGGCATGACACGAGCTTTGCTAATTGGAAATTAACTTTGCATTGTGCGATTCGAAAGGGAAATAAAAGATTTTTTGGGGAGTTCTTTGGATGAAAAATTTGAGGGTTTTGAGGAGGTTCGGGAATTTGTTAATTAAATTATTGTAGATTTTTTTTATTTTTTTTTAATTGGATTTGGTTTTCGTGATTACTTCGCGGGGTTGGTTCTCTGCTTTGTGATTTTGTGTGATGTGAATGTATGTTTTTGAATTGTTCATTTTATTTCGGAAAAGTTTGAGTAATTTTTGCCAAATTCGGCATCATTTGAGTGGTTTTTTGGATAAATTTCGAGAAATTGTGAGTATTTTTTGAGAAATTTCGAAAAATTTTAAGTAATTTTTGATAAATTTCGAGAAATTTTGAGTAATTTTTGATAAATTTCGAGAAATTTTGAATAAATTTCGAGAAATTTTGAATAATTTTTGATACATTTCGAGAAATTTTGAGTAATTTTTGATAAATTTCGAGAAATTTTAAGTAATTTTTTATTAATTTCGAGAAATTTTGAGTAATTTTTGATAAATTTCGAGAAATTTTGAGTAATTTTTGATAAATTTTTGATAAAACTTTAAAATTTCAACAAAATTTGATCAATTTTTCTTAAATTTCAACAAAATTTGATCAATTTTTCTTAAATTTCAACAAAATTTGATCAATTTTTCTTAAATTTCAACAAAATTTGATCAATTTTTCTTAAATTTCAGCAAAATTTTATAATTTTTCTTAAATTTCAACAAAATTTTATAATTTTTCTTATATTTCAGCAAAATTTTATAATTTTTCTTAAATTTCAACAAAATTTAAAATAAATAAATAAATAAAATAAATTTAAAATAAATTACAACAAAATTTAAAATAAATAAATAAATAAAATAAATTTAAAATAAATTACAACAAAATTCAAAATTTTCCTAATCTGATCAATTCGAGACGAATTCCACCCAAAAAATAACAATAATTTTCCCAAACAACCAAACTCAACTTATCTCCAAGCATCATCTCGAAAACGACAAACAAAATTAACACTTTTTTACTCCCCAATTTTCGCCTTTGTCCTGTCCCTCAAAAATTACACGTCTGTGCAACAGGTGGCCCCTGACGGTGCTAGTAACCTACTTACCGTCACCTGACGTGTGTTAAAACACCTGTCTTTACACTTCCTTAAAAAACCTCACGACAAATTACCCCTCAAGAAAAACAACCCGACAAACTCTTTAATTATTTGCAAAACCAACTTCGCCGCTTCTGGAATTAATTTCCACCATTTTCCTCATGTCTTGTTCCTTAATTAAACGCAATTAAATCGGCTAAAATTGCCTTTTATTCTTTTCCACCTGTCAATTACGTGTGCCCAGTTGGTAAAATGAAATTTTATTGCTTGTAAGTCGTTTTTGTGTGTATTTATTTCTTTTTTTCGCCTAATATATCATTAGATTCGAGTATACTTCAGCTCGCAGTTGGCGTTGGCACCGGACGGTCTTTTGAGGCGCCCCACCGTGGCCCACCATGAAGTTAATGACCCCCTGCGTTATTAATGAAAGCTTTTCTCTTTTTCTAATTATGGAGTGAGCTGCGAGCTGTCCATCAACCAATTGTGAAGGTCAGACGTAGAAGAGAAAAGGGATAGTTTAAAAAACAATTTGACTCACAAGTCAGAGCAAACAACGCCGGCGAAAAAATTAAGAAAGAATCGTACAGTGACGTACAATTTGCTTGGGCGGTGAATGCAAGGAAAATTTATATTTTGCCATTTGGTGTTGGTGTTGGTGTTGAGGTGAATTTAGTTTTTTTTTAATTGCAGTTTGGTAGTTTTATTTGGTTAAATTTTTTTTTTTTTATATTTGTTGGCGATTAATTTTTTGATCAAAATTAAATTTTTTTGGTGTTTTGAATTGAAATTTTGGTCAAAATTGAATTTTTTTTTCAATTTGGTGTTCAATATTGAGTCAAAATTGAGTATTTTGTTATTTTGTATTCAATTTTTGGTCAAAATTGAGTTTTGTTGTTGTTTTATATTGAATTTTTTATCAAAATTGAGTTTTGTTGTTGTTTTGTATTGAATTTTTTATCAAAATTCAAAATTTTCAATTTGGTATTCCACTTTTGATCACAGTTGAATTTTTTTCAATTTGATCTTCAATTTTGAGTCAAAATTTGCATATTTGTATTCAATATTTGGTCCAATTGGTTTTTTTGTTATTTTGAATTTATTTTTAGTCAAAATTGAATTTTTTTGGACTCGATGATCAATTTTCGAGTTCCAAAATTCTTATTACTACATTCAATTTTGAGTCAAAATCATTTTTTTTAGACTAATGGCGCTCTTGATAACAACCGGAAGAAGTCGTTTTATATAATTAATGGCGCCATGTTTTTATTTAAACTTTTTTATTATTTTTTTAAACATATAATTTGTTACAATCTTTTTTTTACATATGTACTATTCAATTTAATAAAGTAATAAATTGGGAGCGTAAAATCAATCTCGTTTATCAAACATAAGAGGAGATTTGTTTTGAATTTAGCTTTCAGTGGCTGACACCAGAAGTCGGTACCAAACATACTGACAAATTTTTACATCTCTTTAAACGTTAGTAAGACTTTTGCTAAAACGCAGAAAAATATCAAAATTGGTCGTGGCATTTAGAATAATATACATATTTCCGTCTTTATAAATAGATAAAATTGAAGTCAGCAGGTTTCACCCACTTGATATCTTCAGAATCCAGTCGTATCATTGAGTCGGCTTAACAGGAGTGTCTGCAAACAATTCAATTTAAATTGCACTTTGGATGGAAAAATGAGCAATTTCATGAATTTTTACATTAAAAATTCAAAAATTGAATTTTTTTTAAGTAAAAATTTAAAAATTGAATTTTTTTAAAGTAAAAATTCAAAAATTGAATTTTTATTTAGTAAAAGTTCAAAAATTAAATTTTTTTAAAGTAAAAATTGTATTCTTTTTGATAAAATTGAATTCGTTTAAATAAAAATTCAATTTCTGAACTAAACATTGGATTTCTAAACTTTTTAAGCTAAAAATTCCATTTTTAAGAAGAGGATTCAATTTTTAAGCTAAAAATTCAATTTCTAAGCTAAAGATTCAATTTTTAAGCTAAAGATTCAATTTTTAAGGTAAAAATTCAATTTTTAAGCTAAAAATTCAATTTTTAAGCTAAAAATTCAATTTTTAAGCTAAAAATTCAATTTTTAAGCTAAAAATTCAATTTTTAAGCTAAAAATTCAATTTTTAAGCTAAAAATTCAATTTTTAAGCTAAAAATTCAATTTTTAAGCTAAAAATTCAATTTTTAAGCTAAAAATTCAATTTTTAAGCTGAAATTCAATTTTTAATTCAATAATCAAATTTTCCAATTTCAGAAACAAAAAAAACTCAACAAGCCAACTTAATCCCGATCACCGAAAAAAAGAAGAAAAAAGTACTTTTCTGAATCCTTGAAACGACTGGACGAATCATTGGTCGACTGTGTGAAGAAAATTTTAAATGACTTCTCAATCTCTGCCAGAAACTTGTGCGGCGCGATACCGGACATGGCGCTGGTTTCTTCCCCATGTACTACAAAAACCCGCAAATAATCACCAAAAACAAGCAAAAACCCGCAAAAAACAAACCCAAACTCACCTCGTCGTAAGTCCACACAACATCCGAAATATTAAGATCATTTAAAATAAAGAAATTCGTCATCGAAGCTGTGTTTTTATGATGAAACTGCAAAACAAACAAACCATAAATGGCGGCCAAACCCCAACCGGCGGCCACCCGCAAATGACGTCATCTCTCGTGTTTTTTACCCTGTCATCTACGGCAGCCTCGGAATTCTCCAATCCATAAAATGGACACATGTCGATGATATCTTTGGGATCAATAACTTCACTCGTGTCTTTCCTCACACTGGGACTGCCCGACGCTCCTCTATCTTTTATTATTTTACTCGCTTTTCCTTTTACGTTTTTCTTCTTCGAGCATTCTTCTTGAATCTTCTTCACGCTCTCTTTCAAAACGTCTTCCGGTGCCGAGTTCTTCTCCATGCCTACGGTTTCGATTTCACCGGATTTGAAGTTTTTCAACGAAAACAAATCCTCGCTTCCGTAATTCCTCACTAGGGAACTCTCCAACCGCTCTTGTGACGTCATTTCGGAATCTGAAACGTGAATTAAAATGGCGTTAGATATGATAAAACTTGTTCTAATTAAACGATTTTTTAACCATGGCCTTCTCCAGCCGTTGCTCCTGCGCATTCGTCATAAGCTGTGGTGTCGCACATACTTAAGATTTCTAAATAAAATTGTACAGTTTAACGTTTCATTAAATAAATCTGCTCGTGTTTATTATGTTTCGGTTTTACTTTCTATTTTGGCTTTCGTTAGATCTTCTCGAGACGATGCTTGAATTTTGTTTTCGAGTTCCGCGGTCGCCATTTTTTTTTTTTTTTTTTTTTTCTTGTCAAATGGTGAAATAAATTGGATTATGTCTGTTGCATTCTTCTTAATAGGAAATCAAGCAAATAACTTTGCTTATGGCTGAACAAAAAATTGGTGTCAACGAAGAATGAAATATCTCCGTAGCAACAGTTTCTAACATTGTAATGCACGTGATAATAACGTAGATCTTCATTGTTGATATTAAATTAAAAAATTAATTAGAATTCTCACAAATTTAAATATGTGAAATCTCGAGATTTATTTATTTATATTTATTCATATTTATTTTCGCGTTTAAATTCTCGAAAAATAATCAACCAAGCGCCATCTGTTTGCAAAATGTAGTAACCGCACACCTAAACAAAGAACAACACTTAGAATATTTACTATTATTATTGCTTCATTAACATTTGAAAATTATTTAAAACATTTTTTATTGTTATTTTATATAAATTTATTTATTTTTATGAAATACATAATTTATAGTTTAGTTCAGAAAAGTATTGGGCTTCGGTCTTCGGTTAGCTCTTCACGCGAGTCCTCCATTAATGTTTGTTGAATCGGAATCCGGTGTCATTTTAACATTTTCAGAATGAGTTACCAACTTTATCGCAACACAACATTGGGAAACACTTTGCAAGAGACGTTGGACGAGTTTATTCAAGTTTGTATCCGATTAAACGCGAGAAATGAGTGACTAATTTCAAATTTCCTTGCAGAGTGGTCACATTTCGGCGCAATTGGCCATTAAAGTCCTCCTACAATTCGACAAGGCCATCAACAATGCACTCGCAACCCGAGTGAAGACGAAGTTAAATTTCAAGGTTGAAGCCGCGCATTTATTTTGGATTTTATTTTTTTTGTTTAAATAAATTTTTAAATTTTATTTTATGGTATTTTGCAGGCAAATCACTTGAAAACGTACAGATTTTGCGATAACGTGTGGACGTTCGTGTTAAACGGCGTCGATTTTACTCAAATGCAGGAATTAACTAAATTAGATAAAGTTAAAATTGTTGCTTGTGATGGCAAAGGTGATTTGGTTCGGTGTTGTGTCGGTTTTGATGTGTTTTTGATGGATTTGTTCTCGTTTCAGCTTGATTTGTGTGTGGAAAATATGGCGGATCATTTAATTTAAGAAGGATGAATGTAATTTTCATTTTGTTTGATTTACGTATTTGTAATGCTTTCGTATTTACATTTTAAAATAAAATATTGAAATTTATGTGTTTTTAAGTCTGGGAATTATTTATTTTTAATTTTTATCAAATTTAACTCGGAATTGAATGAATTCATTGGATTGGATAAAACAACGTTACAAAGTCAGACAACATGCGGCAATCCTGTCCGACTCCTGTACGTAAAATATTTTTTTTGCCCTAACAAATGTCGATTTATTTCATAATTCCGCCGAAAAACGGGCATTAGAGTGAAGCATGTATAAAAATGTAAAAGTAAAGTAATAAAGCGAAAAAAAAATTTAAAAAAAATGTTTTAATTGAAAATTCGACCGAATCGATTAAATCTCGTTTTGTGTCTCGGTCTCGTACGAGGTCTCGTCTCGAATAACCTTGTGGAAAACCGAAACGTCAAATGTTGCTGGAAGTATAGATAAAAATGTATCACATTATGTTATTTATGTAACGATTTATTTACAATTTGATATTTTTGCTATTATCGGCGAGTATAAATAAGTCCGGTGTCGAGATTATCCGATCACATGTAAATATGGCGGAATGCGGAGGAGCCGATAGAAACGAACGAACCTCAATTGGTATGCTCGCCAAAGCGCATAAAATGTACGGAGCCACGTCAAACCACGCAAAACCACGCAAAGATTCAATTAGCTTTATAAAACACACGGTAATGCCCGAAGACACGTTACAAGGCATCGCCCTGAAATACGGAGTGACAGTGAGTAGCGAAACTAAAATTTTATTTTTCAAATAATTTTTATTTATTTTTATTTTATTTCGCTCTAGACGGAAGAAATCCGAAGGATAAACAAAATCTGGCTGAACGACAGCCTTTATCTGAGGCCTTTACTCGATATTCCTTTATCAAACGACTGCCAAACACCACACAAGTCCGAATTTCTAACGAAATCGGAGGGAGAACACGACGAGTTCACGTCAAATTCACAACATACGGAGTCGGAACAGACGTTAGCAGACATTTTAGGCCGTATAGACTCGACCATAGCGGAAACCAAGAGCAAAGTCCTGCGAATGGAGTCTCACAATGAGTAAAGAAAATCATTTTATATTAAAATTCGGTCAAAAATCGCCAAATTTAAATTAAATTCGCTTAAAATTCGTCGTATTTCAATGAAATTCGTACAAAAATCGCTAAATTTCACACAAATTCGGTCAAAAATTGCTGAATTCAACCGAAATTCATTCAAAGATCGCTGAATTCAACCGAAATTCATTCAAAAATCTCTAAATTTAACCGAAATTCATTAACAAAACTCAAAATTCACCCGAAATCCGATCTAAAAACCTCACAATTCCACTAAAAACCCAATTCCAATTCCGCAGAAACTCACTAGAAAACTCATTTCATCACCGCAGACACCACCAGTCTCTTCTCCGAACCAACTCGGACCCGAACGTGGCCCCACACCCCGTCATAATGACCCAAGGACGCAAAGTCAGATCGTCCCTACAAAGGCTAGAACAAACCCAAGACGAACTCTTCGAACTATAAAAGAAAATCCAACTTCCATCAACAAATCAGGCCTTCTACTTACAACACATTTTAAATTAAAATGTGCCTATAACATCGTCTAAAAAAAAGCATAAAATCGCCTTAGAAAATAAAAAGAAAAGCATAAAATCAATTTGATAAACAAACCCATATCGATCTCCCTCATAGCCTAGCAATACCTTAATTTATGTATAAATTTAAACAAAAATAAAGCCAAAAAAAGTTTCTTTTTTTACATATTTATTTTATTTCATCGCCCTACATTTTTATTCATTTCTTGGCCGCTTTCGCCTTCACTTCCTTCTTCACCGCCACCACCTTGGCGGGCGCTGCGGGCTTCTTCGCGGCTGCAACTGGCGCCGGCGCCACCTTCTTAACCGGAGCTGGCGCGGCCTTCTTAGCGGCCGTGCTCTTCGCCTTCTTCGCGATTTTGTCGGCCGAGAATTGGGCTTTGACGGCGGCCACCGCGGCGATTCTCTTGGCGGTGTTTTTAGAAGTCGCGGCTTTGACGCGCGCCTTCGCCAATTTCTTCTTCTTCAAGAGCTTCAGTTTTTTGCTCGGGACTTTGACCACTTTCTTGATTCGCGGTCCGGTTTTGTCCTCCGGCGCGCGCTTTTTCTTCACGATGCGACCATTTTTGTGCAGTTTTCCACCAGTTTTCTCGTGGGCGAGTTTGCGCTGTTGGAGACGCTTGGCTCGTTTGGGGTCCTTCACGACCTCCAACTGTAAAAAAAAATATAAAAATCGATTAGGAGGTTGTGATTTTTATCTTTAGGGAAATTGTACCTTGTGTTTTTTAGCGTATTTGATGGTTTTGATTCGTCGTGCCTTGGCGGCATTCAAGATGGCGGCGCGTTTTTGAACGGCCGTGTATGGGTTGAGTCTCATCATGGTTCGGATGTTCTTCAGGGGGTTCTTCTTCAGAACATGACGTATCCGGAGTTTACTAGGTAAGGAAAGGTTCATTAATTTTCTTTCTTTCAATTTGTCCCGGAAAAAAAACAATTTTTTTTTTAAATTTCTTACTTGGGTTTTCCAATTACATTTCGTATTTCGTCACTCTTTAGTAAACGCATCAAATCCGAATTGGTCATTTTAGGCATCGGCAAACTGAAATAATAATAAATAAAAAATTATTACACAAGAAAAAATTTCCAAAAAACCACAAAATATAAAAAATTTCAAACAAATTCTTTAAAATATATCAGAGAGGGCAAGCTTTCAGTCACTTTAATCAGACAATTAGCGTATATTCCATAAAACATTTCATCATAATTCCAAAAAATAAATTTTAAAAAAACAAATAAAAACAAAAATTGCAAATTACTTATAACCGGTCTTCATCTTCGATTCCTTTCTCCACGTTCCATACAGCGAATCCAACTTCCTAAACGCACTTTCCGTCCAGATGACGAACCGTCCCACGTGCCCACCTGGCGCCAACTTCAAGATGTTCAAACACGTCACTTTGATCAAATCCACGCCCGGAATATTACGAAAAGCACGTTTGATTCCCTTGTCCTTCCCGTACACGATCAACGGCCCCAAACGCTGAATTCGGCGACGATTCCTCATTTTACCTTTACCCGCGCGGAAACGCTTCGATTTATAAACCTAAAAATCGCAACAACAAAACAAATTAAATAAAAATAAATTGCACAAAAAATTAAAATCTCAACACAAAAATTAAATATTTTCAGAGTTTTGTCGGTTGACATCAAGAACACTTCAACAACACGGACCAATAAGTTTCCATCATTAATTTTAAATATTTAAAAAAACAAAATTAATTGTTTCAATTTTTCACCTTCTCAACATCGGCCCAACCCTTAAGTTTCTTCAAAAACAAGACGGCTTGCTTGGTTTTCTGAAGATCCTGGATCTTATCCGTAACAACGAGTGGAATTTCAGGCGTCAATTCGATTTTATGACCTAAAAACAAAAAAAACAAAAATCAAAAAAACGAATTTTTTCACATAAATTAACCGATTTTTCGGTTCTAAAACTCATAAAGGTCAATTACTATCAAGAACACTTCAACAACACGGACCAAAGGATTAATCATTATTTTTTTACAATATTTTATCGTTTTTTGGGGTTAATTTCGATTTGTATACCTTTGGACATGACCAAAGCCGGAATTCCAGAGGCCGCAATCGCCGAACACATGGCATATCGACGTTGATTGACATTCACCTTTCGGTGCCAACGTCGCCATGTTTTAGTCGGCGCAAACATTCGTCCACCTCGACACATGTTGCCGAAAGCTCCCTGACCCGATCGATGGGTTCCTCCACCTCGCACACGAGGGATTCGAGCAACTGCACGTCCAGTACCCCATGATTCCGCACTCGTTTGGTGACCTAAACGACAAAAATTCAAATTAATTTCGATTTAATGAAAAAAATTATTTTTTAAATTTTAATACAAAGGAAATTAAATTTTTTCGATTTTAATACGTAAAATTCAATTTTTTCCTTATTATAATACATAAAAAAATCAATGTTTTCCAATTTTTATACAAATAAATTCAAATTTTTCAAATTTTTTTTTTTTCGGAATTGAAATACAGAAAATTCAGAGTTTGGTTTAGATGTTATCAAGAACACTTCAGAAACACGGACCTAAGCTCTCATCACGATTTTCACCGACTTAAAACAGATTTTCGCTTCGTTTGTTATACCTGCGTCCTTTGAAACTGCATATGGCTGCCGTCTATTCTTCGCGAGGTTTACGTGAACAAAATTCACTATATCCGGTCGAATCGGTGCTCGAAACACTGCGGGGAGGGAGATTGTAACTCCAGTCAGCTCGTTCTTCTCTGAATACACATTAATCAACGGTCTGGCACATGTTGTAGACTGAAACGAACAAATGGCCGGCGTGGCATGCGAATTAGGCCTAAATTGCGGTTTTGGAGTTTCTTCGGGAATTTACGGTGCGATTTGTTTGTAGTTTCGTGGGGTTTAAGAATATGGAATGATTGATTGTTATAATAAATGCTTACCATGTTGAACGCGTTATTTCGTCGTTAAATTCGTGGTGGCTAAGCACCTACACCGCCACGCGAACTCCACTATAGAAATGGCTGAATAAGCTGCTACGGGGTTCACATCACGGCGATCAGGAAGTTGTATTAATGGAGCTAGCGGGTCTAGTTCCAGTTCGGTTGTGATTGGATGTAGCGAAAGAAAAAGAATAAAAAAAAGTTTTTTTTCTGATGGTTTTATTTGTTTATAATAATAATAATAATAATAAAAATAATAATAATAATAATAATAATAATATCAAATTAAGATTTTATCCGTTTTATTCGAATTTTACCGGAAGTACAACCGGAAGCAAGAATCATGTTCAGCAGCGTCGATTGATATTTTTTGAAATCAATCTTTGCTCATCGTCAAAATTTGCTGTAAATTTTTTTTAAAATAAATTATTTACTTCAGTATGTTTACGGTTGTTGAACATGAATATTCCACGAGGCGGATAACTCAATTGTAGCGTATTTTCTTTTTTCTTTTATTGTGTGTCGTGTTTTAAAATGACATGTTTTGTAAATGGCCAGGAAAACAAGCTGAGTGAATTGCATCCGTGGTACTGCGATTTTATTCATTTATTCGTTTATTTATTTGGTGTTCATATTTTCTATCTTGTATCCGTAGGTTACTGTATGCGCCAGGTGACAAAACTTCAATCCGATGACGAGGACAAAAGTTGTCAGACCAAAAATGGCGGATTATTTGAGGACTCGCGCTCGAATGGTTTTTGCCAGTGTACGTGATACGGGACAACGGCGTGTGATCATCAGAATTTTCTCAAACAAGTCAACGTGCAAATGCAAGACTGTCTACAAACAGTGCGTAGCAAGTTTACTCAAGATTCCGTTCATGAATTATTGTAGCAAGCAAATTTTAGACAGAAAATTATACTTTAGATTTTAAAAAAATCTTCCAGATCTTGCGAGATCATATAAAAATGTTGTTTCCTACAACACCATTTTGATAGATTTTGTGAGATTTTACCTTAAGTATAATGGTGTGGTACCAAAAAATTGGTACTGGTTGAGTACCACTCTGAGTTGCATTACTAATGATTAATGTATATTTAATTGAAGAGTGTATACATTTTTTGAGACACCTTGTATTGTCCTTTTACATTAACACGTAGTGACGATATGGGCACATTCCTTAATGTGTCAAAACGGGAGACACGAGAGATACTAGGGCCTCTAAACCTTTGAGGCTCCTAGGCTCATGGTTACCTTGCCTTTTGAATAACTCTGTACAATTAGTGGAACAGTCTGTGGATGTGACTAGTTATTTATTTCTTTTTATTACTTAGTCAGAAAAAATTATTACAAAACTGTAATCAGAAAGATTTGTGCGTTTTCTTTTACACTTTCTGTAGTGATTATTTTATTATTTACGTGCATTTGTTTTGTGGTACACATACACGATAACTGACTGGAATATTTCAACTACTCCAAGAATGCTAAGCCCAAGATATAAGCCCAAGTTACCACCAACGTCACACAGAAATGGGACCACAGTGTACGAATAATATTCTTCAAGTGTCTCAACATTGTTATCATTGACGAAAATGCTTAACCTGGACTCATTTTTCTCAGTTACAAAATCAATCATTTGCAAAGTTTGCGTGTAAATAAGTTTCTCGCATGTAGGTGGACAAGAACAATTTTTAGCAAAGTCAAATTGTGAAGTTATCAAGATGTATGCAGTTGCGAGGGTTTTGACGTAATTAGTTTTCACACACATGGCCACATCCGGAAAGGACATGAAGGGTAATCTAATAGTGACAGTCTAGTTATCTGATTTATCTAGAATTAAATGTTGCACCTACTTGCAAATAACAGCTTTTTGTAGCACTTTCTCGATGCAATTTTTTTTACATTCGTTTACTTGTTCCTCGATATAGCACGGTGCATCTGTACGGTTAAGCCTTATGTGCTGCAATGTAAACATGTTAGCACATTTTTCAATGATAAATGAAAGTATTCGCAAACCCTGTTGGCCGACACTCCAAACTGGATGTATTGCTTAAAATGCAGCACTTGGACTTGTGTGTACATGTTGTATTGTATAAGCTCGTTGTCAACGTGAATCATATACTAATTACAAGAAATCAAAATATTAACCATGTAACCACCACAATGTTGTCCTAACTCTTATTGGCTAAGCTGGTTTACGCCTAATTGGGGACTGACGATCAAGTGTTTTTGACACTCACAATTGGAGAAAATTGATGGATGGTGCAGTGCTTTAGTTGTATGTAAAACAGGGCTCCACACAGTGTGAACTAGTTACAATGAGCGATTACCGGTACTTACAGAAACGTGAGAATCTTTGCGACAAAATGGTAATGAAGTGTTAAAAGAAAATTCAAGCGAAAGATCATCTTTTCGAAATGGCACGAGAGATTCTGATTCAAAATGGACCAATTGTAAAACTAACAAAAAGTGTATTTCCACACAGACTTACGTGAGGTGTATGTGTAACATCTTCCGAATGGTGTATTAACGTAGCTAGAAACTTGCAATTCAACTGGTGTGGTTTCTATCATGGATCTCTATACAAAACAAATAGGATCAAATGGCTTCCCTAACCTAAGATATTCATATTCATAGCATACTGAGATATATGCTGCATGGGTGAGGGTTCCTTCCAACGTCATCTCGTCCCAGAGAGCAGAAAGGTTGAATTCTTCACTCAGCAACTCTGAGGCGGAAATATCACAAAATTTGTTTCCGCCTTTTGGTATGTTGTATCTTTGTTTTGCTAGGGTTTCCCTGGCTTCAATTAGCGACATGTAGTTTTCATAATTGGGGCATAAAGTGACAGATGGGAATTTAACTGAAGAGTTGAGAACCACGAAGACTTTCTTATCGATGGGATAGGATAGGTACAAATGAAATCTGTCGTAGGTTTGGTAGAAACACGTTATGAAATTGGAACCAATAAGCAATAACCAAAATATGTTATGTAAAAGGCCTCGACGTCTCCACTCAAGAATTGGATCTGTTTCCGGTGTTTTCTTCGTTGTCTTCTGCGCTTTTTCGATCTTGAAACCTGTAGCACCTTCAAAACTGGTCAAGAAATCGTGTAAAGTTGAATTGTGTATTCTACTTACTTGTTCGGGGATATTTTTTGGCCGGTAGGTTATGCGTGTACATTTTGCGCTGATGACTTGCAGGGAAGTGTTAGCTCTGGGGTGTCTGCAAAAGAAAGTTATCTTCAAACCAATGGACCAATCACAAAGCAATTGAGTTATATCATTTACTTAAAAAAGTTATTGAAATTTTGCTTTTCAAAGGAGTTCAATTACATGCTAGATTCTGATATTTTTCGATTTTTTTTTCTTTTGAAAAGTTTAATTAGATTTTGGATACTATATTCAAAAGATTTGAATAGTTTTTTCAAAGAAACCCAATTACAAATTGCTGCAGTGTGTAAACACACGCACGATATGAAAACTTCAATATTTTCTCATTTATTTTTTGTAGATTTAGTAAAGTTTCCAAAAGATTTGAATAGTTTCTTGATGGATTTTTTTCTTCAAATTAATTTAGTTTCTAATATTTTTTTTCAATGAGAAAAATAGTTTTTGTCAACATTATTCAAGTTAGATTTGAAATTTGAAATAAAAAAAAAAAAATTATTTATTTACGTAAAATTTGACCTACGGTTGCCGATAATTCTGCTGCATTTTGATATTGGGTTCACTGGGTTTTTTCACGCAAAGTTGCCAAAAACGTTAATTGATTTCATCTAAAATTCATTGGATTTTTTTCTTTATACTGGCTCTGCTAATTTAATTAGTTTGTTTTGAAACTATTCAAATTTTTGTTCACATTTGATTAGGTTCACATGCACTGAAAGTGTCCCCTTAAACTTCTGTGCATTGCACAATGAAAAGTGTGGTTTTTTGCTGAAGAAACACCAGCAGAGTTACACAGACCAAAAGAAAATATACGAAATAGGCATAAACATACTGAGCGGAGCAACAAAAGCAACACACTTACTAGTTAGTTACCGTTGGCAAGCAATGGCAACAATTTCAAGTAAACACAATGGCCAACTTGGCAACAAAAGGAAATGCATTTTCCGGAGTGTTTGCACTGTTTACTTGGGATTGGTGATGCTGTACTTCTATGTTGTATTTGAATAAATCAGAAAAGCATGCTAATTTTAAGACAAGATGTCTGTATGTGTTTATTGCTGTCCTTTAATGTTATTACAAGTATGGTTAAATATTCCATCAATAGTAGTGCAACAAAACTAACTACAAAAATCTAGAAAATTGATGCTTAAAACTAACAAAACACTTAAAATCTATTCTTTATTTTATGTATAAGTTTTCTTGGCAATGCATTTATTCTTGCTTTATTCTTATATATGTACGCAAAAATTGACTGCATAATTTCAACTAGTCCAAGAATGCTAAGCCCAAGATATAAGCCCAAGTTACTACCAATGTCACACAGAAATGGAATCAAAGTGTACGAATAATATTCTTCGAGTGTTTCTATACGGTTATCAGCCATGAAAAAGCCTAACTGTGATTCAGTTACTTCAGTTACATCACGGGTCGTATGCAAAGCGAGGGTGTAAATGAGTTGATCGCATATCGGTGGACAAGAACATTCTTGAGAAAATATAAATAGCGTATTTACCCTGTATGTAACTGCGACAGCTTTGTAGAATTCAGATGCATTCGCACACATGGGCATATCCGGAAAGGTCATGAAGGGTAATCTAATAGAGACAGTTTAGTTTATTAGATTTACCTGATTAAATATTGCACTTACTTGCAAGGAACGGCTTTTCTTAGCTTTTTTTCGAAGCAAATTTTCTCACACTCGGTTAGTTGTTCATCGGTAAAGCACGGTGCATCTGTATGGTTGAGTCTTTTTTGCTGCAGGTTGTAAACATTTTAGCACATTTTTTCAATAATAAATGAGAATATGTGTAAACCTTTTTGGCCGTCAATCCGTACTGGTCGTATCTATTAAAATACAACGAAATGTATTCTATTTGTATTTTGTATTGTACCAGTTCGACGTCATTGTGAATCATGTACTAATTACAGGAAAGAAAAATAGTAACAAAGTTGGAGTGCACGGAGCGTATTTACGATCACATCTAGCCAATGGAAATGTTTAGCTAGCCAAGGTACAATGACCGATTACCTGTACTTAC
The DNA here is from genome assembly GCA_949358305.1 of Strigamia acuminata. Lineage (NCBI taxonomy): Eukaryota > Metazoa > Arthropoda > Chilopoda > Geophilomorpha > Linotaeniidae > Strigamia > Strigamia acuminata. Next base: position 11,551,121 of record OX442320.1, read on the forward strand.
AATAACGTGAATATTGTAGTGACAATATGGTAACGAAGTGTTAAAAGCAAATCCAAGGGTAAGATCATCTTTTCGAAATGGTACGAGGGATTCTGAATTCAAATTGAACCAACTGTGAAACTAATTAAAAATGTATTTCTAAACAAACTTACTTGAAGTGTATGTGTGACATTTTCCGTATGGTGTGTTAACGTAGCTAGAAACTTGCAATTCAACTGGTGCGCTTGCTATAATGGATCTCTATACAAAACAAATAAGATCAAACTGCTTCCCTAACCTTAAGATATTCATATTCATAGCATACTGAGACATGTGCTGCATGGCTGAGGGTTCCTTCCAACGTCATCTTGTCCCAGAGAGCAGAAATGTTGAATTTTTCACCGAGCAACTCTGAGGCGGAAATAGCACAAAAGCTGTTTCCGCCTTTTGGTATGTTCTTTCTTTGTTTTGCTAGGGTTTCCCTGGCTTCAATTAGCGGCATGAAGTTTTCAGAATTGGGGCATAAAGTGACAGATGGGAATTTAACTGAAGAGTTGACATCCACAAAGATTTTCTTATCGATCGGATAGGATAGGTACAAATGAAATCTGTCGTAGGTTTGGTAGGAACACATTAGGAAATTGGAACCAATGACCAATAACCAAAATATGTTATGTAAAAGGCCTCGACGTCTCCACTCAAGAATTGGATCTGTTTCCGGTGTCTTTTCCGGTGTTTTCTTCGTTGTCTTCTGCAGTTTTTCAATCTTGAAACCTGTAGAACCTTCAAAATTGTGGTAAGAAATCATGGAAAGTTGAATTGTGGATTCTACTTACTTGTTCGGGGATATTTTTTGACCGGTAGATTATGCGTGTACATTTTGCGCTGATGACTTGCAGGGAACTTTTGGCTCTGGTGTCTGCAAAGGAAAGTTATCTTCAAACCAATGGCCCAATCACAAAGAAATTGAGTTATATCATTCACTTAAAAAAGTTATTGAAATTTTGCTTTTCAAAGGAGTTCAATTACAGTCGTACAAATACATGCTAGATTCTGATATTTTTCGAGTTTTTTTTTCTTTTGAAAAGTTTAATTAGATTTTGGCTACTATATTCAAAAGATTTGAATAGTTTTTTGATGAATTTGTTTTCTGGGTTTGGTGTCTGCAAGTTGTTTTTTAGCCTACGGTGTGCTGAGACAACATGAAAGGATCAATCACAAAGCAACTGAGTTATTTCTATAGTTAGGTTACCGATATTGAAGTTTTGCTTTTCATGATACTTTTCAAAGAAACCCAATTACAAAATCACGCGAAATATGCAAAATTCAATATCTTCTCATTTTATTTATTTTTATTTTTATTTTATTTTTTAGATTTGAATAGTTTCTTGATTGATTTTTTCTTCAAATTAATTTGGTTTTTAATATTTTTTTTTTCAATGATTTGACGAAGTTTCCAAGTCAATTTCTTTATTGCATTAGAAGCGGAGAAAAACAGTTTTTGTGAACACAACATTCAAGTTAGATATGAAATTTGAAATGAAAAATTACTGATTACTTATTTATGACAAATTTCTTCTCAATTTTTTGTTTCTTTGGCAATGCATCAACTCTTGCATTATTCTTACGGTAAATATAGCCAAAGATCGATTGAATTATTTCAAACAATCCAGGAATGCTAAGTCCAAGAAACAAGCCCAAATTACCACCAAGATCACACAAAAAAGCAATAAAATCGTAGGAATAAAATTCCTCGGTAGTCTGAATAGCATTATCAACAAAAAACAACAAATTAGATACTCCAATGTATGATAGAATTTGAAGCAAACGTTTTTTGTAAACGATCTCCTCACATTTGTGGGGACACGAACAATTGAGAGCGTAGTTGAATTGTGAGATTATTGAATATGCTGATTCATTGGTCCGGTGGATGTCAGCTCCACTCAAGCACAGAGGTAAATCAGGAAAAGACATGTAAGGTAATCTAAAAAAATTGCTGCAGTAGTCAATATTAATTATAAGGAATATTTAATCAACTTACTTGCAAGTTATGGCGGGTCTTATGGCTTTTTCAATGCAGTTTTGGTGACACTGGCTCACTTGTTTAAGCGTGTAGCATGGCTCTTCTGTTCTATTCATTATTTTGTACTGAAATTTTAACATTTTATCAGATTTATTAATCATTTGGTGCTAATTTTTAAACATTTTTAAACCTTTTTAACTGATAGACTATAAACAACTTGTTTATTAAAAGTTATTGTTTGGTGCTCCGTAACCATCTTGTATCGTCGTCATGAACCATGAACTGAATAAACAGAAAATAAATACAAATTAAAAATTGTATTGCTCTTTGACCATGGATTCTTGTAACTTACTAAAGCGATGAAATTTTTGGAACAAAGTGGTGCGGTGGTATTAAAAACAAACGCAAGCTTGTAATCATCTTTCCGGAATGGAAAAAGCTCATCTAAATGATAGGAAATGCTAAATAAAATTAATGTTTTATATTTAACCACAAAAATATTCAATAGAACACACATACACATGCGCGCGCAACAATTAGTAGTCTCGCTTTGCTGCATTGCACTCAACAATTATTTGGGTCGCTTCACTGCATTAGTGCAAAAATTCTATTTAATAAATTCTTACCCGTGGTGTAGGTATAACACGTACCAAAGCTGGTAGGAAGGTGTAGGGAGGGCGCCAACGGTCGAGGCGGAATTACAAAGATGGATCTCTGCAAATTCACACGATCCAATTAAATGTTTTGAGTGAAACAGAGTAGTAATTTTTTGTTTACCGATTGAAAAAAAGCGTACAGGAGGCTCGTTTTCAATGTCATCTTTTCCCAAACTGCCGAAGTGCTCAATTTTTCGTTTACCAATTGAAAGGTAGAAATGTTGCACGCGGTGTTGATGCTTTTTTCTTTCGCTAGTGCTTGTTTGGCTTCGAGTAATTCCAAGTGGTTTTCATGATTGGGACAGAGAGTGAAGGATGGGAATTTGACCGTAGAGTTTAGGATTAAATCGATTTTTGAAAATCTGGGTTTGGACAAGTAGAGGAGGAGTCTGTCGTATGTTTGGTACGAACACACCATGAAATTGGAACCGATTACCAGGAACCAGAACAAGTTGCAGAAGAGTCCTTTTTGGAGGTTTGGGGGTTCTGGTGATTTTTTGATTGGTTTTTTGTTGTGCTGTTTTCTGACGTAGACCATGGGCCCTTTAAGACAATGTTTATGAATTAGTCCGTAATGTTTAATGGTTAATTGGATTGACGTACCTGTTTGCCGACATTGCTTTGGTGGCTGGTTATTTTTCTGCTGCATTTTGATGTTGTGGTTTGTCAAAATAAATTTTTAGTCTTGTGTTGTCCACTGCAGGAAATGAAATGGTAACGAAATCACGCAAAGCTTTTTCAAACACTTGAATTGACTTCATCTAAAATTCATTGGATTTTTTTGTGATATGAAAGACATTCTCAACTGGCTCTGCTATTTTGATTAGTTTGTTTTGTTCAGATTTGATTAGATAGGCACGCACTGAAAGTGTGTTTCCTTAAACTTCACTGCTTAGCACAATGAAAAGAAATACATTTTCTGGAGTGTTTGTATAATTCATTCTCTTCTGTATTACTTCTGTATTAAAGTTTATCCATCGCACCAGGAAAAACTAATGCACACCAAACATGGCTAAATACATCCCGACTCAACAAATGGCCAATTTTCCATTACATCCAATAAAACTGTTAAGGTGAGGTTCGTGGAGGGGGCGTTAAGGGGGTCACTGGCCGCCCTTGTTAAGAAAAAATGAGAAAAAAACCTAAGAACATTCATGAGATCAAGTCAAAGCATTAGTCAGTTCTGTTCTCAACGACCTGTCTTTTTTATTCTTTCATTTCTGTTGGTGATGTCGAACTTCTTGGGTTGTAGTTGAATAAACCAGTCAGTCATGGTAATTTTAAAACAAGATTTCCGGATAAGTTTATTGCTGTTCTCCATTGTTATTACAACTTAGGTGCATATAGTAAATCCCTGTAATATCCCTATAATACTAATTTCAGAAATATATGATATTGGTGCATAAACCAAACAAAACACCTATACTATGTTTGCACAACTGGCATGTAAACAGGATTATTTGGATTATTTGAGGATTATTCGAGTAGTGAATAATCAGTTGCAGCAGGTTGTTTAATTCTAGTGAACTCGAATTATTTTTATTGCGCATTCACGCATTGCTTCCGGCACTTCCCCATTGGTCGAAAATTGAAAATGATCTCGAATTATTTTCTGCATGTAAACACAACTCGAATTATCCACCACTCGAATTATTCGGTGCAAGTAAACGTAGTATTAGATTCTATTGCTTTTCATATTTAGTTTTCTCGGCAATGCGTTTATTCTTGCTTTGTTCTTATACATGTACGCAAGAACCGACTGCATAATTTCAAAGAATCCAGGAATGCTAAGCCCAAGAAATAAGCCCAAATTGCCACCAATGTCACACAGAAATGGAATCAAAGTGTAAGAGTAATATTCCTCGAGTGTCACCATACTATTATCGCTAATGAAAAGGCTTAGCTGCGACTCTAATGGTGTGTATGAAATCTTGAACAATTCTTGGGTGTAAACGACTTCGTCGCATCGGAGTGGACAGGAGCAATTTACAGCAAATACAAATTGTGTATTTAGCTCATATGAAGCCCTGTTGTTGTTCATAAATTCGTCTGCAGTCGAACACAAGGGAACATCTGGTAATGCCATGTATGGTAATCTCATAATAATAATAATAATAATAATAATAATAATAATAATAATAATAATATTTGTACGTAATAATTAAATATTGGCCTACTTGCAGGTCATCTTTTTCCTTAAGACTTTTTCGAAGCAATTTTTCTCACACAGGTTTACGTGTTCATTGCTGTAGCACAGTTGTTCTGTACGGTTGATTCTTTTGTACTGAAATTTAATTTTTTAGCATATTGTTTGCTAATATGTGCGAATACTTTTACATACCCTATTGGCCGACAGTCCATATACGACATGCTCGCCAAAACTCAACTCTTGGTATTGCTTTTGCACTTTGTATTGTACGAGTTCATCGTCATCATGAATCATGTACTGAATAGGGAAATAGTATTTCTGACAATAAGTACAATAAATGGTGTTTGACTGGGATTTGAATAACTTACGAACGCAAGAAAAGATTTGCGACAAAAAGGTAGGGAGATATTAAAGAGAAATCCGAGCTTGAAATCATCTTTTCGAAACGGTACGAGAGTTTCTACACAAAATTGCATAAAACATTTCAAATTTTAAATTCATAAAAAATTTATCATAAATCTTACTCGAGGTGTAGGTGTAACATTGGCCAAAAGCTGTATTCACGTTTCTACGCTTGTAAACTTCCGAATCGGTTGTCAGGATTGTTCTTGAAACTCTCTTCAAATTACACAGGATTCTATTAATTCTAATATAAGTACACTTCGAGGGAATCAGAAAATAGACGAAACGTTTAACTGAACCTAAAGATTGTAGTGATCCCTAAAATCACTATTGCTAAAAAGGAGATTCCATTATTTGAAATGCTCTCACTTAGTTTACTAGTACTACATTCGTTTCATTCATCTCACTCAAATGGTCTTTTCGTTATTTGACTGGCTTCGTTCATTTGGGACACCTTGTATAATTGATTAGGAGAGCATCCCTTAGTGAATCACAGTATGCTGCTACTGGACGCGCTTTGGCCAACGCATGTGGACGAAGCAGCTTTGGTGTACTAACGCATGCATGTGAACTAAGCTTAACCATTGGGCTGCAATTTTTGGGAAAGGGGGCCCTTCAAAGAGAAATATTTAGGGCGCCAAAAAATTGCTTGGCGCTGGATTAGGACAAAATAAAAAATTAAAGGGCACGACCAAACAGCATTAACGTCTGGGATTTTCTGATTTCCTTTTAATGTTCCTCATTGGTTAGCATACGGAATACTGATGTACAGCAGTGAGGGTTCCTTCCAAGGTCATCATATCCCAGATTGCAGAGTAATTGAATTTTTCATTCACCAATTTTAGCGTTAAAACGTGACAGAAGTTGTCGATGCCTCTTTGTTTTGCTGTGGATCGTCTGGTTGCCACTAACGGCATGTAGTTTTCAATGTTGGGGCAGAAAGTGATGGATGGGAATTTAACCGAAGAGTTGCGAACTAAGAGGATTTTTTTATCGACCGGCACGGATAAATACAAGGCAAATCGCTCGTAGGTTTGGATCGAACACGTAATGATACTCGAACCAATAACTAATAACCAAAAGCATATATACAAAAGGCCATGATTCTCAAGATCTGTTTTCGGTGTCTCTGGGGGTTTCTCGATCTTGAAACCTGCAGCACCTTCAAAACTGGGGTCAATAAATGATATAAATTTGAGTTGCATTTTCTACTTACTTGTTTGGGGATATTCCTTGGCCGGTGGATTATGCGGATGCATTTTGTGCCGGTAAATTGCAGAGCAGTTCTGGGTTTGGTGTCTGAAGAAGAAACTTGTCTCCAAACCAATGGTGTGATTGAATAACTTGAATGGACCAATCATAAGCAACTGAGTTTTTGCTTTTCAAAGAAACCAAATTACAAAGTCCAAATTACAAAGTCCAATATTCAAAAGATTTGAATTTAGTCATGCGATCTCATCAATTATGCATTTCCTTATTACTTTATCAGAGAAGAAAAAGATTCTTTTTATTACCGGTTACATTTTTTCTGGCAAACACTCAAACACAATCAATGTGGGAAAAAATGTGAAATGCGCCATCTTAAAATTTCCTTCCAACATTTTGTGCCAGTGGGAGTGCATGTATTTTTGTAACATTTTTGCGGTAAACGTACGCAATAACCGATTGGATTATTCCAAAAAATCCAGGAATGCTAAGCCCAAGAAACAAGCCTAAATTCCCACCAAGGTCGCACAGAAAAGGAATCAAAGTGTACGAATAATATTCCTCTACGATCTCGATGGTATTATCATTAATAAAAAAGTTAAAACTACAATCGTTTGTTGAAGATGTGATCGCGTGCAAATATTGTTTGTAGACCATTTCGTCGCATTTTTGGGGACACGAACAATCGATAGCGTAGTTGTATTGTGAGATTATCGAATATGCTTGATTATTGGTCCGGTTGATTTCATCTACACTCATACACAAAGGCAGATCAAGAAAGGACATGTAAGGCAATCTAAAAAATTACGTAGCAGTAACTAATATTCTTTTTTATTGTGACTATGTATAATTAACTTACTTGCAAGTTATTGTGGGTCTTAAGGCTTTTTCAATGCAGTTTTCTTGACACTCGCTCACTTGTTTATGTGTTAAGCACGGTTTTTCTGTCCTGTTGATCATTTTGTACTGATTTTTCAACATTTAATTAATTTAATTTACTAATTAGTGCGAATTTCTAAATGTTCTCAAACCCTTTTGAATGTCAGTCCGTATTTAACTTTTGTGTTGAAATTTATTGTTTGATGCTCTGCTGTGGTTATTTTGTATGGTACAAGCTCTTGGTCATCGTGAATCATATACTGAATAAACAGAAAAGTAATGAGATTTAAAAATTGTGTCTGGTCTTTGTACTCTCACTGCAACATACGAAAGCGAGGATATCTTTGCTGCAATATGGTATCGAGCAATTAAAAAGAAACCCAAATAAGTAATCATCTTTCCGGAATGGAACAAGCATGTCTAAGTAATAATTAATGAAATTTACATTAGAATGTTTACTCATGCGTGTGGGCACAATTACTCGTATAATCTAACTCCAAGTATATTGCTTACCCGAAGTGTAGGTGTAACATGTTCCATAATTGGTGCGAACATATTTGGACGGTTGCGAGGCTCGGCTGTTGCCGACAAAGAAGGATCTCTGCAAGTTAAAACATGATGCAATCAGTCACCTTAAATGTATTTTGATGTAATCATTTTTTTGTTTACTGAAAAATAAACCGCTAGTATGAGTGTTCCTTTTAATGTCATCATATCCCAAACTGCAGAAGTGTCAAGTGTTTCGTTTACCAATTGCGAGGCAGAAATGTTGCACATTTCGACGCCTTTTTCTTTCGCCAAAGCTTGTTTAGCTTTAAGGAGTTCCATGTGGTTGCTTGGATTGGGACAGAGAGTGATGGATGGGAATTTGACGGTAGAATTGCGAACTAGAATAATTTTTGAATCTCTGGGCTCGGACAAAAACAGTAGGAGTCTGTCGGATGTTTGGTACAAACACACCAGGAAATTCGAACCAATCACAAGGAACCAAAACAAGTAGTAGAAGAGTCCTTGCTGGAGGTTCAAATTTGACATTTCCGGTAAAGTTTCGTTTCGCTGGTGGTTGTTCGGCTTTTTCATCTTGTAAACTGCAGAGCCTTTAGAAGATTGCATATAAATGAATGATTAATCTTTGAAATTTCAATGGAGTTTACACACCTTGTTGCCAGCACTGCTTTGGTAGCTGGTTATTTCTCTGCTGCATTTTGATGTTGTGGTTTTTCAAAATAAATCTTAGTCTTGTGTTGTCCACTGCAGAACAGAAAATGAAATGGTAATGAAATCACGCAAAGCTTTTTCAGACACTTGAATTGACTTCATCTAAAATTCATTGGATTTTTTTGTGATATGAAAGACATTCTCAACTGGCTCTGCTATTTTAAATTAGTTTGTTTTGAAACTATTCATATTTTTGTTCAGATTTGATTAGATAGGCACGCACTGGCAGTGCGTCCCCTTAAACTCAACTGCTTTGCACAATGAAAAGAAATACATTTTCTGGAGTGTTTGTATAGTTCATTCTCTCCTTTAGCGAGTGATGTCAGGGGACTCCACATCATTATTTACTTCTGTATTAAAAGTTTATCCATCACACCAGGAAAAACTAATGCACACCAACCATGGCTAAATACATCCCGACTCAACAAATGGCCAATTTTCCATTACATCCAATAAAACGGTTAAGATGAGGTTTGTTTAGGCGGGTCAAGGGGGTATCTGGCCGCCCTTGTTAATTAAAAATGAGAAAAACCTAAGAACATGCATGAGATCAAGTCAAAGCATTAGTCAGTCCTGTTCTCAACGACCTGTCTTTTTTATTCTTTCCTTTCTGTTGGCGATGCCGAACTTCTTGTGTTGTGTTTGAATAAACCAGTCAGTTGTGCTAATTTTAAAACGAGATGTCTGGATAAGTTTATTGCTGTTCTCTAATGTTATTATAATTCATGTGCATACTGTAAATACTATTATCCTAACTACAAAAATATACGATGTTGCTGCATAAACCAACAGAACACTAATTAGATTCTGTTGCTTTCATATTTATAGTTTTTTCGGCAATGCAATTATTCTTGCTTTGTTCTTATACAAGTACGCAAGAGCCGACTGCATAATTTCAAAGAATCCAGGAATGCTAAGCCCAAGAAATAAACCCAAATTACCACCAATGTCACACACAAATGGAATGAAAGTGTAAGAGTAATATTCCTCGAGTGTCACCATACTATTATCGCTAATGAAAAGGCTTAGCTGCGACTCTAATGGTGTGTATGAAATCTTGTACAATTCTTGGGTGTAAACGAGTTCGTCGCATCGGAGTGGACAGGATCAATCTACAGCAAATACAAATTGTGTATTTAGCTCATATGAAGCCTTATTGATCTTCAAAAATTCGGATACAGTCGAACACAAGATAACATCCGGAAATGCCATGTATGGTAATCTAATAATAATAATAACAAAAAATTCACGTGATTACATTATTTTTACGTAACAATTAAATATTGGCCTACTTGCACGTAATCTTTTTTCTTAACACTTTTTCGAAGCAATTTTTCTCACACAGGTTTACGTGTTCATTGCTGAAGCACAGTTGCTCTGTACGGTTGATTCTTTTGTACTGGATTTTAAGTTTTTTAGCACATTGCTTGCTAATACGCGCGAATACTTTTACAAACCCTTTTGGCCGACAGTCCATACACGATATGCTCGCCAAAATTCAACGCTTGGTATTGCGTTTGTATTTTGTATTGTACGAGTTCATCGTCATCATGAATCAGGTACTGAATAGGGAAATAGCATTTCTGACAATAAATAGTCGGTGTTTGACTGGGATTTGAATAACTTACGAATGCAAGAAAAGATTTGAGACAGAAAGGTAGGGAGATATTAAAGAGAAATCCGAGCTTGAAATCATCTTTTCGAAACGGTATGAGAGTTTCTGCACAAAATTGCATAAAACATTTCAAATTTTAAATTTGTAAAAAATGTATCATAAATCTTACTCGAGTGGCCATAAACTGTATTCACGTTTCTACGGTTGTAAACTTCCGAATCGGTCGTCAGAATTGTTCTTGAGGCTCTCTTCAAATTACACAGGATTCTATTAATTCTAATATAAGTATACAATACTTCGAGGGAATCAGAAAAATCAGAAAATAGACGAAATGTTTAACTGAACCTAAACATTGTAGTGATCCCAAAAATCACTAATGCTAAAAAGGAGATTCCATTATTTGGGAAAATTTTTATATAATTGATTAGGAGAGCATCCCTTATGTTTCATTGAATCACAGTATGCTGCTACTGGAGGTGCTTTGGCCAACGCATGTGAACGAAGCAGCTTTGGTGCGCTAGACCAGAGGTTCCCAAACTTTTTAGCATCACGCCCCACTTTTTAAGCAAGGCGATCTTCTGCGCCCCACTTCATCTACCAGTGCATTAAATTTTTAAAAAATATACTACTAAAAAGAAAAAAAGAAATTTTTATATAATTTTGCATAAAAATTTACAAAAATTTGCAAATTAAGCTTGTTTTATTATTGGTGCGCCCCACCAATAATCAACTCGCGCCCCACCAGTGAGGCGCGCTTCACCGTTTGGGAAACCCTGCGCTAGACTACCTCTTTTAACTTGTACTAGCAAACTTTGGAATTTTACCCGCGTCCTTGTGTTTCCACCTTAAGAAGGCCCTGTCGATGAGTGATTGTGCAGACAATTAGATTGGCACAAATCTACTTGCCTGATAAGAACACAACAAGATAAAGCTAGGTTCACACGTGTTCATCCTGCTTACGTTAAAAAATTCTTGACGTTGACGCCAATTCCTGCTTCAAATGTAAGTTGAAGTAAGCGACGCAACGCAAGGAAAGGTCTTGCAGCCAACTAATCACGATCGACTCCAACTCTCGTCGATTCATGTCTGGTTGGCGAGACTTTGCCACATGCAAACAGGCTGCCATTTTCGGATTCTGGAACTATATTCTTGTTCGACTCAAGAGTATACCCTTCTCCCATTGGCCGAGCCGCATTACTCCTAACTCCAGTCTGTATTACCATAGAGTAAAGAATCTCCACTAGGAGAAGTAGTTCTGGAAGTAGTTCTTATTTTTATTATGATTATTACTACATTTTTGGATCACTACACCAGTGATGCGGCTCTTAGAAGGGCATACTCTTGAGTCGAACCAGAGTATAGTTCTAGAACTAGATCCAATTCCAGGTTTCATTGAAACCATCTGATTGGCCAGACGCAACGTCAATTGTTTCAGCTCTGTAAATTTTTCTATTTTTGAACAAATTACGATGGCCCTTCTGGGCCACCATAGTGAACAGACTCTGCCTTGCGTTTGACTAATTTTTCTTTGCGTTGCGTTGCGTTGCGTTGCATTGCGTCTAGTGTGAACCTAGCTTAAAAGAAGATCTTATTTATCAAGAAGATGAGTGTGGATCCAATTGCGTCAATCAAGCCAAGCGCAAGGTCAGAAGTAATTCAAATTTTATCGTAACTCCGTTACGATTTGTTTGAAACTCCCAAAACGTGGGGCGCCACAAGCAGAGAATGTGTCACTGGTGCAAGTTCCTGGCACCAAAATATTTCAGATGTAAAATGCGGCTTCTTACATGCTTCAGGATTGGTTGGCTGAACAATTTAAGTTTTGTAATAGTTCTTCTTATTGTATACCGGTACCGTATTTTATCAATTAAGATTATTCAAAAGTGCCATTTTTGTCAGCAATTACAATTTCGATTTGTTACATGTGTTTAACGTAACAAACGAAATCTAAACGTCACGAACGAAGCGTACGATCATCGTACCGTACTTTACCGTACTTTAGCAGAAATATACTATTCTTGGTGTCTCAGCTGCGACTACTATTTGAGGGCGACTTAATCGGTCAAATACGGTAGTTGTCATTACGAAAAATAATCACGGAGATGACATTCGGAATTCTTTATTGAATTACATTGTTACAATTCTATTCGACATGACTATTTCGACTGGGGATGTTGGCTAACCGAATAATCTACCGACGCCACTGGCGATATTTGCAGCAGGCTGGACGATTCGAAGAGTTCCCGACAGGGTGTGGAAACCGGCGAGTAAGGCCTGGAGAGCGACTCCTATTGCACCACCGCCCAATGTACCAAGATCTACAATTATTCCTTGTACTCCTACAATTGCATCACCGACTATTCCAATTAATTGAGTGATCTGTGCAATGGAGAATTACAAACAATTTAATTAAATGACACGTGTTGCATTAGACCGTTGGAAAATTCTGACGTAATGCAGTTTGGCTCCGTTAAAAATAAACTACAAATTGACACTACAAGAACAAGTACCAGTAGGTGCATTTGGAAAGTCATTTGCACTAAACTAACACTACAACTGCCAACTGGTAGTGTAAATGTCAAGCTAAACGACCAAATTTTCGAGTTTAAAAATAAATTTGTATGTAAATTCAAGTGTAAATTAAGTAGCCCAAATAATAACCATAGTGATGATCATTATTGTTGTTGTTTACTCTAAAAAACAATAACTGCTACAAAATTGTTCTTACGATCGAGATCGTTGCGGCCGATCTAGCGAAAATTCAAGACCCGATTTGAACGAGAAAACTCGTTGAACGGAGATTTAAACGTGGCGTGCAGGTCGTTTCCGTTTAACCAGTCTACACGACATTTACACGAATTAATTCATGTAAATGTCGTGTGAAAACGAGTGTAAACACATTTACACTCGTTTTGATGATTTTTCGAATGCACCTACTGTTCTAATGTTATTTTGCAATGGTTTTTCTCATAGAGGGGCAACCATTGTTACGATCACATGGTCGTATCACCTGAGCTCATTTTTCCAAAGGTCTATTGTATGACATGAGAAAGTTACTCCTAAGCAGTACTTACTAGAACTCCGATTCCGCCAACACTAACAAGGTTTTCGACCGCAACTTCCAGTCGGTTGAGAATGCTGTCCAGTGCTGCTGCTCCATGCGCACTGACCGGTCGAACCACGTTGATCGCCGTTCGCAACAACTTGGCGATTATAGTTAGCCCGGCGTTGAGGATTTGAGTTACGCCCGGAATCTGCAGTTTAATCTGAATAATATCCGTATCTCTTGTTTCTTGAACTGTTTCATGGACTTCGTGGACTGTTTCGTGAACTTCCTCGGTCGGTTCTTCGGTCACGTATTCGTACTTGGTGATAACGTGGACTTTGGTGTGCACTTGATCAAAGGCGAGGAATGCACAGGCTGCAAACACTAGACAAATCAACTTGTTCATGTCGGATCTGTAAAAAGAAAAATGGTTTTAGCGAAAATATGAAGTTTAGTGTATCTGATGATTGTTACTGGAGTTTAGTGGATCTATCGATGTGTGGTGTGTGGTGTGAGGAGAGGAAGGTAAAGAAAGCTCTTCGATCTGAGCAAAGCTTTTATACACACGAACATCGCTAGAGTTTGTAAACAAAACAATTGAAAATTACTTTTAGTTCAAAGTTAATTAATTTAATCTTAATTAAAACAATTATTTAATTATAATCGACAATAAAATGTATTATCTTTGCAACGCTTGATGAGAAAAAGCGAAAAAAGCTGTTGAAACAGCCACCTTCTGCTATTTGATCAAAGATGTTTGTTTCTACAGTCTTGCTTAATCCATACGATTCTCATTTTGATCGAATGTGCATTCGTGTTTGGTCATTCTGGTGATAATTTGGCTGACATTTTATTCAAAAACGACCATGTGCATGTTTCTTTTTACAACATTATTAACGTTAACAAAATGATTTTCAACATTTTTTAATGTTTTTAACACATTTCTTAAAATTGCTTTGAATAAAGTTATAGGATTTAAGTTATAGGATTGTTAAAAGGCTTTTTTTTTTTAAAAAGAATTAACTTTGTTTGAAAAACCTTCAGTCAAGCAGTTTAAATAAAATTGAAAATTGAAAATTGTGTTCTTTTTCGAATACTACTATCATTTTTATTTTTTTGCACTTTATATAAATTAGTAGATTTAACACTTTAAGGTGTAATGCTACTCAATAGGGGAGTAAATTTTACACCTACAAAAGTGCAACCTTGCATCCTTTTTCCTAGTGTGACTTGGTGCAATTATTTATATAAAAAAATTCAACGCAAATTATCATAAAATTCACAAACAATTTATTGATGAGATCAATTGGTTCACTCCATATCTTTGCAATATTTTCTACAATTGGAACATTTTGCAGCACCCCTGTAGGCCAGTCACGGCGCTCCTAACTCCTATCGGTTGAGCGTCTCACTGGTGTAGTGGCACAAAAAAGTAGCCCACAACACCAGAATTGCAATCTAACTCGTAGGCAAAACAACAAACTATGCTAACATTGTTTGATTGATTAAAAATAAAATAAAAAGTATTTTATTACCAATTAAACAAAATCCATTATTCTAATCATTTTTTACACTGAAATTCATTGAAAATAAACAGAACTACTTTTCCGCGTAGTAGAGCAGAGTCCACAGTTAGGCATAATCCGGCTCAACCAATAGGAGTTAGGAGAACGTTGTACCGGTTTGGAGTATAAATAACTTTTCCAATGCAGTTAGTATGTGTTAGTACACTTAGTTGGGCCCACAGTCTGCAACAAAAAGATAAGTTTGCTCTCAAATTTCCACAATTGTAAGCAAAAAATTGTTTGATTTAATAGTCTTTCCAAACAACAATGATTTGATTAGTTCTCAAATATAAAAGTTCTGGAACCATTTCTTCCGTAGTTTTTAACCGAAGTATAAAAAATAGAGTGGCACAAAATTATATGTTCAGTTCAACTGAACTGCAACAACCAACAAAATAGTTAAGAAAATGAACTTGCATGTGCATAACTGTAGATGATAATGATAAATTGTTGACGTAAGACTACAATTATTACAGCAGATTTTGCATTTGTCAATTTTTAAAGATGCCACATTACTTTCAACTTTATGGACTCCAAAAGTTCGGAACTGTGGAGTTTTATTGTAATAACTTGATAATCTTTTTGGGCTTGTGATTCATTTTTGTCAGCATAAACAGTAGTATTATTACTATTTTTGGTAACAGCATGATTTGTTCTGTAATTCGTACTTAAGATACTTTGAAAGTTCTTAAAGTCGATTTGCAATATTTTTGATGACCCACGAAATAAAAGCATGTCTTAAATTGAAAAGAACAAGATTTATTTTAGTTTTTTGGAGGCACATGTACAAAATCAAGGGGACTAGAGAGATATTAGCTTAATTTATGACACTTTACACACACACTTCCTGTCGCGCTTCAGTCAATCTCAATTAAAAACACCTTGGCGTTGGCTTCCCTGCTCGGCCTTGTATTGCTCCATTCGATTTTGTACGACCCCGCTATTCTTCAAACACCTGTTTTTACAGATACAGCCTTGGACATAAAAATCGTCCCAGTCTAGCTTGAAATTCACCTGCAGAATAAGCATTTTCGGCTGTATCCACCAGGTAGTGCAAAAACTCACTGATAAGTTATGACAAATTGGCATTTAAATAATGTCACATCATGGGTTTAGGTGATTGTGAGACATCATTTAATGTTAATTTGTCACAACTTATTAGTGAGTTTTTCTGCTTCCTGGTGGATACAGTCGAAAACGCTCATTCAGTAGGTGAGCTTCAAGCTGGACTGAGACGATTTTGATGTCCAAGGCTGTACATCTTTGCATCTTGTGACAAAGAAGTCACATGCAGGGCTGGACTGGGAACAAATTTAGTGCCGGGAAATCTGGATGTTCGGGCCACAATTAATCAAGTTGGAACGGGCCACAGCGGCAATGGGCCAGCGGGAAATTCCTGGTATATCGCCGGGCCAGTCCAGCACTGGTCACATGGCTGTTCTTTCAATATGGAAGCTACTAGTAGAGTGTAAAAACAAGTAAACATAAAAAACCAAGTTTTTGAAAAAGGCTTTTATATTGGTGTTCAAATCGCCGCCAGAGTGCGCTACTATCGCAGATTGTTTCATGATTGCCGTGATCGTGCCAAAATACTTCCAACAAAGTACTTTTTCTAAATAATATTAAAAAACAAAATATATGGGCAAATAGGAATTTTTGTTTTTACCAGGTTTAGCCTGGTTTCAGAATTTTTAGAACCTTTTTTAGTATCGAAAACATCCAAATTAGTATCGGCGAACATTTTGGCATCCATTAAAAGACACGGGATCCGCCAGGTGGCGCTGTTTTCCATTACATTTCGCCGTAATTTAGCTTTTTCTCCCTTTTAACTACTTTTAATACAAATTTTATCGTGAAAATTGGAAAGTAGACCAAAAACTGCACCAGAAAAGTCTACTTTCCAATCTTATGATTAATTTTTTAATTCATTTTTTGTGGACATTACACAAACCGGAAGTACCGGAAGTTGAAACATTACATTACAGGTCACGTGACCGGACGTTGACACAAACATTCAAGTCAAGTTAAATAAAAGCCTTTAATTACACACTGCAAAAAAAAAATCTGTAATTGAAAGGAAATGTGGGTGTCCTTCCATAATTTAAGTTGCTGCACCTGCTCTCCACGTACATCATGGATTGAATGTAAAAGTTATACATTGACTGGAGCCAAATGACAGATTTGTGTTCTTATAACTAGTAATCTAGGCTAGCAGCAGACAAATTTTCAGATTCAATGTAGCTTTCCTGTTTATCTTGTACTATTTTTGTGAGTTACAATTATACAGGTTAGCATTAGCAGAGACTCCTAATAATTGACCATTTAATAGTAGCAAAAAATGCAATGTTCTAGGCGCATTAATGAACTCATCATCTTTTTGAATGAGAAAAACTCACTCTAGATTCTTAGGGAACTGATTGACATTACTCAGAGTTGATGATAATTTGCAAATACTGTAAGTGAAGAAAAAAACGAGCGGTGGTTCTCGCATGCGTGTGAACTAAGCTTAACCATTGGTCTGCAATTTTTGGGGGAGGGGGCCCTTCAAAGAGAAATGTTTAGGGCGCCAAAAAATTGCTTGGCGCCTGATTTGGACTTTGCAGTCTTTTCGGTACACGGCTCTGATTGTATATACACTGGGACTAGGACAAAATAAAAAATTAAAGGGCACGACTAAAGGCATTAATGTCTGTGATTTTCTGATTTCCTTTTAATGTTCCTCATTGGTTAGCATACGGAATACTGATGTACAGCAGTGAGGGTTCCTTCCAAGGTCATCATATCCCAGATTGCGGAGAAATTGAATTTTTCATTCACCAATGTTACCGTGTAAACCTTACAGAAGTCCTCGATCTTGATGCCTCTTTGTTTTGCTGTGGCTCGTCTGGTTGCCAGTAACGGCATGTAGTTTTCATAATTGGGACAGAAAGTGATGGATGGGAATTTAACCGAAGAGTTGCGAACTAAGATGATTTTTTTATCGACCGGCACGGATAAATACAAGGCAAATCGCTCGTAGGTTTGGATCGAACACGTAATGATACTCGAACCAATAACGAATAACCAAAAGCATATATACCACAGGCCATGACTTTGAACATCTGTTTTCGGTGTCTCTGGGGGTTTCTCGATCTTGAAACCTGCAGTACCTTCAAAACTGTGGTCAATAAATGATATAAATTTGAATTGCATTTTCTACCTACTTGTTTGGGGATATTCCTTGGCTGGTGGATTATTCAGATACATTTTGTGCCGGTGACTTGCAGAGCAGTTCTGGGTTTGGTGTCTGCAGAAGAAAGTTGTCTGCAAACCAATGGTGTGAATGAATAACTTGAATTGACCAATCACAAAGCAACTGAGTTTTTCATTTCGTTTCACTTAATTAGATTATTGAAGTTTTGCTTTTCAAAGAAACCAAATTACAAAGTCATACAAATATACGATAGAGTCCGATATTCAAAAGATTTGAATAACGAATGTTTCTTGATGAATTTTTATGCAAATAGTCATACAAACTCATCAAATATTCATTTCCTCATTACTTTATCAGAGAAGAAAAAGATTTTTTTTATTACCTATATTTGTTACTGTAGTGTTTAGTGTTACTACCATTCAGATTATCCAATAAGTGGTTTTTCATGTCGCAACCATATTGGAACTTTTTAGGTTTAAATTTGGAACCGAAATAAATGCGATGTTTACTCTAGGATTTTGTGTATCGAGTATGTTTATTTATTATGTTAATTTTTGGTTGCTAGGTGTCAGAACCTAGCAACACAATTATATGATTATTATATTTGTTCAGAATGACATATTATTACGAATCAAAATGGAGGGTTGCACGAATACACAACAGTTATTTTTCTTATGGCAAACACAATAAATGTGGGAAAAAATGTGAAATGAGTGATCTTAAAATTTTCTTCCAACATTTTGTGCCGGTGGGAGTGCATGTATTTTTGTAACATTTTTGCGGTAAACGTACGCAATAAGCGATTGGATTATTCCAAAAAATCCAGGAATGCTAAGCCCAAGAAACAAGCCTAAATTCCCACCAAGGTCGCACAGAAAAGGAATCAAAGGGTAGGAATAATATTCCTCTATGATCTCGATGGTGTTATCATTAATAAAAAAGCTAAATCTACAATCAGTTTTTGTAGCTGTGACCGCATGCAAATATTGTTTGTAGACCATTTCGTCGCATTTTTGGGGACACGAACAATTAATAGCATAGTTGTATTGTGAGATTATCGAAATTGCTTGATGATTGGTCTGGACGATTTCATCTACACTCTTACACAAAGGCAGATCAAGAAAGGACATGTAAGGCAATCTAAAAAAAATACGTACCGGTTACTAATACTCTTTTTTATTGTGACTATGTATAATTAACTTACTTGCAAGTTAGTGTAGGTCTTAAGGCTTTTTCAATGCAGTTTTGTTGACACTTGCTCACTTGTTTATGCGTTAAGCACGGCTCTTCGGTCCGGTTGATCATTTTGTACTAAAATTTCAACATTTTCCAGATGAATTTTATTAATTAGTGCGAATTCCTAGATGTTGTCAAACCCTTTTGATTGTCAGTCCGTAGTAAACTATCGTGTCAAAATCTATCATTTGATGCTCTGTGGTCATTTTGTATTGTACAAGCTCTTCGTCATCGTGAATCATATACTGAATAAACAGTAAAGATCATATTTAAAAATTGTGTCGAGTCTTTGACCAAGTTTTCCCACTACAACTTACGAAAGCGAGGATATCTTTGCTGCAATATGGTAGCGAACAATTAAAACCAAACCCAAATAAGTAATCATCTTTCCGGAATGGAACAAGCTTGTCTAAGTAATAATAAAAACTCACGACACATTATTAGAATGTTTACTCATGCGTGTGGGTACAATTATAGGCATAATCTAACTACAAGTATATTACTTACCCGAAGTGTAAGTATAACATGTACCGTAATGGGTGCGAACATATTTGGACGGTTGCAAGGGTAGGTTATTGCTTACAAAGTAGGATCTCTGCAAGTTAACATATGATGCAATCAGTCATCTTAAATGTATTTTGATGCAATGATTTTTTTGTTTACTGAATAAAAAAGCACTTGGGCGAGTGTTTCTTTTAATGTCATCATGTCCCAAACTGCAGAAGTGTGAAATGTTTTGTTTACCAATTGCGAGGCAGAAATGTCGCACATTTCGACGCCTTTTTCTTTCATCAAAGCTTGTTTAGCTTTAAGGAGTTCCATGTGGTTGCTTGGATTGGGACAGAGAGTGATGGATGGGAATTTGACGGTAGAATTGCGAACTAGAGTAATTTTTGAATCTCTGGGCTCGGACAAAAACTTTAGGAGTCTGTCGTATGTTTGGTACGAACACACAAGGAAATTCGAACCAATCACAAGGAACCAAAACAGGTGGTAGAAGAGTCCTTTCTGAAAGTTCGGACGTTTTGACTTTTCCGGAAAAGTTTTGTTTCGCTGGTGGTTGTTCGTCCTTTTGATCTTGTAAACTGCAGAGCCTTCAGAATATCGCTTATAAGTGAATGATTAATCTTTGTAATTTAAATGAAGTTTACATACCTTCTTGCCAGCGCTGATTTTCTAGCTGCATTTTGATGTGAGTTGAGTTGTAGGTCTTGTGCTGGTCACTGAAGAAATGCTAATGAAATCACGCAAACCGTAACTGAAGTTTTATTATGTTGATCTAAAATTCATTGAATTTTTTCTTGTATAAAAGAAATTCAACTCTTTTCAACAGCTTGTTTAGAATCTTTTCAAATTTTTGTTCACATCTAATCAATATTTAAGAAATATTAATTTAGTTTGCACGCAGGCTGAAAATGAAAACAACCCCTTAAACTTCACTGAATAAAATATTAATTACATTGTTTATGAATAGTACACATGTAATACAAAGATATACATGGAATTAATGCACAAACTAATAAATTCCTTAATTTCTATTGCTTATTTGTTATTTCTATTCAGTTTTTTTGCCATTTTTTTATTGTTCTTGCGGTATACATATGCGAGAACTGATTGGATTATTTCAATTAATCCAGGAATGCTCAGCCCAAGAAACAGCCCCAAGTTACCACCAATGTCACACATGAAAGAAATCGCAGTGTACGAATAATATTCTGGATGTGTTTCTATAAAATTATCTTCAATGAAAAGGCTTACCATTGACTCGTTTGCTAAATATGTAAGCCTGTGCAGTTTTTTGTTGTAAACAACTCGATCGCATGTAGGTGGACAAGAACAATTTGCCTCAAATACAAATTGTGAGTTTGACTTGTACGAATCCATTATAGTGTTATAAATCGTCGTTAAATCCAAACACAGGGGCACATCCGGCAAGGACATAAACGGCAATCTAATGAAAACAATCCAATTATGCGAGTTATCTAATTAAACATTACACTTACTTGCAAGTAACGGCTTTTCTTAACGCTTTTTCAAAGCAGTTTTTCTCACACTCGCTTACTTGTTTGGTGGTATAGCATGGTTCTTCTGTACGGTTGATCGTTATGTACTGAATTTGAAACATTTTATCAGATTACGAGGCAATATATACAAGACAATATGTGCGCAAACCCTTTTGGCCGACAGTCCATATACAACGTGTACACCAAAGTCCAACACTTGGAATTGTGTTTGTATTTTGTATTGTACAAGTTCTTCATCGTCATGAATCATGAACTATTAGAAAGAAATAATAAATACAATCAATAATTAATGCAAAAGTATAGTAATCAAAAATCCAACTCACCATAGCCAGGAAATTCCAAAAACAAAATGGCAGTTTAATATTAAAAACAAACTTGAGCATAAAATCATTCTTTCGAAACGGAACAAAATTTTCTGAATCACATTTGCAGGAAACGATTAGTCAAATTAATCAAAACAACATTTTCACTAAACTTACTCGAGGTATATGTTTGACATTTCCCAAAGGCTGTATGAACATAGTTAGGCTTCAAAACTTCTAAATCACTTGCCAGGGTTTGTAAAGATGCTCCCTACAAATTACACATCCAATTAATAATCCTAATGTATACATACAATGGTATTCATGTTAGTATACAGAAAACTGATATGCATCAGTGAGGGTTCCTTCCAATGTCATCATATTCCAAATTGAAGAAATGTTGAATGTTTGATTCACTAAAGCTGCTGTATAAATGGAACAATGGTTGTTGATCTCGAGGCCTTTTTGTTTTGCTGCAGCCTGCCTGGTTTCTACTAATGACATGTAGTTCTCCTGATTGGGACATAAAGTGATGGATGGGAATTTAACCGAAGAGTTACGAACAAATGATATTTTTTTATCGATTGGAACGGATAAATATAAAAGAAATCGCTCGTAGATTTGGTATGAACAAGTGATGAAGCTCGAACCAACAACCAAGAACCAAAATAAATTATACGTTAAGCCGCGACGCTTTAAATTAAGAATTTGATCTACGTTCGGTGTCTCCTGTGAGTTTTCTACCTTGTAATGTGCAGCATCTTGAAAACAATGGTCACAATATCGTTTTAACTTGGATTGTATGTGTTTACTTACTTCTTAGGCTGTGGGTTTTGAATGGCTGGTAATTGGGATGCATTGCGCTGATGACTTTTTACGGGCAGAAGAATGTTATCACCAAACCAACGACTGATTGCAACTGGATTGTTTAATTTGAATATATTTTCAAATGTATTGAGTTTTTGCTTTTCTTAGAAACCTGGTCACGCAAACATTATTTTTCTACAATTTTTTTATTGAGTAGTGCGTTCAAAAGGTTTGAATGTTTTCTTTGTGATATTTGTGCTGTGAATAGAAATATTTTCTATTCATCTTTTTGAAATAAAAAGGTTGCTGGATTGATTTTACTTGTCCAAACTAAATGTGGCAAATTGCCATGCAAGGTTATAAAATATTCATTGCCGAAGATAAAAGAATTTTATATAAAGTATGTTTATTACACTTCTTATCGATAAACCGATAAAACAGTTGCAAAAATATGAGTACCATATTATCTTTAGGTGCATTGAAGAAGTATTAATTGCTATTACATTGAAAAACCTCAAAACTATTAGAGACTAAGTTATTAAGACGTATCTTGTTTGCATCCAATTAATTTTAGCTACCTAATAGTGTATATTTGAGATTGCGACATCTAATGGAGTTTATAAGCAGAAAGAAAACTGAAATTATCCCATACACCTCTATTGTTTATCTACTAGTACATGCATTTTCCTACCAATTATTTGTTTCTTTGGCATTGCATTTATTCTTGCATTATTCTTACGATAAATATAAGCAATGATTGATTGGATTATATCAAACAATCCGGGAATGCTAAGGCCAAGAAACAAACCTAAATTCCCACCAATATCACACAGTAAAGGAATCAACGGATAGGAATAATATTCTTCAGAGGACTCGATAGTATTATCATCAATAAAAATGCCAAAAGTAGCATTTTTTGGTGTAGAATGAATTGCATGCAAATGTTGTTTGTAAACAATTTCCTCGCATATTTGGGGACACGAACAATTAACAGCATAGTTGAATTGTAAGATTATTGAGTTTGCTCGAATGTTGGTCTGGTTGATGTCATCCGCACTCGAACATAAAGGCAGATCAGGTATAGTCATATAAGGTAACCTTTCAGACATAGCAATCTACTATCAACACTAATTTGTGTTCTAAATGTTTCATTAACTTACTGGCAAGTTATGGCAGGTCTTAAGGCTTTTTCAATGCAGGTTCTATGACACTGGCTCACTTGTTTGTGTGTGAAGCACGGCGCTTCTGTCCTGTTGATCATTTTGTACTGAATTTCAATATTGTACTGTATCAGGTTAATTTACTAATTGGTGCAAATTTCTGAAGTTATCAAACCTTTTTGATCGACAGTCCGTAGTAAACTTTTTTGTTGAAATTTATTGTTTGATGCTCTGTGGATACCTTGTATTCTACTAGCTCTTCGTCATCGTGAATCATGAACTGAATAAACAATATGAATGAAAATTAACCAAAATTGTTGCTGTCTGACCAAACTATTCTCGCTATAACTTACAAAACCGATGAAATCTTTGCTACAAAATGGTAGAGACATATCTAAACGAAACTCGAGTATATAATCATCTTTCCTGAAGGGCACAGGTGTTTCTAAATGAAAATTAACAAAATTTAAGAATCAAAATCAAGTGAACACACATTAGAATCTTTACTCGTGCAGCATGGGCATACTTTGCTGCATTAACAATCAAAAGACTCGTGCTGCATCGTGCTCAACAGTCAGTAGGCTTGCTTTTCTGCAT
Organism: Strigamia acuminata; assembly: GCA_949358305.1. Classification (NCBI taxonomy): domain Eukaryota; kingdom Metazoa; phylum Arthropoda; class Chilopoda; order Geophilomorpha; family Linotaeniidae; genus Strigamia; species Strigamia acuminata. The sequence goes on from OX442320.1 coordinate 11,575,178, forward strand.
TACGATGTATAGTAAAAAGACTTACTCGAGGTGTACGTGTAACATGTCCCATAGCTAGTGCGAACGGGTTTGGAGGGTGCCATCATTACCGGCGGTTCGACTGCCAGGAAGGCTCTCTGCAAGTTATCATGATACAATTAGACATCTTAAATATATAAAATATTAAATTTTTGATTACAGTGTAATAGAACACAAGGACGAGGGTTCCGTCTAATGTCATCATGTCCCAAACTGCAGAAGTGTTGAATGTTTTGCTTACCAATTGCGAGGCATAAATGTTGCACACGTCAACGCCTTTTTCTTTCGCTAAAGCTTGTTTAGCTACGAGGAGTTTCATGTGGTTGTTTAAGTTGGGACAAACAGTGATGGATGGGAATTTGACAGTGGAATTAAAACCTAAAGTAATTTTTGTATCCCTAGGCTCGGACAAATACATGCGGAGTCTGTCATACATTTGGTAAGAACACACAAAGAAACTCGAACCGATCACCAGGTACCAAAACAAGTTGTAGAATAGACCTCTCTGGAGGTTCAGACTTTCGTAGATGTCTAATAACATATTGCTTTCTTTTTCATCCGTCAGCTTCTTGGTCTTGGAACTGGCAGAGCCTTCAGAACAATGTGGATAAATTAGTTATTAGTGCATTTCCATTATGATGAATCCAATCTTCTGATGATTCATTTTGGAGTTTACATACCTGCTTGCCAGCAATACTTTGAAAGCTGATTTTCCTGCTGCATATTCATGCAAACTGAGTTGTTGGTCTTGTGCCAGTCATCGAAGAAATGGTAACGAAAACACGCAAAGTTGGATCAATTTTTATTGATCTTGTAGGGGGAGGGGAACAAGATTTCTTTTCAGTAAAATTTCACTTGAATTTTATTGATAAATAAAAGGATACATTTACTACATTTGATTATTTCTTTAACAATATGCAACATTCAAACTGCACTGTATGTGCAGTAGTAATTGCAATTACTATCTGGACAACATTTTCTATTTGAAGCTCCAGAACAATTGCCGTCAACCAAACATCTTGAAGGTCCTCTAGACACCTGACTAGGAGACGGACAGGTTCCTCTCTTGTTTGAAACTGGATCAGAGCACATATTGTTGCAACATAATTGCATACCAGGGCACTCAAAATTTGTCTGACAGAAAACGGTTGGATTTATTGCACCTGGTGGACAATCACCAAACTTGTTCATAGAGGTCCCACAAAAAAAAGGATCTGCTTGACCAGTAGACACCTCTGCACAATAGTAAGAGCAATTGGTAACCTGACAACATTTCAAACCCGAAGGACAATCTTGGTCTATGACACATTGTGGTTGGGACAACTGGATGTTACCAGGAGTGGGACATGTTCCAGTAATTGTGCTGAAGGGATCAGAGCATCTTCTTTCATTGCTAAAACTTCTTCGGCAACATAAACGGTTACCGGGACAATCGGAGTTATCGGTACAGGCAGTCCGGCCTTCATTGATTAGTAATGCCGGACATACTCCCAATTTGTCTACGGAGAAGCAGGCGGGATTGCTTGTTGATGTATTGGGCTGGACGCAAATGAGGCAGCCCAAAGGACTTGCGCAGCATCTTTGACTACCTGGACAATTGGTGTCCAACATACAGCGGGAACCGGCATCGACAATCATAGTTGCCTGAGGCGGGCATTTGCCTTGCCGGGTTGTGAATGGCTCGGCACACTGTCTTGCTCCATTGCCATCTGGACAGCACATTCTTTCATTGCCATTGGCTGCACAATCTGAATGACTGCCACATGGCACTGGTGCTTCCGAAGTTAAGATTGGAGGGTATGGGCATCTAGCGTCTGACGGAATGATTACGCTGCAACTTTGTCTGAAATCTATCTGAAGTTCATTCTTCTTTGCAGGTGCTGTGCATGTGTATGAACAAGGACTTTGTGGACAACACTTCTCTTCACCTGGACATTCAGAGTCCAAAAGGCAACCTAAGAAGGACGGTTAATTTTTGTGTAGTTTAGTGTACTTGAGATTTGATTTTACTTGTTTTTCCATTTTGTATCTCATCTTGGTCAGGACAGTCATATGCCTTGGTTTGTAGTGGGTCAGAACATCTTGAAGTGGTTTCACTGCCATAACAACAAAGTCTGTTTCCATTGCAGTCTAAATTAGAGTTGCAGGGTTTGTCATCAGGATTGATTAAAGTTGGTGGGCATGTGCCTACTTTGCTGACTGCAAAACATTCTAGGATTGAAAACAAAGATTAATTCATGCAAGGTAAATGAGGCTTTTTAAGACTATACCTGGTTCTGAATGTGAGAAACCTACAAGTACAACGAAGCAAACTAAGAAAGGAATAAGTAACATGGTGATTTGACAGATAAATCTGTTGTTCTGAATTGGGATCGTCTCGTTGCTTTTATATGTTAGTGGCAATGAAATAATTTGATACTGATAGTGTGCAATCAAGGAAAGTTGTTGAATGTAACCAAGTATAAATTTTTTTTATGATTATGACCTAATTTCAGGAAATTATTCTTCAAAAGAGTCGGTTATGTTCAATACTCTTTTCCAGTTTATTTTATCTGATAGTAATAAAATAGGGTTGTTGAAAGCTTCAATAAAAACACTAAACACACAAGTGGAAATGAACAACAATTCTGTACTGCGGCCAGTGCTGGACTGGCCCGGCGGGCTACCGGGAGTTTCCCGGTGGCCCTTGGCCGCTGTGGCCTGTCCCGACTTCATTAATTGTGGCCCGGACACCCAGATTTCCCGGCAATAAATTTGTTCCCAGTCCAGCCCTGGCCACAGCTTAGCTCGCTTATCCCTAAAAGCGTCACTGATCACGTGAACCCGGCTGTGCTCCACTTCTTTAAAAAGTCATTGACTTTCTCTTGAATTTGTAATATTTGAAGTTCCACGACTGGGTGCAGATCAAAATGATTTATTATATTTTTCAAAGTTATAAATTGGAAATAAATGCAATAAAAATTGATTGTGGGCAAGTGGAAGGAAGATTCTCAGTTCACCTGAGAATGAGAAGACTGAGATAAGACGTCATCTGTTGAGAGGAATGTGAAGCCGACGGGGAAGTCCCGGTTTGTAATCTGTGATATGGAAAGAGGGGAAATCCAAGGCAGAGAAACACGAATCGGTGACCGCCTGACGGGGAACTGAAACCGATTTGTTTACTATGTGTTCAGTTGCACAAGCAGTTAAGGTATGGATGCATTTTTGCAGAAAAAGTTTCATTAATATTCATTTTATTTCTAGGAATTATTTCCACAATGAGCAAATTTGTTTTTGCTTTTCTGTTGGTTTTACTGGTGAAATTGACAAATTGTGACGTCACAAATGCTGCGAACACGACTTCGTGTAGAAAAACGTGCACGTTTGTGTACGCGAATATGTATCACTTATCAGGTTTGTTTTTATTGATTATTTTATTGATTATTTTATTGATTTATTGATTTTTTTTTTTTTAGAATTAACTCACGCAATTACATTTGGATTTTCCCTTATAATCCACGGCGCGTGCCTGAGCGCATGCGCAGTACCGATTTTTAAATGATTTCAGTTTCGGTTTTTTAAATTTCCACCCGAAGATCAAATCCGTCTCAATTATTTATTTTAAAAAAATTTCGTCCAATTTTGATCGATGTAAATAAATATTTTAATCTTTTTTACGTATTTTACCTCGTATTTTACGGTATTCGTGTTTACTCCTTTTGCTCACTAGACGTCGCTCGATTTGAAGCAAGAAATCAAGATGGCAGCGTTAGACATGATCGCTCAAGATCTGGAAGAATTAGACGTTCGCGTGGGTTTAGGTTGCGCTTTGGAGTCGTTTGTAGAGACGAAGCTGATCGAAGAGTTGATTTCGAACCTGGAAAATGGCTCGTCGGATTTTGCCACGTTGGAGGCGTCCAGAGAGAACTTTATCAAAATCCTGGACCAGTATCAGGAACAACCTCACCTGTTGGATCCGCACTTGGATTGGATCTTGTCCTCGCTCATATCGGTCGCTCGCTCACCCCACACGTGCGCGGCTGTCATGCACCAAAGTTTCAAATATCTTTACCACGTGACCAAAGTGCGACACCACAAAGTTGTCGTACGACATTTACCGCACGAGGTGAACACCAAAAATCATTTTAATCGATTTCATCGTGTTTTATGTTGTTTTGGGCTTTTTATGTTGTTTTTTCGTTGATTTTGTGTTGTTTTGGGCTTTTTATGTTGTTTTTTCGTTGATTTTATGTTGTTTTGGGCTTTTTATGTTGATTTTATGTTGTTTTGGGCTTTTTATGTCGTTTTTTCGTTGATTTTATGTTGTTTTGGACTTTTTATGTTGATTTTATGTTGATTTTGTGTTGATTTTGTGTTTTGCTGTTGATTTTATGTTGATTTTTGGTTTTTATGTTGATTTTTTGTTGATTTTTTTTTAGGTGGCGGATTTGGAGCCGGTTTTGGCGCTTTTAAAGAGTCAGGATTCGTCGGATAAAAACACGTGGGAGACGCAGTATATTCTGTTGTTGTGGTTGTCTATTATTATTATCATTCCGTTCCATTTGTCGCGGTTGGACAGCATGCCGATTGGTGATGGGTATCAGAAAAAACCGTTGGCAGCTCGGTGAGGATTCTTTTTGAGTGTTTTAATTTGTTTTTTTAAATGTTTGTTTTTTCTAGGGTTATGGACGAAGGGTTGAAGTATTTGAGTGTCGGTTCGGCGACTTTGCAGAATGCAGCTGCTTATTTGATTTGTAAATTCGTTACGAGGCCAGACGCTGTGGAGTCTTATTTGCCGCAGTTTATGGAAGGAGCTTTGCAGGTGTTTTTGGATCGCTCGAATTGAGTTTTGAAATAGAAAAATTGATTTTTTTTGCCTTAAAAAAATTGATTTTTCTGGCTAAAAGTGAATTTATTTCGTAAAAACGTGGAATTTGTTTGTTTTGTGTTGAGAATTGATTCATTTTGCTTTTTATTTTTATTTTTTTGTTTAAATTTGCAGACACTCGGCAAATCCGAAATGAAAGATTCCGTATTCCAACGCGGCATTCTTTTTACCCTCGCGCTAGTCTTCAAGGACGGCAAACGCGACGACCTCCTCACCTACGTGCGTCCAGTCCTAAAACAACTTCTCAACCCAAAATTTGTCAACAACAAGGAAACAATCGTCCGAAAATCCAGCATAAAACTCATCCAACGGTTAGGTAACACCAAATTAACCGGAAAAACCGAATAAACCACCAAAAAATGACCCAAAAGTAGCAAATAATGTAGCAAAACTCGTCTCTTTACAGGTCTGAACTTCCTAAAACCGCGCATCGCAACGTGGCGCTACCAACGCGGCAACCGCTTACTCATAAGCAACTTACTCCCGCAGCAAGAAACGCCGCACCGCCAGAGCGAATCGCCGAAACCCGAAGACGAAGAAGACTACGACCTGCCGGAAGAACTGGAGGAGATCATGCAACAACTGCTGAACGGCCTCAAGGACAAGGACGAGTGCATCCGCTGGTCCGCGGCCAAGGGCATCGGACGCATCACGGGCAGGCTGCCCAAGGAGTTGGCGGACGACGTGCTCAAGTCCGTGTTGGAGCTGTTCGACTCGCGGGAGGGCGACGACAGTTGGCACGGCGGCTGTTTGTGTCTGGCCGAGCTCGGGCGACGCGGCTTGCTGCTGTTGGATAATTTGAAGCACGTGACGGGGGTGATTTTGAAGGCGCTGCTCTACGATGAGCAGCGGGGACACTTTTCGGTCGGTTCGCGCATCCGCGACGCGGCGTGTTACGTTTGCTGGGCGTTTGCGCGCGCTTTCGAGCCCAAGGATTTGCAGAGTTACGTGATGAGGATCGCGAGCACGCTCGTGACGGTCATGGTGTTCGATAGGGAGGTGAAGTGTCGGCGAGCGGCGTCGGCGGCGTTTCAGGAGAATGTGGGACGACAGGGCATGTTTCCGCACGGGATTGAGGTGTTGACGACGGTGGACTATTTCGCTGTTAGTAGCATTATTCGCTCCTATTTGGAATTGAGGTAGAAAGACGTTTGGCTACATGTGACCAATTATTTAGTTTTAAAAGTTTTTCACTTTTATTTTTTTTTTTTACAATTTTATGAAATTTTTTGGTATTTTTTTGTAATTTTTGGGGATTTTCTTAATTTTTTCGATTTATTTCTTACATTTTTTTGGTTTACGTTTATATTTTATGTTTTTTTTAATTTTAATTTATATTTTTAGTGTTTTCGTGGCCGGTTTCGAAGAGTACACTTTGGCGTTGGTTTCGCATTTGGTGGAGCGGAAGATCGTGCATTGGGATAAGACGATTCGGGAGTTGTCGGCTCAGGCGTTGCACAAGTTGACGTTTTGCGACGTTGGTTATATGGTGGAGAGTGTGTTGCCTGGTTTGTTGAAGCTGGCGACGGAGACTAATTTGAACGAACGACACGGCGCCATTTTGGCGTTGGGTGAAGTGACGCTTGCTGTTGGTTTGGCAGCTGAGAAAGAAGGGAAAACACTCGCGGATCTAATAGGTATGCTCTTAGGAGCACAAAACAAAAATCCGATCATTTTCATTCATTTTGATTCAATTTTTCGACCAATAATTCAATATTTCGACCAATAATTCAATATTTCGACCAATAATTCAATATTTCGACCAATAATTCAATATTTCGACCAATAATTCATTATTTCGACCAATAATTCAATATTTCGACCGATAATTCAATTTTTTAAAGCAAAAATTCAATATTTCGACATAAATTTTAATTTTTTTAAGCAAAAGTTCACATTTTCGACATAAATTTTAATTTTTTTAAGCAAAAGTTCACATTTTCGACCAAAATTTTAAATTTTTGATCGAAAATTCAATTTTTAGCAAAAAATTCAATTTGTCCACCAAAAATAATAAACCTATTTTTCAATTTCTAGACTCGAAAACATTATCAGATTTGAAGAACATCATCCCCCGACTGCAAGAAATGAAATTTTTCAACGGCCTGGGCGCCGAATTAACCCGGCAAGCCGTGTGCACGTACATCCAAAAACTATCCCAAGCCAAAATATCAAAACTAGACGACGACCAACTCGGTACGACACGAAAATCCAACTTAAACCTAAAAAAAATTAATTTTTCAATTTCTAATCCATCGCACAGATCTCTGGGAACGTTTACTTCTCGACAACTTGAGCTACGAGAGCCTCTCCGTCCAGAAATCAGCCGTCGACGCTTTATCCGCCCTCTGCGAGCGCTACTACGCGACCCCCAGCGACAAACAAAAGCATCTCATCGACTCCCTCCTGAGCAGCATCAAAATCCCCAACAAAATGTCACGAATCGGGTTCGCCCTCGCGCTCGGATCGCTCTCCAAAGGCATGTTGCGCGACCACCTGCACCTAGTCGTGCAAACGCTGCTCTGGTGCGTCGAATCGAGCGACGCGGAGGTTATCAAGTGGGTGGAAGTGCGCAAATCCGCCATCGAATCGTTGGCCAACATTTGTCGGACGGTGGACATCGTTAAAGGTTGTTTTTTTAAAATCGATTTTTTTTGGCCGATTTTTTATTAATCGATTTTTGGCCGATTTTTTAATCGATTTTTTGGCCGATTTTTTAATCGATTTTTTGGCCGATTTTTTAGGCCGATTTTTTATTAATCGATTTTTTTGGCCGATTTTCATTAATCGATTTTATTGGCCGATTTTTTATTAATCGATTTTTTTGGCCGATTTTCATTAATCGATTTTATTGGCCGATTTTTTATTAATCGATTTTTTTGGGCCGATTGTTTATTAATCGATTTTTTGGCCGATTTTTATTAATCGATTTTATTGGCCGATTTTTTATTAATCGATTTTTTTTCGATTTTTTTTTCAGACGGGTCGGAGAAAAGCGAGATTAACGCGGAGATGTTGGATTTGATTTTCACGTGTTTGTTGAAGTCGATGGACGATTACACGGCGGATCACGCGCGTGGGGACATCGGGGTGGCGGTCCGCGAGGCGGCCATGTCGGCTCTGGAGGGTCTGGTCACGCGGGTGACGGAAATGGACGCGAGGCTCATCTCCGAGCAGCTGACGGCGTCGGTTATGACGAATTTGGCGCAGCAGGCGCAGGAGAAGATCGACTCGGCGCGCAATCTTGCGGCCACGATTTTCGTGTCGTTGTTGCACGGGTGAATTGAAGATTTGTTTTTGTTTGAATTATTTTGTTTTTGAATTTAATTTTTATTTGTGTTTTTTAGTGATTTGCCGCATGTTTGCGATCGGGAGGCGTTGAGAGAGATTTTCGATGCGGAGAAATGTAAAGAGATCGATTGGAAGCGACCGCAAGAGACGTATCCGCTTTTTATTCAGATGTTGGATTATCCCGCCTACGCTTATCACGTGCTGCTGGGGCTTGTGGTGTCGATCGGAGGGAATATTGAACACGTGGTAAATTAAATTGATTGGTTTTTTTCCACGTTTTACGTGTTCAAACGGCAATTTTACGTGTAAAATGGATACATTTGCGTGTAAAAAGCGTAAAAGGGGCAATTTTACGTGTAAAATGGATAATTTTGCGTGTAAAAATGACAAAAATGCCAATTTTACGTGTAAAATGGATAATTTTACGTGTAAAAAGCGTAAAAAGGGCAATTTTACGTGTAAAAAGCGTAAAAAGGGCAATTTTACGTGTAAAATGGATAATTTTGCGTGTAAAAATGACAAAAAGGCCAATTTTACATGTAAAAAGAGCACAAAAAAGCAATTTTACGTGTTAAAGCAGCTATTTTATACACAAAACCTGTAATTCTCCATAGAAAAATTGAATTTTACACCAAAACACAACTCTTTTTGCACACAAACTGCAACTCTGTATGTCTTTGCAGGTAAAACACTCGAACGCCGCTCTAACCGGATACTTAAAAGCGTGCGACGAGCCCAAACTAAACACCTTCGCGACAACATACCTGAGCATATTCCACGAGCACCCACGAACGCCCCGCCTGGCGCTGGCGCTGCTCAACATGACCGAGATGCTGCTCGTGTCCAAAGGCCTCGCCGCCCTCATCGAGAACGACGCTCTGGACTTCGCCGACAAACTGTTCGAGTGCGTGCTGGCGAAAGTGGGCAAAACGCGCGATTTTGCCAAACTCATGGCCGGCGTGTCCATCTGCTGCGCGCTGCTGCAAGCGCACAAGCGCGTGCGCGACAAGGCGCTCTTTCAGGTGTCCATGTACCTGTGCGTCGAGTTCCCGCGCGTGAGACGCGAGTGCGCCGCCAAGCTGTACGAGTCGCTCATCATGTACGAAAACGTGGTGGACGAGCCGGACGAAGTGATGGAGGTTCTGTCCGAGACCAATTGGGACGACCAGGTGGTCAGTTTGAGGCCCATTCGTAATAGTTTGTGCGAGTTGATGAAGATTCCGTGTCCCAGGCTGGTCAAGAGAGATTAATTGGCTTAATTTGCTTAATTCGATTACGCTTTAACGCTTTAATGGCCAAGTTTGATTTTCATTTGATTTTTATTGATTTTTTTCACGATATTTACAACGAATATATTATTTTACTGCTGCTTCTGTGTTGTTATTGCAGTTGGCTACTTCTACCGTTACGATATACAAGGATTTGTGGGTTGGAAGGAAGCGGCGGTCGGATGAGTTTTTTCGATGGTTAGGGCTCTCGAATTTGATTTTTTAGCCTTTAACTTGCATTTTTCAGTCTTAAATTGCTTTTTTTTCGAATTTTGCACATCTTTTAATGCATTTTCTTGGCTTTATCGGCGTCTAAAATGCATTTTTAGACTCTAAATGCTTTTTTTTTCCGAATTATTCGTCTAAAAAATTAGTTTAAATGTGTATAAAATGTTTTTTTTCGAATTTTGCATGTCTATAAATTTAATTTATATGCATTTTCTTGTCTAAAACGTCCGAATTTGTATAATAAGAGTGAATTATGTGCCTAAAGATGTATTTTTTTGTGCCTAAAAAAATGTTTGAAACCAAAAAATCACCAAACACAACACGAAAAACTCGTCCCACCAACCAACAATCAATGAATTGATTAATGAATTAATTAATGAATTAGTTAATTAATCCATCCTAATGGCAATCAAACTAAACCTCTAAATATTGATGAACCCGATTAAATTGAATTCTTCTCATGAAACAAACAATTATTGCTGGGCGAGGAGGGGAAAACGTGACAAAACAACAGAAACCTATAATATACAATTTACGCCCGTATACAGATTGAAGAATAAATAAATGAAAGAAAAGAAGGAAAATGGGATCAATCAATTCTTCTTGTTGTGACTCTTGCGCGCCAATTTGGGCGTGACCACAGTCTCCTGCACGGTGAACTGGACCGCGACCACTTTGTACTCGGACGATTTGCCGGCGGACGAGGCCGAGGTGCCCGACGGGGTCTTGCAACGCGACGAGGACGACGTGTCGCTCTGGACCAACGAGTCGGGCGTGCGCACGTCTTTGGAGGAGGAGACCGTGCTGTGTTCGCCGTGTTTGTTGGGGACGGCGAAGTCGGGGTAGACGTCTTCGTCCATGTCCTTGTCCAGCATAAGGTGCGCGATCTGCTCGTCGGTGAGCACGTCGGTGCTGTGCAGGCTGTCGACGTCGGAGCGGTCGCTCTCTTCGGTGGCGGTGAGGAGGAGGTCGGCGAGGGTTGCCGCTTGCGCCGCGTCCGGGCCGGATTTGAGCGAGGCGCTTCTGGCGGCGGCGAGCATTCTCAGGCCAGATTCGCGGACCCAGGCCGATACTCTGTCCGAGTGGTGTTTGTGGTCGGATAGGATGGGTGCGGATATGTCGATGTTTTCGGTTTGACACGCGTTGTCGACACGGGTAATGATGGCTTTGGGTGGCGCATCTTGACTGGCGTCAGTTGGCGACTAAGCACGCGAACAAATCACAATTACAAATGTGTACAATTTGTGGCGAATAATGCAGTTTTACACGTTTAATGTGTCAAATTGTGCATAAAATGCATTTTTACACGCAATTTCTTTTTTAAAATTTATTTTTACACGTTAAATGTGTCAAATTGTGCATAAAATGCATTTTTACACGCAATTTGTTTTTTAAAATGCATTTTACACGTTAAATGTGTCAAATTGTGCATAAAATGCATTTTTACACGCAATTTATTTTTTAAAATGTATTTTTACACGCAATTTCTTTTTAAAAATGCATTTTTACATGTTAAATGTGTCAAATTGTGCATAAAATGCATTTTTACATGCAATTTCTTTTTTTAAAATGCATTTTTACACGTTAAATGTGTAAAATTGTGCATAAAATGTATTTTTACATACAATTTCTTTGTAAAAATGCATTTTTACACGCAATTTCTTTTAAAAAATACATTTTTACACGTTAAATGTGTACAATTGTGCATAAAATGTATTTTTACACGCAATTTGGGTTTAAAAAATTGCATTTGTACACTTAAAACGTGTTAATTTGTGGATAAAAATGCATTAGCGTCACAATTTTCCTCTTTTGATTTGATTACCTGAGCATCCTCGTCTGAGGTACAGATCTTTGATTTTCTATTGGAAGTGACTTTGTAAGGAAGATTGAGGTATACATCATTAAAATCCGTCGGTGGATTCGGCTACATTATATCAATTTATATCAATTTCGCATCAAACATTTCCTTTCTCTTCGACCAACTCACTACATCGTGCGGCGACGGTCGAGTCGGCGATTCAGCTCCCACGCCGGAACCCCGCGAGCCGAGCGACTGCCGCTCCTGCTTCTGTTGCCGCTGCCGGTGAATCTCGATGCTAATCTCCTCCAAATTATTCAAAGCGTCCGAATAACTCTGTTTCACCGTGGTTATCTCCTTCTCCAGCGCCTGAACTCTCTGTTTCTGCCTCTAAACGTGAAAAAACGCGACAATTAAAAGAAAAAAGGAGAAAAATCGCAATTTGCCTCCATTATCTGGTTGAATTCGGCCTTCATTTCGTAGTACGGTCTGCAAAAATGCAAACAAAAAATTAAACAGATTAATTTTGGTCAGAATGAATAATTAAACATCGATTTAGATAATATTTGCGAGGTCCAGCTTAAAGAGAAATGTAAAACAAATGATGTTGTGAGCTGCTGCGAGCTACTTACAAAAGCAATAGCCGGTGTTGATAGGCTAAACTGTTTAGTTGAAGCAAACTTCTCCTTGTCGAAAGACTGTTCTCCCAAAAGGAGTGAGAAATAAGGAATTGATTATTTGCAAACATGCTGATCATTAATGCAAATTGTGCGGGCATGCTTGGAAAAAATAAATAAAACCAAAGAAAATAAAAGAAAATTAAATTAAATTGGGTTTGGTTTGGGTTTGGGTTTGGGTTTGGGGTTTGAGGGAACAGTTTTTTCGTATTTTCGATTTTGATTTTTTGGTTTTGTTTTTTTTTTATTTAGTTTGCGTTTTATTTATTTTGTTTTATTTTTTGGGCTTACTTTGATTTTGAAATTGCACTTTTTAGTTTCTTCTGAAGGGATTGCACGTCTTTTTCGGCTTCGACGTACGCTTGGGATTTTATCCGGTGGATTTGTTTGCTTATCGCTCGTTCACGTTCGGCCTCATTCACCTGCAAGTCGGAGGACAAGTTGAGAATTTGTGGCGAGAAATTAATTGTTTTTAGTACAAATTTGAAATAAATTGGGAAAAGTGAATTTTTGTTTAAAAAAATTGGAAAAATTAAATTTTTCTTAAAAAAAATTGGAAAAATTGAATTTTTCTTAGAAAAATTGAATTTTTTTAAAAGTAAAAATCGGAAAAATTGGAAAAATTGAATTCTTTTAAAAGTAAAAATCGGAAATCTTGGTAAACTTGAAGTTTTTTAAAGTAAAAATTGAAACTAATTGAGAAAAGTTGAATTTTTAGATAAAAATCAAAAAGGAAATGCAACAATTCAAACAAATGTAATGTAAAAAAGAAAAAAAAATGAATCAAATAAAATTTCTTTAAAATTGTCTTTAAAAATAGACTTTTGAATTGCTTGTTTGGCTCGCCAACCTTTTCGGTTGCATGATTGAGCATTTCTTGCCACGTTGAATCAAACGGCATTCCATTCTTAATCAGTCCTTCCTCGGCATGAAAAACCATTTCCTTAGCCGCACAATGCGCACTATTTGCCCTCTCGAACTTCAACGCCGCCTCTTGCGTCGCGATATGACTCTGAAAAACAAACGAAAACAACAACAAAATTACACAAATTTCACAATTTCACAATTAGATTTACTTCTTTGGCTCGCAGCCTCGCTGAATAGTACGGTTGTGCCTTTTCAATACACGTGCCCAATCTTGAAGCCAAAAATTTGAATCTCTGTGACGACTCGCTTAAAAAATGACGATATGCTGCTCTGGCTTCCTGCAAACATGCAACAATACCAAAATCGACTTCAAAATCGACTCAAAATCGACTAATTTTGCTTTTTATCCCGTTTTCTTACATCCAATTCGACTTCCAGGCGATTGATCGCGTCCGTGGCATTGTTTAGTTGCTCTAGCTCGACCTGTTGGCGAAACAGTGGTGAAAAACAATGCGATTTTCATTGATTTCGTTCGCTGAGTTACCTGCACTCGGGGATCGACGTAGTCGTCCGCATCCACATCGATTTCCTTCGAATTTCGTTGTGTCGTTTTCAATGTCGCCAATTTGGACATTTTAAACTTTTTTACGCCCAAAATCCAACTCGCAATTGTCCATCGTCAGCTGGTACCTCCAATTAGAGGGGGGTCGAGGTTTCGAGCGATCGCTGTCTCAGATGCGGCTTTCCTTGACCTCGGACATTTAACGGTTAACCGCAGAACGATACTTCGTGTTTTTGAAAAATACTATTTATATTTAATTTTTTTGTAAATAGATTTTTCAATTGTTTGATTTTTAACAATCATTTAGTTTTTAATTTGATTTCAATTTCGTTTCAGTTCAATCTTAAACTACGGGTGTCACTCTTTTTCTAGGTGAGCCAAGTCCCCGACAGCGCGATGGACCGCGGGTGTGAAAAATTGGAACTGTTTTTCGATTGACGTCACTCGGCCTGATGAACAGGTGGCGTTGTTGATCAACAAGAAAGAATAAACTTTGGTTCCTGGTACGGAGATCGCAGTCAATTGCAGCCAGATTTGCGCCCGTATCCCGTCGCAATCATTCAATGGCGAAGTGAGCGGTAAGTTTACCTATCTATCCGACATTTTGCACACAAAAACGATTATTAAAGTTGCACTTTTTTCTAAAGACGAAAAACAGGCCGGACAGGTTTGGGCCTTTGAGGCTTATGTAGACTGAGGTCATGTGCTACTCACTAAATTTCACCTCAAAATAGCCCCAATTTCAAGCCACAAAATTCGAAAAAACGCAATTATTTATTCAAAAAAGACTGCGAATGGATTAGAATGAATTAATTTTTTTATTTCATTCAATTTGCGATGTGAAATCGGAATTAAATGCTGTCCAACTCTTGATTTAAAGCATTTGTTGCATTATGTAAGGCGATATGTGACGTGCTTACCAAACCGAGGAAATATAAAAATTAAAATAAGAGACGGGGAATTTTGGCTGATGAATTTGATGTATTTACAAACATTCCACTTGACCCGAGACCTTTGAGTGGAAAACTCCGGAGAAAAATGAAACAAAGCAATGAAATGAATGTTTTTGTGAGCCAATATTGAATGGATGTGAGTCATTTATGGGTTTTTATTCAACACGTTGTGTTGCAATTTCATTCTTATTGTTGTATTTTTGGGGATTAATTTAACGAGTTTCGTTTTCATTTTGTGCCAATAATGGCTGACGTTTTGGGCAATTGTTTAAGAAAATGTTAATTGCACAATGTTTTGGCACAGTGTGTGTGTCTGATTAAATTGGATTTGTTTCCTGCTGTGTAGTGGACACAGGAAATGGAAAAATGATATGAAAAAGCACAACAGGAAGAATAAATATTTAAGAAAGAAAAAAATTTTGAATGGGAATTGGGAAGCCATTTTTTTGATTAGAAATTGTGTCAACAAAAGGTTTTTTTTTTGCAATTCTCAATTATTCAAGTTTAATTGAAAATGACTTCAAGGTCTTTGAATTGGATTGAAATTTCTTTAATAATAGCAATGAGGAAGCTGAAATACTCAGAAAAATTCCCATAATTTTTTCAATGTCATTTGTGATAATTATATTTAAAATAAATTAATAGATAACTATTTCCTATTGTTTGTATTTTATCTTGACAGGTTGTGTCGAACAGTTCGATAATGATGAGACAGTCGAGTTTGCTCAAATGGGCACAAAACAACAAGAAAAACAATTCGTGTGAGTCCGGTACTAAAAGTTTATTTTACTAATAAATTATTTAATATTTTTATAAATAAAGTTTCTGCGACATAACGAATTTTTTGTTATAACGAATAATTAAAAACTGTTGACGCATCATTTAGATTTGCATTAAAGCTCCATATTCAAACGTTCATTCTGTGATCAGAATGTTTAAACATGTTTAAACATGTTTAAACATTTTGATATAACGAACCGATTTCTCTGGTCCCTTGCGATTCGTTATAACGGAATTATCGTTGTTAGAAAGTCGCGCAACACCGAGGTTCGACTTTTTTGTGGTGTTTTTTTTGGTTTTTGATTTTTCAATGAAACTTTTGAAAAATGAAAAATTTGAATGAGAAATGAAAGGTTGCACAACTCCATCGCACTTTGTAAATTCATTGTTATCAGTTTGGTTGCCATGGATATGTTCACTCACGTGCCAGATATATTAAAAGTGGTACTAGCTGGTTGATATTCAACCTTGAGTGTTGTGCACTGGCAAAATGACACTGAGTTTTAATGTTTATCATTTGGGAAGTAAACAGAGACATTATTACAGCAGACACGATGAACCGCAAGGTAAAAGCAAGTTAAGAAAAATCAATTTTAAAGCTTAGGTGGCCAAACCACAACATGTCTGCCACACTAAATTGGATTTAATTGTTGGGGGAATGTTTGTAATGACTGGCTGCGAATGTCGGTGTTAGTGCAATCCTATAATTTGAAGATGAGGCCATCAACCCTTTCGCCATTCGCCACGCTTGAGTGTCCAAATCTTTTTTTCCTCTCCCTCCAAGACATAGGAAATAACACAATTACATTTTCAATTTCTCTTTCTCCTCAACTCATCCAGCTGGGCTATGCATGGTGAAATATGTGAGGAATTTAGGTCCAAATTTTGTCTCGGTGTAAATGTCGGACAAAACCCGCTTTGCAATCTAAATTTTGACGAATATTTTTGTCTTATCTTTTGTTTTTAGCTACCAGAAATTGGATCCATCCTCCAGATGCCCTGCAAAGAGGCCACATTGCCTATTTAGTGAAGGTAAAATGAATATTGACTATCGATGTGGTTGAGAAATGCGAAAGCAGTTACAAGAATCTCGTGGTTGTGGTATATGTACCATCTTTGAATTTGCGGATGTACGGTCTGTGGGACCCTTTATGCAAAAATGTTCTAAAGGTTTCTTTCAGTTTTGGTGCTTTCATTTCGGGTGCTTAGTATTTGTTTATGCGGGGAACGTAAAGTGAGTTGAATTTGAAAAATGCATTTGCAGAATGTTCTTATTGGTTTAAATGAGGATGTGGCCGCATTGGGTTCTGCAGGTTCCCACGAAATTGCAATTGGAGTAAATTGCTAATCAGCTTCACTTGAATTTGTCTGCGAAAAGTCTCAAAGGATTGAAATTGAGGCTCAAGTGTGATGGAATGGAATGGAATTGTAAAATTAGATGAAGAATTAATGAGAAATGTGATTTGGAAAAAAAGAAACATGGCGGGTCAGGTCAGGTCATAATATCCAACTCCCTCGTGCAAGGAGTTGACGTGACCAGACAGGGTAACTGATATTAATGGATCAATTGGAGGTAATAAAATGGGCTTTGCGGTCACTTATGATTTTTCTTTTCTTTTCTAGTTTTTGGGCTGCACCGAAGTGGAAGAAGCGAAGGGAATCAACGTGGTCAAGGAGGGGATACGTAAGTTGAAAGTAAGTATCTCTAATACAAATAGAAAAGTGGGACTCGGTGAGAAATTACTGACGCAATTTTCTAGGGCGACTTTCGATCGTTAAGAAATTTAGTGTTTGACGCGGGTTTTTGTCTTCTGTTGTTTCAGTTCAGTCAGCAACTGAAAAGAGCCGAAGGAACGAAAACTCCCAAAGTCGAGTTGACCATCTCGGTAGATGGAGTGGCTGTGCAGGAACCTAAGACTAAGGTGAGGTGGCCAGTAAAAATTCAGGAATCGGGAAAACTCGCCCTTGCAACTTCTGTTTCTGATAATGAGTCAAAAGTGAGATATTTGTTTTTTGGTGAAGGAATTGTGCATTTTTCTGCAATTTTCTAATGTTTGTTGCAATTTAATGCGTAGTTGGTGTCGGTGATTTTTGAATTTGGTTGTATTGGTTGGATTTTAATGTTTGTTTTATTTTTTTGTAGAAAATACTTCACCAGTATCCGCTTCATCACATATCGTACTGCGCGGACGACAAATCGGATAAGAAGTTTTTCAGCTTCATCGCTAAAGAGGCGGATTCCGATAAACACACTTGTTTTGTGTTTGTCAGTGATAAATTAGTGAGTGGTTCGATTTTTAGTGTTTTTAGGGTTTTGTTTTATTATTTAGGGATGGGTGGGGTTTTTTAAACATGTTTGGTGAGTGGGTGGAACTCGGTTATGTCATTTGGGAGTGGAGTTTGATTAAAAATTCAGAGATTGGAAGGTGGGAATTGAAAAGGAAGATATCTTGCGCGGAGAAATATTGCGGAGAAACATGCGAAGGCGTGCGAAGCTTGAACATTTTGTTGTAAATATGTGTTAGAAATGCGAAATTTTAGTATTGTTTTTTCTCAAAAAAGTTTATTTTTAGTCAAATTTTGACAAATTTTTTTATATTCCATCAAAATGTTGATGGTTTTTCTTTTTTCATCAAAATTTTGATA
Source organism: Strigamia acuminata (assembly GCA_949358305.1). Classification (NCBI taxonomy): domain Eukaryota; kingdom Metazoa; phylum Arthropoda; class Chilopoda; order Geophilomorpha; family Linotaeniidae; genus Strigamia; species Strigamia acuminata. Next base: position 11,593,136 of record OX442320.1, read on the forward strand.
TTTTGTTCTCATTTTTCATCAAAATTTCGACATTTTTTCTCATTTTTCATCAAAATTTCGACATTTTTTCTCATTTTTCATCAAAATTTCGACATTTTTTCTCATTTTTAATCAAAATTTCGACATTTTTTCTCATTTTTCATCAAAATTTTGACATTTTTTCTCATTTTTCATCAAATTTTTTTCGATTTTTAATGTTTTTCATTTTTCTTTAATTTTTCATCAAAATTTTCTCTTCCAAAAAATGTAGTAAATTTAATTTATTTGTTGTTTTTTGTTTATTGCAGGCTGAGGAAATTACACTGACCATTGGCCAGGCTTTTGATTTGGCCTATCGTCGCTTCCTCGAGACTTCAGGCCGCGATGTCGAGATTCGCAAACAGTTGGTGGTCCTCCAGAAGAAAGTTCAGTCGTTAGAGTCTGAAAACACCATTTTAAAACAGACGATTGCGGATATATCACAACTAAAGGACAAAGACGATCTGGACAAATACAAAAAAGACAAAAATGTGAGATCAAAACATAATAAAAAAAACAACAACACTAAAACCGCCGAATTAATCAATAGATTGGAGATCTCCTACATATGAATGGCGACTCCACACCGCACAATTCCACTATGTCTATCCAACCGCCACCCCCGGTTCCACCGCGAACATGTGATAAAAAAGATCCAACTAAGGTATACTCAACTATAAATTTTTTTTTTTTAATTTTCTTTAATTTTCTTTAATTTTTCAGGAACTATTCGATGATATTTCATCTCCAGTTGTTGGAACCAAGCTGGAGAATCTCGTTTTAGACGATCTAGAGGACTTCGACCCTCGCGGCGAAAACACAGCCTCTTACACAAACGGTGTGAACAACACTCACAATAACAATATTAACAATAATAACTCATTTCCTATAAGTAAGACTCCAACTCGCAAATTTTTTCCCTAAATCTCATTTCCCTAACGATCTTTTTCCATGTATAGTCACGCCACCTCCCGCCGTCAACGGGAGCAAGCACCGGACGCCGGACGGGGACGGCAAAGATTTGTTCGGGGCGAATCCGTTCAATCCTGTGGCGAGTGCGAGCGAAGATCCGTTCGGGATGGGCAATTTCGGCGAGAACGCGGTCACGGAGGAGATTAAGGACGCGGATAGTTTGTTGCTGGACAAGAGGTTCTCCGAGATGCTCGTGAGTTGGTTTGTTGTTGGTTTTGTGGATTTTGTTGGATTTATGCGTGAGTTTGTTTTCAGGATGGGTTCAGTCGGGGTTTGTCGTTCGGCAACGATGATTTTTCGTTGGAGAGTTTGGATCCGTTACATAAATCGAGTTAAGACAACGAAGTGCACATTTTATCATCGGAGATGTTGGTTGGAACGAAGTTGTTATGTGTGAGATTGTTAATTGAAAAGACCTCGAATCATGGTTAGCTAATCGATGGGCCCTCTGCCAAATGCAATGTGATGTTTGCTAATTATTTAAAAGTATTTAAAATTGGACAGAATTTGATGAAATTAAGTGAACTTGAATGACATTTTTGATGAAATTTGATGAAATTAAGTGAACTTGGATGAAATATGATGAGATTTGATGAAATTTCTGTCAATTTTGGCAAAATTTGATCAAATTCCGGTAAATTTGGACCAAATTTGATTAAATTCTAATAAATTTGAACCAATTTGATTAAATTCCGGTAAATTTGGACCAAATTTGATTAAATTCTAATAAATTTGGACCAATTTGATTAAATTTCAGTAAATTTGGACCAATTTGATTAAATTTCAGTAAATTTGGACCAAATTTGATTAAATTTCAGTAAATTTGGACCAAATTTGATTAAATTTCAGTAAATTTGGACCAATTTGATTAAATTTCAGTAAATTTGGACCAAATTTGATTAAATTTCAGTAAATTTGGACCAAATTTGATTAAATTTCAGTAAATTTGGACCAAATTTGATTAAATTTAGATAAATTTCTACGAAAAATTCGTCGTAAAAATCAAAACAGGCCCCCATTCAGCTGGGGTCTTCTGGTTTGAACATCGCGTGCGATGAAAATTGACAAGAAATTGTAATCTTAAATGGCAGCAGGTTTGTCTTTGACTGTTACTCGTGCCGTTTTCTATTCATGTTCGTCACTTTGGATAATTCTGGGGCCTTTGCCTGCATTTTCTACACTTTACAACCACTTTTAGGTCACAAAAATACCAATCGCCTAATTTATAAACTGCACAACTAATAATAACAATAATGAAAAATGAAAAATAACTTTTTTAAAACATATTTTTTCTTGTTTTGTGACAGCTATGCAAATGAATAATATCATTTCTCCCTTTTTCTTCTCTCTTGTTTTCACTTTTTGTTGATTCTTCGTTGAATTTTGTGATAAAGCTGTAAAGTAATTAATTTTACTATAGTTGTACAGATTGTTTGAAATTTGGCAATTCTTCATTGATCATGTTAAAATTTAATAAATTAAAATAAAAGAATCACGATTTGCTAATTATTCATCCAAGATATGGGGCCCCTGCCATAATCTTCTATAATTTAGGCTCCCTCGACTCGTTTTACAAGAAAAATAACCCAAAAATGACTCATCAAGAGCATGGGCCCCCTGATTATCATAAATTCGGTTAATGATAACATTGAATTTATTTTCTAATTAAAATTACACAAAAATTTATCCAAAAATACTTGATTACTTGTTTTAAAAATGTCAGATTAATTCTAGAATGGTGAATTAGCTGTTGTGCAAATTGTTACTGTAAAACAAAAGGTAAGGAGTCCACGAGGTGTTTTTGGGCGCCGCTAAAAGCTCCTTGAGTTGGTCCTCGGTGACGCACTTGACCTTGTCGTCGTCGTACTGCAGCCAGTCGGCTCCTTCGACGACCAAGTCGCAACAGTCCTCGTGTCGCGCGTCTTTTGCATAGGATTTGACGTAGCAAGGTGAGTTCTCCTCTTTGGACTTCTGCCTCGTTTTCACGGCACATTTCGCTTGTTCTTCCAAGTCCTTTTGAGCGTCGCTGAGCAGTTGGCGCAGGTAGAAATGATTGTTTTCAGGACACTTGTTTCGCTTGACGAGGGCTGTGTAGTGGCCGGATGTTAAGCTCAGGCCCGAGTGGCTGATGACGGCGTAGAGTCTGTACGTGTGCGCGCAGTTTGAACAAGGCATTTGACACTGATCGAGAAGGCATTCCAGTTTGGGTGGAGTTGGAATAAAGTCGGACACTTTGGAGAATCCTTGATTCGAACTGAAAAATTAAATGGAGAAGAAAATTCAATTTTACAACAACTTTTCTCATTTTTCACTGTTTCAGTTGAAAAAATTTCATTTTTTGCTAAATTTTGTATTTTTTTAATTGAAAAATTTAATTTGTTAGCGAAAAAATTCAATTTTAGAACAAATTTTGTGATTTTTCAGTGAGGAAATTGAATTTTACAACAAATTTTGTGATTTTTCACTATTTCAATTGAAAAAATTGCATTTTTTGTTAAATTTTGTATTTTTTTAAATTGAAAAATTGAATTTTTTACTAAATTCTGTATATTTTTAATTGTTAGCGAAAAAATTCAATTTTAGAACAAATTTTGTGATTTTTCAGTTGAAAAAATTGCATTTTTTGCTAAATTTTGTAATTTTTTAGTTGAAAAATTGAATTTTTCATGCAAGGCCAGCACATCCTACCTAAAAGACGACGTAAATCTCTTCAATTGGATTATAAGTACCGGCGGCAAAGTTAAAAACTTATGCGAGCGCGTTGCTTCATTGTACCGAAGACACGTTTCGCACCAATATTTATTATCTCCATTTAAAGTCTCCGTTTTCAGCACAGCTTCGCGGAACCAAGTCCAATCCGATTTCTCATTACTATCTTCATCGGACGAATCTTTTAAAAAAATGCAAATTAACATAAAAAGATTAAATTATTCATTAGATTCGCCACCTTTTTCGTCGGAATGCGGGGAAACCGTTAGGTTAAGGAAAACCTCCTTCATTTCTGACGAATTCTCGCATTCGGTGCATTTGGTGAGGAACGCCATGCGCGACTCGAAGGTATCCGTGACCGCGTCGTGGACGTCGGTGGCGCAACTCTTCTTTTTGGCCGCGCTGAAGAAACCGGTGATGGGCGGTTGGTTGTGTCTCGATTTGTTGCTTCGTTTGCACCGGCTTTTGTTTTTAGGACCCTTCAACTCGGCCATCACGCCGTGTTCTGCTTCTCGCACGTAATTCAACAGACAACATAATAGTTCGTGAGCATCGTGTTGGTAGTTGCCATCGAAAAGAGGGTTGAGTTGTCTGCAACAAATTAGAACGTTCGCAATTTTTCACGCACCTATTTCAGCTATATTTAGCCTATTTCAGCTTATTTTTAGCCTATTTCAGCTTATTTTTAGCCAATGTCAGCTATTTTTAGCCAATTTTAGCTCTTTCATACCAAATTTGGGTTAATTTTGCAGCATTTCAGCTAATTTTACAGCATTTTCAGCTGATTTTAATTAATTTTCAGCTAAATTTAGCCATTATAATTAATTTTTAGCCTAATTTAGCTAATTTAATGTCATTTTCAGCTGCATTCATCTGATTTTAATTAATTTTCAGTTACATTTATCTGATTTTAATTAATTTTCAGTTAAATTTAAATGATTTTAATTAATTTTCAGCTAAGTTTAGCCAATTTTAATTAATTTTTAGCCTAATTTAGCTAATTTAATGTCATTTTCAGCTGCATTTATCTGATTTTAATTAATTTTCAGCTAAATTTAGCCAATTTTAATTAATTTTTAGCCTAATTTAGCTAATTAATGTCATTTTCAGCTGCATCTAACTGATTTTAATTAATTTCCAGCTGCATTTAGCTGATTTAAATTCATTTTCAGCTTAATATTGATATTTCTGCCACTTTTGCGTAACTTTAAAAATTCTTTCTTTCTTTCTTGCATTTTTATGTAACTTTGAAAGCCAGCGTGCTATTAATAGCTAGTGGTTATCAATGAGCTTGAATCGAGGCGTCAAACCTTAAAATAGTTAATAATTCCTGAGGATAAATGACCATTTTGTCTCCAATGTAATCCTTCTCCTTATTTAGCATTCGCTTTTCGACATCGCTGAGCGAAGAAAAAACCTGCAAATCATACAAATGAAGGAAAAATCAATTAATTCCGAGTGAAACAAAACTTGTTTAGGTTGAACAACACCGGCACAAGGACACACAGGTGAGGCGAGGTATGAAAATAATTAGTATACAAGTTACATCTATTGGCGAGTTATTAAAAGTTGCATCGACTGTTTGCACAGTCGTAAGAAAACACTTAAACATCGCTTTATGTTTGACACTTTGTCCCAACCCTTCCAAGTCTCCCCAATATGCACTTAAAAAACAATACGCCAACTTTTATTTCAATTTATTTTATTTCCTTACTTGTCCAGATTGACATGTGTCACATGATTCAGAAAGAAAGCCATAAAGAATAACAAGATTTAATGATTTATTTGTTTTTATCGCGCTGGCAAATTTATATTAGAGTAAATACACGCCAAGTTTACCATATTTTTATTGGCCGACCATGTAACGACTCATTTTTCTGCAAATGTTGACTTCGTTTCAAACATTTTGCAAAGGTCAATAAATTTTACTCAAATTTCGGAAAATTTGTTCATATTTCGACGTATTTTAGTCAAATTTCGGCAAATTTGTTCCTATTTCGATGTATTTTAGTCAAATTTTGACAAATTTGTTCAAATTTTAGTCAAATTTTGACAAATTTGTTCAAATTTTAGTCAAATTTTGACGTGTTTTAGTCAAATTTTGACGAATTTCAGTCAAATTTTGACGAATTTCTCCAAATTTCAGTCATATGTCGCGTAATGTCGACAAATCTGAGTGATTTTTGCTAATTTCCCAATTTCCTTTAACTCTGGGCCCTAATTTTTAATTTTTGTCCAAAATTCCACCTCATCTTTAGTTCTCGTGATTATTAATTCAAGTCCAGCTGGTGGCAAATTCACACAAACTGACGGAATGTCCTTGAAAAATGCAAACACCAAAGGATCCACAAGGCCAATTCTACCCACAAAAAATTCCCATTTTCCCCCACACTCATGCCTAGTGTTGACCAAAGGTGAGTTCCTGGAAATAACGCAACTTCTCCTTTCTTTTGCTAGCAACTTATTGTGAAATCTCACTCTGCGCACGAAAAAATTAACTACTTGCAAATTCAAATCTCACCTTATGTAATTGCGAAACCAATTCCCAGCACAACGGGATGAAATCATTTGTCTGTAAACAACACAAAACCAAAACAACAATTAATTTCTCATTAGTCATTACATATCAATAGTTTTATCAGTTCTCTTCAAATATTTCGAAATTTGTCGTTAAAAACGTGAAATTTTCACTGATTTATTACAATTTGAACGATTTTTATGCTTTTTTCCTCCAATTATCTCACAAGAAATAAAGAAAAACAAAGAAATTTCCATTAAATTCATACAATTTTTATAATTTCTCTATTTTTTAGTTTGAAAACACAAATTTCCTATGCAAAAAAACCAAAATTCCCATTAATTAACCGAAATTTGAGCGATTTTTGTGTATTTTCACGGAAATTTAAACGATTTTTGTGTATTTTCACGAAAATTGCAACGAAAAACTCAAAAATCATTAAACAAATCAACAAATAACGCATTGTTTCCGCGATAATTTATTGTTTTAAACGATTTCTTGTGCAATAATCGTCACTCTTCATTTTCCCAACTCGACGTCCGTTGAACTGCAACAGGACTGATCCAGAGTGTACAGGGAAAGAGCAGATTCACATTCACGTATAAAACCTCAACAGCACTCCAAACATCGTCACACACACTCGCGGAACCTCCACCAACTCAATACTCACACTCTGTTTAACAATTGCAATCAGCTGACACAAATTGTGCAAATAAGCAGCGAATCCTGGTGAGTATCTGAGCACATTTAGAACGGTGTTCATAAAACAAGTGTTGCCCAAATTCGCCAATCCCGCGTAACCGACTGCGGACGAATTGCTGTTATTAATCAACCTGAAAAAAAGACACAAAATCAACGAAAAATTCAATTTCCGAGCCATTTTTTGACTTATTTCGTCACCTTTTATTAAATTCCTCGTTTTTCACGTGGTTTAGTTGGTTTTCGGTGGAATTGAGGTTCAATCGTCGAGTTTTTAACGATAATTTGAGTCTCTTTGCGCCGTTTGCAGTGTTTGCAGTGGGATTGTCGTGCGTAGACATTGGCTGGATGGAGATTTGGCTGGAGGAGTCGGGCAGGTGCGAGAATGCTTTGTTTACATTGCTTTTTAGGCTTACAAGGCTGCGCTTAATTTCGGCTCGGAGTTGCTTTTGTTTTGCAGTTGTTGCGATCGGCGGTTCGTCACGTTTCGGCCGCTATTTGTCGCTCGTGGAGATGGTTAGAAATGTGGAATTCGACATTTCATTGTTAATTCTGTCACCTGCGCCAAGGTCAGTGAGATACTTCAAATTCCCGCGGAAGACGACGCCATGTGCCGGAAAGAGGAAAAGAAAGAAAGAATGAAATGTGTTTGTTTTTGAAAAGAAGAAATTTGGATTTTTGTTTGTTTCGTTATTTATTTCATATTTGATAATATTCGTTTTTATTTTATTTGTTTTGATGTTTTTGGATTTTTTCGAGTTTTGCTAGGGTCGGGCCTTGAATTTATGGATGGAAATTCCTTATTGCCGCGTGATGTCACTGGTGTCAATGAACCAGAATTTTTTTTATTTTTTACTTTTTTTTTTATTATTTTTATATTTAATAAATAATTTTTATAATTTTTATTCAATTAATTTGAAGATAGAAATAAAAGATTTGAGTTTGAGGATATGCCGAGTGGAATATTGTGATTAATTAAAGAATAATTTCATGCATCATTAAATGTACAGAAACTATTGATGCATAGAAAAGAAAAGAAAAGAATGGAAAAGTCAAGGATGACAATAGACAAAAACCCGAAATTAAATAATAGATCCAAACACAATAATGAAAAACAACACCAAACTGCACTGAAACAGCAAAAAAATCAAATTAAACCAAATAAATCAACACAAACTCACAGATTCTAATGAAAAACATCGAGAAACGACAATTTTTCATCATTTATTAAACCAAAACACAGAAAAAACTGACAAAAACTGACATTTAAAAAAAAAAAAAAAAAACGAAACCGAAAAAAAAGATCACGCGTATCCCAAGTAGCACCGCGACCACAACGTCACAACGCATGCGCAACTTTCTTTCGCAGCCATATCGGCTAAGAATCGTGTTTCTCATTCGCAAATGTCGCTCTTGGATTGGAATTGCCCATCGCAAGACGATGCACGACCAGTTGTAGGTACATGAACACTTTTACTCCGCAATTTAACCGCCAAACACGTTTAAAAATGCTAGAAAAACCACCCGAAACTCGTAGGACTAACGTCAATACTCACTAGTCACTAGTAAACTAGCCCTGTGCTCTTCCGTACATGTCAACACAATCCCGTGTTAAAACCGACTTAACTCCGTCTTAACTCGCCAATAACACTCAATAAAAGCGCCCAGACTCAAAAGAAAGCAATAAAAAGCCAAATCGCACTCATTTAATGTGTCTTTCTAGTGGAAACAATGATTTTTTGATTTTTCTTTGCAGCCGACGACAATCTTTTCTCATCTTTGTCTCGAAAACGAAAGATTTCTAAGTTATGGGAGAACATGTTGTGCGGGAACATCGCCGTCGATCCGAGCTATTTAGAACCGCAAATGTGCACGATGGGTCGCCCGCCCGATGACAACAACCGTCAGCCGCACAAGGAGCAGAGAAAAGGTGTGTTTGCTGTGTTTTTTCGAGTTTTAACGCTGTTTTATTCGCTTTTATCGCGTGTTAATGGACTTTGAGGCACGTGCGTGTGTATACCGAATGCGTGTTTGTGTTTGGTTTAGTGCGCATGCGTGTACCGCGCACTCCGCCATAATAGCGTTGAAAACCGCTGGAGATTTTGGGTTTCTTCGAGGGCATTAATGGTGTTTTAGGGGTTAATTAGTGGTGGGTCAGGTTCAGGGGGTTTGGAATGGGTTTATGGTGGGTTTGGTCGGGTTAAGGCGATTGGATTTGGATCGAAAGGCGATTTGATGTTCAGAAATTTCAAGGTTATTTGTGATTTTTTGTTGATTTTTCTTACATTTTGGGGGTTTTTGGGGTTGTTTTTGGTGTTTTTTGGTGGGTTGGGGGTTCTGGGGGGTGGTTTGAGGGTTTTGGGATTTTTGATAGTTTTTTGGATTTTTTTTTTGTTTTTTTGAATTATTTTGAATTTTTTTTTGCAGATTCGACGACAAAAATGGCCAACTGGAGAGTGGCCGATATCGATGCGGGATTAGCTGCGGATTTCGACGATAGTCTTTCGGGTTTGGGTGTGGAAATTGGCACTGAATCTTATAATATGAGGTTTGTATGGTTTGGGAATAATTGAAATAATTGATTTTTTTGAATTTCTTTTGGATTTATGTATTTATTTTTTGTTTTTTGTGTTTTTAGTGAAGCGCTGATGGCATTACCGTCACTCCCTGTGTTCAAACAAGAAGTAACGGAGAATGGGTAAGATAATTGATAGAAGAAAGTCGAATTTTATCTGTTTACAGTTTGATGTCCTCTGATGATTAGTTTTAACTGTTTTGTCACGTGAATTCCGTTTCAAATTGAAGTGATTTGACGGTTTGGATGCACAATTCGATTTTTATCTTGGAAATTTTGATGCAAAAATTTGAAATTTCGTATTTTATTTCGAGATTTTGATGCGAAAAGAGTAAAATTTATTTTTTATATGGAAATTTGATGCAAAAATTGTAAAATTCAAATTTTATCTCAGAATTTGATGCAAAAATTCCAAAATTTAATTTTCCTTTGGAGATTTTGATGCATAAAACTCAAAATTCTATTTTTGTATAGAAATTTTGATGGAAAATGCAAAAATTCAATTTTTATCTCAAAATTCAATTTTTGTATAGAAATTTTGATGGAAAATGCCAAAATTCAATTTTTATCTCAAAATTGAGTTTTAAAATACAGATATCGTGGCAATTTCTTGCAAATTTCAACTTTTACATGAAAAACCTGCAGATATCAGAACGAGGACTTTAATTACACTTGATTTAAAACACATCTATTGTAGGTAGAGCAATAATTTTTTTTGTTTGAGCTGTAAAACACATTTTTATGCGATGTCATAACATTTTGCCATGGTTTGCTTGATCAACTAACAATAATTTTTCGTCCTTGACTAATATTTTATTATTTCTTGGGCAGTTAGATGATGCAAACATGGCATTTGCAAGATGGGGAAATAAAGAAAGAAAAAATTCTAATTCATTATAATTTATTTTTAGAAAAAAATATATTTGCCCTATTTCGACCCGTTTTCCTCAATTTGAGCGAAGGAAATTGAGAGAAACGGAGAAAATGTGGCGATTTCGATGCAAACGAGGAGAATAAACGATAATAATAGGTTTTAGCATTGATATTGGCTCGTGGGGAGTGTTACACAAGTGTATTTGCGTGTATTTTTAAATGTTACGTAAGGAGAAAGGAAATATTTAAAAATGGTAAAGTGAGAAGTGTCCAAGCGAGATATAAAAATGGTGGCTGTTTTACTTGTTTGACATTCTCACAATTTACGAGTTTGTGTCCTCTTGATTGGCAAATACAACGTTATGGCTCGACTCGGCCTTTTGTTTCGAGGCCACGCTCTATCGTGTTAAAAAGTGGAAATATATATTTTTATATTTTTTCATTTTACATTTTTTTTAACGGATAGATTGAATTGAATGATCGAATTTTCGTGTCAAAAATTCATTATTGGTTTTAGGAAATGGCAGTTTTTTTTATTATGAAATTGGATTTTTGGGATGGAAATTTAAAAGTTTAATTTTTTGGATGATAAAATTGGATTTGAGTAAAAAAATTGGATTTTGAGCTGAAAATTTGAGTTTTTGAGGTAGATATTGGATTTTATTGAGCTGAAAATTTGATTTTTGAGCTAAACATTTGGTTTTTGAGCTAAACATTTGGTTTTTGGGCTTAAAATTGGAATTTTTCGACTTAAAATTGGATTATTTGGGCTCAAAATTGGATTTTGAGCTGAAAATTTGAGTTTTTGAGGTAGATATTGGATTTTATTGAACTGAAAATTTGATTTTTGAGCTAAACATTTGGTTTTTGAGCTAAACATTTGGTTTTTGAGCTAAACATTTGGTTTTTGAGCTAAACATTTGGTTTTTGGGCTTAAAATTGGAATTTTTCGACTTAAAATTGGATTTTTTGGGCTCAAAATTTAATTTTGGAGCTAAAAATTGGATTTTTGAGCTAAGTATTGGATTTTTGGGCTCACAATTGGATTTTTAGGCCGACAATTGAATTTTTTAAGCTGAAAATTTAATTTTTTGGGCTGAAAATTGAATATTTTGAGCTAAAATTGACATTTTGTCTAAAAACTTAATGTTTTTCTTCGATTTTCCCATTAAAAATTCAATTTTATTCATAGAAACCCCGATAATAGAAAACAAATTAGGCATTTAATTGTATGCTATGCTACAAACACAATTGAAATGTACAACAATTACTTTTCATTTTGTCCTCTTTAAATACCTCCATATATTATCCTTCTACCGCATCACAACGAGACTAAATAAAAAGTAAAAATAATTTTTTTTTTAAACTTAAAAAAAAAAAAAAAAAAAAACACCGAAATCAAATTTCCTTAAAAATTAAAAAAAGAAAAAAAAGAAAAAAAATTGCAAAACATGGCTGATAAAGTTGAAGGGCACTTAGCAGGCTGTGATTGGGCCGTGTTTGACTCCCATGATGCTCGTGAGCTCCAAGTTGGCAACAAGTTGAGCAAAGAGTAGTGGAGTGCCGTCAGTCGCGGTTGAGCGTGACATGCCACTCACTCCTCTTTGGGATGAAGAAATGGAGTCGGAGCAGAAATATTGGGAGCCGTCACACAACGTCTCTTGCATGGTTTCCGAGGATGACTCGGAGGGCTACTGGAGCGTCTGCTCCGAGCACGGTGCCATTGCACCCGAAGAAATGGCAAATAACGCTGCAATATTTTACAAAACGAGGTAGAACATGCCAAAGAGCCTCTTTTTGTGTCTTTTTGGGTCATTTTTTGGTGTTTTTGGGTGTTTGGGGTGTTTTTGTTTGTGTTTTTTCGGTATTTTTGATGGTTTTGGGTGTTTTTGGTGTTTTATTAATTTTGTTTGCGTTTCAGGTGTCGTCAGGTTACGACGTCGAGTCCGCAGACGCCGACGGTGAATACAAATGTGGTGTCGTCGGCGCACTTATTGCATAACGTAGCTTCCTATCCTGTCAACAACTCCATATTGGCGCAGAATAGATTTCAATACGTCCTCGGGGCAGCCACTTCGATCGCTACTAAAATGCATGAAGAGACACTCACTTACCTCAATCAAGGTGTGCGCCTTTTTCTTTTTTTTTAAATTTTATTGTTTGCGCAATGTTGTTTGTTTTTTGCTTTGTTTTTTGCTTTCTTTTTGTAGGAGGGGTTGGGAGTTTTGAGGATTTATATATTTGTTTATTTTATTTTGATTTTTTTTTATTGTACGGAGTTTTGTTTTGATTTTTTTTCCCATTTAAATTAAGTTGGTGGTCTGGATTAAATTTTGACGATTTTTTAATAAAATTGGTTAATTTTTAACTATTTTTCAATAAAATTGTTTAATTTTTAACGATTTTTTAATAAAATTGGTTAATTTTTAACTATTTTTCAATAAAATTGTTTAATTTTTAACTATTTTTCAATAAAATTGTTTAATTTTTAACTATTTTTCAATAAAATTGGTTAATTTTTAACGATTTTTCAATAAAATTGGTTAATTTTTAACGATTTTTTAATAAAATTGGTTAATTTTTAACGATTTTTCAATAAAATTGGTTAATTCTTAACGATTTATTAATAAAATTGGTTAATTCTTAACGATTTCTCAATAAAATTGGTTCATTTTTAACGATTTTTTAATAAAATTGGTTAATTCTTAACGATTTATTAATAAAATTGGTTAATTCTTAACGATTTCTCAATAAAATTGGTTCATTTTTAACAATTTTTCAATAAAATTGGTTAATTTTTAACGATTTTTCAATAAAATTGGTTAATTTTTAACGATTTCTCAATAAAATTGGTTCATTTTTAACGATTTCTCAATAAAATTGGTTCATTTTTAACGATTTTTCAATAAAATTGGTTAATTTTTAACGATTTTTCAATAAAATTGGTTAATTTTTAACGATTTTTCAATAAAATTGGTTAATTCTTAACGATTTATTAATAAAATTGGTTAATTCTTAACGATTTCTCAATAAAATTGGTTCATTTTTAACGATTTTTTAATAAAATTGGTTAATTCTTAACGATTTTTAAATAAAATTGGTTAATTCTTAACGATTTATTAATAAAATTGGTTAATTCTTAACGATTTTACAACAAAATTGATTAAGTTTTGACGATTTTAGTTGAAATTCTGTTAAATTGGTGACTTTTCCATCGTTTTTTCCATTTAAAACGCTTTAACTTAAACGTTTTTTTTTTTAATTTTTAAAAAATAATAAAATTGTTGATATTTTTAGGGCAATCGTACGAGATCAAACTGAAGAAATTAGGAGACTTGACAGAATTCAGAGGCAAATTATTAAAAGTAAGATTTACAAAAAAAAAAATTGAATTTGCTATTAAGTTAAACATCTAAAATTTCAGAGCATCGTTCGCGTTTCTTTTCACGAGCGACGGCTGCAATACACGGAAAAAGAACAAATTCAGAACTGGCGACAAACGCGGCCGAACGAACGGATCTTAGAAATCGGTGAAAAACGTGCAAAGAATTAAAAGGGAAAAGATGTAAATGTAGAGCTTTTGATTTTGTTTGATGAATAGACGTGCCACTTTCGTATGGAATTTGCGACGTGGTTCAAGATCAAATTCAGCTGAACGCGTGTGAATTTGTTTGGGATCCGACGAAGGAGACGGGTGTTTTCATTCGGGTGAATTGCGTTAGCACGGAATTCACGCCGAAGAAACACGGCGGCGAGAAAGGCGTCCCGTTTCGCATTCAGATCGAAACGTTTACTCACAGCGACGGCCCGCCTCAACGCCTTCACTGTGCATCTTGTCAAGTCAAAGTGTTCAAGGTGACAACTTTTTATTTTATTTTATTTCATTTTAATTAGTTAGATAAATGCATTTTTAAATACGGGACAAATAAATCATTAAAAATTCAGTTTGTGCATCTAAAAATTAATAAAAATGCCTTTTTTGCATCTGAAAATTAATAAAAATGCCTTTTTTGCATCTAAAAATCAATAAAAATGCATTTTTTGCATCTAAAAATTACTAAAAATGCATTTTTTGCATCTAAAAATCAATAAAAATGCATTTTTTGCATCTAAAAATCACTAAAAATGCATTTTTTGCATCTAAAAATCAATAAAAATGCATTTTTTGCATCTAAAAATGCATTTTTGCATCTAAAAATCACTAAAAATGCATTTTTGCATCTAAAAATCAATAAAAATGCATTTTTTGCATCTAAAAATCACTAAAAATGGATTTTTTGCGTCTAAAAATCACTAAAACTGCAGTTTTTGCATCTAAAAATGACTAAAAATGCAGTTTTTGCATCTAAAAATCACTAAAAATGCAGTTTTTGCATCTAAAAATGCAGTGGAGACTTTGTATTTGTTAATATTGTTCAGTAGAATGCAATTGATTGATTTGAATTTAATTTAATTGTGCCGTTCGTGTTAATTGCAGCCAAAGGGAGCCGACCGGAAACACAAAACCGATCGGGAAAAAATGGAGAAACGGACAAACGCGGAACAAGAGAAATTTCAACCATCATTCGACTGCACCGTCCTAACAGAAGTGATTAACAAAAAAAAGAAAACGAGAAAGCAAAACAAAGCGTAACAAACGACAAATTACATTATTGAAATAGTTTGAATTTTCGCAGTGTGCGCTCGACACCATCTACACATCGCCAGCACCCCCACCGCCATCAACAGTATCATCAACAATATCACAAAAAAACAACGAATCCTTCCAGTACAGTCCGAGCCCCGACCAGTAAGAATCAATTTTAAAAAAATTAAAAATTAATTTAAATAAAATTGCATTATTGTTTTGTATTTCAGCAGGCTGCCACCAGGGACGCCCACTTCCATGACTGCCGACAGTCCAGTCGGGGACCACACAAACGACTCGATCGACAACCCCGTCATCGAGTTCATGCAAATGTATCAACAGCCGTTGCCGTCCGAGGCGACGGCTTCTCAGGCGTCGCAGTGGCTGCACGCCAATCGGTTCGGGCAATATGTTCGGATGTTGTCGGGGTTTTCCGGTGCGCTTTGATGGTTGGCTTCGAGGGGAGGTTTTCTGAGGGGTTAATATTTTATTTTTGTTTTTTTAGGGGCTGATATTTTACGGTTGAATCGAGATGATTTGATACAGATTTGTGGAATCGCGGATGGGATACGATTATTTAATACGAGGTTAATTTAATTATTGGTTTTGTTTGTTTGTTTGTTTGGTGGGGAAATTGCTTTTTTTTTTGTTGTGTTTAATGGATTTTTAGCTCAATTTGTAATAGCTAGGTAATAGTACTGTTTCGGTAGAAAAAAATTTTTTTTTTCTTAAACGTGAATTGTTTCACATAAAATTGAACTGTTTCAGTTTGAAATCACTTGGAAAAATTAGGTATTTCGCTTGAAAATTGAACTTTTTCACGCGAAATCTCTTGAAAATTGAACTTTTTCACGCGAAATCTCTTGAAAATTGAACTTTTTCACGCGAAATCTCTTGAAAATTAAACTTTTTCACGCGAAATCTCTTGAAAATTGAACTTTTTTACGCGAAATCTCTTGAAAATTGAATTGTTTCACTTGAAAATTGAATTGTTTCACTTGAAAATTGAATTGTTTCACTTGAAAATTGAATTGTTTCACTTGAAAATTGAATTGTTTCACTTGAAAATTGAATTGTTTCACTTGAAAATTGAATTGTTTCACTTGAAAATTGAATTGTTTCACTTGAAAATTGAATTGTTTCACTTGAAAATTGAATTGTTTCACTTGAAAATTGAATTGTTTCACTTGAAAATTGAATTGTTTCACTTGAAAATTGAATTGTTTCACTTGAAAATTGAATTGTTTCACTTGAAAATTGAATTGTTTCACTTGAAAATTGAATTGTTTCACTTGAAAATTGAATTGTTTCACTTGAAAATTGAATTGTTTCACTTGAAAATTGAATTGTTTCACTTGAAAATTGAATTGTTTCACTTGAAAATTGAATTGTTTCACTTGAAAATTGAATTGTTTCACTTGAAAATTGAATTGTTTCACTTGAAAATTGAATTGTTTCACTTGAAAATTGAATTGTTTCACTTGAAAATTGAATTGTTTCACTTGAAAATTGAATTGTTTCACTTGAAAATTGAATTGTTTCACTTGAAAATTGAATTGTTTCACTTGAAAATTGAATTTTTTCACTTGAAAATTGAATTTTTTCACTTGAAAATTGAATTGTTTCACTTGAAAATTGAATTGTTTCACTTGAAAATTGAATTGTTTCACTTGAAAATTGAATTGTTTCACTTGAAAATTGAATTGTTTCACTTGAAAATTGAATTTTTTCACTTGAAAATTGAATTTTTTCACTTGAAAATTGAATTGTTTCACTTGAAAATTGAATTGTTTCACTTGAAAATTGAATTGTTTCACTTGAAAATTGAATTGTTTCACTTGAAAAATGGATTTTCACCAAAAATCACTTCAAAAAATGAACTTTTTCACTCAAAAATCCAAATTTTAACCAAACGAAATTGAATATACTCTTAAAACCACCAAAAACGAAAATGAATTTTTTGAAGGTAAAAAATTAAAAAAATTTAATTAAATGAAAATTGTTTTGTTATTTAACAGAATCATTCGTCCACGCCTGACGATCTACGTGTGTCTCGAACCAGAACAAGTTTACCACGCAATTTATTTGGGCAATTTAACGCTCGACGAAATGCTGGGCAAACTAGCCATCGTTTTAAGCATCACCCCTCAACAAATCCATGACATATTCATCCAAGGACCATCAGGAATTCACATACTCGTCGCAGATGAGGTGCGAAATTGAACAAAATTAATTTAAAAAAATAAAAAATAAATGAAAAAATGTTTTAAAAATCCGTTTTACATCGTTTTAACGCAATTTTCAGGTGATCCAGAACATTCCTCAAGAATCCATGTTTGCCATAGAAATTATTAAAGACCAAACGAGCGAATTCTATCATTTACTTCTCAAAACTGCGAATTCGCAATGAGGCGTCCAAATTTTCTTTTTCTTTATCTTTTTGTGTATACAGAGTTTGGTATTTTGGTTTGGCTTTGGTTGGAATAACGTTGTACGGATGTTAAATATACATTTTTAAAGAAAGGAAAAAAAAGCTATTTTTGGGAAAAAATATTCAAAATTGAGAAATTTAACGGAAAAAAAATTTTAAGAAAAAAATTTAAAAAAAAAGACAATTTTATGGGTGGTTTTCTCCATTTTGTATTATTTTGTACTTATTTTTAAAGAAATTTTCCTGTGGATCAGGAAATAAAGCGGAAAAAATATCGATTCAAGTGCCTTTTGATGTGATAATGCATTGGGATTGTTTTATTAAATAAAGAAATTGATTGGTGCTGCGTTTTTTATTTTTGTTTGTAAAAAATGTACAGATGTATAAAAATAAAATGCATTGAAACATTTCTTCTTTCCAAATTTCCATCGTAATAATGCTCAATGATTAAAATAAGAATAATTAAAGTTATAGGATCCAAATAAAATACGTAGCACTGCCACCCATCGTGTGATTTATGTATTATATGTATAAAAAGAAATGGTTTTGATTTGTTTTTCATGTGAAAATAAATTCAAATATTGTTTGAAATAATAAAATTTTTATATAAGACGAGAAAACAATGTTTATTTCATCCGAAATCAACAATTTTGTAAACAACGACGACAACGAAATTCCACCAAAATGGCGGAATTTCAATGAATTGTGGGTTAATTAAGTCATTGTTCACTGGAATGTTTGAATTTCGGTTGCCATCACCACCCTTCATAGAGCATTAAAATTTTTTTAAAAGTTAAATATCTAAATATTTTATTAGTTTTTCAATTTTTCTAATTTATAGTTTTGGCTTCGACTCATTGTGGGGCATTTTGCCCGCGCAATCTCTACAATTCTGGCCCGTTTTCGATGTGTACGAAATCTGACAGTTTGGGTGACATCCAACAGGATGCTGCGGCGCGAGTAACATTACCTCCGGTTCAGTTTGTGCACATTTCTGAAAGTTATTCCATACAACAGGACCTACAAATTGTGGTTGAGTTTGGTAAAGAGGTATACGAGTTGCCTGCGCCATTTGCGGGCCCATTTAACCATTTATTTGTTAGTAATGAAATACATTAACCCACCCAAAGCTGTGATCATTCAATTGATTTATTTGATTTATTTCTATTTCAGGATTACATGATTACACGTTTACACGTCTTGGTTATTTTCTGCATTGTCAGTTTGTATCGCTTGGTTTATTTCACCATTCAAATCACAATTCTCTTGATCGGTTTTTAAGGTTGTTTTGTCATGTATTTTAGCATGTTGGCGCAGTAGCTTTGGACGATGCGTCGTGTATTCACACTTTAGACATTTAAATGGTTTTTCACCAGTATGTCCAGCCAAGTGCCACCTTAAGTCAATTTTCTCGTGGAACGACTCAACGCACAAATGACATTTGAACCGTTTTTCACCATTGTGCACGTCATCAATGTGGCGTCTTAAGCCACTTTTCTCGGGGAACGAAGCACTGCACAAGTGGCATTTTGAGCTTTTTCCTCGCAATTTTTCTCCCGAATGAATTTTCAAATGTCTTCCTAACGATCTTTGAGACAAGAAAGCCATCGTGCACAATTGGCACTTGAATGGTTTTTCTCCAGTATGAGTTCTTAAGTGCTCTACTAAAGTGCGCGCTTCGTGAAACGCTTTGTCGCAGACGCTGCATTTGTGCGATTTCTCCTTGTGGTATCGCATGTGCGAAGTCCGAGCCGTTCTGCTTGCCAGAACCAAACCACACACGTCGCAAACAAACGTTTTCCCTCCAGTATCTCCGCTCTCGGCCACTTGGTGTTTAACAAGATGTCTTCCCAATTGCGACCTGTGCGTGGCGGTAAAGTCGCAAATTTTACACGCGAACGATTTCTCCCCAGTGTGCGTGGTCACGTGGATTCTCAAGCTGTGTGACTCGGTGTACGCGGCCGCGCACAAATGGCATTTAAACGGCTTTTCTCCGGTGTGTTTCATTTCGTGGCGAACGAGCATCTTCTTCAAAGCACTCGCGTAATCGCAAAAGCGGCACTTGAACGGTTTCTCCACCGAATGCAGCCCCAACACGTGCCCTTTTAAACTCTTCTTGGTGCGAAAAGCTGCCGCGCACGATTGGCACTTGAACGGTTTCTCTCCGGTGTGACATCTCATGTGCTCGTTTAACCTGCCGGCTCTGACAAACGCTTTGACGCACAAAGGGCATTTGTGCGGTTTATCTCCGTGCGACAACTTGTGTTCCTTCAAATTGTGTTTGGTCGTGAATTCCGAATCGCACTCGTCGCAAACGAACGTCTCGCCGGTGTGCGAGACCAAATGCGCGTCCAAACAATTGGCATAAATCGACGCGTACGGACACAATTGGCATTTGTACGGTTTCTCGCCCGTGTGGGTCATCAAATGGTGGTGCAGTGTCTTTTTATACGCGGCTGTGTACGCGCACAAATGGCATTTGTGCGTTTTTGTTTTGGTGTGGACGATCGCGTGGGCGGTTAGGGTACTTTTATCGCTGGTTTTGTACTCGCAAAGTTCGCACGCGTATTTCTTGTCGTTGGTGTGGATTCGTTCGTGTTTTTTCAAGTTGCTTTGGTCGGACGAGCGATAGTCGCAGTGAGAACACGCGAAAGGTTTTTCGCGCGTGTGCGTGAGCATGTGTCTCTTGAGCGATGGGATTAGGTTGGTCGAGTAAGTGCACAGGTTGCATTCGTATTGTTTGGCAGTTTGGTGAGTTTCGGTTTGCTTACTGACGGCTGCGTGGTCGGAAATCTCGCATTTGTGTTCTGGGTTTCGCTCGGATGGATCGTCGGCGCTGCACGCTTCCATTTCCAGTCGAGTGTCCGAATTAGAAAGTCCGATGAGGTTGAAAACACCGGCGTGAACTTTGTCTGTTGATGCGGGTGGCCGTGAACTCTGAAGGCCGTGGTTTGAAATCGCCACCAGATGGTGCGACGGGATGGCGAGATAATCAAAACGAATAGACAAGTTCCGCAATACCGCAGCGCCACTGCTGAGCGAATTTAGTACTATCGAATAGTGACAGTAAATCAAGGTCGCGCGCTTTTACAGTGGCAGGTTCACATGTTTCGTGTTCTGTTCCACTGTGTTTGGAAAATTGAAATTTGGGTGAGAAAATTGAAATTTGGGTGAGAAAATTGAAATTTGGGTGAGAAAATTGAAATTTGGGTGAGAAAATTGAAATTTGGGTGAGAAAATTGAAATTTGGGTGAGAAAATTGAAATTTGGGTGAGAAAATTGAAATTTGGGTGAGAAAATTGAAATTTGGGTGAGAAAATCACCGAAAAAAAAGAATAAAGGACCTTTCCCCCTACCCCTCCTCCGCAGGGATCGAACCCGCGCCGCAGGGCGGCGCGGGCTTCAGCGCCGACCGAAGCCGGGCACTCATCTCCCTCGGCACCCACATGTCCTTTTTAGCAGAAGCGTTTAGTTTGTGTCTTATAAAGTTATAAACTTGAATTTTCCCCTTTTTTAGACAGAAAAAAAAATTTTTAAAAGCAAAACTGGTGACGGATTTGAACCCATGCCCTCATGACTGTCATCGCACACCATAACCACAAGCACGCAGCCACCGTGGCTACTACGTGCTGCTAATCAATCTTTTAAACTTTTAAATCTTTGTTTTCAACTTCCAGCTTTGGTCACTATATGAGTCAATCAAAACAAGGTGGTAAATCTTGTTCCGCTGCTGCTTCTTAGTTTTGAATCGGTCAAATTCATATATTTTAAAAAAAATAATATTAAAACTTCATCTGTCGGTGGTGCATTCGTGTGTAAAAACTTGCAGAATTCATCGCAAGATGTCGGGGTGCGATCCCGGATGTTCTAACCGCCGCATGACGTCAAGGCACGAAATGAAATCATATGAGTTCCTTTGGATTAACGATGGCGGGGTTCATAGCGGTTCCTCTGAAGAAAACATCGGAGGTTGAGTTGGTCAAACCTCTGAAAAACCTGATTGCCAGCACGTACAGTACTGCCGACAACCCGGAGGACTACGGCGACGCCCTCAACGAACTAAACAAGTTGCGCATGAACGCAACATGGCGGACTCTGGACAAGCACGAAAGTTCGTTAGATATTATGTACAGGTAATGGCACAAATTCTCCCCGCAATCTACTCAATGACTCATCGCATTGTTCTCTGTTAATTCGCCAGGTACTACGACCAGTTGACAGCCTTAGAAGCCAAAGTGCCGCCATCGGATATTCAAGTAAACCGGAAAATCGTTGAAATTGATTTTCAGACAAAAATTGATAAAAAATTAGAAATAAATTAAAATAATTTTATTTTTTAGATTGCTTTCAAGTGGAAGGATGCTTTTGATAAGGGGTCATTTTTTGGAGGCCGGATGGGACTCAGTAATTGTTGATTTTGGGGTTTTTTGATGGTTTTTGATGGTTTTTTGGTGTGTTTTTTAGCTGTGTCTTCTATGGCGTATGAAAAAGTTTGTATCCTGTTCAATGTGGCAGCGATGCAGAGCCAAATTGCAGCCAGTCAAAACACAGAGACGGACGAAGGTCTTAAATTAATGGCTAAATTGTTTCAAGTATAAAAATTGTGAAAGTTGTGAAAATTGAATTTTTTTGTTTTGAATTTATTTTTTATTTTTTATTGGTTTTTTTGTAATTTTGTTGGGTTTTAGCAAGCAAGCGGCATCTTTAACCATTTGAAAAATATTGTTATGTCGAGTATACAGCAAGAACCGACACCGGATTTGAGTCCCGAAACGTTGTCCGCACTTTCGGCGTTGATGATTGCGCAAGCGCAAGAAAGTTTTTTCTTTAAAGCGACCAATGGTTGGGTTTTTTATTATTATTGCCAATTTATGTGATTGATTTTTTTTTAATGATTTTTTTTGGTTTTATAGATAGAATGAAAGATGCGATTATTGCTAAAATCACCGCACAAGTTGAAGATTGTTTTGCCGATGCTTTAAAACAAATGCAGAAGGAGAATTTGAAGCAGTTGTGGGAAAAAGTAATTGAAAATAAATGCAAATTTGATTTTAATCGATTAAAATATTGATTAATTCGACTTAACTCGACCTAAATTGATGCAAATATCGATAAATTCGACCTAAATTGATGCAAATATCGACAAATTCGACCTAAATTGATGCAAATATCGACAAATTCGACCTAAATTGATGCAAATATCGACAAATTCGACCTAAATTGATGCAAATACCGACAAATTCGACTCAAATCGATGCAAATGTCGCCAAATTTGACTTAAATCGACAAGAAACATTTTTAATATTGATAAAATTATTTTGTTCAGGATTGGATCGGTATAGTGGCTGGAAAACAAGCGGCGTACCACGGTATCGCCGAATATTACCAATCGCAAGTGGCGAAATCGCAGAAATCGGTGGGCGAAGAATTATCCCGGCTCCAACATTCCATCGAGTTGCTAAAAGCCGCCGAAAGCCGATCGAGCACGATCGGATTGTACAAAGAATGGATCGGAAAAGCGCAAAGGGCGTACGACGAGACGAAAAAAGACAACGATTTCATCTACCACGAGGTGGTACCCGACGTTAAAACACTCCCGCCGATCGGCAAAGCCGCTCTGGCCAAGCCCATTCCGCTCGGCGACCGCCTCACCACCAATTTCAAGGACATGTTCGAAGCGCTCGTGCCCGTAGCGATACATCAAGCGCTGGCCGCGTACGACGTGAGGAAAACCGCCATAGTCAATGGAGAAATTGCCAAATTGAGAGAAAACACGCAAACTATGAACGGGTGATTGCTTTTTTTCGTTTTATTTACGTTTTGGACGTCAGAGATGTGAAATTTGATGAAAAGTTTGATTATTTTATCGTTTTTAGATTACTTTTTGATTATTTTTAATGATATTTACGTTTCTGACGTCTTAAATGGTGAAATTTGATGAAAAAATTGATGATTTATTGAAATTGGATGTATTTTTTAATTATTTTGTTGGAATAAATGTTTAATGGATTTTATTTTGGTTTCGTTTGTAGCATTTTGGCGTCGTTGAATTTGCCAGCTGCTTTGGAAGATACGAGTGGCGACACTTTGCCGCAATCGTTGAAAGATAAGGCTCGAACGATAAGAGATAAGGGCGGGTTGATCGCGATTGAGAAACTAATCCAGGAACTGCCCGATTTGCTGCAACGAAATAAGGAAATCTTGGACGAGGTGTGAAATAATAAATATAAATACAAATATCACTTTTTGGGCTAAAATCGAAGAAAAATTGTCATTTTCGGAGTTAAATTGATGATAAATGGTCAATTTCGGCCCTGAATTAACAAAAAATTGTCATTTTAGGCCCGAGATTGATGAAAAATGCCCTAAATTGGTTTACAATTGCCATTTTAGGCCTTAAATTGGTTTAAAATTGCCATTTTAGGCCTTAAATTGGTTTAAAATTGCCATTTTAGGCCTTAAATTGGTTTAAAATTGCCATTTTAGGCCTTAAATTGGTTTAAAATTGCCATTTTAGGCCTTAAATTGGTTTAAAATTATTTTTTTTAGGCCGAACGAATGCTCAACGACGAGCAGGACTCGGACGTGCAACTGAGATCGCAATTCAAGGACAGCTGGACGCGCGTGACGTCTGAAAAACTGACGGAACCGATGCGTCTTAACGCGACCAAGTACCGCACTATCATCAATAATGCAATGCAGGCTGACACGATCGTCAGAGATAAATTTAGTGGTCATAAATACCACATCACGTTACTCAGCAAACCTGAGGTGAATTGATAAAAATTTAAAATTTAAATTGTTTCGAATTAATTGTTTGTCTTTAGCACGAATTGGAGGCGGCGGTACCGTCAGCCAACCCCTCGAAGGCCTTAAAAAGTAGCTCGACCGTTAGTCAGTTGCGGGGGATGATGGAGAGCGTCGAAGCGATTAAAGCCGAGCGCGACGCGGTCGAGTCGGAATTGAAAAACGTCTCGTTCGATACAAGTAAATTATAAAATCAAATTTAAACAAATTTTATTTTATTTTTTGGGTTTTTTGGATTTTTTTAGGGTCGATGTTTTTGAACATGTTGGCGAAAGATGGCAGCATCAATGAACCGGCGGTTTCTGTGGAGAAATTGGGCGAATTGTACGGCTCGCTGCAAAAACGTGTGAGGGAGAGTGTCGACAGACAAATTAAGTTGATGGCTGAAATTGAGGTTTGTTTTGCTGTTTTTTGGGTGTTTATTTTGGTTGGTTTCGATTTATTGTTGTTTGTTAGGCTTCTAATATGGAATTTTGTAAGGAGAAGTCGACGAATCAGAGCTCGACGACTCGCGACGGGACTTTGCGTGATTTGGCGTCAGCTTACGACGCTTATATGGAATTGAGTGGAAACTTGCACGAGGGGACGAAGTTTTATAACGATCTTACACATCTATTAGTGACTTTCCAGAATAAAGTGAATGATTTTTGCTTTGCACGAAAAACCGAGAAGGAGGAATTGATGCGAGATTTGCAGCAAAGCATCGCCAATTCGTCAGGGACCGCGCCGCAACCGCCACCACATGCAACTACATCTGCTGGTACGATTACTCTTTTATTCTCTTTTTAGACACTTTTTTGAAAATTTTTAGAAAAATTATAAAATAAAAATTCTAAAAATTCTAGAAAAAAATTAGAAAATTTTTAGAAAATTTTTAGAAAATTTTTAGAAAATTTTTAGAAAATTTTTAGAAAATTTTTAGAAAATTTTTAGAAGTTTTAAAAAAAGTTAAGAAATCTTTGAGAAAAATTTTGAGAAAAATTTTGAGAAAAATTTTGAGAAAAATTTGAGAAAATTTTTAGAAAAATTTGAGAAAATTTTTAGAAAATTTTTAGAAAATTTTTAGAAAATTTTTAGAAAATTTTTAGAAAATTTTTAGAAAAATTTTAGAAAAATTCTAAAAAAAAATTTAAAAATTCTAGAAAAAAATTAGAAAATTTTTAGAAAATTTTTAGAAAAATTCTAAAAAAAATTAAGAACTTTTTGAGAAAAATTTGAGAAAATTTTGAGAAAAATTTGAGAAAATTTTGAGAAAATTTTAAGAAAAATTTTAGAAAACACTCAGCAAATCCTTGAAACTTCAAAATATTTCAATAATTGAAAAAACCTTTCCAAAAATTAAAAAAGTAAAAAAAAAAACACCAAATCTTATTTGCAGAACCCCGAAAACCACCGGCCCGTCCCCCGCCGCCCATCCCCGCCCACGCGCCAACCCCCCACGCTTCATCCGCGCCCCCACCCCCAATGTCCGTCCCCCAACAACAACCGCAACAAATCCAACCAACAGCCGCATCCAACTACCCCTCTGGTCCCCACCAACCCCCCCAACCCCTCCCACCCTACCCCATGAACCCCCAAATGCCCATGCCGATGCCCCCCCAACCATACGCATACCCCTACCAATACATGCCCCCCATGCCAACCGGATACAACCCCTACAGTGGCTACACTCAACCTCCGCCAGCTGGTGAGAATAATTCAAATAATTCGAATAATTCAGGTGCATGTTGCATGCTAGAAAAATAAGTCCAAATCTCGTTTTAACCGTTTTATCGCCGTTTTATCAAGGTTACGCCTACCCGAGACAAGATCAAAATTACCCCGGCTATCCGGGCACTCAGGCGCCGCCACCACCGTACCCGAACTACCCGCAACAACATTGGTAGACGAAACGCCGGATTTATTCCATTGGATTTGATTGATATTTTGAAGAATTGATGATAATTATTTTGTTAAATTAACGAGTCGATGCAGTTTTGTTTCCAAGTGAAAGTTGATTTATTACGTCTGTAATTGCAAGCATTAAAAAACGAACATTATATATGTAGATAAAATACATAAATTTTGCAATTCGGTTGTTGTTTTGTTTATTTATTTATGTTTTTTTCCAGCTATCAACTTATCAGTTCGTTAGCTTTTTTGTGCTGGGTGTAAATCGTGAATAAACCGGTTATTCTCAACGTCTCAACGGGGGGTTGGATGGAGGAGACACTGACCCTTTCGTTGGGCATATAAAGATGCGAGTGGAGGGCTCGGCGTCTTCACTTTCGTTTTCCTTGACACACAATCGCCAGCTTGAACTTGAAATTTGCAAGTAGGTGAGGAAATTCATTGTTTTTATCTACCGTTTGCTATTGTTGCTTATTGGGCGAGGATTTAAAATGTTTGATATATTATATAGGTTAGGGTTAAAACTATTACGGCGCTTCGATAGGGTTAATACAATATTACGGCGCTGCAAGAGGCTTAAAATAATATTAGGGTTAAATTTCCGTCGTTTTATTTAATTTCTTTTGTTTCTTTCAGTTTAGGACGACAAGAAAATCAGAAGAAACGAGACAATTATAATGTTGGGTGCATTTATTCTTTGGGTGGTTGTTACTACGATCAACGGCGCTCCGTTTGTGGTTAAAAATGTGAGTTTCGTCTCGGAGTGACTTGGAAAAATAGTCGTTGAAAGAATTTAACCCTTTGGTTCGTTGTCCCCACAGGGGGCGCCGAGCAGAGCCGAGTTGCGTTTTGAATACTGATTATGTATTTTGGATTTTTTTTTCTTGCCAGTTTTATTCAAAGCCAGTAACAAGAAACGAACCCTTGACCTTGGCATTGGCCATCACAGCCATGGTGGAAGGTGAATTGGATTACCCTAAACACGACCCCTACAACGTCCCCCGGACGAATTTCAGGTGCCAAGACCAGGAACATGCCGGCCTTTACGCAGACACAGAACTGGACTGTCAGGTAACGAACGGATTGGTCAGTTCAGTGGCGGTTTTAGCATGTGTCCATGTTTTAAACCGTCACTGCTAGGGTTTGTTATTGTTGTGGTGTTTTGAATAGTTTGAATTGGTGCGCAGGTGGTGCGACATTGTTACAACCCGTACAAGATCGAGAAGTACCACGTTTGCCCCAACATGACGGTTTTCGATCAGGAATTGAGGACTTGTATTTGGGCGCCCATCGTCGATTGTACGAGGGCGCCGCTCTATTACAACTTGAATAAGGATTTCTATCCGCCGCCTGATACTGGTGTTGGGCCGATGGGAGAAATGTTTCCGTTGCCACCTGACCACCACAAACCAGGAGGCGCGGGTGGTCAAAGTGGGGGATTTAAGCCTGGCCATGGTGGAAGTGGAAGACCTGGACAGGGCGGTGTGGTTGCTCCGGGTCAGGGAGGGCAAGGCGGTGTTATTGCTCCTGGACAGGGTGCATCTGGCCAAACTGGGCAAACTGGGCAATCTGGACAAGGAGGATCTGGGCAAACTGGACAAGGAGGATCTGGGCAAACTGGACAAGGAGGATCTGGGCAAACTGGACAAGGAGGTCGACCAGGACAAGGTGGACGACCAGGACAAGGTGGACGACCAGGACAAGGTGGACAAGGAGGTGGATCAGTTGGACAAGTAGGTGGATCAGGTGGACAAGGAGGTGGACAAGGTGGACAAGGTGGTCGCCCAGGACAAGGAGGTGGATCAAGTGGACAAGGTTCTGGTGAAACTGGACATGATTCTGGTCAAACTGGACATGGTTCTGGTCAAACTGGACAAGGTGGTCGACCAGGACAGGGAGGTGGATCAAGTGGACATGGTTCTGGTCAAACTGGACAAGGAGGTCGACCAGGACAAGGATTTGGACAAGGTGGACAAGGCGTTGGATCAGGTGGACAAGGATTTGGACAAGGTGGACACGGAGGTGGATCAGGTGGACAAGGTGGTCGCCCAGGACAAGGCGCTGGGTCAAGTGGACATGGTTCTGGTCAAACTGGACAAGGTGGTCGACCAGGACAAGGATTTGGACAAGGTGGACAAGGAGGGGGATCAGGTGGACAAGGAGGTGGATCAGATGGACATGGTTCTGGTCGCCCAGGACAAGGTGGTGGATCAAGTGGGCATGGTTCTGGTCAAACTGGACAAGGTGGTCGACCAGGACACGGTGGACAAGGCGGTGGATCAAGTGGACAAGGAGTTGGATCAGGGGGACTAGGATCTGGTGGGTCTGGGCAAACTGGACAAGAGGGTGGACTCGGAGAAGCAGGGCCAGGAGGAGAGTCACAAGGCCCGTCACCCACCCCGTCGCCAGTAAGCGTCGGCCACCCAGCAACTCCTGCCGGCATCATCATCGTGACCGGCGGACCCGTCGGACAGGGAGGCCCGATCATCGTCAACCCCGGAAGTGGCGGACAATTACAACCGGTGCAACAAGGACCGAACGGCACCGCGTTCATCTTGGTACCAATCAGCTGGCCGCAGTCGCAGCAACTGCTCGAGTCCAACGACACAGTCTCGTGGCGACCACCGGCCGAAGGAGGGACGCAATCGCCCACCATTTTCATCGTTTCCAGACCCCCGGACAAACCCGTTTTCATCTCGGCCACCGTGCCCGTCAAACAGGGCGAAAGCGAAAGCGACGCCGGAAACACCGGAGATACCGAAACGAATGCGCACGTCGACAATCAAAACCAACTGCCGTGGCCGATACTCAAACAATTCATTAAAGATTTCAATAAAAAGGAATAAATGATCAATCTCGTATGTTAGTGCTGTGTAACCATTTTAATCGAATAAACGTCGTTTCATTTCATCTTAGTTCGCGATTTATTATTTATTTATTTATTTATTTATTTATTTATTTATTTATGAGTATAATAGAAATTTGCGATTTTGTGACGAAGATCAATAAAATCGATGTCAGTTTGCGTCGATTTAAGCCTGAAAATGAGCGTTGAACTTGTTTAAATGTTACAATTTTATTTATCGCGTGTTATAAATTACAGGATGTTTATCAACGTGACGTTGATTTATTGTATCTCGTTATTCATGTGTGGCGAGCGCTTCTTTTAGCATTACCTCGGCTTTATTCCGCTGTGACAAGTTGTTCACTTTTCCTAAGTACCGGTTGCCCTTGGCCACACCTTTCCCATCTAAAATTTCACCCACTCTGAAAAAAGTATTTTTTTTATTTTATTTTATATTTTTTTAAAATTATTATTTTTCTTTTTTACTTTGGGCCTAATTCTTTTACTATTTCTGGTTTTCCGTAAACCGTCACTTGACCGGCGCCTTTGTCGTCGCCGACTGTTATGAATAGGAAAATGTCCGTGTCTTTTAATTCGTTCACTATGATGCTCATGAAATCCAAATTCCCTTCTTTTCTGCAAAGAAAATTTAAAAAAAATAATTTTTAATATTTATGTTAATTTATTTTTTTTATTTAAATTTTTTTTGCACTTGTGAATTGAGTAAAATTTAGGCCTAGGTTGGATTTGGAAAACTTTTTGCGCCTCCAACAGCGCGAGATCTCGGATCAAATTCAATTCGTTCTGAAAAAATTAATTCATTGTAAATCGTAATTTTTCTTCCGTTTTCGATCGGAATTGACAACTTTCTGAGTTATTTTCAACGCTTTGCTCATTTTCTCCAAAAGTTCAACGTGTTGATCCGCACCGCCCCTAACATAACCAAAAAAAATAAAATTAATTTCAATTTTTTAATTTAAAAAAAATAATTAAAATACAAACTTTAAAAAACTCGTAAAAATGCGCTCTTTTTCGATACATTTCTGCATAAATGCTAAAATCCGATTCCCAACAACAAACTGCAAATTACATTTGTTCTTTTTCCCTTTTTCCAGAGACAGAATTTTAATCGCCTAAAAAAAAAAAAAAATAAATCAAAAAAATCAAAACTACAAAACCAAACATGAAATTGCACTTGTAACTCGCTTAAATTCTTCACGTGAGTCCCGCAACACATATTTTCATCAATCCCTTCGATGCAAACGATCCTCACAGGCCCCGAATGATCATCGGGCAAACCCCGCGTGTGCGCCTACAAAAAAATTAAAAGAAATCAATTTAACCACCAAAAAACCTCAAAATCGATAAAAACAACAACATTTTCCAACTCCCGCGATCCTTTCTCGTAGGTTTTCACCGTCACCGGAATAGCAGCTCTGATTTTATCGTTTACAATCACCTCCAACTCGTTTAACACGGAATCATTAACCGACGGTGCATCGAGTTCCACGTAGGAAATTAATTCGCCGAGGTTCCACGAGGTGGTTTTTAAATTGAATTTGTTTTCAGCAACTGCGGATAATAAATGTTGACCGGAATGTTGCTGCATGTGGTCGAATCGTCGAATCCAGTCGAGTTTTAAGTCGATTTCTTCGTTAATTGGCACCGAATGCGTCACAAAATGAACCGCCGACTCTTTATTTCTGGTTATTCGCAGCACCGGCACGTCGGATATTGTTCCTCGATCATCTGGCTAGTTTAGAAATTTATTTATTAATTTTTAGGTTGGTTTTTTTTTTATTTTAAATTCAATTGTACTTGGCCGCCTCCTTCGGGGAATAAAATCGTGACCTCCAACACGACATTGTAGCCGTCGACTGTTTGGTTTTTACCATCGATCAGACGGTTGAGTTTGGCTGGATCGCAGGAAATTGCTTTCGTACGAAACTAAAATTTAAAAAAAAGAGTTAAATTATATATTTTTTCTTTATTTTTCGTTCGTTTAATTACCTCTTGCAAGTAACTATCCAACTGGCAAGCAAAAACCATGTTTGTTTGTTTACATTGAGTGACATCTGGTGGTCATTTTGGGAGCCAGGATTATAGGGTTTAGCTAAAACCTGACATAAGAAAAGAAGCTTATAAGATTATTAAAGCTAGATCTTCATCTCGGAAGTAAATATTTACACCTCCAGCAACATTTCTTTTCAAAATGTAACACTTTAATGAATAGTACACAAAAATTGTAATTTATTTCCGTTTTTTATCAACTTAAATAGCATATTCCCAGTTTGGTTCTGAAAGAGCGATTACGTATTTCCAAAATCCAGCACACTTGTGTCAATTGCAAATGGCGTCGCGCATGGATGCGTGAAAACATCAACACTTGAACAACAACAGGTAGTTTGCTTTAATTCATTCGTGCCAAATTAAAAACATTAAGATTGAATTTTCTTTAGATTGGCCGCAATTTCTCCACCATGTTTCTCGAGGTAATTGCGACCAACCTAGAGGACTGTACAATAATAAATCAAGCGCCCAATGTCGACCGCATCGAACTGTGCGTTAATTTACAACATGGCGGCTTCACGCCTCCCTACTGCGTCATAGACCAGTGTTGTAGTGCGACCGAAATTCCAATCCGAGTGATGGTCCGGCACTCGGACGAGAATTTCTACTGCGACAAAAAAGAATTCGAAAAACTACACCGCGACATCAGCCACATTAAAACGACCAAAGCCGAAGGAATCGTGACCGGGATCCTGTCTAAAAATAACGAAATCGATGTGGCGCGAATGATGGAATTAATCGAGCTGGCCAAACCGTTAAAAGTGACTTTCCATCGCGCTTTTGATATCGTGGAGGACAAATTACACGCTGTTCAGATGTTGGCCAATTTGGAAGTGTGCACGGTTTTGACGCAAGGTGGCACGAATCACATAACGAAGAATTTGGGAGTGTTGAGCTCTCTGCGCGGTTACAATGTGCAAATACAAGGCGGCGGCGGTGTCAATTTGTCAAATTACTTGCTCGTCTCGAAGTATTGCGACTCTATACACGTTGGTAGTGCAATTCGGATCGACGGCACTTTCAACACGGGCATAGATATTAATAAATTGAAATTGTTCAATTAAGATTAGCCAGTTGTCACTCTTCATTTCACAATTAACGAAAGTCAGCCTTGCAAAGGTCGACATCTACTTTTGTTAAAGCCACTTTTGAACGCAACTACTGTCTGCCAAAACAAGAAAGTAAAAGTATGGGTCACTGCTGTCCTTATAAAAAGACATCCACGCCATTTTGTTGTGTGATATCAAGATAACCACATAAATAATAGACCGCCAAGTTGGTGTCAAACTGCACCAAATCTTTGACTATACTCAGGCTCACCGTTAAAGACACACCACTAACACCAGTTCCTGTTGGCCGAGCCTATTTACTCCTCTCTAACAGTGTACACATCCATTCTATTTCTGGTATTTTGGCCTACTTTTATGTAGCCCTACACCAGTGAATAGGCTCGGAACTGGTGTGTCTCTTATGGTGGGTCAAAGTATAGTGTGTTTCTCGCAAACCGACCATGGGATTTGGATGAAACTTGTTTTATTGGGTTTTTTATGTGGGTTTGCAACGGTTAGTAAGATAATAGACGCTCTGCCACATAAATAATAGACAACGCCACCGTTTTAGGTTAATCGGTCGGGGACATTTTAAGACTTTCGTAACCCCTAAGAACTTTGATTTCTAGAGGCCTTTGTCTGAAATTTTTACTTATTTGCACGCGGATTTTATCATTTGCACGCATGTTTTATTAATCTTGAAAGTAAAATGAACACCCCCCGAATCCCTCGAAACATTAAATGCTGAGTCTGTCACTGGTTCGTAGGCCCTAGGTACTGAGCCTAGTTGAACTTATGGATAAAATGGCCCTGTTTTCAGGCTTTTATTATGTCGTCTAGGGGTCGGTGGTTGCTTGACACACTGGGCCACATATGATTGATATGATCACTCATGGAGGCTGCAGCTCGCTCCGACGTTGTGAAATTTTTTTGCTTTTGTCGTGGCCTAAGCTATCCAGATTTCCCGGTACTAAATTTGTAAAAAGCTAAGACTGCAAAAATAGCTTTAGCGTGTGGGTATCACTTTTTTTGTTTGGATAAACAGTTTTTCTGCGTGTCAGGAAATTGCAAATTTTACGAAGATATGACGTAAAATACTAATTGTATGAATAACAAATAAATGATGTTATTTATGGCTTGTCCAGGAAAATTCAGTACTTTAAAGAAAATTCCGTCAGGGGGAGCTCCCTAATATGGGCTTCCGGTCCCTGGCTAACCAGTCCAATTTTTGCAACACCGATAAGGATAAATTGAAAAGGAAGGTTTAGCAGCTGCAGTGTCATTTCATTTTCCAGAATTCAGAGATGAAGCTTTTGCACCTCAGTGTTGTATTAGTTGCATTCAGTTGGTGTGGCTTTGCTGAAGGTTGGGGTATTCAGAGATGTAATTACACAAAATGCCACCAGAACCCGTGTCCTGAAGTGAACGGCTGCGAAGATGGACAGTACATTCCCAAATGCCCTGGTTGCTGCAATTACTGCGAATCTTACCTAAGTATGAACTTATTGTTTTGTTTGAGTTTGAATCTGATGACATTTATTTATTTCAATAGAGGAAAATGAAAAATGTTTACAAGCTGGTGATCTCATTATGTGGATTGTGGGTGAATGTGCAGAAGGTTTAAAATGTGATCAGTCAACTGGAAAATGTATTAAAAATTGAAAGCAAATAAAAGTTGTTGACAAATAATTATTTTGTTTTCTTGAATTGGCAAATGATTAGTTCACACTGGCAGTAAGGGATTAACAGTAATGCAAGAACAAGGTGCTTTGTGGGATAGTACTGCTGCAATCTTCTTGGATATTTACTCTCTCGGAAGGTTTTGATCAATAAAATTAAAAATAACTACACAATTATAATTTATTTGAGTATAGCAGATGCATAGAAACATAAAATTAATGAACCTTAATGCTTTATACAGTCATAAATTAAATTTTTTTTTCATGTTGAAAACGAAAGACTCAAAAAAGTTGACTCAAAAAATGAAGGTAATATATATAATTTCTCTGAATTGAAGATTTTATAATTTATTATTTTTTTAGGTTATATTTCTCCTCTTGTTGCTGCTTCCAATAGTGAGCTTATTTAGACAAAGGGAAGGACGTCGAATTCGTAAGTGAATCTAACTTTGATTCCCATATGTCTCCAATTAGAAAAGCATTCACACTTATTCAAACAGAACAAACATGAGTTTTACATTATCATGGAAATAACATTTTTTAATAAGAAAAATCAAAATTATATTAACTTAAATGGTCATAACAATCACAAAAATAAATAAAAATCAAAACTACTTCTCCTAGTGGTAGTATACAGTCTGGAGTTAGTAGTAATGAGGCTCGACCAATGGAATTTGGGGGCCTTTTTGAGTTCAACCAGAGTATAGTCAATTATTTTTATCTGCCTAGTCCTACCCGAAACCGAATGGTCATTTCTGGATTAGACGATAATTAAAACTTTGTTTCTCTCTTAAGGATTCCTATATGAACTTTGTGACGAGAAGTTTGAATGTCATCGAGCTTTCACGTGTTCAGCAACACTTCACAGATGTGTGGAATTATCATGTGGACCAATTGAGTGTGACGGCAAGGATTTGTGTACAAATGTAACCGAAGAGGAGTGCACTAAAGTTGGAACTCGGAAATTATTTTATCGGTGTGGGTGTTGCAGTGAGTGCGGCAAAAAAATTAATTTTTTGAAAAAAAACTGAATCAATAAAGATGACTAGCAATTTTTTTAGTTGAATTTATTGATGAAATGTTTCCATTCTCATCTACACATTTTCACATCTGTCACAACAGCGGCAGATTTTAACATCTCTTAGACGTAGAATTTGCCCCGGTGGACACTTTTCAGCATTGTAGCAATCAACTAGATTACAATCTGGGGTACATTTTTGGACACAGTTGCCAGTTTCCTTGGAGCACTGTAAAAAAAAACATTCACATCATTATGAATTCATGGGAGAGATTAGTAGCGATTTGCCGATGTTTGAGCAAAGAGTGCTCCCTGGAACAACAGTCGAGGGTACCCTAGCAAAACAACATAAAAAAGATGTCGCATCTGCTTTTAATCGTGTAGGAGTACTTTTGCGGCGCGATTTTGATAGTACATGCACCATGTACTAAACTCTATTCCAAAAAGTAATTGAAATACTCCCATTGGTTGGTTGGTGCTCTAGTTCAGTTGTGTATTGAATATGATGCTGTTTTCAGATTCCAGTAGACTTGTGCGAAGATTTTCAATGCATTTATACTGGTGTTATGAATCTCCCAACCAATGGGAGTATTTCAATTACTTTTTGGAATAGAGTTTATTTTGGTCTGTGATTTTGATCGCAGCCAATCCGGTGAGACCTGATTGGCTGTGAGCAAAATCGCAGATTTTATTTTATTTTTCCGGCATAAGTATAACTTTTGACCTTGGGTTCAATGTCAATGTCAACCATTCCCTAAATCAGGACTTACCCAATTGTTTTGTTTAAATCTACTGACCTCTAATTCAGGACTGCATTTGGCATCTTCTTCGGTACATTTTTTGCCACTTTCTTTAACAAGAATAAGAAAATTAATCGAAAAGAATTAACTTGCGAAACAACATATAATAATCATACCGAGGTATTTGACACAACTGCTGCAACAACCACACCAAGAATACTTCTTGTAAGAGCCCTTTTCACATTGATCTACACTTGCACATTTAACATACGTGCACATCGCAGGGTCGCACGTTTGGTTTACGCACAGTTGCTTCATCTTGGAACACGTCAACCCTTCACCGCATTGCTCATCTTTTTCGCACGGATCGTATAATTTTCCTAATCATAAAAATTTATATTTTAAAAATATATAACCAAAAGCGTTATTGATTTACTGTTGGGAACACATCGTTGACAGCATTCACATTTTGAAGGATCTCCGGGCTCAAGATGCGCGTTAGCTTCGCACCCGACCACTCGACCACACACAACTGCATTACAGTTGAACGCACACCGCTTCGGTGTGCTTGCGCATGATATTGAAAGAATCGATAAAAAGAAAACGAGCTGTAAAGATATACAGGATGTTTGCAGTAAAGTGTTTCAGTTGCGTGTCTTTGGACAAATAGCATCAATTTGTTTTTGTATTTTTGACCTTCAGCAAGGTCATGACCTCTGAACATCTGTGAAGGGCATCGGGCAATTACAATGACCCAATTACGAATGACCTTCGACATTGTGTTCAAGGTCAACCATTTTTTAACTTTTTGTTCGTTCAGGTATTGGAGTGAAAGCACCCAGTACTGCGTTAACAAATAGATCGAAAGATATTCGACCAAAACACTTTAAAATGTATTCGCTTTTA
This sequence comes from Strigamia acuminata, assembly GCA_949358305.1. Taxonomy (NCBI): domain Eukaryota; kingdom Metazoa; phylum Arthropoda; class Chilopoda; order Geophilomorpha; family Linotaeniidae; genus Strigamia; species Strigamia acuminata. The sequence continues at coordinate 11,629,562 of OX442320.1, forward strand.
AAATGATAAAAGTAAATTTGCAAACCAAAATTGCTGCTACCTTCATTTGTCAGTTGAGTGTGAATTGTGAGAGAGTGATTGCTTCACAAGGGATGTTATGGGAGTTCACTTATTGTCAGAATTTGAATAGGATAAGGTGTTCGAGGAAATAAAATGGTTTAGTCATTATTTGCCGCAATATCAGCACACCTTTAGTGTTTCCCTGGTGAATGCAATCTTTTCAAATTCTAATCTAAAATAAATTACTTTATCTGTAAACGGTGACCCATTCATTTTAACATTAAATACAATGTGAGTCAGAGACCAGACGATTTTGAAAATGTAATTACTCCGTAACTAATTAAAATTTTTATTTGATACTAAAACCATTATACGTAGTTTGGAATGCCATTTTTATGTCTGGAGAATTATATCTCTCGGATGCATTTAAAGCATACAAAAATTGGCAGGTCTTTCTGGCTCAGGAAAGCATCTGAGTCGTAGATGGCATTCAATACTCCGAAAAATGGTTTTAGTTTCAAATAGCTGCATAACTAAATATATGTAACTATAAGTTATTTTAGATGAAAAATAATTGTTTTATTCAAATCTGATGGTATAAATTAGTTTTGCTTAACTTTTAAGTCATATTTTTGGTGTTATTCACAAAGTGAGTGAATTTTTCACTCACTTTCTAAACTTTTGAAATGTAGCTACGGAGTAATTACATTTTCAAATAATCAGGTTTCTCTTTGTGTAAATTGATTTTGTATAAAATATAAAACAAATGATTTTTCTAAATATTTTATTTCGTTGTACAAATTGCCTCAGTGTACTAGATATAAAATAGAAATAAGTTACACTTCAGTAAATATCCATGTGAAATCGTGTGTAAAAGTGAACTTGTTACGTGTAAAACGATATTTTCATGGGTAAAAATGCACTTTTTAAGCGTAAAAGGGCAGTTTTTAGGTGCAAAAGAATCCAGGGCCGGATTTAGGAATTGCGGGCCCTTAGCTACAACTTTCTTAAGAACCCAGTTGGAGGTGGGTGGCGGAAGATAACGTCGTAGAAATAGTATTTTGCTCAAACAAGTAGGAGAAATAAGTGGGGTATCCCTAGCGGATCACCATCCAAGCACTGACCAGACCCAATGCTGCTTAACTTCGGGGTTCGAACGAGAACGGGTGAGGAGCACGTTCCCATCCGTAATCGCGGGGCTTTACGCTGTAACATCTTTAGTCTAAATCTGGCCCTGTAAGAAGTGCATATTCAAGTTCCATTACCTGGTTTTGGTTTGCACGTATTGCAACAGCGGCATTCTAGAGGGTCGGCTAAGACTAGAATTTCGCCTTTTGGACATTTGCTGACATGTGCGCATTTCACCGCATCGCAGTAATCTGGAGAACAATGTTTCTGGCATTTGCACACTGATAATGAAAAGGTGGTTACATTCTACAACTTGTGCTTCAATGACTCATTTGTTACAATACCTGGATACGGCTCGCACGTGTTACAACAGCGACAGTCTTTGGGATCGGCGCGGTGGAGAAACTGTCCCGGTGGACATTTGTCAACATTCATGCATCTGACGAGACGACAATCTGGTTTGCAGAGTTTTTCACATTTTCCAGTGTATTTAGAACACTACAAAGTAGTATCGTTTACTAACTACCCACATTACTCTTTGTTTGAATTTTTACGTGTAATCCGGGGAGACATTTGTCCGAAATTTTGCACCTGTCATCTAACTCTTTAAAGGAACAACACAAATAATCAATCAATTTGAAAAGTGATAAAATTGTAAGCGCAAACCGAGATATTTGGTGAAATAACTGCAACAGCCACAAGCATAATAATGCTTGTAATCGCTGTTTTGTGGGCATTGTTTTTCAGCTCCACATCTGACCATGCATTGTGTAATATCAGGACATCCTAACTCCACGCAAAGTTGTACAGCTTTTGAACACTTCAATCCTGGACCGCAATCTGAATTACTTTTGCAAGGATCGTACAAGTATCCTATGCAAGGATGGTGCGAGTCTCCTTTGCTTTTGTGACCTTTCCCGGCTGAGGAGAAAAATGGCAAAAGGTAAATGAATTGATTGGGCAAGAGCTGTCAGAAATTTGCTTTGTGCACCCATACAGATGAATGGTTGCTTAGTGCTTACTTAAGTGCGAATTTCAATGTTTATCTTGAAAAAGGTATGTTTTTCACTACCTTGTTCGTACGCTTTGCGTGTCGTTTGCGGTATTTTTCCTTATCTCCTTGTATTTTTACTCCATTGGAGTGCGCACGAATAAATAAATAAATAAATAAATATCGCGAATGCAATATATCGCGATTGCAATATATCGCAAATGCAATATATCGCGAATGCAACATATCGCAAAAAAATCGCCAAACTGTAATATCGCAAAAAAATTACCAAACTGTAATATCGCAAAAAAATCGCCAAACTGTAATATCGCATTCGCATTCGCTTCAAAGAGTAATCGCACAGGCCTATTTTGGAGCCAGGGCTGGACTGGGAAGAAATTTAGTACTAGGAAATCTGGATAGAGTCAGCAACCACTCTCTGGTTCATCGGTGCCATCACGCAGCAGTATACTTGTGGAAAGATGATGATGATGATGATGATCGGCAACACAGCGAGGGCAGCAGTGGCAGTTTTCAAGATCTGCAGGCAGTAGGTGGAAGCCGTGCCCACATTTGGAGACCTGTTTGCAGGTAACGGCGGCACAGTTGGGTTCGCATCCGTAGGATGTGGATAAAATGGAGAAGAAAAATATAAGTAGCTTGAAAAATAGAATAAGAAAGGTGAGCTGAGAAATGTTGGAGAGAATAATTGACGAGTGCTTATACCTTCATTTTTGTCCAATTTATGTGTGCAGCATCAGTCAAGTGTATTTATACATTGAATGTGTCAATGGATTGAGTTATTTATGATATTCAGTGTATGTTCAGCAGTTTTTCTATATATATGTTTCAAAAGATTTACTGTATTGCCAATACCAAGCTCAAAAATTGATTGATTCATGATATTCAGTCAAAAAATTTCCGTGTCAGTTTTTCCTATACAAAGTGAGGCACTTAACGTGACATTTTGAAATAAGAGGAAAAACAAAGCATTTGAAGGGACAAAAAGAATAATACATGTATTTTTAAATTGGTCGATGTTTGACTAAAAAATAACGCTCAGTCGAGTAAAGCAGATACATAAAGACATCAAATTAATGAACCTTAATGCTTTATATCAGGGTTTCCCAAACGGTGAGGCGCGAGCTGATTATTGGTGGGGCGCACCCGTCATACATGCCTACATAAAACGGATGTACATCATTTTAGCGATTTCATTTTAGCGACCATGTCATTTTAGCGACACAAAAACCTAGGTTTAATTCCTAAGAAGGGCTAACAAGGGGTGGCTGCGACCCCCTTGACCCCCCCGCGAACCTAACCTTACTGGTTTTTTGATGAAAACCACTTTTTTGAGCCGGCTGGTCGCTAAAACCTAGGTTTTTTTGTCGCTAAAATGACATGTTCGCTAAAATGGGCCTTTTTGGGTAAAAATCGCTAAAATGAGCGTCGCTAAAATGACTAAAACAAGCTTATTTTGCAAACTTTTGTACATTTTTAAGCAAAATTATAAAAAATTATATAAAATTATATAAAAAATTATACAAAGTTTTATGCAAGATTATATAAAAATTTCTTTTTTTTCTTTTTAGTAGTATATTTTTTAAAAATTTAATGCACTGGTAGATGAAGTGGGGCGCAGAAGATCGCCTTGCTTAAAAAGTGGGGCGCAGAAGATCGCCTTGCTTAAAAAGTGGGGCGCGATGCTAAAAAGTTTGGGAACCCCTGTATAGTCATAAATTTAATTTTCTTTTCATGTTGAAAACGTTAGCGTTTGGGTATTACTTTTTCTGATTGGATAAACAGTTTTTCTGCATGTCAGGAAATTGCAACACCAATAAGGATAAATTGGAAAGGAGATTTAGCAGCTGCAGTGTCATTTGATTTTTCCAGAATTCAGAGATGAAGCTGTTGCACCTGAGTGTTGCATTAGTTGCATTCAGTTGGTGTGGCTTTGCTGCAGGTTTACATGTTATTCAGAAATGTGACTCCACAAAATGCTACCAGAACCCGTGTCCTGAATTGAACAGCTGCAAAGATGGACAGTACATTCGCAAATGCCGTGCTTGCTGCAATTACTGCGAATCTTACCTAGGTATAAACTTGTTGTTTTCTTTGAGTGTGAATCTGATGACATTTATTTATTTCAATAGAAGAAAATGAAAAGTGTTCTCAAAATGGTGATCTTATTATGTTTATTTACGGTGAATGTGCAGAAGGTTTAACATGTAGGGGAAAATGTATTAAAAATTGAGAGCAAATAAAAGTTGTTGACAAATAATTATTTTGTTTTCTTGAATTGGCAAATGATTAGTTTACACTGGCAGTTTGGTGTGACAGTTATGAAACCTTAATGTGACATTTCGAAATAAGAGGAAAAACAAAGCAGGATTACAAGTATTCAGAGAAAAGTTGTTTGGTTTCAAGGCGCAAAAAGAATAATAAATCTATTTTTTAAAAGGTTGTATTTATCAACCCCCTATTTATAATTATAAAAACACCTAAAATATTTAATTGCACACATTAAGTTTGCCCCCAAATCCTTGAATCTACCCCCCAAATTCAATAATAATTCGAAATGTATATTCTGCATTTTGTTTATTGAAATTTACATTTTAGCAATTGATAAAAGCCGTGTCGAAAACAATGTGCGTTGTTGGTTATTAAGTGGCACATGTACCACAGCACTGACACTTGGCGGGGTCACCAGGCACCACTTTTCCATCTTTGCAGACCGGTGGTGCACAAAATACTAATGAACAATTCGCCACACATTCGCATCGATTTGTCTGCGCGTTGCATTTCAATCGTTTGTCACATTTTTTGTCGACTTCATTGCAGTTTTCACCTTGAAGCAAATCAATTAATTCATACATGCAATCTATTTGTTAAGTTTATACCATTCTGACTGAGGGATGAAATGAGTGGAGTTAATGCAAGAATGCAGAGATAAAAGATTGCAAGTTTCTATAAACAATGAATAAAATGCAATGAAATATCTAATTGATTTGATTATATAAATATAGGCTACCATGATTTGGGTGCTGGTGATTTTTCACTCTTTCTGAGTTGAAGTTTTCCTCTTTGAATGAAATTCTTTCAAATTGAAACATGACTCATTTGTCATTTCCTGCAACATTTTAGAATTTATAAAAGCAAACAAAATACACAAAAGATTCATATCTCAGTAATATTAATATTTCATGCAGGAACATTCAATAATAAGTCATTTATTATTACTAAAAATGTGTTTATCTCATAAGAATTCCTATGTGAATCTTGTTAGAACGATTCAGTGTGTCATGGTCAGCAAAAACCATCTCAGGGGTGTGCAATTATCTTGTTTTGATGTAATTATTTCATGTTGCAATCAAATCACACTTTGAGTATATTTTTTTTCTGTATTTGTTTGCTTTCGTGGAATTTATAAAGCGTTGCAGGAAATGCGTCATGACGAAACTAGGACTTGAATCTCATTTGAGAGGGAAACTTCGAGCCAGAAGGAGTGGAAAATTTTCAACACGCATAAATCATGGTAATTTTATTATGTGTAATTTATATAAGCAAAACAATTAGAATTTTAATGTTTTTATTCGTTTTTTAGAAACTTGCAATCTTTTTTCTATGCATTCTTGCATTGACTCCAGTTATTTCATCAGTCAGTCAGAAAGGTTAAATTAATTTTTAATTATTAGTAAATTTATTTGATAATTTATTTATTTATTTTCAAGGTGAAAGCTGTAATGATTCTGACAAAAAATGTGACACACGTTTAAAATGCAACGAGAAAACAAACGTATGCGAATGTTCAATGGATTGTAGAGTAGTTCGATGTAATATGTATCCAAAATGCACGAGTGATCAACAAGTGCTGCCCATTGACGGCACCAAGTGTCGCTGTTGTCCTTCGTGTGGAGAAAAGAAAACAACTTCGTAACTGAAGATAAAATGTAAATTTACATTGATGTAACAAAAGATGAAATTTCTTGAGGATTAAAAACAATTTCCAAAGCCTACACCATTTATTTCTTGAAATAAATTACATAAATGCTGGAGAAAAACACTTCAAGCAACACATTTTCCAACTGCCACATCGCAGCGCAAACTTGGCCTGCATTCCCTAGTTACGGGAACTCCCACCAGTTTAAATTTTGAACAAAATTGACCTTTATCTATTGATTTAAAGAAAGAAATTTGTGAAATTAAATTGTGAAAGGTCGAGCAATGAGAACTAACTGGAATAGTGAACGCAGATGTCACAACAGCCACAGAATCCGCCATTTTGTTTGATGTATCCATCTTGGCAGCGGTGCAGTGGGGGACATTTTCGGCTTTCACAAGTTGGTCTGCAGGTTATTAAATTTCCATTATTAATTGCATTGATCAATAAACAGAAAAGAAAGATGAGTCGTAGCAGCGCCACCTATTTACAACGAAACTAATCCGATCAAGTTAAAAATAAAAATTGTGTAAGCAGTTTTAAAACAAAATATCTTAACTTGTGTAAGGAAAACATTCAGACTGATTTGTTATTCTATTTCAATTGAAAGGATGTGGGATCAGGTTTTATTATTGTTTTTATTTTATAGGTGTTAATTTAATTTTTTTTGAATTTCTATAATGGTGAGTATGGCGCGATCTGGCGGCAGTTGCGAGTGATTGACAATTTGAAATTTAAATACAGCGAATATTTCAATTTTATTTATCTGAATTTTATTTTATTAGGGTTAACAATTCAACGTTTGTTTTTGACTGATGTGAACGACATTCCCGATGCGGTTGCCGGTCTTCGGATCAACGCAGTAACAACCGGAGCCCAAACATTGAGTGTTTCTATAGTTCCCGATTTTGTCGCAAGAGACCGTTTTTCCCACAGCGCCCGAGCTCAACAGGAAATCTTCTTCGCGGGCGCAGACTAGACGTAAAGAAATGCGGATTAATCAACAAAATATACCGTTTGCAAGAATAAAATTACAGCAATCGGTATCGCCTTCCCTAGATCGATCGAAAATGTAATTTCCTAGTAAGTGGCCATCTTTGTGAGCGCAAAAACATCGCTGTTTATTTGTACTTCCGGTTTGTCTAGGTAAACGTATTAAGACGTTTTAATGCGACTGCATTCATCGGTTCCGAGAAATTAATACTCACGAATATTCGCACTGTTTCGGCTTGAATTGACCATCATCATCGCACGCTTGATATTTGCCATCAACTTTCGGAAGATCGGTGCACGATTTATGAATTTTTTTTAGATCCCTAACTGGTAAGTCGTTAAATTCTAGTTCAGTTGTGAATAGGGTTTGACACATTTTTGTATATTCCGTCATTCACATCTGAACTGGAATGTGATTAATTAATATTTACCACTTTTCTGACATGTGTGGGTCACTTTACTGCAATAAAAGCCCGGTCTGCAGTCACTTTTGAGCGGGGTTCCACGTAGAAAATGAGCCCAACACGAATCACCCTCATCTGGAGGGAATCAAACAAATTTTGTTGAATAATTTAAGTCAATTTTGATTTTCCTACCAATATATGTAATGCACGTGTTGCAGCAGCCGCACGTCCCGCCTCGTTGTTTGATGTAGCCATTTTGGCAGGATTGCACGTTCGCGCACTTGACCGTGTCGCAGAAATTGTGTGGACAGACAAAAGCGGTGGCAAAAGTCGCCAAAAGTGGCAGCAACCAAATCGTACGGAGCATTTTGTGGGAAGGAAAATGTGCTGGAAATTTACATGTAGTTAGTATTATCGATTTTTGTTTACTTTGTAATCAGGCAGTTGTTGTGATAAACTATCAGCATTTTCCCATTAAAACAACTCAGCAGATGCTGGATAATTTGAGTGCATACCAGCTGTCATTAGCTGCGAGTTTTTGATAAACAAACACATGGAAAATGATATTTGAGCTGTTTAAAAAAAATAAAAAGATTAAGTATTTATTAGGTAATATTTAATTATTGTTTTTTCAATGTGTATTTTTTTTATGGCTTTTCTTTGTTTGAAATGAACCTAGATTTCAGGAGGAAAATTGTTGAAGGATGTGCAGAATTTGAATTATCGGTCAAAATTATCGGTTTTTGAATCGAATTCTAGTCTGTGCTCTGTTGTTTTAATGCCTAAATGGTGTTTAGAGAAGATGGCACTGTACACTTGTGTGCAATAAAGCTATCACAAGCTCTTCCGGCCAGTGCTGAGAGTGGTGGCGAGGACATTCTGTTTGCGGGCACATTTCTGAGTGTAATTAAAAAAATACAAATCAAAACACCTTGCTTACAAGGTTAGGTTTGGTAAATTTTTAAAGATAAATGAACGCCCTGTTAATGAATCCCTGCTAACGTAAAATCCTGAGTTTGCCACTGGTTGGTAGGCTTTAAAAGGTTCGCATTGTGCCTATAGTCGACCTTATGAATACAATATACAGTGACAATCGCATGTTATTTTCTGCTGGCTGCAGATGTGATTACAAAATGGTGGTTAATGACGAGTGTGGGGCGGATTTGCATGAGAATGCAGTGGTTTGCTACTTTACTAATAGGTGGAAGAGAAGAGTTGGGTCTCTGGCCCCGCTTTTGAAGGGAGGGGTAATGACGGAATGTTTGCAAACACAGGGGTAAGGCGAAGTTTTAATGATGGAATTAAAAATGTTCGAGAGGGGTATGATAATGGTGGGGAGTAGTTTTTTAGGGAAATGCCGGGTAAGCCGTCACGGGAGAATTTCGATGTAAGATTAGTGTTGTGGGCGGCAAATATAATGTCAGACGGGGTGATGTAGTTGAATTTAAGGAATTGCGGTGATGCCAGGGGAGTGGAGGTGTCGGTATCATATCAACGTAATTAGATATGGTCGACAAAATGGACTATAATTTGTTAGGTGAGGGAATATGAAGGAATTTTTAATTGCCAATCACTCGCAAGATTGAGCATGAGACCCAAAAACTACAAAACAGGTCTTTCCAGTGCATTTTTATTTTTGTATCTATCATTTACCACACCAAAGTTATTGGGTGAAGAATAAAATTTTGTGTTGATTTGCTAGTGTGGTCTAATACTTTTGGCCATGAGTAATATATGCAAAAAAAAAAAGTTAAAGAAAAAAATCTTTTTTAATCTTTTTTTTATTTGAGGTACAGACGATTGCTTTTATTGTTGACAATTTAACAGTTCAAAATGTTCTTCTGTGAAATGGGTATCGCATCACCAATTTTTTCTCCAGTTATGGCATGCACGCAGTTGCACATGGAGCCTGTGCATTGCTTCGTTTCGTAGTTTCCGAATTTATCGCAAGCTATTGTTCGGCCAATAACATTATGGAGTTGATCCTTTTCACGGGCACATCCTGGATTTAAACAACATACAAAATACAATAAGGGGTTTCATAAATGACACGCTGAAGGCGCTGAAGTGATTGTTCCACAATAGCGCCCCACCTAAGAGCGACGCAGATGTTGGTTAAAATTATTTATTACTTACGGCATCCGTCTAATTTAGGATTGAATGAATAGAAACTGTAACCGGCTATTCCGTTTCCTTCAGCGTCAACGCAACTGCAGCTTTAGGAATAAGAGTACGAAATGTTAGGAGAGGATAATTTGGAAAATGAATTTTATTAGGCTTACTATGTGCCAAATGCTTCCATGCATTGCTTGGGTGAGAAGGTTCCATCATCTTCGCATTTGGGAATCACCAAGCCAGCCAATCCTTGCATGGATTCCAAGCTTGGAATTTTTCCTGGAGATCCAAAGCGTGTTGGCGTTGTTCTTGGCATGACTTGCTTGCTGAAACTGTAGATGATAAATTGTATGGCATGAAATGGCAATAGATGAATTGACAGTTTAAGTAAAACTTGACAAACCTGCAGCCACCACTAAGACAAGAAGAAAACACTGCACTGAAACCATAGTATCTACCTGGAAGTTTAATAAAAAGAAGTGAAGTTTGCGAAGAAGGAGGGAAGGTTTTTATCAGAAAAACTCGACTTATTTACACAGTCTGTAATCCTTGTGCAGTCATCATTTTACTGTAAACCAGATAAACTTGTAATCTGTTATTCCCACCTGTTTATCTTAGACATTAATTGCTGTGATAAAATGCAATTTCAAAATGATTTTTTTGAGTGAAAAGGAACTCAATTGAGTTATTGTCATAAGATTGTAAAGTTTATACAAATACGTAAAAGTCTTTTTGAGGTCTTAAATGCTCTGCATTTGAACGTCCAAGCTAGGATGCCCAAAGAATCCAAAGACCATCATTTTAATTACTGATTGTGATAAGCAATTGCTAGAACAAAAAAAACGAAGAGGCCTTTTTTATTTTTTTTATTTTAGGTACAGGCACTTGTTTCTACTTTAGACAATTTAACAATTCAATTTGTTCTTCCGTGAAATGTGTACGATTTCACCAATTTGTTCTCCAGTCAAGGGGTTCGCGCAGTAGCACCTGGAGCCCACACATTGGCTGTTTTTGTATACAGTCAAAACTCTTTATAACGAATCGCAAGGGACTGAAAAATCGATTTGTTTATAACGAGAATTTGTTATACTAAAATTTTTTTAACATGGTGGTCTATGGCCAGCCAACCAAACCCGCCATTTTTAGGTATTCGTTATATCGATAATTCGTTATATCGCGATTCGCTATAAAGAGTTTCGACTGTACTCTTGTTGGACTCAAGAGGGTGCCCTTCTCCCATTGACCGAGCCGCATTACTCCTACCTCAAGTTTGTATTACTACCACTAAGAGAAGTAGTTTTTATTTTTATTATCATTTGTGATTGCTGTAACCATTTAGGTTAATATAATTTCGATTATTTGTAGCCATAAATGTTACTTCCTTTGAAGAAATAAAGGTATATGAACATATAAATCAAAAACTCATGTTTGTTCTGTTTATCGGTTATTATGTCTGGAAAGAAAACAAATTTAAATTTTTGGCAATCGATTACAATGTCTGTACATTGTTTTGCATTTCTGGTGTTTGGGTCTATATTTTTGGATCACTACACCAGTGATAAGGCTCGGCCAATGGGAGAAGGGCACCCTCTTGAGTCGAACAAGAGTATAGTTACCAAGTTTACCGCAAGTAAACATTAGGCTAGCGCCATAATGGCGGACGTGATTCATTGCAAGGGCACATCCTGAATTTAAATAAAAGAAATATAAATTAATACATAAAGTACATTAGGTGCATTCATTTCTTGAAGTTAAGTGACTTTCTAGGGTGCAGAATTAATTAATTAATTTGAAACGTGGAAACTGTAATCGGCGATTCTATTTCCTTCGGAGTCAACGCAGTGACAGCTTTGGGAGAAGAATTTGGAACTTTAGGAGGAATGAATGTGAAAAGTTAATCTTATTTGACTTACTATGCTTCGATGCATTGTTTGGGCGAATAATAGATTCCATCTACGTCGCAGTTGGGAACGTGGATGCCGACCATTCCAGGATTGTTTTGTATTGAGATAATTTGCAATTGCGGTCATAAAAATTGTTGCTGCTTAGTCCTGCTCAATTCCTAATCTAAAAAAAATATGATTAATTTGCAATTTGAATAAATCTGTGACCAGTTATTTGTTGTGATAAACGATCGGCATTTTCTCATTAAAGAACTCCACAGAGTGCACACCAGCTGTTATTAAGGGATAGCGTTTTATAAACAAATACCTTTAGAAAATGATATTTGTTTTGATTTAAATGAGGATAAAATGTTTTATATAATGTTCTATCTATTCAACAGAGAGTTTGCGGGTTGTAAAATGTCAAGTTCTAACCTTTTATGACTGGTATAAATTCATGAGGAAATTGCACTTTGAGCATGAGACCAAAAGACTGCATATATGCAAACAAACTTGAAGAAAAAGGCTTTTTTTTAATCTTTTATTTATTTGAGATACAGACAATTGCTTTTATTGTTGACAATTTAACAGTTTAAAATGTTCTTCTGTGAAATGGGTATCGCATCACCAATTTGTTCTCCAGTTATGGCATGCACGCAGTTGCACATGGAGCCTGTGCATTGCTTCGTTTCGAAGTTTCCGAATTTATCGCAAGCTATTGTTCGGCCAATAACGTTATGGAGCTGATCCTTTTCACGGGCACATCCTGGATTTAAACAACATACAAAATACAATAAGGGGTTTCATAAATGACACGCTGAAGGCGCTGAAGTGATTGTTCCGATTATTGAGGACCCACAATAGCGCTCCACGTAAGGGCGACGCAGATGTTGGTTAAAAATAGTAATTACTTACGGCATCCGTCTAAGTTAGGATTGGATGAATAGTAACTATAATCGGCTATTCCGTTTCCTTCAGCGTCAACGCAACTGCAGCTGTAGGAATAAGAGTTTGAAATGTCAGGAGAGGATAATTTGGAAAATGAATTTTATTAGGCTTACTATGTGCCACTAATGCATTGCTGGGGTGAGAAGGTTCCATCATCTTCGCATTTGGGAATCAACAATTTAGCCCATCCTGGGAAAGCTTTGTATTTTTCCTGGAGATCCAAAACGAATTGGCGTTTTTCGTGGCATGACTTGCTTGCTGAAACTGTAGAAGATAAATTGTATGGCATGAAATGGCAATAGATGAATTGAAAGTTTAAGTAAAACTTGACAAACCTGCAGCCACCACCAAGAGAAGAAGAAAACACTGCACTGAAACCATCGTCTCTACCTGCAAGTTTAATAAAAAGAAGTGAAGTCTGAGAGGAAGGAAGGAAGGTTTTTATCAGAAAAACTCGACTTATTTACACAGTCTGTAATTCTTGTGCAGTCATTATTTTGCTGTAAACCAGATAAACATGTAAGCTGTTTATCTTAGACATTAATTGCTTTGATAAAATGCAATTTTAAAATGATTTTTTTGAGTGAAAATGAACTCAATTGAGTTATTGTCATAAGATTGTAAAGTTTATACAAATACGTAAAAGACTTATTTTTGAGGTCTTAAATGCTCTGCATTTGAACGTCCAAGCTAGGATGCCCAAAGGATCCAAAGACCATCATTTTAAGGCCGAGGCTATTTTCACCGATATTTGGTCGGTGGAAATAGATGCATGGGCTATTTCCACCGATTTTTTCTCTTAGTTGTATCAATGGAAAATCTGACCAAGTGCAGAGAATTGTGGGAAATGTATTGAGATAGCTTATGACTATAGAAAACATCTTGTTTCCGCAATTTTACAATTGCGGTCATAAAAATTGTCGCTGCTCAGTCCCGCTCAATTTCTAATTTAAAAAAAAATAAGATTAATGTGCAATCTGAATAAGTTTGTAACCAGTTATTTGTTGTGATAAACAATCAGCATATTTTCATTAAAACAACTCAGCAGATGCTGGATAATTTAAGTGCATACCAGCTGTCATTAGCTGCGAGTTTTTGATAAACAAACACCTAGAAAATGATATTTAAGCTGTTTTTTTTTTTAAAAAAAAGATTAGAATTTATTAGGTAATGTTTAATTATTGTTTTATTCAATGTGTATTTTCTTTTTACGGCTTTTCTGTGAATGAAATGAAGCGAGAAAAAATTGAGTAAATTTCACGAGGAAAATTGTTGAAGGATGTGCAGAATTTGAATTATTAGTCAAAAAATATTATATTATATTATATTATTATATTTTTGAATCGAATTGAATCCAATAATTGCCCTTAATGTTTCTCAAAGGACTTTTGAACCTTTCTGAATCGCTCCTGAATTTTTTAATGACTGAATCCTGAATCTCAGATTTTGCTATGATCTCAGGCAGGGGTAGAAAAAGCTAACAACAATTCAGGTACCACCAGCCTTTTTTATCTCGGGAGCCAACATATCTGTTTTGCAAATACGGGTTAAGAGATTCAGGCGCCAGACAAAAATTTTCAGGCGACCGGGCACCTGAAGATTCTGAATCTTGGTAATCAAGATTCTCAATTATTTGAGTGCATGCCATCTGCCATCTTCTGGTTTTTGAGGGCAAAAATGTTTAATACTCCGTACAATATTTTATTCATTAGATGCGTTCAAAGTTTCTGTTTTTACCGTTTGTGGTGTTTCTCTAAACAGAACGAACTCCAAAAACAAAATGCAGAACTGTGTTCAAATAAATGTGTGATATTGTGCTGTAATGATTTGTCAAGATTACCGAGATTACCTGTTACGTAATGTATTTATTTATTTATTACTGTCACTCCTAGGGAGTAAAGATTGCAGGAAAATTAGACATTCATTTGTTCATTAAAAATGAACAGTGGGAGATGCACTTTGAGCATGAGACCCAGATGATTGAAGATAAAGATCTTTTTTTATCTTTTTTTGTTATTTGAGATACAGACAATTGCTTTTATTGTTGACAATTTAACAGTTCAAAATGTTCTTCTGTGAAATGGGTATCGCAACACCAATTTTTTCTCCAGTTATGGCGTGCACGCAGTTGCACAGGGAGCCTGTGCATTGCTTTGTTTCGTAGTTTCCGAATTTATCGCAAGCTATTGTTCGGCCAATAACATTGTGGAGCTGATCCTTTTCACGGGCACATCCTGGATTTAAACAACATACAAAATACAATTAGGAGTTTCATAAATGACACGCTGAAGGCGCTCAAGTGGTTCTTCAGATAATCACAATCACTGCATTATTGAGGATCCACAATAGCGGCCCACGTAAGAGCGACGCAGATGTTGGTTAAAAATAGTTATCACTTACGGCATCCGTCTAATTTAGGATCGAATGAATAGAAACTGTAACCGGCTATTCCGTGTCCTTCAGCGTCAACGCAACTGCAGCTGTTGGAATAAGAGTTTGAAATGTGAGGATAATTTGTAAAATGAATTTTATTAGGCTTACTGTGTGCCAAATGCTTGAATGCATTGCTTGGGTGAGAAGGTTCCATCATCTTCGCAGTTGGGAAGCGCCAAGCCCACCAATTCTTGGTATTTGTTCTTGAGATACTTAGCGTTTTGGCGTTGTTCTTGGCACGAATGGCATGCTGAAACTGGCATGAAATGGCAATAGATGAATTGAAAGTTTAAGTAAAACATGACAAACCTGCAGCCACCACCAAGACAAGAAGAAAATACTGCACTGAAACCATCGTTTCTACCTGCAAGTTTAATAAAAAGAAGTGAAAGTTATTTACACAGCGGCCAGGACTTCATCCAAAAATGTTAAAAAATCTTGTGTTGTTGATGCAATGGCGCTCTGATAAAGTGACCAACGTTTATTCCGCTTTGAAGGGCATCGCGCGTAGCAATATCCACATTGGTATTTGCTCGGCGCCTTTCGTCTCCTTGCTTGGACACGGCGCACGGAACGGCCAACGTGCTCGCCGTGCTCGTGCCCGGGACGAAGCACGCGTCGGTTATGGTCATCGCGCGGATGAGGAACCGCGCAAAAAATGTCTGCCGTTTATTAAAATTAATCCGTGAGGATGACGAACCGTGCGGAAAAGGGAGCGTCGACTAAAGGTGCATTTTCATGTGCGATTATTTTTTATCGCGCCACTCTAAAAATCGCGCGTGAATGTACCACGCTCGATTTTCTCGCTTCGCTTTGCAACAGGGCTTCGCTTTGCCATTTTCATGTGAGAGGTCGCTAGTGACGTCACTGGCAGATTTTCAAAATGGCTGCTCGAATGCCTAGGAAACAGGTTGTTAAAAAAAAGTTAAAAGAAACATCAATGTTAGTATAGGAAAATGCACGCAAATTAAGAAATAAATATTGAGTTCCTTCATTTTTTCTTTTAGAATTTTTTGAATTGTTTTTTCTATTGCACTTGGTGAAAAATTTCAGCCAATGGGAGCAATTTACCAAACTCGCTTCCCATTGGCCCAAGATGGTCACATGGTCTGTAACAACGCGATTTCGCGAGCGAAAAATCGCGCGCGACTAGCATCGGTAGTCGCGCGCGATTCCTCTTCTCGCGTTGCAAATCGCACGCGATTCATTTTTCAGCTTAGCTGAAAATGACGAGGCGCGCGATTTTTGTTTCGCGATTTGTAAAAATCGCGCGCGATTGACAAAAAAATCGCACATGAAAATGCACCTTAAAGCTAAGTTCACATGTGCGCGTCTAGACGCGCGCGTCAAGGCCGACGCGTATAGCCGTAGACGCGCCTAGGAATCGCGAGGCTTTGCTGCGCGTGTCAACCACGCGCGTCAACCACATTTTTGATTCCCATGCTGTTTCGATTAAAAAACGATTATTTTCGATTGAAAAACTATTATTTTCAAGTCACAGTGGTCATTTTCAATGTTTTTGACGTGAAAATGACCATTGTGACTTGAAAATTATCGTTTTTCAATCGAAAACGATCATTTTGTTTTGAAAATGATTGTTTTCATTAGAAAATAATCGTTTTTCAATCGAAAATAATCGTTTTTTAATCGAAAATAGGAATAAAATGATTTAAAAACATAATTACTTGGTTTTTCACACTCCACGGCAATTTCGTCCCATGCACTGCTTATTTTATGTTTCCGACTATGATCCGGATCACTTTTATCATAAATAAATGGACGAAGATAGACAGAATTTATCAAAGTTTCTTCAAAAACAGCCATGGCGTCGTCTGCTACGAAGGTGGCAACGCGTGGTCAGTCGCGTCAAAGTTGAATGATTTCAACTTTTGACCTTCGCGCGAATTCGCAGAATTCGTCCACTTGCGTCGCGGCGACGCGCGCGGCGACGCATGGTGGACGTTTTGCATTCACATGTGACGCGCGCGCCACTCGCGTCGAACGCGCGAAACGCGCGCGGCAACGCGCACATGTGAACTTAGCTTAAGAACTGCGCGGAAAAGGAATCCGCGCATTGGGGAGTGCGGTATAGGGAGGCGCGGATTAGGCCCGCGCGGAATAAAACATCCGCGCGTCCCCATTCTGCGTCAAATATAAGTGTACTGGGCATTGTCCCTATTCCGCGTTGAATTTCAGAATAAAACAAATAAATAATAAAATACCGTAATAATATCCGCATTGGTACACTTGTATTTTTTTAAAATGGAAATCCAATTTTTTTAAATGATAATTTGATGTTTTTAAATAAAAATTCGATTTTTTAAAATTGAAATTCGATTTTTTTTTAATGGAAATTCGATTTTTTTTAATGGGAATTCGAGTTTTTTAATGGAAATTCAGGGTTTTTAACGGAGTTTTTAATGAATTCCTGAAGCTTTTTAATAAAATTCTGAAACTTTTCAATAATATCCTCAAACTTTTAACTGAAATCCTCAAATTTTTTAAACAAATTTTTAAATCTTTCAAAAATCTAAATCTTTATGAAACCCACCACCGCGCGGATGAGAAACCGTGCGGAAATAAATAAACAACCGTCGTTTATTAAAATTATTTAAATCCCCGCGGATTATGAACGGCGCGGAAAAGGGAGCGTCGAATTGGAACTGCACGGAAAAGGGATCCGCGGATAGGGGAGTATGGATGGGGGGATAGTGCGGCACAGGGAACCGCGAATGAGGCCCGCGCGGATTAGAACACAGCCCGGATTTTTTTGTACCAAAAATTATTCGTTTTATTAGGAATTTTGGGTCAATTTGATCGTATTCTATAAAATTACTCTCGAATTTGGCAAAAAATGTCAAAATATGCGTCAAAATATGTCCCAAAATCAATCACAAAAAAATCAAAATCTTAAAATCTATACCTTGGAATTGTGGTGAGTGCTCAGTGCTATGTGGAATTGTGGTGAACGCTCACTTGTCAGTGCAGACTGAATGTGCTTTATTGCAAGAGAGCTTATACACAGTGGGGTAGAAAAAGGGGTTTGGGTCTGTCTCAAGACAAGACAGGAAATTGCAATATCCGTCCCTTAACACCTGTTCTTGATTTACTCCTCTTCAAATGATGCGCTGCAAAAAACTTTTGATTTCCAAAAAAAAAGTCATTGGAAAGTAAAAGGTTCAGTTTGAAATTAATGTCCCAGTGAATCGTACGAACGTAAAAACATGTCGAGGTAAAAATAATAACAACAATAATAATTAGAGTTGCACGGAATGCTTGCTTTGTAGTCAGTTAGTCGGCCTATTTGGCCAAAAAAAACTTAGGATGATTTGCATTTTTTAGAATAGATAGTACTGATAATTTACACTGTAAAAATTAAATTTTGCCAGATAATTTTACATTTTTAAGTGAGAAATGAATATTTTAGGTAAAAATTTTATTTTTGATGGAAGGTACATATTTGGCAGAAATTGTGTTTTCAACCCGAAAATTGCGTTTTTAACTCAAAAATTGCTTTTTTTCAACCCGAAAATTGCTTTTTACAACCCGAAAATTGCTTTTTTTAAAACAAATATATGGATGTTCGGCTTTATTGGCATTCAGTGCAAATTATTGCTCAGTAATAAGTAATTATTCAATAGGATATTATTTTTAAATAATTTAATTTTTGTTAAATTTATAGTGCAACTGTTAGCGCATCTGACTTCCGACGGCGAAGAAACTTGGAATTCCCGCGAGGAACAGTTGGATTTGATTACTCTCGAAATAACGAGTTGTAAACATTTATTTGTTATCGAATCCCGTTTCATCGAATGGCGGCCTTCGTGTTTGTGAGTGCTCAGAAGCGGTTCAACCGGTTTTAGTTTGTTTTTTGATTTTATTTTTGTTCTAGATGTCCCGAAGGAGTGTTGGGATTGCGCTGCGAGACCGTCATATCCGCGCCGAAATTGGGAACTTTGCACTCGAAGGGCAACACCGGAGTCATAATTACAGTGATAGATGTTTGTCTAGTCATCATCGTCACCGTCGCTGTGTTGGTGGCCATCTTTATACATCGCAAGCTCAGAAGGTGACGTTTTTGATTCGTTGATTTTGTTGATTTTTCAACGTTTGGGTTTATTTGAACAGAGGCAAAGCCTTTTTGCACGTGCGAATGCAAGACAGTTCGAACGTTGAAATCAATAATCCCATGTATTTGCGAGGAGACTTGCATTGGACGCTTCTTTCTGTTTGGATCCCGATAAAGTAGAAATTGGTGTTTATTTTCTATTGATTTGTGATGCAGAATGGTTTGGTTTTGGCAGGCGACGAATTTTTCCAATCCGGTTTACGACTCCATGTACAACGACTCGGCGGCCGGAATCACGTCGACGGACGAGGAGAAGAAAGGTCTTCTCCACGGCGACTCGGTCAAAGTGGAATATCTGGACGGAAACTCGAAAGAGTTGAATCGTGAACGCATCTCGTTTGCGTGAACATTTCAAACAACGACAACTATTTGTATTTGTATTTGATGATGATGACATTCGTTCGACCATTCGTGATGGTGTGGACGTGAGCAATGCCGATCGAATACCAGATTTAGCAGATTTGCCATATTGGGACGTTTTAACACTAATTTTAATTTAATTTTAATTTCAATTTCAATTTCTTTAAAAGTGAGCGGTATAAATTTTCGTTTATAAAAGAAAGAAAAAATTTTCCTAGTGCGATTGATTCCCTTCGTGTGCTTGGAATACAAGTTGTGATATGACTACGCCGTTTCTTTTTCTTCTTTCCTTTACTAACAAGTAAGTTTGTGAACTGACGCGAGACGAATGTCGTTAGTTGCCATTTCCGATTCCGAGGTATTTTATTTTCTACGTGATAAAACAGTGGTGAGCGAGAGAGAAGTGAGAAGATGATGATTGTGTCACAGACTCGGTTTTGTTTTGTTTTTATCTTTTTGAAATTTTTCTAATTAAGTAATAGGTTTAAGCGGCAGCTACAAGTGTTTGGAATTTGTTCTTGTTTTTAAGAAGATATACTCAATTGTGCAGTGCTCTTATCATTCTTGTTGAAAGAATCAATCAATGGTTGTCAAAAACATGTACGATATTAATTTCTGACTTATTATGTTGGTTTGGTCAAATTTTCTTCATTAAATGCTCAAATCATTATCAAGAAATGTATTTATGAATTGATAATTAGCTCTCTTTTCCTTCTTATCGTTCCCTCGATAATGTACAGGTTGATTATGTAAATTTCTCTTTTCTCTGTACATACCATTATGTAAAATGTTTTGACACAGGTTTATCATAAATCATCTACAAATATTCAATCAATTTGTGGAAGCAATTGTGCTGAATGAATACAATAAAGCAAAACTAAATGAATTTTTATTTATCTATTTCTTAAAAATTAGAAAGGATTGACGATTTACAACTGGATGTCGCATCTCGAAAGAGGTCTTTTTCAACTGCACACCGGTAGTCGTCCATGGGCTATAAAACGAATCACGTTCAAGAAAATGCACTTTCAGCGGTGGCGCCACTCAACGGGTAAAAAAGAAGACATTTTCGTCTTTATACAAACTACGAAATGTAGATTCAACAGGATTTGCGTGAGTTTAATAAATTGAATATATCGATAGTTCAGGCTTCGATGCAGGCGATAAATCGATTACTTATTACGGTAATACGTTTATTAAACCATTGAATGTCTCCTATCAAAGTCCACGGACTGTACAACGAATCTCGTTCAAAAAAGTGCACTTTGACGGTGGCGCCACTCAACGGGTAAAAAAGAAGACATTTTTCGTCTCCTATCAAAGTCCACGGACAACAAAAAATGTCTTTCTTTTTACCCGTTGAGTGGCGCCACCGTCAAAGTGCACTTTTTTGAACGAGATTCGTTGTTCAAAAAAAGTGCACTTTGACGGTGGCGCCACTCAACGGGTAAAAAGAAAGACATTTTTTGTTTTTATTCAAACCACGAAATATGATGCTTCAACAGTTTTCGCACGTGGGTAGGTATGTTTTTTTAATCGACAGATCGGGCAAAAATAAAAAAAGTGCTCACATGTGAAGTCTGTTGAACCTGTATTGTATCTCGCAGGTGGTTTGTAGAAAAGCAAAAGAGTCTTCTTTTTTACCCGTTGAGTGGCGCTACCGCTGAAAGTGCGTTTTTGAATTTTAGTTGTCGTGGCGTCAGCAACCGCACCGGGAGTAGGACAACTTTCAACTTTGAGGTTTTTCGGAGTTCGCACCGTAACGGCGACTAGAGTTAAGTTAAATACTTAATGTTTTGACAGCGGCAAACTAACTGTAAGTAGTAAATTCGATTTTTATTGTTTCACTTAGGTTTCCTTTGTTTGAAAACGACAACGGCGGCCATGTTGCATTTGTTTGTCGTGTGCGGAAAATGAGCGAAACGATTTAATTTTAGTGGCTTTAACAAAAGCTGAAAAGCCACGTAATTTATTCCTTTATTTCTCGCCATTTTGTTAAGGAAATTTAAAGAAATGTATTAAATTAAATTCTTTGAACTTATGTTTATAAATTTATGCATGCCGGTTATTGCATATTTTTACATTTCTTTTACGAATTTTATTTGCTATTTTATTTATTGATATTTTTTCTTTTATCCAGGAGTATTATACTCGAGTTGTCACTCGGATTGAGCAATTTGAAGACGCAGAAGACACCTGGCTGAAACTTTATATTTATTTATTCATAATTATTTTTTTATTTTATGTATTCCTAATTTATTTATATTTTGTGTATTCATAATTTATTGTATATCTATTTTATTTCCTTTCCTTCTCCTTTCTTTTCTTTCCTTCCTTTTTCCTTTCTTTTCTTTCCTTCCTTTTCCTTCTTTCTTTCCTTCGCCTTCCTTTCCTTCTCCTTTCTTTCCTTCCTTCCTTTCCTTCTCCTTTCTTTCCTTCCTTCCTTTCCTTCTCCTTTCCTTCTCCTTTCCTTTCCTTCTCCTTCTCCTTCTCCTTCTCTTTCCTTTCCTTTCCTTCTCCTTCTCCTTTCTTTTCTTTCCTTTCCTTCTCCTTTCTTTCCTTCCTTCCTTTCCTTCTCCTTTCCTTTCCTTCTCCTTCTCTTTCTCCTTCTCTTTCCTTTCCTTTCCTTCTCCTTTCTTTTCTTTCCTTTCCTTCTCCTTTCTTTTCTTTCCTTTCCTTCTTCTCCTTTCCTTTCCTTTCCTTCTCCTTCTTCTCCTTTCCTTCTCCTTCTTCTCCTTTCCTTTCCTTCTCCTTCTCCTTTCCTTTCCTTCTCCTTCTCCTTTCCTTTCCTTTCCTTCTCCTTCTCCTTTCCTTTCCTTCTCCTTTCCTTTCCTTCTCCTTTCCTTTCCTTCTCCTTTCCTTTCCTTCTCCTTTCCTTTCCTTCTCCTTCTCCTTTCCTTTCCTTTCCTTCTCCTTTCCTTTCCTTCTCCTTTCCTTTCCTTCTCCTTTCCTTTCCTTCTCCTTTCCTTTCCTTCTCCTTCTCCTTCTTCTTTTTTCCTTCTCCTTCCTCTTTTTTTTGAAAATATCTCCCACGTGAATCGCTGCTCCTTTCTATATATATTTTTGCTAAGTCTTTTTTAAGAAATTGGCGATGGAGGTAGCGCATTGTAGATAATTGATTTATAAGAAATAAAAAATGCTATTCAAAATAAACTTTATTCAATGAATTTTATACACTGTTTACAAAATGAATTAATGGACTTGGAATAAATTTACAAAATGAATTAATGGACTTGGAATAAATTTACAAAATGAATTAATGGACTTGGAATAAATTTACAAAATGAATTAATGGACTTAAAATAAATTTACAAAATGAACTTATAGAACAAATGAAAGAGAGAAGGAAAAAGGAAAGGATTTGCAATAAATACAAAATGCACATGATAAAATATGAAACACGATAAAATTTTAAAAAATACATGTTAAAACAAAATAAATTCGTCGTGTCAAGTTGCTCTCGGTGTCTTCTTTGTCCGACGAAGTTACTCGCATATACCAGTATCGTCAAATTGCACACACCAGTGAGTATGGAAATGTAATTCTCCTAGAAAAAAAATAAAAGATTAATCAATAAATATGGCATTAATGGCGGACACGGGAGAACAAAAGCAATGGCATTAATGGCGGACACGGGAGAACAAAAGCAATGGCATTAATGGCGGACACGGGAGAACAAAAGACTAGCTCAATTCATTCAATAAAATTAACTACCTACGTCTTAAAAAGCAGAACAAAAACTACGCCGACTAAAAACCAAAATGACGAATATTCTCACGAGTAAAAAATGACCGCACGCTAAAGCTAAACCTTTCCTTTCCATTCAAATAAAACTACCAAATCTCCACTAAATAAAAATAATAAAAACGATAAATAGTGGCGATAGTCCTTGACGGGAGTTAATCTTAAAATAAAAAAACAAATTTGAAAATAACGGGAGACTGAATATACACGCAAAGACTCGCTTAAATAAAATTAACGAAATAAATAACAGAAGAAAGCACTTACTCGTGATGCGACCTCCATTGCGGTCGAATGACTTATGAATTATCAAATACCGGAAACCACATTTTAATTTGCATACTTACGTGACGCGTCACTTGCACGTCACACCGCCCTAGCGGTGACTCACTTCCACTAGTGACTTTTGCGAGCACGACATCCCAACGGCCTGCTGTGCTGGCATCCGGCAAACTACATCTGAAAAATGAAAAAACTTTTTAAGGTAAATATAATTTATTACTTTTGAATATAATTTCTTTTATTTTCTAGGCCACTCTGGATAAACGCCATGCGAAAACCCAACCAAACCGTAAGTATATTATTTTAATAAGCTATAACGCTGCTTTCAAATTAAAATTGTATATTTTCTTTATTTAGGTCACAAAGGACGAGCGACAGACCGAAAATTTGGAAAACACCGCACGAAATACAGGACTTTATAAATAAAATGTAAAAAACTCATATTTAAGTCAAAATTTAGAAATAAAATTAAAAATTCAACATACTAAACAAAAACGCACGAAATTTTTTCAAATAAAACTTCCTCGCATAAACTAAAATGTGCTACGAAATTTTTCATCAAAAAAAAAAACAAAAAAAAACTCCAAAAAAAGCTTACTCCCAAATTTAAGCTGTCGGGGACAGCTACCACTCGCAACCGGAAAAACTCCGTTGAGCCGCAGTGCCTCTTATACAAGGTGCCAGGACCTAGGGGCCCAATCCTAGGCCCTGGAAATGAATTTTACCTGCAGTCTTCTTGGTGTCTTCTCTTCCGAATGTGTCCTTCCATGATGTGGTCTCTGAAATAAAACTTAAGAAAATATAATTAAACAATTTCTCGAAATTCGAGACACAAATACATAGAAATATACAATAATGACACATTAGATACATAATTTAAAATAAAAAAAAAACAATTATAGATTTAAAGTGAAATTTGAAGCCGTAATGATGAAATGACGTCTAGAACACTTCAAAATGTTGTCCCGAATCGTTAATTCAATTTAAACTCGCAACAGCAAACTAGAAGAAAAAAAACGAGAAAAACCAAAGCCATTAATAACTAATAAAGCAACAACTTACAAAAATGTAACTCACCGGACATATGTGAGCAGTTTTTATGTTCAGAAGTTCATTGTGTCAAGCAATGGCGGCGAAATATATAAATAACTAATTCGAGTGAACGATAAAAGAGAATATCATGAGAAAAATAAAACGCCAGAATAAGTATTAAAGCAATAACAAAAATTAAAATTAAACTTGCCGTACGTGCGTGAGCAGCTTTTCCAACGTTGTTAATCCTTGTCGTAAGTAGCGGCAGCTAAAACTAAAAAAAAAAATAATAATAAAATATTTAGGCCGAAAAATCCAGAAACAACGAAAAAATATGTAGGCCTAATAAATCTAAACGCAAAAATATTAAATCTAAACTAAAAAATATGTAAGCCTAATAAATCTAGAAAAAACGTAAAAATATGTAGGCCTAATAAATCTAGAAACAACGAAAAAATGTAGGCCGAAAAATTTAGAAACAACGAAAAAATATGTAGGCCTAATAAATCTAAACGCAAAAATATTAAATCAATACTCAAAAATATGTAGGCCTAATAAATCTAGAAACAACGTAAAAATATGTAGGCCTAATAAATCTAGAAACGAAAAAATATGTAGGCTTAAAAATCTAGAAACAACGAAAAAATATGTAAGCCGAAAAATCTAGAAACAACAAAAAAATATGTAGGCCTAATAAATCTAAACGCAAAAATATTAATCTAAACTCAAAAATATGTAGGCCTAATAAATCTAAACGCAAAAATATTAAATCTAAACTCAAAAATATGTAGGCCTAATAAATCTAAACGCAAAAATATTAAATCAATACTCAAAAATATGTAGGCCTAATAAATCTAGAAACAACGAAAAAATATGTAGGCTTAAAAATCTAGAAACAACGAAAAAATATGTAAGCCGAAAAATCTAGAAACAACAAAAAAATATGTAGGCCTAATAAATCTAAACGCAAAAATATTAATCTAAACTCAAAAATATGTAGGCCTAATAAATCTAAACGCAAAAATATTAAATCTAAACTCAAAAATATGTAGGCCTAATAAATCTAAACGCAAAAATTTAAATCTAAACTCAAAAATATGTAGGCCTAATATATCTAAACGCAAAAATATTAAATCTAAACTCAAAAATATGTAGGCTTAATAAATCTAGAAACAACGTAAAAATATGTAGGCCTAATAAATCTAGAAACAACGAAAAAATATGTAGGCCTAATAAATCTAAACGCAAAAATATGTAGGCCAAAAAAAAGTGTACGATAAATAAAAACGTCACTTACCTAAGAGCTCTAACCGCTTGCATTCGGCAGCATTTCCATTAGAAATTCCTGCGATGAATATTTAATGAGCTAAAATAAGCTATATTTCGATGAAATTTCGATGAATTTTCGATGAATTTTTTTGTGCGATGTTTCCGGTTCAATGCTGCTGCCATCTCGCGCCAATAATTTCCAAGCGTTGTGATTTTCGATGGCGTCATTACACCGCACTCTGAATAGAAAGAGATTTTCAATTTTATTTTTCAATCTTTCAATTTATCGTAGAAAAGAAATGGAATAAAAAAAGATTTATTACCTTTCGTTACCATCATTTCGTTAACATTTTGTGTCAAAAACACTGGCGCCATCTCGGAATTTTCTTCCGAACTTACAACTCGAATAAAATCTCCATTTCTAACCATCAATTCGTTTATTTAAAAAAAGAAAATAAAACCACATCTCGATAAAATAATAATAATAAAAAAAATTATCAAATTGTATTCAAAATCAATACAATAAGTCACTAATCGGGAATAAAATGGTCAAATCACGTGTCCAACGTACAAAGCAACGCGACCCCGCGCGCAATCCAATGCTCATCGGGAATCTCCGACGGAATTCCAATCGGCATCACGAAATTACTATAGAATGACCCGTCGTCGCCAAAATCCCCCGTCGTTCGCTCGTCTTATACAGCGGAGAAGTATACGCCTTCCGCACCGGCAAATCGCCGCGACGAATCGGCTTCAACCACAACTAGAAACAAACGAATGAACAATCCGACACAAACATCTTCAAATCCTTTACCACCGGCATCGGATCGTGCAGAACTCGAGGTAAAGATTCCGCAATCGTTCTTCCCTTCCTGTCCCACCTCGCGCCTTCCATAAACACCCCGCGCACATAAAATAAACCCCTGAAACAAACGATTAAAAATGCACTTAACCTTCCACTAAAAATTTCTCACCATCGTCGGGCGGTTTCACGTATTCCTGGTCGCCCAGCAGCTCGAAATCAAACACTAAAAGATCGATCGGAATCGTGTATTTCCTCGCGTAATTCTGCTGAACTCCGGTGAGAAAAGTCTGCGTGAAATAAAAGCCGGAGAGCCAGAAAATGGGCGGGATGAGATGATGCTAGGGTTTATCTGATGGGTTATTAGCAAACTATTATATGCATTTTGGATCTTAACAAGGTTAATGGTTATGGTTAATGGTAATTGTTTCAAATTCACATCGAGGGAGGTCAATTTGATTTTCTTACCGAGGTGTTTCGTGTTTGTCTTGACAGGTATGTCTGAGCATTATCAATAGGAAATCTGACCAAGTGCAGAGAATTGTGAGATAATTTGCAATTGCGGTCATAAAAATTGTCGCTGCTTAGTCCTGCTCAATTTCTAATCTAAACAAAATATGATTAATTTGCAATTTGAATAAATTTGTGACCAGTTATTTGTTGTGATAAACGATCGGCATTTTCTCATTAAAGAACTCCACAGAGTGCACACCAGCTGTTATTAAGGGATAGTGTTTGTTTGATAAAAAAATACCTTTAGAAAATGATATTTGTTTTGATTTAAATGAGGATAAAATGTTTTATATAATGTTCTATTCAATAGAGAGTTTGCGGGTTGTAAAATGTCAAGTTCTAACATTATGACTAGTATAAATTCATGAGGAAATTTATAAATTTGTAGATGTATGGGTTAGCACGCTACCGGTAGCTGCAGCATGATGCTGTGTACAAAATTCTCTCTTATTTAAAATAAGGGAAAATTATCCCAAATTTGTTGCTATTGAGATCTCAGTTTGACCAAATAATCCAAAGTTGAAGAAATACTGTAGGTGTTTTTAGCTTTTTATTCTATTTTGACAATTTAACAGTTCAATTTGTTCTTTTCTGATATTCCAACGACGTTTCCAAATTTCTCTCCAGTTATGGGATTGACGCAGTTGCACTTTGAGCCTGTGCATTGCACGCTTTCGTAGTTACCAACTTGGTCGCAAGCGATCGTTCGGCCAATAACGTGGTGGCTGAGGTAATCCTTTTCACGGGCACACCCTGAATACAAAATATAAATCAATAGAGGAAATACAATTTTAGGGTTTGTTAGCGAAGGATGGATCGGGTTAAAAATGGCGGTTACTCACGACATTCGGTGTTGCTGGAGTCGGATACGTGGAAATGGTAACCGGAAATTGAGTTTCCTTCAGCGTCGACGCAGTCACAGCTATGGAGAATACGAATTTGAGACTTTAGGAGGAAATATTTTGGAGAATCAATGTTATTTTAATTACTAAGCTTCAACGCATTGTTTGGGTGAATATGTTCCATCGTCGTCGCATTTTGGAACGTGGATGCCGACCATTCCTTGGTTCTTTTGCTGGCGATCCAAAGCGTTCTGGCGTTCTTCGTGGCATGGCTTTCTTGCTGAAACTGTTGAAGATATATTGTGTAGAATAAAATGGTGAGAAGTCAATTCAAAGTTGAATGAAAAGAGAACAAACCTGCAGCCACCACTACAACGAGGAGAAAACACCGGACGGAAAACATTGTTTATTCAAATATACTCAAGTTTGAATTGAAGGCGAGGGTGGATGAGCAAAACTCTGCCTATTTATACTGTTTTTATAGTCCTTGTGCAGTCATCAGTTTGCTGTAAACAAGATAAACACGAGCTGTCATTCCACACCTGTTTATTTATCATAAACTTCAATTGATTTGATAAAGTGCAATTACGACTAAAAATGAAACAGTGCCAAGGTTATTAGCAATTTATACGATGAAATGGTTGAATTAATAATAATTTACTATAGAGATATTTTAGTGAGTGTTAATCAGTCATTTTGAAATTGAGCTCTTTCTTATTGGTTAAGAAGGATCACATGATCAGTTATTTGCGCCCAACGTATGGGAATTTGTCGTTAGTTTTTTTTTTAAAACAGAGTATAGGTTAGTTAGAGAATTATGGTTATTTATATTTACTCATCCAATGAGGATGCGTGTAGTTTAGCCCCTATAACAACTCCATTTTAATTTCTAACCACTCAAAAAATCCACTAATTTTCATTGCTCAACGTGCAAATTATTGCTGGTTTCCCCGAGCATCAGGAAAAGTGCCGACAACTTGTTCATTTCATTGAAAGAGATATTATTGAAAAGCGTTCTAACTTTGTGCAGACATGTGTCCGAGATGATTGCCTGATGATCGCTTTTGGAAACAGTGAAGTGTACAAATATTAAGCAGTTTGTAACAGTTTTGCAAGTTGTTAAAAGTTTGATTGTTAGATGTTTGGTCAGAATTATTGATTCTCGGGTGTTTTAGTAAAATTTAACACTTTATGGTCGCTATTTGGTCGTGAATTTTTCCATTATTAATCTCCCAAGTCGTGTGGAGTGTTCGGCACTCCTATTCTTATCTCTTGTTTTTATGATTATTTGTATAAAACCGTATAAAACCATGATTAAATCAACACTTATGCAAATACTCCTGTACGTTATGCCTCGTGTCTGACTACATCCAACTACAATCAGTGCAATTCAAATACAAGGTCTTTACGACGTTTGGCCCACCCTGTCCAATTGCTACAACAAAGAAAACTCCAACAGAGAAGAATTATTAACTTTTTATTTTCTATATAGACACTTGTTTGTAGTTTTGACAATTTAACAGTTCAATTTGTTCTTCTGTGAAATTGGTACGACGTCACCAATTTTTTCTCCGGATAAGACATTCGCGCAGTAGCACTTGGAGCCCGTGCATTGTTGTCGTTCGTAGTTACCGTACTTATTGCAAGCGATCGTTCTGCCAATACGAGCGTGATGGCGGAGCTCATCCTTTTCACGGGCACATCCTGAATTGAAACAAAAAAGATATAAACGAAATGAACGCACGAAATAGAACGTTAACTCACGGCATTGGGCGCCCTCGGAAGTGGATATGTGGAAATGGTAACCGCCAATTTGATTTCCTTCGGCGTCAACGCAGTCGCAGCTTTGGGATTAATAAGAATTCGAGGCTGGGAAAAAATATTTTAGAAAATGATTTGGCCTTACTATGATTCAAAGCATTGCTTGAGTGAATAGGTTCCATCATCTTCGCAATTTGGAGCTTGGATCGGGTACATTTTGTTGTGTTGCGGGCGATTCAAAGCGTCCTGGCGTTCTTCGGGGCATGGCTTTCTTGCTGAAACTGTTGAAGATGTACCTGCAGCCACCACTAAGACGAGAAGAAAAGAGTGGACTGAAACCATCGTGTGTAGCTAGAAGTTTATTGAAAAAAGTCAAGTTTGATGTGAAGGCGGCTTTTTATGAAGCAAACTGTTATTTATATACTGCTTGTAATCCATGTGCACTCATCAGTTTGCTGCAAAGCAAATAAACATGTGAACTGTCATTCCAAGCTGTTTATCGTAGACATTAATTGCTTTGATAAAATGCAGTTAAAAAATAATTTTTGTGAGGAAAGAGGGAGTGAATTGAGATGATATTTGGATTGTCAGCAAATTATTTTGTGATTGGTTGCAATTTCAACATAAATTCAAACGAGTTTAAATCTAATTTGTAGAAAATTAGTATAGAAAAAAAGATTTCAAACTTGCACTAAAGGATGGCAAAGGAGGACAATTTGATTTTCTTACCACAGTTGGTCGGTGGAGAAACAAAAGCGGCGCCATAACTCGGCAAAAGTGACAGGCTGACAGCAACCAAGTCGGACGTGGCATTTTCAAAAAGAATGATAAGTGTGACTTAGTCTACTTATCACATCATTGAGCATTTTGTGTGAAGTAAAATCTGCTGAAATCTGCATGTGATTGGAATTATTATTTTTGTTTATTTTGCAATCTGACGTAGAACTACGGCTTTCTTTCTCCGCACTGGGGAGAAAGAGAAACTGTAGCCCGGACACAGATTGGAGAAATACATTTATTTTGGCATTTTCTTCTTTCTCTCTCTCAAATGATTGTGAAATGATGAAATGACGTGATGGAAGGGTTGAGCCATCCGGGTTTGTTTGGGTTCCACAGAATGCAACTGTGACCCTGCATTGAAAAAGTACATACAAGTGAATTTCGTTACGAGTAGGTCGAATTTTGTTTGACAAATTAATCAATCAATAAATAAATAAATGAATATTTTTTTTGTGTGTAGAAAACGAATGGCGGCTCAGGAATGTCTTGGCGACCAGTGTTTGGGGCAACAAGAGCGGACCAATTGCAGTTGTCGACGAGTAATTTGAAATCATTTTTATCCCGAAGAAAGTGGCAGGTATGTACAAAAC
Organism: Strigamia acuminata; assembly: GCA_949358305.1. Taxonomy (NCBI): domain Eukaryota; kingdom Metazoa; phylum Arthropoda; class Chilopoda; order Geophilomorpha; family Linotaeniidae; genus Strigamia; species Strigamia acuminata. The sequence continues at coordinate 11,660,498 of OX442320.1, forward strand.
AAATTAATTAATTTTAATTTAATTTTAATTTAATTTTTCCATTTCAAGAAAACCGGGAACGCCATTCTGGCTTGACAACGATTAAAGTCGAAAGGAAGATCGACAAGTTGTACCGAAATGGTCCGAATAACAAATCTCTTTTGGATTCATCTATTAGCGAAGAAGAAACTGTCGTTGCTCCACCTCAACCGAGTACAAAAAGTAAAAGAAAAATATTAAAATAAAATTATTTTCGTAACTCATAAAATTGCAATTCCATTTGCAGGCGTGAACGGCCAATCGGCAAAGATTTACACGAGCAAAACCACGTAAAAGCCGGATGTATGGCCATGTTCGAGGTGCAAGTGGAGAGCAAGTTGAAGGTGCAA